>PVKZ01000644.1:0-695107 GCA_004027375.1 Macroglossus sobrinus | reverse complement strand
CAGCATCGCTACTCGTTCACTTTGGGGCCATTATTGAGTGAAATAAGGGTGACCTGAACTCAAGCAGTGCCATACTGAGATAGTCAATCTGATAACCTAGTGTCTACCATGTGACTGATGGTTGGGAGCATCTTTCTTGTGAGATGAGAGCCAAAGGGATGACTCATGTCCTGGGGGGACGGTGTGAGATGAAATGGGATGTGTTCTGCTGGCTGAGGCCACCGCGTTGTTTCATCTTGGTTCTGCCCTGACAAGACCTAGGCAAAGCCTTTCCCAGCAGCGGGTCCAGCTCTCTTTTGTCATTTCACCATGCTACTGAGATAAATGAACAATTTCAAGCATGAATTGTTCATTTCTGGAATTTTCCATTTCTTATTTTTGTACTGTGTTTGATGTGGGTAACTGAAACCTCAGAAAGCAAAACCACTGATAAGGAGGGACTGCTGTGTACACATGGAAACATCTTCCGTCTATTCAACCATTCCCTAACCAAGTTTGTTCATTTGTACACTTAATAACTCCCTTTTTGGGGTTAGTATGTAAGTGACCCATTTTCTCAATGGTTGCTCAGTCTAGATGTGGGTAAGAGCCAGTGGTCCTTCGTAACCAGTCATTGTCTTTACCCGGTTCAGGACTAGGGTGAAGCAAGTTGGGTGCTCACTCACAGAGTTGTGGAAGTGTAGGGTCAAACCTTCACTTAAAATTTTGAGACTGTGTTCATCATGGATTTTTTGATCCTTAATTCTGATTTTTTAAAATATTGTATTAAAATATTTCTATCTTGATTACTGAAGCTTTTTTGTTTGTTTGGCACTCTATTAAATTTTGTGCAAGTGCCTCACTCACCTCGCCCTATTCCCAAGCCCTGGTACTTTTCATCAGATTCCTTTCTCGCTCATTCAAATAGAGCTTTGATGGGCCTACCACTCATGCCATCAAGTCATACCTACTAAATCCCTCCCCGCACTTAGTTTAGGCCCTGAATTAGATCATTGATGCCTAGTTGTAACCACACTGTTCACCATTTTTGTATCATGTTTAATTTTAATAAACAATTGTTCTATAAACAATGTTCCTTGTTTCTAGGTGCCTTAATTGCCTCTGCTAACAGCTACAAGATAATCCACTTGACTGATGCACTCTAGTTAACTATTCTATTATTGGATATTCATGTTAGTTTCCAATTGTCATTCATTAATGAGTTTTAGATCTGCAAAGTGGCTGTGTGTTGAGGTAGGGGCTTGAGTGAGATAAATTGCTCTTAATAAAGTGGAAGGCTTTTTTATGTCATTTTGTAATTTGGGTGTTTAGGGATTTGTTTGTTTGCTGTAGAGAAGAGGAGAGTTGGGAAACTTGTTGGAAAGCTGGAGACCAAGTTGGAAGAAATAGTGGAGAGACATTTTAAAAAAGAGAGATGTATGATACTGAATTTAAGGTATCAGGTATTATATAGAGCCACAGTGGGGACCCCTGTTGTTACTGCCACATCTTTAGTAACCATTAACCACAGTGTGAACTGACTCAGAGACATACATAGGGAGGTACTAGCATGTAATATTTTGCATGTTTACCAAAGAAGCCACTAACAGATCAACTCTATCTAACAAAGACAGGATTTATGTGAAAGAGAGAGGAGAGAAAAAGAAATAGCAGACATTTGAAAATGGTGACATTTTTTTTCCTTAGCTTTTCTTCTAATGCTAATCAGGAGACAGCAAGCAAAGAGGTCAGTGCAGGTGCCTACCGACAGGAGACCACCAGTAACACACCTGTAGTCAAACCAAATTGGCTTGTGTTAGCTTGCGGCAGCTACGAAGAACTCACTCCAGGGGAACCATGGGGCATTTCAGTAAGAAAGACCAGAGAGGGATTTCGGTAGGTGTTGAGGGATTCTAAGGAGAGCTTTGGAAAGCAGTGGCATGTTCTGAATTCTATGTTGTCAAGAGGCAGAAGCAATACAATAATAGGGCATCTTCATTTTTCTTTGAGAGATGGGAAGATTAACAAGGGGCTGGAATTGTGATTGGTAAAGGAGCAGCAGTGAGTCTTATTAGTCAAAGGTGGGAGACAGTTAATCATTTTCTTCTTGAGAAGCGGCCTTATTTCTGTCTAGTTCCAAACATGGTCATGGACATTATTTATTTTCCATGAGTGATATTAATCTTCATTTGGGAATATCACGCCCTAGCTGCCAGCAAGGCTGTTTTTCACTTCCTCAGTCTCTCCTGACAAGATCAGCCTGCAGGACGTTAACCTGTGGGGTCCAGGTCCACAGTCAGGGCATTCTACCCTTGCCACATTGAATTGGTTGTCAAGGAAATAGTTTTGGTTGTTCACAGATGCATCAGGATATCCTGTGAGTCTACTGCCATGTGTTTGGGACAAAGCTGTTTCTGCTTTGTCTCTGCCAGTGTCCTTTGATAGCACCTGCATTGCAATTATGCTCTCATCCAGTTTTTCTGAACAGATGCAAATGCTGGGTCTTAGTTTCAGTTCCTTCCAAATGCAGATCTCGAGACAACAGCATATGTACAGGTAATTCACTTTAGAAAGTTATCCCCATTAGCAAGCGTGGTGCAACTGCCCAGGGGCCCACCTGAGAGCCTGTAGAAGATCCACCTCAGAATGGCTCACCCGAGACCCGGAAGAGGGAAGTCTTTACTCACCAGTCCATCCTTATGTGCATTTGCCAGAAAGACTGAGCAGCCCCCATAGGTGACCTCTGCCTGGAAAATGTTAAACATTTCTTCAATATGCGAGAGATGAATGGATAAATGAAAAAAATGTTTTGCCCTTGAGAGTTTCCAGTGATTTCTGTGAGTATCATATTAGCAGGATCAAGTCCCAGAGAAGTTGAAAAACCTTACACCTGACTTGGCTGGCTGGGCTTTACCTAAGCAACGTCCCTGGCCTCTGAGAGCTTCTATGAGCAATTAGCCAGATTTCTGCCTGGCTCTCCCAGGCCACAGAGAGAAGGTTCTTTCTTCACCTTGTGGGTGAAGGCCCTCAGCAAATGCATCTTCCCAAGGGCCAGACCCACTCTGGGTTCAGTAACAAGAAAAGGAATAATAAGAAGGAAGAAAGACTAGCTTTATCCTGCTCCAATGCCATCAAATTGGCTGCATAGTTTCTCAGGGAGCTCCAGCTGGACAATGTACCTCTATTTTTAGCAGTGTAACTGCCACAAAACTCTGGGCATTAAGTTTAAACATTCAGCAGGTTACAAAAACTGGCCAGAACTGAAGAGGAGCCCAGAATGTAATGATGGAAACTGGTAATGTACATAAATAGCTGGACCAGTTTGTCTCTTGTTCAAAATCCTATTCTATTTGTGAGCAATTTTCTTTTACTTAAAACTCTCTCATTATATACCCTTTCATTTAAAATGTTAATTCTCCTTCCTCTTGTAATTTAACCATCCACTAATCATTTCTGGGTTGGAAACACATATTTCTAAGTGAAATTCTTCTGAAGAGCTGAATTAAACAGACAATGGGTTTGTCGCTCTAATTTCTTGTCTAATGGTTAATAGAATTGCCAATGAAGAACTTTTTCAAAGTCTTAAAAATTATCCATGACAATGTTTTTGTGCAAACTAAACTTTTTGGGGCCAGACAGCAACTTATATCTCAGTAACTAAAGTAAAAGAAGACCAGATAATGAAAATATGTTGCCTCAAAATGATATTTACAAAAATGACCTAATGGTCTATAAAAATACCATGCAACTCTCTTTCCAAATAAAAGGAAAGCCATGAAGATATGGATTCTAGCCTTGGGTCTTCTGGTTACTTGCTAAGTGACCTTAGGCACATGTCTACATCTTCTACCAAATTTATGAGTTCGTTTATAACAAAAATGATAGAAGTCAGATCAAGAAACACAAAGAAGATAATAGCAGAGAAATTTTATGTGAAGAAGAGAAAATCAATGTGGTGGGATAAGAAAGAAGTCAGATGTTCTTTGGCTGGTTTTGTCTACTGTCACTTCTATCTAGCTTCCCATACAGCTCAAGGGACTATCTAATCAGAGTAATTTATGGTCTTCTTAGCAACACTACCCTCTCAATGAGGTCAGCAGTGACCAAGATCAGCTAAGACTTTACTGTGTTTGAAGTTGAGAGATAAACTAGCAATTGGCTCCAAATTATATCTCATTTATAAATTTAAAACAGAATCTACATATAATCAATGATTCCTACTAAATCCTGTGTCATTCTTTATCACTCTTGAGAAGAAACTTTAAAGATCCAAGCATTTTGAGAGTCTCCACTCCCTCCTGTCCTCATGAAATAGAAAACTTCCCAGGCTGTTAAATGCAAGATGTGGTAAATTACGCAAAGAGCCCAATTCTTCACCCCTCCTCATATCCACACCCTTTGCCATGTAATTTTGTAGTGCCCTCCACTGTAGTGCTCGGCCAGCTGCAGAGCCTGGATTTTTGGGGCCCAGTGCAAAAAGAAAATGAGGGACCCCTGGTTCAAAAAGCAGCAAATGAGCCATGTCAGCTACTAAAACAGAGCTTTTTTCTTTCTTCCACAGTCCTCTCTCTCTCCCCCTCCCCGCTCCTCTATCTTTCTCGACTTGTCACGGTGTTTTTTATTTGCTATTCAATGTCATCTTAAGTAAAAAAATTTTTTTTAACTATTAGCATGAATTTTACAGTTCATCTTTCTATTTTGTAAAAAGTGACACCTGAAACTGGGACATCCATGTGAAGTACATGAGGCAGGGACCCCTGTGCAAAGATAAATATGCTGCATCTCACCTGGGCTGAAGATGCCTAGAGAATAGAGGCAGCAGCATGTTTACCTTTGTATCCCCTGTGCTGGGAATGGTACCTAGTACATAATAAACAATAAATATATATTTAAGGGGGAAAGGGAGGGAGGAAGAAAATGAGTTTGAAAATCAGTTTTGCTTGTGAAAATATGGAGAAGTTGGCATATTCACATATCACTGGTGAGAATGTAAAATGGTGCACCTGCTTTGGAAAACAGTCTGGCAGGTCATTGACACAGTGTTCCTGTAGGACCAAGCAATCCCACTGCTGGGTATATACCCAAAAGAATTGAAAGCCTATGTTCACACAGTAATTTTTACGTGAATTTTCATAGCAGCACTATTCACAAGAGCCAAAAAGTAAAAACCATTCAAATGTTTATCAACTGATAAATAGATAAACAAAATGTGGTCCATCTGTACAATGGAATATTATTCTGCCATAAAAAAGAACGAGGTACTGATTCATGCTACAACATGGATGATCCCTGAAGACACTATGCTAAGTGAAATAAGCCGGTCACAAAGGACTACATATTGTATATTATTTGCATGAAATGTCCAGAATAGGCAAATTCATAGAGACAGAAAATGGATTGGTTGTTGCCAGGGTCTGGGTGGAGGGTGAAATGGGGAATGACTGCTAATGCATATAGAGTTCCTTTTTAAGGTGATGAAAATGTTTTGGAATTAGATAGTGATGGTTGCACAACTTTGTGACTATCCTAAAAACCACTGAATTTTGTGAGTTTTATGGTATGTGAATTATATCTCAATTACAAAAAAAAATTGTTCTGCTTAGATCCATTTCTTACTAGTGGTGTGACCTTTGAAAAGTAGATAATCTCAAGCCCACTGCTCTCAGGTTCAGGTTCAAGGAAGGTCTCTGGCTAGATTCAGGGCAAACTGACACAATGGGGACCTGCACTCACCCTCTGCCATGGAGTGAGTAGAATGTGGAGGAACATTCGGTGAGGGAACGGAAGGATCAAAGTTCTCTTCATACCTCTCTAAGTGGATTCTCTCCATCAAGGTGGTCAGATGGAGCTGGCTTAAGCTGTTTCTTGGGAGGGGCTCTCTTACCTGGAAGGACTTGGTGAGACGCAGGGGAAGAGGAGCGAGGACACTGCCTCCCCAAACTTGACTGTTCTCTAGGCTATAATGGGGAAAGTAACAAGGCTTCTCCTGATTTCTGCTTGGTCCAGCTGCCCTCAGCACCTTAAGATGGAATAAAGTGTGAGCAGTGTGCATGATTCTTGCTGGACACAGTTACTCAACAGGAATAGTTTCAGGGAGGAGAGGAGAGCCCCAATGTCTGGCATAACCAAGGATAAATAGAAAGCTCTTGAACTGTATTTGCTCAAAATTATTTAATGAGGGCTGATGGTATAGATAAGGAGTGTTTCAATATTTCCACCAGAGGGCGCTGTCTGCCTCCTTAGTCACCATGCTAATGTTCCATAGGACGTACGCGTGGAGTTAACTGGTACCTTGTGACCAATTTATTATAGGAAAGTTTTAACACCGTGAATGTGATTCCCTCAGTCTACACTCATAATCCTAAACTTTCCTCCATACACTGGTCCCACATTTTCAGTCTTTTGTTTCCTTTTTTCTGTCTGGATGTTCTGCTGATATACAGAACTCACTATGCCCCAAACTGAGCTCAGCATCTACCCTTCCAAACTGAGTTTTTTACCTTAGTGTGTAGACCTAAGACAGCCAGTTATATTCTGCAGAATATGACCTGAAAAAGGGTCCCCAGATGAAACCCAGTCACATTCTGTTCACCAGTCATACACTCAGGATAAAGCACCATCTTTTTCCACTTGCACAAAGGTACCATAATGACTAGTTATGGTCCTGGGCTCCATGCTCATCTCAGGTACTCAACTTGGTCATCTGCATGGAGGTGCTTTTCCCTAATTCCATTCACTGCCTTCCCTGAGTGTCAAAATCATTTTTGTTTTCCGGAAGCTCCATTGCATATGTTGCCACTGCCATAAAACTTCTGAACTTCTGAACTTCTTCCTCCCTGCACTCCCATCAACTTTAAGTTAACTCTTCTCCATCCAGATTTTCAAAGCACCTCAATATAGTTTTATTGTAGCATTTATCCCTTTCTGCCTGGTACTCAGCTGTCTGAGTGTGGGGTGGGTTTAAAAAACACATAACATTAAATTTATCATCATAAACATGTTTAAGTATACAGTTCAGTAGTGTTATGTATACTCACGCTGTTTTGCAATAAATAGATCTCTAGAACTTTTTCATCTTGCAATACTGAAACTTTACACACAGTAAACACCAATGCCTCCATCTCTTTGTACCATCTTTCTATTTTCTGCTTTTATGATTTTGACTACTCTATTTACCTCATGTGGGTGGAATCACACAGTATTTGTTTTCTTATGACTGGCTTTTTTTCACTTAGTACAATGTCCTTGTTTCCTCCATGTTGTAGCATGTGTCAGAATTTCCTTCCTAATATTCCATTACATGTCTATACTACATTTTCCTTATCCATTCATCTGCCGGTGAACATTTTGGTAGATTACTTCCACATCTTTGCTATCATAAATAATGCTGTGATGAACATGGATGTACAAATATCTCTTCAAGATCCTGCTTTGAATTCCTGCTGATATGTACTTACAAGTTGGATTGCAGGATCACGTGGTAGTTCTATTTTTAATTTTTTGAGGACTCTGTTTTCCATAACAACTGCACCATTTTATATTCTCACTAAAGGTGAACAAAGATTTTAACTTCTTTGCATCCTCATCAGCACTTGTTATTTTCTGTCCTTTTGATAATGGTACTTAGCTATATCAGTACAAGTTGCCATGTCAGTTTCCTAGAGCTGCTATAACAAATAATCACAAACTGAGTGACTTACAAACAACAGAAATTTATTCTCTCATAGTTCTGGAGGCTGGAAATTCAAAATAAAGGTTGTCAGCAGGGCTGGTTCCTTCTAAAAGCTCTGAGGAAGAATTTACTCCATGCCTCTCTCCTAGCCCTGCGGCTGCTGACAATGCTTGGCATTCCTTGGCTTGTAGCATTGTGAGTCTAATCTCTCTCCACCTCTGTGTTCATATGACAGTCTTTTCCCCCATGTCTTTCCTTTTCTGTCTGTTATAAGGACACTGTCATTGGATTTAGGGCGCACCCTAATGGAGTGGGGGACACAATTCAACCCACTACAGCTGTCATTGCTGGACTAAGCTCCTTGAGATCAGGATCTATGTCGTGTTTATATTTGTTTACCCAAGTGCTTAGTACAGTGCCTTCAACACAGAGTGTTCAATATATGTATTGAGTTAATAGGTGGAAGGACTGATGGTTGGCCAGATGATGGATATTGTCTACCCTGTTGGATTGACACCTACTACTGTCAGAATTGGGTAGTGTGCATTAGGGACTCACATACCCGATAGAGACTTGATAATTATTACAGGTATGACTTTAAAAGTACAGTGCACAGAATTCAATGAAAAAAAAAATTACTTAGGGCTTCATAGCCAGATAGTTTAAATAAGAAACTTCTCCAAATTCTTGCAAATGTATCCCAGATGAAGTCTTTCTGGCCTTAGGAGATTAAGGTAAACTTGGCTGAAACTCCAAGTTTCACAGTGAGAGTCCACAGCCCTCCCCAAAATTTCTGCAGATTTTCAACTGTCTACTTCATGGTCTTAATTTGTTGTTCTTGTGTGTATTCTTGGTTCCATTTCTTGCCAAAGGTCAGAGCCTTTACCAGATGCTGCATAAAAGCTCCAACCACCTCCCACTGCAAGCATTTTGTAAGTTTAGAACTTTACTAAAGATTTGGGGGTTACACAGTACATTCCCCAGTCTTCAGCCATCTTGCCCACTCCATTTTCTCTTTGTTTTATTTTTTTCTTCCTACAACCCTCTCTGGTTCAAAATATAAATTCCTTTCCTGCCTCATGCCAGGCAGTTCTGCTCACACTTCTGCCCCTTAACATCTGAGCCTCTATTCTAAACAGGCTTATTTTTAAATTTTAAGGCAGGCAGGCAGGAGAGAGAGAGAGAAAGAGAGAGGGGGGATGAGAGGGAGAGGGAGGGAGGGGGAGAGAGAGGGGGGATGGGAGGGAGGGGGAGAGAGAGAGAGAAACAGAAGAGAAGAGAAGGGAAGGGGAAGGAAAAGAAAAAAAACAAGGAGGAAGCTTTGAAGGAACTGGGACCTTCTAAGAAGAATTCTCACACCATCTATTAAAATAATATTTCTTTTCTTATATTTTATAAATAATAGTAAGTTGAAGTTGGAAGTTCTTTAAGTAGGAAGAGAAATTTAACAATAGCCTTTGGTCCATTTGCTGTAGACTTCCCTCAAACCTTGGCCTTCTTACCAGAATGAAGCAATCCTCTTCTCAAGTTTACATTTAATTATAATTGCAACTGTCGTGATGATTAAGCCTCTCCCTTTGTCATTGTCTTTTCTTGGCATCATTTCTTTGGCTCAGCTTGCATGCTATAGACTGCGTATGAATCACAGAGAATCTGTGCTTTTTAACTGTGGCAAAACCATAGGCAGCTTTTTGTTTATTTCCAGAATCAGTTCCAAAACAGCTGTTAAATGTTCATCCTTGGTTTTGTCATCTTATTGCAGGCAATTGTAACAGCAGTATCTTCTGTTTTTAATTCTCCTGAAGGAAAAAAAAAAAAGAACTCTCCATGGTTTGCTGTGCGTAGGTGCTAGTTAATGACTTATTTCCTCTCCTTTTCTTAATCAGGAAATTTCATAGTTCAGCAGCATCAGGGTTCCCATGAACATGGATTTGACCTAAGCCAAGCTGTGTGCAACATTTGACCATGAAAACAGTTTGCTCTGCAAGCTTGAGTATTCCAAACTGAGGCCAACCAGAAGCTTCCATTTGACACAGTGGTGAAGAAAACTTGTAAATGTTTCATGGTTAGTGATGGTTCCATCTATAGTAAAATCAAACAGCTGAAAAGTGGTACATTAAGTCATTGTTCAACTGGTAGTTTGAACATGAATTGGCTGGTGGGTTTTACTTTAGGAAGATTTCTTTCTGAAAAATCCCTGTTGAATGATGGACACAACACCTTATAGTATGAAAAAGAACTCAGGAAAATCAAGACAAATTGTGCTTTATTTAGGTACAAGATATTAATTACTTAGTTTAAATCCTTGCTTGAAGGCTAACAACTTACCAAAACGACCATTTTTAAATGCCATGAGACATGTTTAAATTGCCTTTTACCAAAGATTTTCACACCATGGCCATACATCAGAATAACCTAAGAAGAGCTTTGGAAAAAAAATACCCCAAAGGTTTTGATTGATTGATCTTGAGTGAAACCTGGATATTGGTCTTTCTAAAGTGCTCTCCAGGAGATGTTCATGTGCAGCCAGGATTAGACCCACTGCTTTCCGAAAATCACAATTGCAAACAAGCTTTGAAAACTGTACACTGTGTATGGGTACACATATTGTGGTTGTGCACATTGCAATAAGCCAACTCATTTTATATTTGCCTGTCTTTTAAGTAGAATTTATTCTTTTTCTATGAGAGAGAATTAATCCCGTGACAAATAATCTTTGGCAAACCTCACACTCACTTGTGTGTATGTGCTCTCGCTCTTTCACTCTCTCACTTGCTCACTCCTGCCATCTCCCCCCGCCCCCATCTCAGAAAGATGTAAACCTAATTTTCAACCTACACTCTTAAAGACAGAAAACTGCCCGGGCCAGTTCAGACAGCCCCTGGTAGACTTGCTTCTAGAACACTTGCATCATCCCCTGTTTGAATGAGTTTTAGTTTTCTTTTCTTTTTCCCCTCAACCTCCAGCAGGGGAAAATCACCAAAATGTGAGCCCTACAAAGAAAAACTTTTAATATCCAAATTTGCCACACTGGCCTTTGTCCAGTATCTTCCCTTTCAGGAAATGGCTGCCAAACCTACCCTCTTATTAAACCAATCTTGGACTCAACCTGGATTCCTTTTCCCCCTAATCCCTCACATCTATCCCTTGCACTCGTCCTCACACATTCACTCAGTTCAACCTCTGAAACCTAACTGACTTTCACCCACTTCTCACCTCCCTCATGGTCACCTGCCTGCTCCAAGCTATTATCACCTCCCACCTTGATACTGTAATTGCCTCCCAACTACGTTAAACTCTCTCTCTTAGTTTTTGCCCCATGCAAGCCATTCCACACCCAGCAGCCAGAGTAATCTCTTCATATGGTGGTTTATAAACCACTTTACAGCTGAAAGCTTTTCAGTGGCTGCTCATTTCATGTGGAGTAAAATCTAGATTTCACCATGGCCTACAGGGTCCGGCTGCCATCGTGTCTCAATCATGACCTGTGATCCTCTCCCTATGCACGATCCAGTCACACTGGTTTGTGCCCATCACTGGAGCAAGACAGGTTCTGCCCTGCTTGGGGCCTCTTTCTGGTATCTTGCCTGGCTCGCTCCCTTATCCTCCTAGTCTCCATTTGAGTATTCTTCAAAAAGACCTTCCTTGATGATTTTATCTCTGTCATAGCATCTTATTTCTTTTCTTTCTAGCAATTATTTAATTTACCTGTTTATTTGTTTGTCTTTTGTCTCCCCTGACTGACTTGAAGCTCCATGAGGAAAAGGACTTTCTCTTATTCACAGTTATGTCCCCAGTCCCTAGTAGCATACCTGGCATATAGTAGGAACACACTAAATATTTGTGGAATCATTGAATGAATGACTAGGGTTAGGAGGAAGAGGAATGAACTGGACTGGATAATACATAGCTGAGGCAATACATCACTGCATAATTAAGGGTTGATTGCAGCTTTTGAAAAAAGGAATAGCATCTTTTACTTAATGTGTCCACTATGGCCATTAGCTATCATTGACACATTTATCACTCAAGTCATTCTCATAATATGCATCAATTAGGGCTCTGGGGATGAGTAAAGAAACCAGCTTAAGCTAATTTAACCAAAGTAAGAGTCCATTATAAGGTTTCTGGCCTGCCTTATGGAACCTAAGCACTGGAGACTAAGAAAAAGACTAAAATCAGGAAACTTAAATTGTCAGAAAGCTGGACATATCTCTCTTTCTCCTGCTTTTCTCTGTACAAATTTCTTCTTTCTCTGCTGATCAGCTTTATATATATATATATATATATATATATATATATATATATATATATGTATATATATATATATATATATAACTGTCACTCACAGTTTCTGACCTTTTATATCTCTGCTGTTTTAGACCCCAAATGGAGCTAGAGTCTCACACAAGTAAACCTCCAAATCTCCTAAGAGATTCTGATTCTCAAACCTTGGGTAGGTGCTCGACCCCAATTATCTGTAACCAACGAGATAGAAAGAGCTAAAAATACTTCCTCCATAGTGTATCACCTGAAAAGTGGGGGCAAGGGTGAGGGAGTTTAGTGGGACAATTCCTAGTGACAAGGAGAATCACTGACTTTTTGGCTACACTTCAAAATATATCCACTAGAGAATTCAAATGATCTAATAGGGCACGCTAATCCTCACTCACTTCTATCCGTCTTTTCTACTTGCTCCTTCCAATTACTTTCTCTCTGGAGGATCCAGGCTTTGGACTGATTTTTTAATTCCTAGAGGCTTCCAGGCATTGAACCAGCACAGTATGGGAGAGAAAGAAGGGAAGAAGAGAAGTACTTTTATGCCACAGAAAGAAGAGAATTATATCAAGTAAACAGTAAGTATATTTTAAGTATCAAAGCATGACAATTTTATTTCTAAGAGGAGAATTGGATTAAGAAAAGAATAGTATATATGAAACATGAAATCTTACTGGGTTATTTTAAGTTGTTGCCTTTGAGTCATTTTTTCAAACCAAATGACTCAACTACCAAGAGATTCTTTTGTTATGTGATCAATCTTACTTTATTGCTAAAATGGCAAGTTCTAATGATGATGTATTTCTGATTAAATGTTACATTGACAAAGCAGCCAGTTTCTCCATCTTAATGCTCACTTTTTATGAAGCATTACCTTTCAACATTGATGCTTGAATCTATAGAAAGAGACTCATCAACATAACTGAATTAAACATAACTGGTTGAATTTGGGTATAGGACTTTAAGTTGTTATGTAACAATGTCATGCAAGATAGAACAACAGATATATTTAGGGAAAAAAAGTCTTCTTTAAAGGTCATATGGTATGTTGGTTAATAGTCTGGCTTTGTGGCTTAATGATTCAAACCCTAGTTTCTGTGTCTTTACTAGCTATGTGATCTTCAACAAAATACTTAATTTCTTATCTTAAAATAAGAATAGTAATGGTGCTTGCCTCTGAAGAGGTTTGCAAAGTTTACTTGAAATAATAGATTGTATCAGCCAGAGACTGCACTGGACTGCAAACAACAGAAACTTTGACTAAATATTAGCTTCAGTGGAGCAGAAGGTCAGTTTTTCTCACTCACCAAGAAGCCCAGAGGTAGGTAATCAATTAAGGGGCTCAAGGATTTCAGAGCTGAAGTATTTGCAGTTCTCATGCTCTTTCTTTCGTAATCTCAAGACGGCTGCTGCAGCCTCAGCCACATCATGCCCATATTCCAAACAGCGAAAAAGAGGAAGAGGTGGTGATTCAATCAAGAGAGCAAAACCTTTTACAGGGCAGTTAAAAACTTTAAGTCAGGGCATGCTAAGTGCTGTAACAAATAAGCCTACTCATCAGTAGATTAGCACAATAGGAGTTTATTTCTCACTATTGCCAAGGTCAATTGATAACAGAAGATGGGGGTCAAGGAGAAAGGATAGGCTGCAGCTCTGCTCCATGTAGTCATACAAGGACCAATTTAGCATATGGGGCTTCCAGGATCATACTAGGTATGAATGTTTCACCAACAGACAATACGAGAGAGAGAATGGGGAATTGTGTAGGAAGGTTTATGGATCAGGACTAGAATCGAGGTACTATATTTTTGTTCATATTTTATTTGCCCAACTTCAGTCACTCTTCAATCCACATAGATGTAAGGGGAGCCAAAAAATATAGTTCCTGAATGGACAGTCCCTCCCAGAAATGTGTCTATGCTGTGGAAGGGAAGCATGAATCTTTGGGGGCACAGCTAACTGTCCCTGCCCCATTGGAGATCCATAGTGAATTGTCCATAAATATTATTGCTTAGAACTATGGCACTTGATCACCCTTGCTTGCACTAAAGGCTGAGAAATGTAATTTTCATCTGGTATCATTGCAACCTGGATAGCTTAGGTTTCTCTTAGTAAGGAAGAAGGTATTGTGTAGGCAACTAGTGGTGTCTGCCACATGTGAGGAAAGTGCTTAGCACAGTGCCTCGCTCTTAGTATATATTAAGTAAATGTCAGTTCTTGTCATTGCTGTGATATCTTTCTTATCTCCTGCTGTAAATTATTTATTCAGCATTCTGGTGTATTGAGTGCTGAAAGTGGAATCAGAAGACCTGGGTTTAAATCCTGACTTAGCCCCTACAATCTTCTCTGAGCTTTGGTTTCTTTATTGAAAAAAAAAAATGGGAAGGTTTAAACCAGCCTCACAAGTTTCTTGTGTGGATTAACTGAGACGATGAGCTCAAGTGGGCTAAAAGCTTTATTTTGTATATACTACATACACAATATTAAAATGAATCTCAAGTGTAAGCAACCCACTCATTACACTGGTCTCCTAGGGATGCTGTAACAAAGTACCACAATCTGTATGGCTTAAAACACAGACATTTATTCTCTTATAGTTATGGAAGCTAGAAGTCTGAAATGAAGGTGTTGGCTGGGCCATCCACCCTCTTAAGGCTCCAGGGGAATATCATTCCTTTCCTCTTCCAACCTCTGGTGGTGGCTGGCAAGCCTCAGTGTTCCTGGCTTTCAGCTGCATCATCTCCAATCTCTGCTATTCTGTCATTGCACAGTGTTCTTCTGGTGTGTCTGTGTCTCTTTTCCTCTTCTTATAAGGACACTAGTCATATTGCATTAAGGGCCCAACCTTCTCCAATGTGACGTCATCTTAACTGATTACATCTACCATGACCCTATTTTCAAATAAGGTAACATTCTGAGGTACTGGGGTTTAGAACTTCAACATGTCATTTTGAGAGGAACACAATTCAACTTATAACATTCATCAAATGATGAATGGATAAATAAAATGTGGTATATCCATATAATGGAATATTGTTCAGCAACAAAAAGGAATGGAGTCCATGCAACAACATGGATGAACCTCAAAAACATTATGCTAAGTGAAAGAAGCCAGACATAAAAGGTCACACACTGTACCATTCCATTTATATAAAATGTCCAAATAGACAACTCTATAGAGATGGAAAATAGATTAGTGATTTCTAAGGGATAAAGGAAGGAGGACTGGGGAGTGACTGCCAAAGGATACAGGGTTCCTTTTAGGGGGAATAAAAATGTTCTGAAATTGGCTGTGGTGATAGTTGTGCAAAGAAAATGAGCAAATGAAACTGCCGTTTTAAATACATTTAGGCCTCTAACTTTCAATAAATTACATTACCAGGGTCCTGAAAAAAATTTATACATGTTATCCTGTAAGAGCTGCTGGAAAGCTTAAAGGAATCATGTGTTAGGAAGAAAATAAAACTTTCAGGCCCTCTCTCCAGCACTCTTCATGGGAGGAGGAGGAGACTTAACTAGCTGACCAAGGGGATTGGTGACACCTGATATCCACTGTCATCTAATTCCATGCTCTTTGCTCAGCATCTGGAAGTCTTCCTAATTAGGAATGGAATGTGTTCCTTGATCTACAGCAAGGATATCACCCTCTATCTTGACTTAGCTCAGTTTTTAACGCTCTGTCATCATTGGCAGGAGTAACTACGCTGTTTTCTCTTCCCTTCTTTTCTCAAACCTAAATTTGCACATAAGCGTTCTCTTCACAGGTTAACTTTGGCAAGCCATTCAAGTCCCTGTTGTAAAAATTTCCATGAGATTATCTTTGCAATGTCACAAAATGATACTAAATTTGAGATATCTCTTCTATTCTTTTCAGAATGTTACTTAAACTTATTTTCCATATCTAAATATTTCGACTCAATTTCATCTTTCACAGAGGAGGAGTAAAATTTTATTTTTACATAGAGAAGGCAACTGAGAGTTGATATTTTGACCTTGCATACTGCTACATCCCAGGGCTAGGGGTTGAATTACAAAGAGGAATAAGACACAGAACCTGCTCTTAAGGACCTTTGAATCAGGTTGACAACAACGTGAGCGGTGAGTGAAGTAGAAAGAACTAGTGCGACTAAGATTTAACTCCAACTGCCTCCAAAATTGCCCTGATTCCTTGTGTGCACACACATCTTTATGTCCCTCGCAGGGTCTTTAATGATTTTGCCTCTTTCTCTCTGTGCAGCATTCCAAAGAAAGATTCTTGGGGTCTCTCTTATTTCATTCACCTCCACCTTTGAAAAAGTAACACTTTGAAAAAGTGACTTTTCTCCTCTCCTCCTCGGCCCCCAAATCAGTAGGCCATTTCTTCTGTTTCCAGCTGTCCCAGGGTTCAATATAAATGTCTGTTACATTAATAGGAAGAAAATGGAACTGAAAGAAAGTTTGCCTAATTTGTAAAATAAAAATGAGTTTCGATTCCAGGAGCTTATGTATTATTCTCATAAGGACTGGGTTTACATTGATCTTCTTTTTTTATAGCAGTCAATTGTGGAATGTGGTAAAGTTAGAAATGTAATTGTATAGACATAAAAAATTGCATCTCTATAACCATCATCAGGACACTTTTCTCAAGATGCTATCTCGGTGTCCTTCAGAGCAATAACTATATCAATTGAGAACTTAACAGAAGTAACTTAAATGTTATGCCTCGTTTACCTCTGGTAAGGCTAATGCGCTGCAGAACAAGACTATTGCTCGTGACATAAGGTACTCTCAGAGAGGCTGGAAACGCTTCAAAACCATTAAAATAAAATGCCAGCCATTTGCGCTGTTCAAATATTCTTCAACTTCTAATTTAAGGCACCTGCACCTAAGAATGTAATCATGTTATTCTCTCTGATAATTGGAATCTATCTAAGCCAAATGCCTGGGAATTATGGACTGTTGGGGCTATAGGATTCTAGAAGACAGATGAGGTAGAGAAAATGTGCTATTTTGTACTGGCATATTCAACATTTGTGCTCCATTACCGTTTACATGTTAAAATGTATTCAAAGACAAAAGTGCTTGAAGAGTCTTACCTCAGCTGAATCGCAGAAGAGGTTAGGGAAATGCATAAACCACCTCAAGACCTAAACTCAGAAACCTGAAAGAGAGAAAAAGACTCATATGCCTGTCCTCAGAATTATCTTCCACACTAAATTTTCTCTAGGATTAATCATCCATTTTTTTAATTAGGAAGTTGTCATCTTGATAAAGTGGTCCTCAGCCACTCCCCGACCCCACCAATGTTGCTCTGTAACTCACAATTCTCTCCCTGATGAGCAAGTGAACCATAGTTTGACAAAAGCACACTGGATCAGAAAAGGGCAATTTAAAAAGCCAATACTGTGAAAGGTGATGCTTCCCCATCACAAGGGGAAATCATTTCTGCTTAATGCCTGATTGCCTTGGGAGGGGTACACTTTTGGTTCAAGGACCCCATTGGCACATCGGGGTTTTGACTGGGACATGGTGCCAATTCAAACTGTCACACTGTACAGGGAGGGGAGAAAAAGTCTAAATCAGTTTCTATTCTTTAATAGAAAGCAATACTGTAGTTTAAATTAGCAAGGCACTGCTGAACCACTATTTAAAATGTGTTTGCACTGACATCCCAAGAAAAGGTTTTTTTTTTTCTTGTTTAATTGCACTGTCAGTGTGGAACGCTTTCACTTAAAACCATTCTGAGGTAGACCTTTTAATAGAAAGTGACAATTTAAATTGCCATGATAACAGCGTAAATGGTGCTTAAAGTCATTACTAAACTGATGTCGCAGTTGGCTCCAGACCAGTTTGTTAAAGCCAAAGAAAAGGTGTTGGGGGAAGGGAGGAAAGTAACTAAATGGTGAATCATTAATTCCTTTTATATTCATTGTAATAACATTAGCTGTGATGAAGTCATCTGACTCCCAATGGGTGTAATGTACATTTCTATTGAATTCCACATTATTCCAGTCTAATGTTGTTCTGATTAATGCCTATTACTAAGGAATTGCTTCAGTCACAGACACTTAGTTCTCTGCAGTTACTTTGTTTACTTGTCTTCACTCGCATGGTCCAAAGAGAAGAGCCATGGCTTCCATTTGTTGGTTGGCACTCGGAAGTGAAAGCGCTAGTTTTATCTATTGTCTTTTTCCCCTCTCCCTTTAAATAAGTCGGTTTCTCCTGGAAACTCTTGGAAATGAGTCTCTCTAGTTTTGAAGGAGTTCTGAACCCAGATCTGAAGATGTCATGTCATGTGAGTTGAAATCAAGGCTGCCTAAATGCCATTGGTCAAACTTAATTGGTTTAACCAAATCACCTGGTTTGCCGAACCAATGAGGCCACATCTGGGTGCCCATGGGTAGAGGCACCATAAAATCTTGGGCAGGATGAATCTGTGAACCTGGAAAGGTGCTCATAAGTAGGTTAAGGTCACGTTTGTAGCATTAGGGACAATTGGAGGGATGATGACTGGGGTTGAGAGAAATGGGTGAAGAACAGCAAAGCTTTTAGGATTGAGGACCACTTAATCACCTTCACAGTCACTCAGTGCTTCGGTTCTGAAACATACCCCCTTAAAAGTAAATTAATCATTTGGGGTTTTAGGAACAATAGATAAACTAGTTTTTTAATAAAATTATCATTTAAAAATATGCTGTACATTCTTTTTATTATATAAAAATTATCTCAAAGAACCAATGATTATAACTGGGTTCACAGTAGGAAAAATATTCACATTTGGAACTTAAAACATTATATTTAGGACCGGGTTTCTGAATGGTTTCCAGAAATCATACAAGTTAAGGGTTCTGGGAACAACTGTACACCCTTCAAATTTTCCCTAAATCGGACATTATAATTTATGAAATTTCCATCACTCAAAATTGGAAGTGACCATAGGACCATCTGGGACATGATATTAGGGTCTTAATTTGAGGTCTAGACCATGAAAACCACATACAGATTTTTGTATAGATGTGCATTTCTAAAGAGAGGGAATGTATTTCTTTTCAGAATTTCAAAGAAGCTTGCAAACTGAAAAATAGTGAAGAACCATTAAGCCAATCTTGCTTTTCTAAAAACCAGAAAACAGAGGCCCAGGGAAGTGGTTGACTTCCCAAGGTCACTAATAGCTCTTGGCTGATCTACAGAATCCTGGTCTCTGATTCAAAACTGCCAAAGTCCAAAACTGCCTTTTTAATTTTTTGTTATAATTCTTCCTTTTGAAAACCAAAGGATACTGCAATGCTGTGCTTTTTCTGAAAACTGCTCTCCTGGCAACCTCAGCTCCCTGGAACACAACTGTCCCTGGCAGAAGCAAAAGAGGCCTCAGAGCCACTGAAATTACCATCACGTCATTCACGTACTTTGGTCCATGAAAGAAGCACCTGAGAGAGCACCTAACATACTATTCATGTATTCATTCATTTATTTAACAAAGCTTTATCGAGCTAAATACTTATCAATGCTTTCTTTATATACAATTCTGATACATTTTGTTATCCAGTTTCACAGAAAATAACAGGAAGTTAGCTGGAAGAGGATTGCAAAAGAGATATAGATCCAGAATTGTGAGATAATCACCCTCAGCCAGACAAAGGGAGAGCAAGAACATCCACTGTCATAGAATGAAGTCTTTAAGCCATGAAGCAAACAGCAAATGACTTCCCAATCTGTTTGTGAAACATAGGGTTGGGCAGAAAGTTCTTCATTTAAAGGGTTAAAATGTGTGCTATGTGATGAAAACATACATCTACTCAATAAGTTATACACGAATGTTCATAGCAGCACTATTCAGATGAAGCAGAAGGTGAAAATAATCCAAATATACATCTATGGATGAATGGATATAGAGTCATCAACAGATGACTGTGGCATAACCGTACAATGAAATATTACTTGGCCATAAAAAGGAATGAAGTAATGACACGTGCTAAAATGTGGATAAACCTTGAAAACATTATGCTAAGTGAAAGAAACCAATCTCAAAGTATCACATATTGTATGATTCCATTTACCTGAAATGTCCAGAATAGGCAAATGTACAGACAGAAAGTTGCTTAAGGCTGAAAAGAATTGGGGGAGGCAATGATAGCTAGAGGATACAGAGTTTCTTTCTGAGATAATTCAAATGTTCTAAAATTCACTGTGGTGATGGTTGTATATACCTGTGAATATACTAAAATCCATTGAAATACCTTAGCCACCTTAGGGAAGATGATTCTCAAAATGAAAGAAGGGAGTATGTGATGTAAATAAGCTTAATGTGTTTTGAAAGGCTGAATCTTGTTGGTGGAAACTAAGTGTTGGTGTCCAGATAATGTGGGAATCAGTATTTTGTGTTTAAGAGTCAAAGGAGAGAAACTGCCTGATGGAATGGGAGTAGGTCAGAAGACAATTTAAAAGTCTTGAGAGAGGGTGTGGCCCTTCTATTGTCTTTGGGAATATAAGAGAAGACTTCTGGTGCCATAGAGATCCCCAGGACTGGAAAAGGGGCAATAGTTGTGACTTCCACAAAGCATAGACACCTGGGCCCAGCACTTCTAGGACATCAGGGAACTGAAGGGAACTTGTGTAGCTGATGGGACCAGACACTAAGAACTGTGACCTCTGGAAGCCTATGTGCTATGAGACAAGCACCTTACGTTGAGCAAATCACTAAGGCTGTGCAACACACTGGCCCAGGATAGGAGCTGGGCCCAGGGAATGTCACAACAGTGAAGCTGACAGCATTGGGCAGCAGCCGCAGAGGAATGGTGTACTTCGTGACACCAGGAGGCAGCAAGTACCACAGCAGAATGCCAGCACCAGGTAACAGCCAGCTGGGATCTTCCGTTTGGGTTATGTGAGGCTCACGATGCTCTCAGACCACCTGGAGGGGAGTGGAGGCGCCCAAGAGGTTAATGTTGGATTTCCTGACTCATGTGGTCCTGATTCATCTTAATTGAACTTGGAAAACTAAAAGAGACATGATATTCTTATATCTTGACATTTGTGGAATTCATACTTGTGACAATGAAAATAATAAGCCCTAGAAGCTGTGCAGAACCTGGAATTTCTGACATGGTTTCACAAGCATCATCTCACATGGTCCTCACAAAAGTCCTGTAACAATGTAACAATGTTTACATTCTCTCCATTTGTCAAATGAAGAAATTGAGACTTAGTGAAGCCAAATGAATTGCCCAATATTACATAATTAATAAGTCCTGAAGCTCTGGCTACAGTCAGGTATTTTGACCCTTATTTAGTCCAGTAGGCCTCCTATTACACCATGATGACTCTCAGAAAAAGGGAGATACATAGGCTGCCAAAACTTTGGAATTTTCCCTGGCTATGGTCTAGAAAAACTGATCATAGTCCAGGGCCCTATTTCTGAATAATGTCAGCCTGGCCCTGGCTGCTTCTCTTGCTTTAGACCAGGGCACTTGCTAAAAGAAAACCGTCTTCAACACAGTTGGGCTCTCCAGCTGCTAACAACTAAGGCGGGGCCAGGCCCATGGCTGCAGCGCATGCAGTGCCTCCTGCAAGATCGAGTGCACCTGACCAAACCCTGCCACCTCCACCTGCCACGCCATCACTTCTCAATTCACTATGTCACGGAAAAGTGGATGCTATGCTTTGTTGGGATGTCTCCAACATTACTGCTGTCTTGCACCATTAATTATATGAGTCACTGCTGTAGATTCTGTCTTCCTAAATAGAGTGGAAGCTCCTTGAGGTCAAGGGCCTTGTTTCACCCACTTTTGATTCTCAGCAGTGTGTAATGCATACAAGGGGCCAGTAAACCTCTTTGAATGAATGTTTAATATTTTCTCTCGAATACATAGTGAGTGCTCGGCAAATATTTGTTAATCACTTGGTTGGCAAATTTACTATTCTGTAAGTCAACTCCTGTGCTAAGAAAAATAAATCAAGATCCTCCGCACCTCTGCCCACCCTGACAAACCTATTTCCTTAGCCAGAGATAAGGCTGATGACACCTTCTTCCTGTACAGTTAAGAGCAGGGGCTCTGGGATTAGACTCAGTCCTCTCTATCATTATCAGCTATGTGACCTCAGGCAAGCTGTTAGACTCCCATTTCCTCCCTGTGAATTGGGGATGGTGAGGATATCAGTTCTTATCACTTAGAGTTGTTATGGACATTGAGTTAAAATCTCCACTGTGCTTAGAACCGTGCCTGGCTCACAGATAAGTGCAGCCCTTTAACAGTACAAGTTTAGGGTTACACCTGGCCTGTCCAGATGGCATGGGCTAATCTCATTCCCCTCAGCTGGAAATAGATAAAAAGCAGATTCTAAAATCGTGCCCCAAGAAGAGAAAATGAAGTTTTAACAATTGTTTTTCTGGGAACATTTCCCTCCCTCTTCAGAATGAGCCTTTAGAAAGTGAATATTCTACAATTTAATTGAGCTATTAGAGTCACGACAGATTGTATCATGCTTCACCCAATGGCAGCAAATCATCCCAGTGCAGCAACAGTATTGGGAATGTCTCATGCCCCCAAATCGTCAAAAGCTTTATAGGGTTGGGTGGATGTTATTTCAGGGGGTCACTTCACTATCAGTCATCTACTTATTCAATCATTCGTACATTGATTTATTCACTTATTCAATCATTTAACAAATCCAGGTAACCCTTGAACAATGTGGGGGGTTAGAGGTGCCAACCACCCACATAGTCAAAAATCCACATATAACTTAAGTCTACCCCCATGTGCAGATTCCCAACTGCAGATGGAAAACATGTACTGATTTAGCACAGACTATGTGATAGATATATGATAAAATATAACTGCTATTTTCATTATATATCCTTAATCCTTCAGAATCCCCAAATGGAGACATTTCCTAATAATTTACATCCAGGTCATTTACGGACAATAGACAAGATAAACAAGTGAAATAGGTAGCATTTTTATGTAATGATATGTGCTAAGAAGAAAAAAAAGCAGAAAAGGGGGCATGAAATGTCAGAAGAGGGATATGGAAATCCTAGATAAGTTGGCCAGGAAACCAAAATCTGTATTAGTCAAGGTTCTTCAGAAAAAGAGAACCAGCAGGATGGAGAGAGAAAAAATGAGAGAGAGGGAGAGAGATTGTAAGGAATTGACTCACATGATCGTGCGGGCTGGCAAGTCTGATACCTGCCCAGCAGGCCAGCAGGCTGGAGGCCCAGGGAAGAGTTGATGCAGTAGGGTTAAGTCCAGAGGCAGTCTGAAGGCAGAATTCCTTCTTCCTAAGGAAAACCAACCTCAGTCTTTTTCTCTTAAGAACTTTAATTGATTGAATGAAGTCCAACCTGTTAGAGGATGCTATTAAGAGGACGGGACTGCCAGTTGACCCTCAGTCTGGACCAGGGACCAGGGCAATCAGAGGCTCCTCACCCCTTCTCCTGTCCTTGGAATGTATGTTTCTGTCCACCGTTCCCACACTAGGAACCTTTTTCAAGGATGCAGCCTCAAGAGAATGTGTTGTCGAAACCCTCTGGGCTGCATAAGTAACGGAACTCCATTAAGGCCTCTATATAAACTTATAAGATTCTAACAGGCAGGTTTAGAGATCTATTCATCTATGGCATCTGAGATGAGCCTCTTATGTAAGTTCCCTTGCTTATTAAACCTGCTGCCCACCAATCTGGAGCAGCCTCTGTCTTTGTTCAGCTTATTTTTGCCCTTCGTATACAGGGGCCAGTTTGCGAATGTATACACATTATGGAGGGTAATCTACTTTGTTCAAAGTCTACTAAGAAGGGGACTTTTAAGAAAAAATTTTCAGAAGGTGAAAGAGTGAGCCATAAATATAAGTATCTGGAAATGAGAAATCCAGATAGAGTGAGAAGCACAAAGGCCCTGAAATGGGAATATGCCAGGAACACTGCTGGAGTTGAGTGAGCAAGGGGGAGAGTGATAGAGAAGGGGTCATAATTCTAGGGGGCAGAGCGTGTGGCACCTTACAAGTCATCATAGGGACTTGAGTCTTATTCTGAATAAAGTGGAGTGGGGGTTTCAGCAAGGGAATAACATGATCTGATAAAGGTCTTAACAAGATTACTGGCTGCTGTGTTGAGAATGGACTACAGAAACAGAAGCAAAGAGACCAGTTAGGAGGCTATTTCAATAATCCAGGTGAGAGATGATGGGCCCTGGATCAACATGGCAGCAGTCAGGCACAGGGAAAAGGGTCAAGGAGAAGCAGTTGAATTCTGTAGACTTGTTGATAGACTGGATATGGATTGTGAGAGAAAGAAAGGAATCAAGGATGACACTAAGGTTTTTGGCTTGAACTAATGGAGCTGCCATTAACTGAGATGGTGAAGTTTGCGAGAGTGGGGTCAGTATATATCAAAGACTCTAACTAAGACAGATAAGTAAGGCTGCTAACACATATTCTAAGTGGAAATGTCAATTGGGCAGTTGGATGTACAGATCTGGAGTTTGGGAGCAAGATCCAGGCTGTAGATATAAACTGGAACGTTTTCAGCATATAGATGGTATTTAAAGACCTGAGACATTAAATGAGATCACCCAGAAAGTGAGAATAGAAACAAAAGAGGTGTAAGGATTGAACAGTAAGGCACTTCAACACTTGGAAGTTGGGAAGATGTGGTGAAACCAGCAAATAAGATGAGAAAGAGTGCTTTAAAAAATAAGACAAATAGGTGAGTGAGTATTGTGTGAGCTAAGAAAGAAAGTGTCTCGATGAGAAAGAGACCAACATGTCAAATGCTGCTCCAGAGGACTGAGAAGTGATCATTGGACTTAGCAATGTGGGGTCATTTGTGACTAGGGCAGTTTTGGTAGAGAGATGGGGACAAAACCTGATTGGGTGGGCTCATGGTAGAATAGAAGCAGAGAACTTGGAGATAGTGAACAAAAGCAGGTCTCTTATTTAATATAGAAGAAATAACAGTACACATGTATGAGGATGAGATGGGTTAATAAATAGAAGAAAATTGGTGATACGACAGAAAGAGGAAGATTGCCACAGCCATGGCCTTGAGAAGGGATGGACTCTAGTTCACAGGTGGAGGAACTGTTCTTGACGAGGAGCATAAATAAGCCATTCACCTTATTTGAGAGGAAGAAGACTATATGGGTCCAGGTGCAGCAGGGAGGGTAGCAGTGGTACTGGGAACTTGTGAAAGTTCTGTTCTAATTCTTTCCATTTTCTTAGTGAGGTAGAAAGCAGGATCAAACTCAGCTGAGAGAGTAAAGATAGGTGGAAGAGAGGTTGGAAGTTTAAGAAGAAAGTTAAAAAAAAACAGTGCTGAATTGTGCTTGAATTTCTATGAATTGGGGGCAAGCACTTTATTCAGTAGTTAAAGCACCTGACACACAAAGCCCAGAGTGAGCTAACCCAAAAGACTTAGGTTCACAGTAAGATCAGTGTTTACAGAAGAGATGGGAGAGGGAGTGCAAAGGATCCCAAAATTCCTGTTCTGGTACAGGAGGTACCCCATCCTGTGCATCAGATAGAAGCTAGGGATACCAGTAATTCATCACGTTGGCCAGTGTCAGACTCCATTGTGAGGCCTACCAGTGCCTCCAGAAAGCAACAGATGAAGAGCACTTACTTTTTCTTGCCTATTTTATCCCTGTGAATGAAGACTGGATGTAAAAGGTCAATCAGGCCTCCCCACAACTCACCTCTGAGTGGCTGCCCTGTTCCTCAACTGACTTGGTTTGAATGTGGCAGTGGGGTGGGCCAGAGGAATGTTATGAGGAGAGAGAGAAGAAGGCCGCTTCTAACTCTTTTACATTCCAAGGGCCTCCTTGTAAGCAAAGGGATCCCCAAATGTGGTTCCCAAAACAGCAGCATCAATTTCACCTGGGAAATTGTTCGAAATGCTAATTCTCAGTTCCCGTCTGAGACCTACTACATCAGAGCCTCTGAGGGAAGGGCCCAGCAAGCTGTATTTTAACCAGGTCATTCTGTGTACACCAAAGTTTAAGAAACACTGTTTGGAGGCACCCTGGAAAAGTTTCCATCTGCTCTTATCCAGGACTGCCACCTATTGGGCAAGCTCTTCAAATGCTGGGAGGTTAATATAAACACTGGGAAATTTCCTTTTATTTTTCTATATTTAAACTTTACAAACCCAAAACAAAAAACAACCTTCATATGACCCTTCACATTATGCAAACATTAATTTTACATAGCTATAATGACTATATTAAGACTTAATTTTTTCATAAAACATTTTGTACCCACTTTCCATGTATTATCCCAGTAGAACATATAGTCATTGTTTTTACTGTAAAATTCCATTATAATAAAATTATATAGTCACAGTGACCACATTTATCAAAGTAAATTGGACACATGGTCTCACTGAACATAAACAGAGACAATGTGACTTAATATTTAAAATTAATACATCCTGGGAAATCTTAGAAGTTTTTTTTATCATATCACAAACCATTGTTCCATGGTTTTAGAAGCTTGAGCTATTTCCAGTTTTTACTAGTTATAAATAATAAAGCAATAAGTACCTTTGTATGATAAGCCGGGGTTTGAAGGGGGTTAGTTATTTATTTGGGATTAAAAGAAATCACTTAAGTAAACTTTCTAGCCCAAAAAATCTGAAAACATCACAGTATTATTTAAAGTAGGTTGAAATAAAAACTAGAAATAATCCAAATGTATTAACGAAAGAATCAGTCAATTGTGGTACCATCATCACAAGTGCTTATCTGCATGCATCATAAATCACGTCTACAACAAGCTTAAAACATATTGTCAGGGAATTTTGTCAAGGTTGTGGCTTTGTCAGATAGGTTAACCCACGACCTAGGGTTCATCCATCAGACACACCAATGTATGACTTTGATTCAAAAATGAGTAATGTGAAGAAGCAGGAAACACGTGGAATCCACGTTCTGGTGAGGGCGGCATCAGCTTCCAACATTCAGAAGTTCTGCAGTCCAGTCCTCAGCATCAAATGTTCAAGTTGTATATCTAGGTCCAGTTGTCTTTACCTGGAGATGTGGTTTGACCACTACTCCTAGCTGAGTAACCTCTTAGCCCAACACTCTGGCCTTCTCAGAGATCTGAACTATCTAATTGTTTTTAATAAGTTCCCTTTCTGAGCTGCAGCTGTGAAGTTCAAGCTGTGCAGTTTCAGTAGGTACAAGATCTACCCCAGATGTGGGAGGCGCTACGCCAGGACTGATGGGAAGGTTTTCCAGTTTCTAAACGCAAAATGCGAGTTGGCATTCCTTTCTAAGAGGAACCCTGGATGGTTAAACTGGACTGTTCTCTATAGAAGAAAATGCAAAAAGAGACAGTTGGAAGAAATTTGAAAGAGAAGAATCCGCCATGCAGTCAAATCCCAGAGGGCTGTCACTGGTCTCTTGCTGATATAATGGCCAAAAGGGATCAGAAACCTGAATTTAGGAAGGCCCACCAGAACAAGCTACCAGGGCTGCCAAGGAAGAAAAAAAGGCTGAGCAAGAGTCTAAGAAGACAGCAATGGCTGCAGCTAAGGCAAAAGATTGTGAAGACTGTGACAGTTTCTGCTTCTCGGGATTGGTGTAAAATGCTAAGTTGACAAATGAAAATTTTAAAGAAAGATCTGACTATGACCAAAAAGATTTCTTTTCTGCTTGTGTACTCATTCTAGTACTTTTGCTATGAGAAAAATCACCCTAAAATTAGTGGATCATATGGCTTAAAGTAAGATTTCTCAACCTTGGCAAAATTGACATTTTAAGCCAGATGATTCTTTATTGTGGGGAGCCTGTCCTGTGTCCTGTAGGATGTTTAGCAGCAACCCAAGTCTCTACCCCTCTACCTGCCAGGAACAGCACCCCCAACCCCCTCAAGTTGTGACAACCAAAAATAACGTCTCCAGACATTGCCAACGTCTCCTGGGGACAAAATCTCCCACAGTTGAAAACCACTGGCTTAAAACAACAATTGAGTATTGGAGAATGCTTTGGCCAGGAGGTTCTGAATTGGTGTGCCTCATGCAATTGCAGTCAAATGATGGTGAGACCTGAGGGCTGGCTAGGAATCTTCCTCTTTTCATGTAGTCTCAGGGCCTCTCTATATGGTTTCATTGTACGGACTAGTTTGGGGTTCTTCACAGCATGGAGACCTCAGGTTAGTTGAAATGCTTATGTGGAAGCTCAAGTTTCCAAGAGGGTATACCAAAAAAAAACTGGGTAATGCCTTTTATAACCTAGTCTCAGAAGTCACATGTTATCACTTCCACCAGAGTCAAGGGGAAAGGACAAAGACTCCACCTCTCGATGGGAAGAGTAACGAAGTTTCATTACGTTGTAAGATCATGTGGGATCAGTGATGTTGAAGCTTGGGAAATGTAAGCTGTAATCACAATGGTGAACGTCATTAATCATAATAGAATGCAAATTTAAAACAGAATATACCACTGCACACCTACCAGAATAACAAAAAATAAAAAAACTCACAGTACTAGGTATTGGCAAGAATGTGCAGAAATTCTCATACATTGCTAATGAGAATGTAAATTGGTACAACCAACTTTATAAAAACTTTTTGTCTATATCAACTAAAGTAAACATTTGCCCAGTCTATGGCCCAACATATTTTTCCTGGGTTTGTAACCTAACAAAAATGAATGCATATGTTTACCAAAACACACAAATGAGAATGTTCACAGAAGCTTTATTAGGTGTCATTAAAAAATGGAAAAAAATGTCTATTAATAGGAGAATGGGTATACTAACTGCAATATAGGCATCTAATAGAATGTTACACTGCAATATAAAAGGACAAACGACTTCTATACATAACAACAAGGGTGAATTTCACAGACATTATTTTCAGCGAAGGAAGTCAGACATGTACATATGGTGTCATTCCATTTATATAATGTTCAAAACAGGAAAAACTAATCAGTGGTGATGAAAATCAGAGGAAATGGTTTCCTCTAGTGGGTGGAAGGGATAAATACTAACAGGAAAGAGACACAAAGAACTTATGGAAAGTTGGAGATGATCTATATTTTCATCTGGGTGGTGATTATGTGAATGTATACATATGTAAAAGTTAATCGAGGTATATAGTGTATTAGTGCCCTTTAAGTTCTTTATTTCATCCCTCAATAAAAAGTACAAACACAATGACGTGTCTGTATAAAGTAGCTATTGAATTCTGTCAGATACAACTAAGATCCTCACCTAAGAAAGATGGTGGCCCTCACCACTACAAGGCCAAGGCTCATATTGCAGCCACCATGCCACCATATTCCTGTGTGGTCGACCCCTCTGCAAATTAAGTCCACTGGAAAACTATCTCCACTCAGGATGCATCCAAAACAATTTTCCTACAGGAGAGAAGTTCACAACGAAGCAATATAATCCTAAAATATTAAAAGCTGAGAAACCAAAAAATGTAGCTGTTGAATAGATCAGTGAATATCAGAGTGTACAGAGCTCAAGGATAAACCAGGAAGCTGAAAGGTTGCATTGAGAAACTTTCCCGGAACACAGCAGAGCACAGCACAAAGAGATAAAGGGATGAAAAGAATGAAGATAATTTTAAAAACACATGAAGAAAAGATTCAGTAGTCACAAGATTCTTCTAAAAGTTATTTTCATAGAGAGATAAGCAACATGCAATAAATAATAACAGCCAAGAAATTCCCAAAACTGAAACCAAACACAAAGCTTAGATTGAGAGAGATCTCTGAGTGCTAATAAGTATTTTAAAAAGCAACGACACATCTAGACAGTGTGGCAAATTTTCAGAACAAGAAAGATAGAGAGCTATCTAAAAACTATCAGAACAAAAGAGAGTCTGAAAAAAAAATGAGCACAGGATTGACATGAGATCTCCTGTCAGCAAAAATGTTGGTAACTGTTGAAGTGATACATACACAGGGGTTCATTATATTATTCCCTCTACTTTTCTGTAAGATTAAATTTTTTCATAATAAAAAGTTTCTTTTCTGTTTCTCATTTTTTATGGATGCAAGAAGATAATAGAGTAATATCTGTAAAATGCTGAGGGAAATATCTTTTTGAATTCTATATCCATTTATATTGTTAAAGAATGAGGACAAAATAAAGACACTTTCAAATTACAAGGACTCAAAAACGTTAACATACTAGATTCTCTAAGAAAACTTCAGCTAGGAGAAAAATGAGACTAAAATAAGTGATGGGATGCAAGAAGCAATGGAGAGCAAAGAAATCAGCAAAATATGTAATAAATTGAAATTATCGTTGCTTATAAAAATGTCTGTCTTTAACACCACACCAACTAAAATTCAAGCTATATCAACATGGAAGTGGTAGGAGAGGGAAGAAGGGGTAGAGTTTAGGAAAATGAAAGCTTTTCAGGTCTCATTTTGCCCAGATTGCTTATAGAGAAACTAACTGGCTTTCATAGGAGTGCTCCTCAACCTTTAATATGTATACAATCAACTGGGGATTTTTTTAAAGAGCAGTTATGGAATTCAGCAAGTCTCAGGTGGGCCTCAGATCTGCCTTTAAAACACTCCACAGACCACACTTGGAGCAGCAAGGCTTTAGACTATATTGTGGTTAAGAACTGCATTGACTCAATGTGAATATATGCTAAACTTCCCTCAATCTGTTTCCAAATGTAAAAATGATAGACACAGTGTTTCAGAAAATACTCAGAGATATGATTTTTAAAATTATGAACCAGAAAAGAAGTGAAAAACCATAGCAGTAAGTGCAATCTTAACATGTGGGCCCACAGAAACCAGGAAGGACCTGACCCAGACAGTAAAGTCTGAAATTTCTTTTTTGTTTTGTTTTCATTTTCTCATTATATTTTTCCCAGTTTTATTGAGGTATAATTGACATACAGCACTATATAAGATTAAGGTGTACAGCATAATTGCTTGACTTACATATATTATAAAGTAATTACCACAATAAATTTACTTAGCATCCATCATCTCATATAGATATAAAAAATTTTTTTTCTTGTGATGAGAATGTTTAGAGGTCTACTCTCTTAGCAATTTTCAAAGATACCACACAGCAGTGTTAACTGTAGCCACCATGTTGTATATTACATCCCCAGGACTTATTTATCTTACAACTGGAAGTTTGTACCTTTTGACCAGAAGCCTCATCTTTCAATTCCAAACAAGGAATAAGGAATTACCCCACCTCCATTCCCAGTGGAGAAACTGATTCACTGAGCTCATGCTCCCCCAGCTATATCTGAAGACTGAACAAGTTCTACCTATCTACTTGGGAATGGAACTAGAAACAAACTGCTTGCCTGCAATAGAGCAAAAAAGCAGAGAGATTTGCACAACCAGCCACCAAGTACATATTTAGTATGAGCTCCTAATTTGGAACAGTGACACACTTGTAGGGCAAAAGCCCTGAGCCATTTTGTTCTCACAAAACAATCATAAAATCACTTCCCAGGGACAATGAGTGCGAGAGAAAAAAAGTTCCTATGAAGATGAGCATTCAAAAACCAAAAATTGCAAAGGCTGCAATGAAACGCGACACCACGAAAAGAAGCCAGCATATAAGGAGTCACATGAAATAAAGTAGAAATAATAAAACAATCTGGAAAAGATTTTAAAATAAATGTATTTAAAATCAACAAACAAAAGCAGGTGGCTATGAATGAAGAACAGATGAAAATCTTAGAAACTGAAAAAAAAAATCAAAACACTGAGACTATTTTTAGATGGTGTATTAGTCAAGGTCCAGCCAGGAAAAGAAAAATCTCTCTAGATAGTTTCAATAGAGGGAACTTAATACAAGGAATATTTTATACAGGTGATAGAAGAACTGAGAAGCCCACAGGGGATGGTAAGGCATTCCAGAAATGAAAAACAGCAGGAAGCTGCTACCACCCCTATGGGTGAAGGGACAACAGAGGAAGTTGTGTCAGAACCCAGCATTTAGAGATATCTGATGGGAACTAGAGCCGCAGCAGGAGCTGCAACTGTGGAAGGTACAGCTAGCTATCTGGCAGGAGATGGAGGCACAGGAGACACAGTCACTTAGGGAGACATTTCTCAAAGCTGAGATAGAAAGAGAGAAATACCCTAGTTTCTCCCCTCCTTCTCCCTCAGTTCATCTGCCAATACCCCCCTTTGGCCAGATCTACCCAGAAGGAATCATAGAATACATAGTTCCTTGCAATATGGAACAAGGCAGAGTAGGGTAGAGAGTGAATCTGAGAACAAACTGAGAAATGCCCAATATAATGAGATAAACAAGAGCACAGGTGCAAAAAGTGAATTGGTGATTTAGGAGACAGAGCTTCTAAAATCACTCAGAGGCAGCACCGTCATAAAAAGATTTAAAATATGAAAATGTACTTAAGAGGTAGGGGGATAGATTGAGAGGCAGCAAACATATTTAATGAAAGTTCCAGAGAGTGAAACTAGAAAGAATCAGGAAGTAGCAATATTTAAGGAGATAATGTCCGAGAATTTTCCAGAACTGAAGAAAGACAGAGTCCCTACATTGAAAAAGCTGTTTCTACAAAATAATCTGTATTATTTGTACCAATCATCCCAGTGAAAACAATTTAAAATATGGATAAAATTTTTTAAATCTTAAGAGCATTAAAATGCTGATGAAAAAGTAAGGAAATAACCAGGCCAAGAGAAAGCAGGAATCTATAGAAGAAAACAGTTTCAAAGCCCAGAATCACTTTCATCCCAAGGGATTTGATAATAAGGAACACTTGTGCTTAGATTTTAGTGGCTTCATGGGGAAATTTGGACATAGAACAATGTCAGGGCCTGCCCAAGGTAGAAAAAGTATAGGAATACCTCAGAGATAATGCGGGTTTGGTTTCAGAGAACCACAATACAGCAAATATCTCAAAGTGAATTGTAATCTTTTTGACAGTGGAAAAAATGCATCTGTGGAACTAATGGCGTGGACGATAGACTAGTGATTACCAGAGGGTAGAGGGGAGGGAGAGAGGTTAGATGGGGTAAAAGGGGTCAAATATGTGGCGACAGAAAGAAATCTAACTAAGGGAGGTGAACACGCAATGCAATATATATTTGCCTTACTGTTGAATTGTACAAAAAACTTACTAGATTTCCTTAGCCAATGTCACCATAATAAAAATAAATAAATAAAAATTTAACAGCAAAAAAAAACCCCACATCTGTGGAGCGCAATAAAGCAAAGCACAATGAAACAAGGTATGCCTGTAATCAGAGCCCTTCCCCATGTTAAGCTGGGACCCCACTGGCTTGGCGATATTTAGAGCAAGAAAAAAAAAAGGGAAGAAAAAATCCTTCCCCGTGAAGTGGTGACCATGAACTTTCAGCTCAGGTTCACATCACCTAAGTATTTATGGGAAATTAGACTGGTGTACCTGGTTTAAAAGTGGTTCCAGATTGGGACTGCCTCAAGAAGAAAAAGCAAATACAAAACTTTTTTTTTTTTTTTGGAGAAAAGCAGCTTCATCTTAGGTTTCAGTGAATCTCCAAAATAATTTTCAAGTACACTAATCAGTATAAAGTAAAAAATAATCAAACATATAGGAGAACAAATCACCACGAGCTGAACCAGTTACAACAACAGATTGCAAAATCAGACCTACCAAAACTTCACACAGAGATTAATTGGGAAAAAAATGCTTATTTTATTTAAAGAAATAAAATATATGATTAAAAATATCTACAGGAAGAAAAAAACTATAAAAAGTGACCCTTCTTGGTTTCCAGTACCGTTCTCCAATAAAAGGAATAGCTCCTTGGAGAAATGGTTGTTTCTAGGACTGGGGCAGGAAAAATACATGAGCCTGGAGTTTCTTAACATGCCAGAAAGTAAAGAAGCTCAAAACACAAAAACATGGGAGCATCTCAAAGGAACACTGAACACAACCCAAAGGAGCTACCAATGGCCAAAGCTGGAACAATTCAGGCAAGAAAACAAAATAAACAGTGTTAAACTATAACCTAAAATTTATATTTATAAAATATATATCCATGGGTCCATAGGATATAAAAAAATGAAAAAAAAATTTTCAACAGAACGAGTTAGAAGAAAATGAAATAAAAAACTGCCTATCTCAAATTACATATTTAATGAAAATATCCTTCAAAATAAAGGTGAAAGAAAAATATATTCACATACAAGACTGATGGAATTCATCACTAGCAGAATTTCCTTGAAGGAAATACTAAAGGTGTCCTTCAGGCAAAAGGAAAATGATCCCAGATGGAAGTTTGGATTTGCAGGAAGGAACAAAGAGCAAGGAGAGTAAATATGCAGTTCTAAATTAACAGTGATTGTACAATACAATAATAATAATGTTTTGAGAGGCTTCATATACAACTCCAATGGCATCTAGGTCAGGAGGGGTATAAATGGAATATTCTAAGGCCCTTGCATAGTCCTGGAAGTAGATAAAAATACCATTTAACATAAGATTCTAATAAGTCAAAGATGCATGTTTAATCTCTATTACAACTGAACATGTGCACCAAAAAAAAAAAAGTGCAAGAATGTTCATAGCAGCAGTATTTGAGATAGCCCCAGATGTTGATTAGGAAATGGATAAATAAATTGAAGTACAGTCATCCAATGGAACAAAACTGAGCCAAGAAGCTCCAGAGATCCTCTATAACTGGAGTAGCTTGACGATCTTTCCCAGCACAGCCACTGGAATGAATGAATTCATTTGCTTCACTCCCTTTAGGATTAAAAGATTAAAAGTTCCAGAAGACTGAGTCACCCTCACATACTTCAGGCAACATGCTGATACTTTGGCTCTATTGCAAAGATTAGAGGAAGAATCTGGCAGATGGAGCCTTCAGGGGCCTCTTTAGTTTCTGTAGCAGGAGTTCTGCCAGATCTTCAATTTATCATTCCACCAAGATTGTACGCACCTAGGGAATTGCCCAGAAATAATCACGCTTGCTGTTAGGAAGGATGAATGACTGTAGAGTGGTACCCCATTTCCTTCATCTTTTTGGTCACTCATTAGTCACATAACCCACCTTCCCACATATACACTTCCCAGACTCTGTTATCTAAAATAATGTGATTTTTCCCCCCTCACAACATAAAATGTACTTACACTTCTCAAAGAAAAACACACAAAATTCTTCTCTCTTGCTGTATCCAGCTGCGAGATAAAGATCTTTGGATCAAATCTATTCCTCTTTGAATTCCATCACAATTTTGTAACCTACAATCTAAATAGCAAACTTCTCCATCTTCAAAGACAGAAGAAATTCTTTAAATTATAGAAATATATATATTTGGCAAGGAAGAAAATTGGAGGATCAGCAATAGTCTTTGTTTTTACCACTAGTTGTGAGGTGTCCCTCTTGCATCACACAATCCTAATTCCTCCTGCCCTGCTGTGCGAGGTGTCCCAGACTTTAATCCCTAAGAGTCTATGCTCTTGTCAGTTCTGCCTGTTTAGGTGTCTGGTAATCTCTTTTTAACTTTACTCAGGGGACTCCCCCCGACTTCCATCCATCTTTTGCGCTACCCATTGGGTGGCAACAACCTATTTTGCATTGATCAGAGGCAAATAACCAAACCAATATCACAACCCCATTGTTTTTCACTTTACACAGTAGTATTGGGAAGAGGCAACTTGTCTGTATACTGGATAATCCCAGTGGCTTTTTCTCAAAGGGAGAGGCTGCCCTGACCTCAGTTTCTCAGTCTGTCCTAGTCCTCTCAGCAATGGGGAACTGATACTCTCAGAACTGGTATGTAATTCCTTTGAGTAGTTGGCATCCAAGCTCAGATCCACACCCTCCCCCACCCCACTACACACACACACACACACACACACACACACACACACACACAAACTGCTCTCATAGAAACCCTATCAAAAGGAAGAAAACCTGACAATAAACATATGAAAAGATTTTTTAACCTCATTAATAACCAGAGGAATACAAACTAAAATAACAAGAAATCATTTTTCACCCAATAGCCTGAAAAATAACACATTTTGTCAAGGCTTAAGGCAAACAGGCAAATTCCTTACTGCAGGAAGTGTAAAGTGGCACACTCATTTTGTCAAGAAATTTGACAGTGTCACTAAGACTAAAAACATGTGTATTATGTGACCCAGCATCTCTCCTCTGAGGTGTGTGCCCTACAAAACAGAGTCTAGCATAAACAGGTAAGAGATATTCACTGCATGGTGTATACTAGTAAAAATCTGGAAACAGCCTAAAGGGTCATCATATAAGATAGATAAGTAAAATGTGGGGTTTTCATTTCATAGCCAAGAATGAAGTAGATCCACATGTATCAACAGGGATTTCAAAACTGGATGAGATGGCTGAGTGAAAATAAAGCAAGGAGGAATTTTTTTTTAAGTGAATGATATTGCAAGAGAGTATTATTTTTGTCAGAACAAGCACATGCATGCTTATATAATCTTTTTAAGTTCTGAAAAGATTTACTCCAAACTCATAATAAAGAGAGGAGAGATGGGGAGGAGAGAAACCTAGATCAGATTACTGTCAGAGAGGACTTTATCTAGAATGTACTTAGTTTTACCAGAAAAATATGTTCATGTTTTATTCTTACAACTGAAAATTAATAACAAAAATAATACATGTTACTCTGAAAAGTATACTTACCTTAAAATTCTCACTCACCTTGTGTATGATAAGATCTGCTGATTGTGACATCCTCCTTGTAGCACTATAGACAGAGTGGCCCCAGAAGCTTACAGGAATATTCCCCTGGTGACGCAAAGTCTAACAAGCTAACCAGGCAAGCACAGTAGAAAGTCTTTATGAGGTTTATTAAGCCAAATTCAAACAAGACACTTCTGAAGCTTTGAAATTCATCAAAATACTGGATAATCCTGAAATTTAATGGCTCAAAACAACATTTATTTTCTTACAGTTTCTGTGGGTCAGGAACTCTCATAGTGCTATAATCAAGGTGTGAACTGGGGGTGCAGTTTCATCTAAAGATGCCACAGGGAAAGGATCTGTTTCCAAGCTCACTCACAAGGTTGTTGGCAAGACTGTGTCTCTCACAAGTATTGGACTGAGGGTCTTGATTCTCACTGGTTGTTGGCCAGAGGCTGCCCTCAGTTCCTTGCCACGTGGACCTATCCAGGGTGTAGCTCACAGCATGGCAGCTGGCTTCAGCAGAACAAGCAAGCTAGAGGCACCAGAGAGAGACTGTCTTTGACCAAGACAGAGGTCATAGTCTTTTGTAATCTAATCTCAGAAGGAACAACCCATCACTTTTTTCATTTTCTCTCTACTAGAAGCAAGTGATTAGTGCAGCACACACTCAAGGAGAGACGAGCATCATCAAGATCCAGTTCAGAAACTACTGCTACAACCCTGTGGGGATCCAGTGTTCTGTTTATACTATGTTAAAATGAAGCCATTGAACTGAGGGGACAGAGGAAGTGCCCCAGAAATGAAGAAATAATATCCAAGAGTCCTGAAAGAGAATTCCTAGTGTTGTTAGAGAGAATATTAGTAAATTCAGTAGATGACACTCTTCATTATGAGCTGGTACCCATTCCTTTGAGAAAAGCACTTTCTGACACAGCCTACCCTGGAAATAAGGAGATTTAATCAGCCAATCAAATATTCTTGTTAATAGGGAATTCTCACATATACCATATTGATGATTAATTCTCAAAGAAAAATAATACAATTGTGCCACAACTCTAACTGATTTCTGTGATTTTCTTTTTAAAATTTTGTTGCTGTTTTTGACAAGTATGGTGGCAAGTTATGTCATAGCAACTTGTAAAGTTTCTCCATGTAAGCAGGATCTGAGTATTACTAAGAGAGCAGTCATTTTAAATGAAGAGCACCTCATCAGCATCACAACTGACAAATTCAACATGTGGCCATTGATGCCTAACAAAATACTGCATTTCCAGAAAAAAATGGCTATACTATCAATTAACTTTTAAACCTTTCTTCATATGGTTAAAATCTCTGGGTTATTATAAAATTAAGGGTCACCTAGCACTGTTTTTAAACCTATAGTATGTGACTTCTTAGTAGATCAGAAGGGACATTCTCATGAGGCAGAACAGTCTTCAGGATGGTTAATTCGAAGACTGAATGTGGAGTGTTTTCTCTTTCGCTCTCGCTCTCCCTCTCCCTCTCTTCTCTCTCTCTCCCTTTCTCCTTCATTCCATGTTCTTCAGAGGCTTGTACTGAGCAGTGGACAACAGTAACATGTACTCTCTGCCTAAAACTGCCCCCAGGAAGCCAGCAATCCTCAACAGGGAGAGAGGCAGCCAAACATCCCCCACTCCATTTCAGCCCCATAAACCTTAAAACGACCTCCATAATCAGAGCCAGCATCATAGCCATTTAAGCAGGAAGTCTCAAACACAAACATGAGCATGAAAAAAAATCACAGACTATCTGAGGAAATCTATTGCCATGAAAGACAGGCATCAAGCTCAACTGACACAAGAAGTACCAGAGTTGCCTCTGGTATTTATGGAAGGATTGGTGTGTGTGTGTGTGTGTGTGTGTGTGTGTGTGTGTGTGTGTGTGTGTGTGTGTGTTTCCATGAGGAGTCTGAAATATCACAAGGGTAAAGTAACAGGAGGAGGCGCTTTTTTGATGTAATTAAAAACTGAGGAAACATGAACTCTTTTAGCATAATTAAGTTCAAAACATATACCAACAGAAAGTTATCCTCCACAATATCATCTGAATGCTTTGTAACTATTTCTCCCACAAGTCACAGCACCACAATGAGCTCTTCCACTGTCCACTTCCACCTTAAAGACCTAAAACTTTCTCCTCCCCCATCCAAGAAGTGAACTAGACAGAGTACAGTATAACTAACAATCCATGACAAAGGTTATTAAAAGACCAAGAAATATGGAGAAAAGGCAAAGATGTTGAAAACGGTTCAAGGAGGTTGTTCTCTTCTAGCAGGAGGACTGGACATAAGGGCATAAGATGAGTTGAATGAATGAAGACAACCTGCCAAGTTCTTTATACTTCATATGTCTTGGATTATAAAGAACCAACTTCGTGTGTTTGCTTGGTTGACAGTGTGAGTGTACTACACTTTTACCTCTCCAATCACTCACAAAACTTTTTTTTCCTCCTCAGTAGAAGACAGAGAGGAAAAGGTCATGTTGGGGGCAGTTGTTGGACATCCCATTCCTTCCCCAACAAAGCAGGAGACATAGGGCCTGACCGACATTTGTGGGCACTATAAACCATCTTTGAGTTTTAAGGTATAATATTCAGCTGAACTTCAGATTGAAATTTTTGTATTAAATATGAACAAGAAAACATTTTCACTATGGATGCCAGATTATCGAAACAATGATGTTAAAGAATAGGAGTTGCTCAGCCCCAAGCCATGATCGATCTGACATTCACTCTAGATATCCCAAAAGACAGACCTTGAGGGGTCTGAAGTCAAGGTGGCAAATCTGGGAGAGAATATGCAGTCAGAACTGTATATATTGGAGAGAAAAACAAATATGTGCAGCATTATGTAAGTCTATCAACTTGAGAAAATCTGAAGTTGTAAATCAGATGTCATGTAAAACATAACCTCCACAGATGTCCAGTTTCTAAAGAAATTAAAGTTGTTTCTTGATGGAGACACAGATCTTGTGATTGATATGCCTGCATTCACTCAAGGCCCTTTTAGGCTCCACCTTTGTTATCAGCCCCCAGGGACTTAGCAACCCCTTTGATGCTGGTGATAATATAAGCTTTGAAATCACTGAAGAGGAATACTTGCTACCAGAAACATGATCAAGTAGTGAGAAGTACCTCTTAAACTACCAGATCAAAAGACTTAGATCTGTGATTAGAGATGCCAATGAAATGGGACAAGAGTGGAAACTACAAAAATAGAGCATCAATTAAATGACTCACATGTTAGGGTTGTTTATGGACCCTAGGTCAACAAATTGTTTGTTTGATTGATTGTTTTTGAGAGCTATGTCATAGTCTTAGAGAGAATAGCAGAATGGACAATGGCTATTATTCATAGGCCCAATTTATCAGCACATGTTCATGAAAAGGGGAAAAGGGCACTAACTACTTCTTCAGACTGGAACAACTATGACAGCAGGCATCTCCTAGGGAAGAAGGGCCAGAAGCTCCAGGAGCATAGGTTCTCAAACTTGGCCGCACATCAAGTCATCTAGGAAACTTTTGAAAATATTGATGCCTTGGCATCTCCCTCAGAGATTCACATTCAGCTGAGCTGAGACCGGTGCAGAAGAATTTTTTAAATTATCCCAGGTGAGTCTACTGTGCAGCTAAAGTTGAGAACCTCTGACCCAGATTAAGAATTTGTAATCCTTATTTACAGCCAAAATTTATTAAGCCATTTTAGAGTTCATCACAACCTTCAGAATTCTCACAATTAGTGAAGCTAATCCAAGGAAGAAAAAAAAGTATCATATCTGTTCTCTAAAAGCAAGATTAAATAATAAAGCTCACACTGAAGATCCTGGCATAGATCTAGGAAAGAGAAGTGATTCAAAAATGCAAAATGTATGATACGGTTCCATCACTTTACCACGAGGTGGGCAATATGCCATGGAATGCTTTTGCTCGCTTTTCACTCCTTGTCTAATCAATTTTTATTCTTTTCATAGTCACATGTAATGGGGTTGGAAATGGCTAAATAAAATGAAAGATGTTTTGAGTTGCAAAAAAAATATGAAAAATTGGATCTAAGATAAGCAAGATCTCAGTGGTTTGGATAAAGCAGGGTCTGAAACCTGAGTACAGTCCCCTTCTCAAGAGTTCAGTTGAGAGACTACACCCACTAATTTACTTTCACTTGAACAGGGTTAGTCATGGGGGGGTGGGGGGCAGTGAGTTGTTGGTCACTCATACCCTGGCATTTTCGAAACTCAGACAAATGGAAATGAAACTTAAAACGCTACCTCCAAACACTGGGAGCTTCTATATGACCTAGGTTTGCTTCAAGCTGTTAAGGAGGACGGCCAATCAGCAGCAGCCCGCAAACATGAACATGGCTACCTGGTGGGCATGTCCTCATTTTCACATTACATAGGACAGAAACCGAGGAATATGCCATTCTTTGGCTCTAACATTTGTGAGAATGAATCATAATGAACTTAGGCTCAGCCTGGCATGACCTCCAGGATGCCAAAAAAAGTAATTAAACTTACACCAGCAGGAAAAGGATGGAGATTGAACTGGAGGAGATGTAGTCTCTGTGTGCCACTATTACATACTGGAATTCTCTTTACAAAAATCTTAAAATGCTTCTTTGGGAAAAATGTAACAGGGAAAAAATTCTTTTACTATGAGTATTCACAATCTCCCCTCACTATATTCAGTTTCTAAGGGAGAAAGATGCTTCTTCATGTTACAGCTCTTGGGTTTTCCTTTGTCGTGGAGAATCCAGAGGCAACACATAGGAGATTTTTAAAATATGAGGAACACAGAGATTCCAAGTTGGAAAAAGAAAGGGTGAGGAAGAAGAAGTTGTATGGACTAGATAATAGTAAAGGGGATTTGAGAGTACTGGAAAGTGGTAGTGGGAGAGATTTTCAGAGAGCTATTATCAGCAGTGTAAAGTGTACTGGGGAAGCAGAAGTGAGGAGAAGGAATATTTAAGATGTTAGGTAGGTATTAAAAATGAATTTCCTCTTTACTTTTTCTCAAGAGACCAAGTAGAACTGTAAATTATTCGTCATGAATGTTGGCTGCTGACCTAGATTTCCTTGGATGGATGCCTTGCAGTAACTGGATCCCATAAGGCCCTGACTTAAATTAAAATTATTAAGAGTAGATGTAGCACACAGAAAATGACTTAAAATTAATTATTAATATTTGGAGAAAGATTAGAGAGGCTATCACATTTATAAAACAAGAATTAGCTTTTAAGAAACAAACTAATTAAACATTGTAAAATAAATATTTTAATGTCAAAAACACTCTAATCTAAGAACAAGCTTTTCTGAGTTATTTTCTTAGAACACAGTGCAAAAGAGGAACAAAAGAGATAAAAATGTGAAAGAAAGTTATAAGAACAAGGTCAGATCTAACAGTATCAGCACTGATCTAATGAAAATTCCAGAGTAGTTAAAGAGAATAGAGAGAAGAATATAACTTTTTAAAAATGAGAAGACATTTCCCCAGAGGTAAAAAAATTATGTATAGTTTTTATATTTAAAGAATCAATCAAATGCCAAATAGAATAAATTTTAAATTTTTATCTGAACATATTATGGTGAAATATGAGAATGCCAAAAGTAAAGAAAAAAATTTTTTAAATTTCCAAAGAGGAAAAACATATTGCCTTTAAAAGAACTAGAATAACATTATTCTCAGAATTCTCATCACTGCTTCTAAATGCTATAAGAAAGAAAATAATATAACCTCAACTATCAAGAATGAGAACAGAATAAAGACATATTCAGACATGCAAGGACTCAAAGTTTACCTTCCCAAACCCTTTTCAGGAATTTAGAGGATATGTTCCAGCATGTGACTATGTAAGCCTAGAAAGAGAAAGACATGATATTAAAGAAACTGGGAAAATAATAAGTCGAAATAATTTGAGGAGAGCAGCTGCACAAACAGACCTAGAGAGAAACCAGGCCAGTTGAAACAGGGGAAGGAGGCTCCCAGAGAAAAATATTGGAGAATAAAATCCAATCAACCAAATGCTGAAGCAAAATAAAGAGCTTAAAAATGGCTTTGCAATTGTGAAATGACTGATGATGAACACTGTATCTGTATAAATCTGTATCTGTATAAACTGAAAGTTGTGATTATAAAATAGAATGCAGATTTCAAATGCTTCAATTAAGTAAAATAAAGTAACCAACAAAAAAATGAAAGGTAGATTTTCTATTTCTGACAATAATGGACTAACTTGTTGCATACTAACTCACCAAGTACAACCAGAAAAACTAGGCAAGGTATCTTTTTAAATCTGCTTGAAGTTATCAAAGCCAGTTCAATGAGGACTTTGAGAGCCAAGATAAAGAAGAGATAAGAAACACAACAAAGATGAAACCAACATTCATTGCTGACTGTTTTTCTCTTCAAGGCATTTACTGATTCTAAAAAAGCAGCTGAAAGGCTGAGAAGCTTAGCAGAAGCAATGAGTCATAGACTGAAGAGCTGAGCAGTGCTTCTAATAGTCTCAAAGGGATAAGGGGGAAATTAAAAGTTTAGAGTCCACAAAGGAAAAGGGGTCCTGATAAACACTTCATATTTTCAACTGGAATCTCAGAAGGGCTATATATTAGGAATAAGGATGAATCAGAAATGAATAAGCCCTCAAAAAAGACTTACTCCAGCTTCAAATCAGTTTAACCCCTGATTATATTAAGTATAACTGCCTCTCTTTCAGCTGCCAGCCTGAAATTAAAGTAAAACTATTCTATAAGAAAATAACACTTTACAGAGAATCAAATTTTCTCTATAATTTTTCATACACAATGTCAAACAGTCCACCAAAAATTATTAGGAGGATTCTGGCCAAGATGGAGTGAGAGAATTGAATTGACCCTCCCCTCTGAAACAATCAAAATATTTAAAAAATATGAAACACTGGCTTATAAGACACTGGACATTAGGCAACAAATGACAGTGATGCAGAAAATTGGAAAACAAACAAAGTGAGCCCTCGGATCGCCTCACATTTACTACCTTGAGTTTCGAGGTTACAGTTCAGAGAAGGGGAACCCAGGCATAGACTAGCAACCTCCCTAAATTGAAGAAACAGAGCTAAAAATCTGGAGAGATCAAAACAGCTAAAATCTGCAGGAATGAGTTCCAGAAAGGAGAGAACTACAGAGAGAGAACTCCAGCTATCTGCAGAGGGCCCCCCTTGTGTATTCAGCAGAGTGCTAATCAGCACAAACATGTTAGGAAACTTCCCAAGGCCAGGGAAAGAACCAAATGAAGAGATTAGAGGGAACAGTACTCAGAGCTTATACAGGGCAAAGTATACTGCCTGTTTCCACTAACCAAACTGGACAGCCTCAAAATTCACAGGGAATTTGACAGAGTACTCAGAAGAATCTTGGGTCAACTGTGGGGATAATTAACCCTAGACTAAACATTGTTCAGATCCTGTCTCACAAATCTTAAAAGCAAGATCTGAAAGGATTAAATTGTTTTCCAAATAACTTAACTGTGTCACAGAATAAAGCTCAAGAATGTCTATGGGAATACAAAATTATCTAGCACTTGACAAGGTAAAATTCACATCTGTTGTCTAATTAGAAATTACTAAGCATGAAAGAAGCAGGAAAATACAACCCAAAATGAGGGAGGGGGAATTAATCAATCAAACAAACCCCAAAATGACACAGATGTTAGAATTAGTAGACAAGAATAATAAAAGAGTAACAACAGTATTTAACATACTTAAAAAATTAAGACATGAAAGATATTTTTTAAAAGACCCAAATCGAGCTTCAAGGGATGAAAATTCCAATGTCTGAGATGAAATTACACTGAATAGGATTAACAGCAAATAATTAATAGCCAAAATTTTTCAAATATGATGAAAACTGTAAACTTATAGATAAAAGAAACTTAATGAATTCTAAGCACAAAATAACATGAAAAACACTATTCCAAGGCACATTCTAATCATATTGCTGAAAACTAGTGATCAAGAGAAAGTCTTAAAAGCAGTCAGACAATAAAAAAACACATTACATAACAGAGGAACAGCATATTTCTCTTTGGAGCAATGCAAGTAAGAAGACAGCGAAGAAATATTTTAGAAGATTAAGAGAAAAAAACTCAACCTATCATTCTATACCAAGTGAAAATATCTTTCAAAGATGAAGGAAATAAAGACTTTTCAAATTTGCAAAAGCTGAAAGAAGTCATAACAATGTGCAAAGGATAGTCTCTTCAATGAATGGTGTTGGGAAAATTGAATATCCACATGCAAAAGAATAAAATTGGACCTTTATCTTACACCATACACAAAAATTAACTTGAAATGGATTAAAGACTTAAACGTAAGACCTGAAACCATAAAACTCTTAGAAGAAAACCTAGGGGAAAACTCTTTGACACTGGTCTTTGTAATGATTTTTTTAATATGATACCAAAAGCACAGGCAAAAAAGAGCAAAAATAAGTGAGACTAAATCAAATTAAAAAGCTTCTTATAGCAAAGGATACAATCAACGAAATGTTGCTACCTATGGAATAGGAGAAAATATTTGCAAACTACATATCTGATAAGGGGTATATGTAGAAGGAACTCATACAGCTCAATAATAGTACAACAACAAATAACCCAACTTAAAAATGGGCAAAAACCTGAAAAAGCATTTTTTTTTCCCCAAGGAAAACATACAAATAGCCAACAGATTCATGAAAAGGTGCTCAACATTACAAATCATTAGGGAAATGTAAATCAAATCCACAATGAAATATCACTTCACATCTGTTAAAATGGCTATTATCAAAAAGACAAAAGGTAACAAGTGTTGGTGAGGTTGTAGTGAAAAAGGAATCCTTGTACATTCTTGGTTGAAATGTAAATTCGTGCAGCCACTATGGAAAAAAATATGGAGGTTTCTCAAAAAATTAAAAATAGAACTACCATACGATCCAGCAATCCCACTTCTGGGAATATATCCAAAGAAAATAAAATCAGTATCTTGAAGAGACATCTGCACTCTCACGTTCACTGCAGCATTATTCACAATAGCCAAGATATGGAAACAATCTAAGTGCCCATAATGGATTACTAGATAAAGAAAATTATGTGTGTGTGTGTGTGTGTGTGTGTGTGTGTGTGTGTGTGTGTGAAGGAAGAGATTGTCAATTTAGATGAAAATAACTGCCAACCTAGAATTCTAAATCTGGAAAACACATCATTCAAGAACAAAGATGTCACACAGACATTTTTGACAACTGAGCAAATTTGTCACCAATAGACCCCGTAGTAAAGAGAACTGTAAAGTATTCTTCTGGCAGAAAAAAACGGTTAACAGAGGAAAGATCAGAGATGCAAAAAAGAAGAACAAAAACAGTACACATATGGATAAAAATGAACATTGACTTATATACCAAAAATAATGTATTAGAGGGTTTAAAACACACAGAGACTTAAAATATATAACAACAATAGCATTTAAGTTGGGGAAACTAATGTGATTAAGGTGTTCTATAGTCCTTACATTTTCACAAAGAAATGTGAAATTATCAATTAACATTTGACTTTAATAAGTTAAGGAACCATGTTGTACTGTCCAGGGTAACCATTAATAACATAATAAAAGAAATTTCTTTTAATCTGCAGACTAACAGGAGGGTAAAATGAAGTGATAAAAAACAATAAATCTGAAATAAAGCAAGTAAATATGTATTGAAATTTATTCACCAATCTTAGCATCTCTAAAAGTGGGAAAACCAGATCTTATGTGCCTAATGATGTGATGCAATATGAAGCACATAGCACCACCTATGAAGTCTTCTTGCCAAAAGAATTGAATAGGAATTTAATCAAGGCTTGAGATATAACTACCCATTTGTAAGAAATATGACTGATAGAAGAACAAGTTAAATGACAACATGAGGAAGCCACCAGTCAAATACAGTGTGTGAGACATTCCACATAACAAATAAGTGTTTTCTCTGAAAAATCAATTTCATAAAAAAAGGGTGGGTGATAAAAAAAGGTGGGTGAGTGACAAACTCTTATAGAAGAGTCAATTAGGGAAATTTAGATACGGTTTGGATAATACATTGATAAGTAATTATTGTAAATGTTTCTACATCTGATGATGGCATGATAGTTATATTTTACTTAAATGCCATCTGTTTGAGAAACACACTTGGGTATTGATCATTAAAAATACGTGATATCTAGAATGTGCTTTAAAATCCTTCATCATAAAATGGGAGGGGAGAGATATATGAAAGGGAATTGGAAAAATGTTGATAATTACAGAATCTGGATAATGGTAAACAGGGGTCTATTATTCTATTCTGACTACTTTTGTTTATACTTGAAATTTTTGATAATAAAAATGTAAAAATATATAGGTTACACAAATACCTAATATATCACTGATTAAAACAATTGCAATTAAAAGGCTAAAATGGAATTTTTTAATTTGCTTATATATTTTTATAAGAGATTAATCTAAAGCATAATGATATCATAAAGCTAAAAGTAAAAAGATATTTTAAAAAGGAAAATATTAAGAATGATATATTTGTAAGCATGTAAGTCCTCAAAAGACATTGTGAAGGACCAGGAAAGCAAATACATCCTTGAAAAATAAAATGGGTAGACTTGCCCTAAGAACTATAAGAATTATTTTTTAAACTATGTATGGTAAAGTATGGAACTGGTATCTAGAATACATAAAGAACTCTTTCAACTCAATAATAAAAAGACAGATAACTCAATTTAAAATGGGCAAAAGATTTAGTAGACACTTCTCCAAAGAAGATATACAAATAAAAAATGCTTAACACCCTCATCCACTAGAGAAATGCAAAGCAAAACCACAACATACAACTTCACACCCACTAGGATGACTATCATCAAAAAGACAAACAATATACCTTAAAATATCATTTTTAACATTTGGTACCATATGTATGCCATTATCTTTGATTTTGCATTACTGTTCACAAAAAAGCTTTGTCTAAGGCTTTGATTTTATGATTTGAAGGAAATAAGGCACAACCACAGTTTTCCTTTGTTATTTAAATTTCATCACAGTTGAGGTTCTTTTGTGTTAAAAGTGCAACTATCAAAACTAAAAATTTATTGAGTAATACTGCCGTTCTGCCAATTTTAAATATACAGTATGTCATACATACTTTACAAGCAAGTTAAATGAAGATAAAGTTGAAATTGTAGAAGATGCAAATGACCTTTCAAAATCAACACAGTGTGTTCTGAAACTTTTTGTGACTTAATATCATGCATCTGTGATCAAAGAACTATGTGGTTTTGAATAGGACGTAGACCATTAGTGTTACTATTTGAGCTAAATTTCTGCATGGTCCATAATTTTTAAAGTATGTAGTTAATTATTGTCCTTTCTTCTATTCTTACCAGTATGTGCCCATTTGCAAAACAAAAAAGCTAATAACCAGTAATAATCCTATAAAAGATATTAACTCTGTTTAACCTTGTGTAACCTTAAAGTTTTGTGATTGATCTCTGCTGCATTTATTCTAACTCCACCCCCCTTCAAAAAATTATCTAGTTGTTCCGAATATCGACATTACCCTGGTGTATTCACTGTTGTATGCATTATTGTTCTTTGTTGTTTTACGCCTTCATATTCATATTAGCGAAATTTGAAATTCTGTGAAAAAAATCCCTTTGATCTTTTAAAAAAAAAAAAACCTTCTGTAGCAGGAAACAAATTGATTGTTCTTGAGAACTTTCCCATCAAGAATTTAGTAGAAGCAGGTGTTCCTATATCATTTTGATGCTTTTGTTAATGTTTCCAGACAGCATATTTTGAAATTAGAATCACTGCTTATTCATTTTCAATTAATTCTCCTGTTGCTCTTCATCACAGATTAGTGATCAAAAACAAGATGTAATTCCCCAATCCTGCCCGCAAGACCTAAGCAGGATCTTACTGTAAGTTGAAGGGAGTTTTGCCCTAACTCACGATTTGTGCAAGAACAACCTGCTGTTAGGTTTGACTGATTGTAGATGGGTTGTAGTGTGGTATATTGAAGGCTAATGCCACTTACAAAGCTTAATAAAAAATCTTTATTCTTTTGGTACAAAAAAAAAGACAGATAATAGCAAGTATTGACAAGGATATAGAGAAATTGGCACCCTTATGGACTGGTGAGGGGAATGTAAAATCATGCAGCTGGAAGGTGTTCTAGCAGTTGTTCAAAATGTAAACATAGACTTATCATATGACCCAGTAATTCCACTCCTAGGTACATACCCAAGAGAAATGAAAACACATGTACATGCAAAAACTTATACACAAATGCTTATAGCAGCATTGTTCATAATAGCCAAAAAGTAGAACAATTCAAACATCAATCAACTGATTAGTAGATAAAGCAAATGTGGTCTATCCAAACCATGGAATATTATCCTATCATAAAAAAGGAATGAAGTACTGACACATATTACAACATGGATGACTCCTGAAACATTATGCTAAGTGAACGAAGCCAGCAAAAAAGAGCACCTATTGTATGATTTTATTTATTTGAAATGACCATAATAGCAAATCTATAGAAACTGGAAGTAGATTAATGGTTGCTGAGGCTGGAAGGAGTGGGAAACCAGGGAGTAAATGCTAATGGGTATAGGATTTATTTTGGGGTCATGAAATATTCTAAACTTAGATCATGGTGATGATCTAAAAGCATTTAATTGTACACCTTAAGTGGGCAGATTTTATGTTATGTGGATTATATCTCAATAAGGATGTTTTGTAATAGCTATAGTAATTCCAACATGCAGTACAGTTACAGAAAAAGACATGACAAGTGGAACAAAACAGAGAGCCTAGAAGTAGAACCACATATGGAGGAATATTTTATATATTACAGAGCTTGCTCTGCAAATCAGTGGGGAAAGTATTGGTTTTTTGATAAAGAGTTGAACTTGTATCAATTTGAAATTGAAAAAACTTAAATTGGATGCCTAAACTTATATGAATCCTAAAACCAACTCTGTGGATTAAAGACTTAAGTGTAAAAAGTCAAACTATAGAGCTTTTAGAACATAACATTGAAAAATACCTTCATTACTGTAGGGAAAGGAAGGCATACCTTATGAAGAAGATATGTCAAATATCTATAGAAGTCAAATACATAAAGCAAAACTTGAAATACAAAGAAACTACATAAAACATTCTTATGGTAAAAGACTATAATATTTTTTCAAAAATTAAAAATTAAGTAGTCAAAATTAGCAAGGATGTAGAGAATTTGAAAATATAATCAAAAAGCTTATATCAAACTAGAGATCAACAATAAAGAGATTAATAAAACTTGAAAAGAGGAAATCAAAACTGATATGTAGACTGGTGACCACTTTGTAAGTTATATAAATGTCTAATCATTATGTTGTGCACCTGAAATTAATAAAATACTATATGCCAACTGTAAATGAAAAAAAATTAACTGATATGTAGAACTATCTAGAAAATTATTTTAAAAAACAATTAATATGCAATGGGATACAGCTAAAGTTGTAAATCAAAGGAAATGCATAGCTTTGAAGGAGTTCATTTTATTTTATTTTATTATTTTTTTTAGACGTGGCAACCCTTGGTCGACCTCACAGATTGCAAGGATTTTGTCAGTTTACAATCCTTTGTTTTTTATTTTTTACGTCTACAGCACCTGGTTTTCCTAGTTGGTCTCCCATCCAAATACTAGCCAGGCCCGACCCTGCTTAGCTGCCGAGATTAGACGGGATTGGGCTTATTCAGGGTAGCATGGCCATAGACTCAAGGAGTTCATTTTTAAAAATTTAAATAAATAACAAAATAAACCAGAAGAAAAAGAAAATTAATAACACTGCATGAGGAAATTAATTAAATAAAAAAACAAAAAAATTAAAAAAAAAATAAGAGCTGTTTTTTTTATTATATCTGTGAAATAGCTAAACCTCTGAAAGCCTGTTTAAAGAAAAATGAGAGGTAAAATAAAAACATCCAGGATTTAAAAAAAGGAGATATAACCAGAAACAAGAGAGAATAAAACAACTATAAGAGAATATTGAGAGCATCTTTAGGGCAATAAATTGAAAATCTAGAAGAGTGGTTCTCAACCTTGACTACACATTGTAATAACCCGAGGAGCTTGGAAAATTACTGATGCCTGAGCCCCACTCTCAGAGATTCTAATTTAACTGGTCTGGGGTATGGCCTGGGAACTAGGATGTTCACAGCTGCCCCATATGATTCTAATGTTTGACCACAATTGAGAACCACTGCATTCTTAGAAGGTTCCATGGACCAGCAGCATCAGCATCTCCTGACTGCTTTCAAGAAATGCAGTATTGCGAGCTCCACCCCAGAACCACCAAATCAGAATGAGCACTTTCACAACATCCCCCAAGTGATCTGTATGCACATTAATATATAAGATATAGATGTACTGGTCTAGAGAAAATGTGTGATTTCCAAGGGAAGTATAGATACCAATATTTATTTAAGAAGAAAAGCTCATTGACCAGTTAATGTAGAAGAGATCAAAAAAGTAAAGACCTACCATTTATAAAGAAGCATCAGACCCAAATGCTTTCACAACTGAGTTCTGTCTAATCCTTAAAAATCAGACAATGCCTCTGGTTTTTAAACCATTCCAGATCATAGAAAACTTTCCAAATTTATTTTATGAAGCCAGCATTACATTAATATTTAAATTTGATCATATTTTTGTACAAAATGAAAAAACATAAGAATTATTAATATAGATACAAAAATTCTAAATAAAATATTAGTTAATTTAAGCTTTAGTACATTGAAAAAATAATAAAAATTGCCAAAGTACAGTACTTTTATCCTAGAAATGCAAATATGAATGAACTTTAGAAAATCTATCTCTATGATTCAATATACTTCATTATATCAACAAATAAAAAAAGAAAATTAAGTAATTATCGCAATAATTGGCTAAAAAACATTTGATATTAGTCATTTCTAATAAAATCTCTAAGTAAAATAATAATGGGAGGAAACTACCTAATCTTGGTAAATGCTATTTTCCAAAACCAACATTATACTAGTCAGCATCGTTTTAGAAGTTCTAGTTAACATAAAACACAAATAGGAAATCATTGACACCTTTTTGCCATACAACGGCACACATAGAAATTTAAAAGACTACTAAAGCACAATTAGAATTGGGAAGATAACATGGAAAAGTAGTTGGGAATGTGAAAAATGTATAAAAATCCAATAGCTTTTCTCTATAATCTAGCAGTATCTAGGTGGCTAAAAATTATAATGAACTTATGAAAAGTATAAGACCTATATATGAAGAAAGCTATGACATTTTATTAAAGGGTATAAAACAAGACCAGAATAAGTGGAGGAACATGGAAATAAAGATAATATGATAAAATAAAGATAATATGATAAAATGCCAATTTAATATTAAAAATTCATGCAATTTGAATCAAAAATCCCAATGGGTCTTCTAAGGAAAACTGGGTAAAATGATCTCAATGTTCCTATGAAAGCCTAAATGTCGAGAAAACTATGAAAAAGAAAAAAATTTGCCTTCCAGATTTTAGAATTCACCATAGAGCACAAATAACTATTTGTTACTTTTGTGCCAACAATTTATTGGCACAAAAATAACAAATAGATCAGTAAAACAGAATAGACTTCAGTGTTATATATGAACTCATCACATAACGAAGTGTCATTTCAGTTCATGGGGGTCCAGAATGACTTACTTAATAAACAGTACAATAATAATTGGTTCTCTATCCAAGAGGAAAGAGAAACTAGACCTTCTACCAAACAGTATATACCAAAGTAATTTTAATTGTATAAAAATCCAAACAAAATCAAAACAATAAAAATATCTGAAGAAAATTTAGGTGTATATTTGTAGAACCTTGGTGTAGAAAAATACCTTTTTAAGTAGGACAAGAAACCCCAGGAACCATAAAGGGAAAAACATAAACATATTTGATTATATAAATATTAGAGATTTTTGGATCTCAAAAGGCAACATAAACAATAATGAGATAAATCACAGACTAGAAAAATGTGCAGCAAATATATTAGAAAGCTAATAGGCCAAATGCATAAAAGACTCAACAGAAAATGGGGCAAGGGATTTGAACAGGTGATTTATCAAAGAAAAACTTCAAAGGGCTAGTAATTCCATGAGGAGCCAAATCAAAGGAGATTGAAACAATGGCATGGAGAGAGGTTTTCTTATCTGTGAGATTGGCTCTAACACCCAGTTTGTAAGACTGAGGGGAATGGGCCCTCCCATATATTGCTGTGGGAGTGTAAACTGCTATAACCCTGAAAATCTCAACATCCAACAAATATTTCTTTAGCACCTGCTACATACTATGTCGTTCTGAGTGAACAGCAATAAACAAAAATCCATGCTCTCCTGGAATTTACATTCTAACAAAGAATAATTTGCTAGTATCTAGTATCAAATTTTAAATAGCGCATGTCCTTTCACTTGGCAATCATATCTTGGGGAATCTAACTCACAGAAATCAAAGCACAGGTAAGAATTATGCACATAAGGATAGTTATTCTAGCATTCCTGCAGTGGCAGAAAACTGAAAACAACCTAAATGTCCCTCAAAGGAGGAATTGTTGACTAAATTATGGTGGGATCAATCTCTGGAAAGTTATTCAGCTATTAAAGAGAATGAGATAGAGCTCGGTCTATTGTCCCAGATGGATAGATATGATATATTAAGTGACTTCCAAAGATGTGTAATCTCATTTTAGTCAAAAAATCCCAAATCCCCGCAAGCCTCCTCTTGCTCTCTTTCCATATCTATGTTTATAGTTTTGTATGAGCATGTAGGGAAGGCATGGTTTGTTAACTGTGATTACCTCAAGGAAATTGGCTTGGAGGAAGTGTGAGGGTGAGATCATTGTTTATCTTTATACTTACTTTTTGTATTGTATATATAACATTTGTTATAATAACATGTATTTCACAATTGAAAAATCTAATAAAGTTAAAACTCAGTAAAGACATTTTTAAAAGGATAATGTTCTGGGTAGTGGGAATGAGGAGGGAACGCATTTTACTTTCTTTGTACCATTCTAAATTTTCCATATTCTCTCCAAAAACAATGTGCACTAAAAAAATTTTAAGGCAATCGATGTGGAAATACTTGACGTTTCAAAATTGCTGAATATAGATTATAATCAATGCTGTAGTTATAAGACAAATAAAAGATTCATGTTTATGAACTAGGTTTGGAAAAGAAGATGAATAATCCCTTTAATAAAATAAGTGACATCGTGGATGATCATTTTTCCAAATCTTGGTATAAAAACATGCAATAAAAATGGCAAGGTTTCCATCTTTGTATAGTTAGGTAAATTTGCCCTTTAAAAGTTATTTTTCTGAAGAAAAATTAAAGGATACTGCCCTGGGAGAAACAGAAACTAAACCTTTTAAATTGTCACCACCACCACCACAAGACGGAACAGAAAATGTCAACAAGGGAAAATGAATACATATATGCAGAACTAAAGGTAAAAATCTCCCACTTTGCTAGGGGGCTAATGCCAGAGGGCCACCCAAAATTGGACTAACCCTTATTATATGAGGACAGCACAAGGGAACTCTTCTCCCCCTTCCCTGAGCCCCAGCCTGGGAGGGCTGATGAGGAGGAAGTAGCCATTCTCTCCCATTTTTCTGGTGAGAGACCTAGCAATCTCTCTATAGCTCACATGGGCCCCACACCTTCAAGGAACTGGCTGCATTAGTCAAGGCCTAGATTGAGTGTGTGTGGGGCGTAGATTTGGCCTCTGGGTTTCCCAGTCTAGCTTTACTAGATGAAGTCACACACAACTGGTGGTTTCTTGTGTCTATTTTCAATGTGGTTAGAACCCAGAAAGGAAGACAGGTATAATTAGAACCTTCAAAACCCCAAGCGATGGCTGCAATACCTCCCCTTATTTCAAAGCCACTCAGGCAAAAGGAAATGGATTCTGCTCTTAACGCACAAAAGAAAAGCAGAAACTGACATCTCTTAGAAAGCAAAGTAATATAGGTCTAGTTAACTATTTTCGTCAATGCGTTTAGATATTTCTGTGGTAATTCACATCATGAATAAATGCCATCTGTAAGTCCTAAGCAGACTTTCTGCAGTTAAGTACCCTAGTGGCTTTACAATATCAGGTCACTATAATGCCAAATCCTTTGTTCACCAATACCAGTGACACGAGGGATCAAGTGAACAGGAAAAAGCAAATAAGGAAAATCATTCTTCATTTTTACCTCAAACTTTAGTAGACTAAGAATTTCCATCTCAGGGGTCATGAAAATGATTTCAAAGACTGAACAGGAGCAGATGCTATACCTATGTGCAACAGTGATATCTTCATTGATGCTAGAAGCACTAACAACCAAAGGAGACGAATCACTTCCAACTTATACCATGCTGGGAATTTAACTGTTTCCTCGTTTGTGTGTGTGTGTGTGTGTGTGTGTGTATGTTCTTGTCTGTAGCCAACACTCAACTAGGGTAACTGAAAACAAAATAGGAATTTATTTACAATAGCAAAGATGTCAAAGATAACAGGAACAGTATATAATGAATCCAAGATTTATTATATGAAAAAGGCAAACAATATATATATATACAAAAATCCAAAAGGGCAAACTTAATTTTGACCTTATCTGAACAGCTGCAGAATGTGGCAAAATGGTTTTTCACATATGAATTACTTAACGTTGGGCCAATTAATTAAACACATACACACGCACACTTTTCAGCCCTTGTCTTTTACTTGCTGAATCTTCCCAAGTTCTATTTACGTTTAAGGAATGTAACCTAGGGGAGGTCATACAAGATTTATGAAGTGCAGGCTACTTACATGTGTACTAAAGGATTTACTTATTGACTGGCAGGCCCACACTTTAAAAGGGGCCAACCCAAGGTATAGTCTGAACCCCTTTCACCTTCAACTGCTTATTTCTGGTGCACGTTATGCACCCATATTTGTCTATCACACAAAATGTTGCACCATAATCTCTTAAATTACTGAAGTGCACTAAAGTGTTTCCCAAACTTGAGCATGCATCGGAATCACCTGGAGGACATGTTAAGACACAAGATCACTGGGTCCCATGCCCAGATACCCCATTCAGTGAGTCTGGGGTAGGGGTGAGAATTTGAATGTTTTACCAAAGTCTCAGATGCTACTGCTGCCCGCTGCTGCCAGGTTACATTTTGAAACACACTACTCTGAAACAGCACCCTCTTAGATTTTGGTCGTGCTCTTCTTTACATGAATCCTAGAATTTGTGGGAAATAAACTGTCAATACTGAGATTCTCAGAGAACAGAGTAATGTGTGATCCGACTGCTTGGGAACACAGACTGATAAGATCTGTTATCTGTCAGGCATTCTATTACAACTAAGTTTCTGAACAGGCCACAATTTTGTCTGATGGATATATGGTTCTGGACAGTTAACGTTCAGTATGCCCTCTTGATCACTTACCTCATCTCAATTATTTACTCTCAACTATTAGGAACTTTTTCTACATAGTTGAAGATCTGCAGGATCTTCTCTTTAAAAATCAAAGGTGGTTCACATCTATCTTGTTCTTGACTCCTGATAACTTACCTAACTTCTGATTTTTATTATGACAATGACTATTCTCTAGTATATTAGTGCCTACTAGAACCCTCCAAACTGGGAACAAAGGGGTAACTCTAGGGCAGGGTTACCCCTGTGGAGGTAGAAACAACTCCCACTGATTAAATGTGTTGTAGATTGATACTGAAATGAACTTTAAGTGCTCTCAAAAACCACTTTATACAAGGGAAATTTATCCCAGGAGAACTGGAGATGTTAATAAAACAAATCCTTTATGAAGATAAAAAAGAAAAATGAATTTCAAGGACCTGCTCATCAAAAGATTCACCAATCACTTAACTTCTCTGAAATATTACTTGCAAATTCACAGGGCTGCAATATTACCAGTATTTGCATCCAGATCACAAAATTCAAAGTAATCAAGCATTCTGCATTCCACTGCTGCATAAAAGGAATTAAGAAATGGGGAAATGAAAATAATCAGCTGCTTTTGATGTTTATTAGGTTTACAAAAACTGTACAGTTTTCTTAAGAAAAAGCATTAACTTAGTACTGGTATCAAATAGACTAAACATTCATTAACAGGAAAATATTCTGATTTTTATTTTTGCACGTTATTCTCAAGTACACAATTACAATAATGTCACACATCCCTATATGATTTTCTTTTTATGTATTTTACTTTTTTTACAAAGTGTACAGAAGGAGGGACATACAATATTTAATAGGATATTTCTACAGAACAATAACTTATATTATGTCCTTGTAAAAATCTGTACCTCTTTAAAACATTTAACTGAAATATCCATTTTTTTAGCTTTGCTAATCAAAATTGTTTTAAGAATTAAAACTAGGTTGTAACTAATGTCAGTACATAACAGTGACTACAATTTGATTTTCTCTTTATACAGACAAATACATTTTATTATATTCACTTGACCAAACCCTTAAATACCTTTTAAAGGTTTCAATATTGTGCTTTAAAAAGAAAAGAACTGTGTATGATTCCAGACTATGTAAGAGAAATATAAAGTGTGTAAAATGTTGTGTTCTTTATCTTTCAGTTTATTTAAAAAAATATAGTTAAATGACCAATTATTTATATTTTCAAATTTTACAGGATGTTTTAAAATTAATAAATTCCCACTTTCATTTAAATGTTTTACATTATCTCTGGGGAAAATAAAAAATGAGAGATTTGAAAGGTTCTCACAAAAAAACAGACAGAGCTTTCAAGAATAGTACTGCGGGGCAATGAATCACACAACATTAAGTTATTTTTTAAAAAAAGCACGTTATGGAGGCCAAGAGGGCACAGGAATTCCCACAGGGATAGGCCCATGCCTTGGTTTTGACTGGTATTCAGGTTCAAATTCATATTAGCCTAAAGTACTTGATTTAGAACTGAACTAAATCAATCTAGCACTTCAGAGGCTTGCCAAACACCAAATATTTAGATTTCTAACCCTATAAACTCTTGAATACAAATATCGACGGCAAAAAAGAAAGATGAAAGGTAAAAACCTAAAAGCACAAAGGGGATGGAGCACCATAATGAAGTGGCAAGGCAGCTATCAAGTGGGAAGAAAAGACCTAAATCTCCCACAATGTGCCAGATACTCATGTGCCAACAGCCAACTTAAGGACCCCCAAAACTGGCTTGTTCTCCAAAATTCATCTTAACATAACCAAATTCTGTGTTCGTTGTATGAATTTGTGACTGATTCAAAACCATTTGTTAAAAAATATCAACTCTGTAAGGAAAACAAAACTGAAAGACTTGGTGATGTTCCCAATAAGGCCTCAGATTTTCCTCATGCACTTAAAACATACCTTTATCTTCTAATCAAAGCCAACTTGAGTGTTAAGTATTTTAAAGTTTGCTAACTGTAACTAAGAAATAACAAAGCAGGCTGAACTTGCCAAGTGTAAATCATAATTAGCACCCAATCTGTGGTAGATGGAGCCATAGTAGTAGCTTCCATAGTCCCCCCTCACTAGGTGACACAGAGTTCCCTCATGGGCTTCTCGGAGAGAACTGAGGGAGGTATGTCTGGATACTCATTAGCTTTTCAGAAAAATATAAAGGCATGGAGCTGAAGTTGTATGAAAACATTCTATCTAGAAACATCTTAACTTCTACTTTTCAATTACCAAAGATATTTAAAAGAAAATACCTTTACTCTTTAAAAATACTAGTGTCCTTATTTTCCTTCTAATTCTTCACCTGAGTAGTCTCTCTGAAGAGCATGATTAACAAAATGCTCTCATACATCCCTGCATCTTTCATGTTATTGTAAATTTAATACTTTTCTCATTATAGATTTTTAACAACTACTACTTGGGGTTGTGTGTATAAATATGTAAAATAAGCAATACACACAGATACGTGTTATATATATATATATATATGCATATATATAATTCAGAGTACATTTACATATATAAAGTCGCAAAAGATCCTATAAGCCATGAATTACCTCTAGGAGATTCCAAAATGCAGTCCTCAATAAGTCTCATTGGTAGCACACAACCATTCCAAGACAAAGCAGCACAGACAGAATAATCAAAATACAACAGGATCAAGCAAAATTTCTCAATGAAGTTCACTAAAAGATTGCTATGCCGACAAAGATGTAAATACTCCAAAGAAAGCCCCCCAAAAGTATATTTCGTCTGCTCAACAAAATGAAAAGTAAACACAAACCCAGACACTGTTCTTTACTCAGCAATGCCAGGGATGCAAAAACTCAAATGGAAACTTTCATTGTCATGTGGTCTGAAAAGATTAAGCAAGACAAGTAAGTGACTTTCGTGTTAGCATAGTTAGACTTGACTGTAAGATCTCCCATTTATGTTAGTAGATGTCTCTGACAATTTTATTGTGAGAAATTTATGAGGGGAGGAGGAAATGAGTCAATATGATTACTTTCAGAGTAACCAATCTAAAGTTACCTTAACTTTAAGTTAAATGGTCTTAGAAGAGTACCATCAAGGTAAGCAAGGTAAATATTTAAATAAATATAAAACTTCTAAGATAGAAAACTTCAGTATAGAATCAGGGATTACTTTGTTAAAAGCAACTTGCTTGTTGCTGCTTTTCCCTATTGATTAAACAAACTGAATAGAAATCAGAACACGCTACTGAACAAAAAAAAAAAAAAGTCAACTAGAAGCAACAATTCCATTTGTACACAGCATAAATCAATATACAGTATTATATGTGAATGAGACTGGCTTAAAATGAATTTTCTGCTTCAAGGCCAACATCTCTACAAACGTCTGTAGAAGTACTGTTAGGGCAGGCCGACTTCTTTATGATGCCGCATTATGTGCTGGTTCTTTTCTGAAGGTCTTCGGAACCCTTTCTTGCAGTACTCACATCGGTGAGGATAGTCTTTCGTATGAATGGAAATAACATGCCGCTTAAAGCCTGAGGCATCTGTAGTGCTATACTCACAGTACTCACACTGATACACTTTCCTGCCACTGTGTGTCTTCATGTGCTTTTTAAGCTCATTCTGTTGCCTAAATCCCTTTCTACATCTCTTACACCTAAATGGAAGATCTTTCGTGTGAACCGAAAGAATATGGCGACTTAGAACAAATGGGTCTGCGATCTTAAAGTCACAATGTCTACACTGGTGCATTTTTTTACCCTTGTGGGCAGCCACGTGTTTCTTGAGTTCTGAAGGCCTGTGAAAGCCTTTCTCACACATGTCACACTTATGGGGGTAGTCCTTCGTGTGAACTGAAATTATGTGTCGTTTCAAATCACTTGAGTTCGAACTCTTGTGGTCACAATGCAAACACTGGTGTGTTTTGCTTTCTTGGTGAATAAGAGCATGTTGCTGCACCTCTTTGGTATCTGAGAACGTCAGAAGACAAATGTCACACTTGAACGGCATCTCTTTACTATGCTTCGTTTTGACATGCGTTTTCAAGTTAGAAGAGTCTGCAGATCTATATTCGCAGTATTGGCATTGGTACGGCTTCTCCCCAGTATGGATCCGCATGTGCTTTTTGAGCTCTGATGGGTGGCGAAAACCTTTACCGCACTCTACACAGATATGAGGAAAGTTCTTGCTGTGGACTGCCAAAAGGTGGCGATTCAGTAACCCTTGTTCAGCTGTCTCGTATTCACAAAATTTACACTTGTGCATTTTGTTGGCTCCTTTTTCCTTATGCACCATTTTGTGAGTAAACAAAGCCCCAGCATGAGAGAAATGCTTCCCACACTCATCACATTCAATGGCCTTCTCTGCCTTGCTGGTCAGCTTGTGGCTCTCCAGGTGATTGTGTAAACTTATCTTCTTGTTGGTAGTGTAATCACAGTCAGTACAGCGGTACTTCTTCTTGGTAAGGTGTTCAGGATGGTTTTTCATGTGCCTTTTCAAAAAGCCTCTTGACTTAAACTTTTTCCCACAAATCATGCAAGGATAGACAGTCAAAGGATGTCCATCAGGGCCAATAATTATTGCTAAGAAAGGAAAAGAAAGGTACATGAGTGGTCAAACCAAGTTCTGTTTTGGTTTCTTCAAGAACTTAAAGTGTGTGTTCTGAACACTACCAGGCAAGTACTCCTAAGTTAGGCTATTTGTTTAACATTCCTTTCACCATTTTTTCAACATGAGATATGGCAACCTCATTATCTTTATGAACGTGGTCTGAAAACTTCATTCAATATGACTGTACCAACCTCACTCCCTCCAGTTAAAAAAAAATAAATGAATAAACATATAACTTCTATCAACTAGTGACTGAAGCTGTCTGTATCAATTTAGAAATCGGTGGGAAATTATTCATAAGAATAAAGTTTTGTAATCACAATCTCTGCTTTGGTTATTCCAAAAAACAATTCATGTCAATTTATAGTAAAGCTTAAATATACTTATAAATTTTTTAAAATGCAACTCGGCATACAATAGACAGGAAAATGTCACGTAAACTGAAGTACCTGTCCTGCTGCTCTGTAAATTATGCCTGCTTTATGCTGACATAATCAGATTCTTTAAATATGTGAAAAAAGTTAATGCTTGTAACATATTTGAGGGATTTCTTTTCATTTCCAATTAAAATCACCCAAGTTTTGAATTTTTTCATCCATGTTTGATCCATTCCCTGTTTCTTTTTATCCAAGGAAATCATTCATGAATATCACTGAATTCTTAAAATTATATTTTCAAATTCAATACACAAAAGCTACATGTGGTCTAGCAGCTAAAATGCCATCACAACACCTCTGTGGAAACACTTGAGTTGCATCTGAGAGCTCGCAAAGCACGCTGCGCTGTGGAACTCGTGCCCCTCACCTGTTTGGTACTGCCTGGAATCAGGTCTTCTCCTTTTCTTTGGTTTTTGTTTAGCCAGTCTGCCGAGCCCAGCAGACTCATCTATGTGCAAGAGGGCACTTGCAGTGCCATTCCGGTTTTCAATTCCATCAGAATTATTACCTAACGATGCGTATTAAAAAACAAAATTATACTGTATTATAAATTATAAAGAATTAGGGATTCTTTATTAACTATGACAACAAAAAGTAAACCATGATACTCATGAATGACAGAAATTCCCCACTCTAGGTAATGGGTTTCATGACCACATTTATTATAGCAAGACCGTAGGAAATGGCCTAGCTTCCAAATCTAAAAAATACATGTCAGCATTTTGCCCCATGGACTCCTTTGCTGTCTCCCAAAATTGTAAAGGCATGTGCCAGATATAATCAAGAGGAAAAGTTTCAGTTTGAAAGTCTATGTACTTCTCTGTAGTACTTCCTTCTATGTAATATACACATGAAGGATAATCCTATTAAAAATAAAGACAAAGAGTAGACTTTATAATCTTCTATTCTTGTTCAAAGCAAAAAACCCTTACAGGGCTGGTATTTCAGATTTCTGAAACCTAAGACCACAGAAACCATTTTTCAATCATGAATTCACGGTCAAGAACCAACTCCATCCTAAGAGCTGCTATGCGACTTACCGTAAGCTGCTGCCCATGCTATTGGCATGAAGGTTTTGATTTCATTGTCATCGATTTGTTGTTCATGTGCGGCGGCCGCTGCCGCTGCAGCGGCAGCATCTTCTTCTCCTACAATCACTTCCATATAAACTTCATCAGCGATTTCAGCAACATCTAAGTAGAAAATTATATAAACTTTTGTAGCCAGGCTTACAGACATCACAGGAAAGATAGTTTCATTTGAATTCAATTAATAGACAAGTAGAAAGAAGGTTCAACTGTTGTATACCTACAACAGAACTTTCACATAGTAAGCACTCAAACATTTGAATGGATCATTTATTTCTTGTTTTTTCACCATAATTTGTTTTTAAAGCAACAGTCTAAGGCATACGCAGTCACTGATTTCTCCCTTGGAATATGGCAACATAATAATTTCTATAATAATGCTACCTGTTTCCTTCAAATACTGGCCATATTTAAAAAAAAAAAAAAAAGAGCTACAGGAACATAAAATTTTCTCCCACAAAAAGGCCACCTACTTACTTAAATCTTCATCTTCTTGCTGAGAGTCATTGACAGTCATATAAACCATCTTCTCCCTTGGTACACGAATACTGTTAGTCTGATCAAGTAGTTCGACTCCATGATCATTCTCAGGCTCACTCTCAACAATGTCTACAGTGCCACCTATCAGAGAAGATAACAGTTCCAAGAATTTATGTGAAAACTTCATTTCTACCTTGTTGTACTTATTATATCTTACAAGCTTTTCTATTGCTATATTGGAATCCTTCCTTAAAAGTTATCTTCATGAAAGATCTCAAATGTTCTCTATCTAAACTCCCTAAAAGTTATCAGGTTGAAGTGTTTGGATTGGAATACATAATAACCTAGAGGTTTCCTCTTACCTAAGTCATCCTCTCCAGGGTCAGCTTTAAAAATGTACACCTTGATGACTTCAGGGCAAGTGCCGTCAACTTTACAAGGATCAATTTCCGATTCTGCATCCAAGGTCATTCCAGAGGAACCGTCGTGTTCCATTTTCCCAGCTTCATCCACTAAAAAGGAAGAAAACATATTACAAATAATAATAGTAGATACTTAAATGTTACCATTTTAAAGTCTTTTTTACAAATATAATCTTTAACTTGATTCACATAAAATTGAATGATTTTACCTAGACAAGTAGACACGCAGGGCATGGTGGGACATGTGGCTAATGGCTAAGCCAAAGCCTGGACATGGAGGGCCTTGTGCAACCAGGAAGAGAAGCTCAGACTTGATCCTGGTAGGCTGGAGGTTTCTCAATCTGGTCAGGTGTCAAGATCTCTTAGGGAACCGAAAAACACAGGCCAGCACCTAGCAGTTCAATAGAATTGGAATCTACAGAGGTAGGGCTTGATATATAGACAGATTTGGAGGTACCCAGACCCAGGGATTCTGATCAGAGGTTTAAGAACCTCTGCTGTAGGTGATGAGACACTTTTAAGCTGAGCAGTGACATGGTGAGATAGCTATTTTTGCTACACCATGTTTGCCTTGAGAAAGGTGGATCCAAAGGGATCAAGACATAAAGCAGGGATACTACTTGTGAGTCTACTGAAATAATGCAGGTGATGGATGCCAAGGCCTCGAAGAGGGTTGGATTGAAGTCTATCCTAGGACTGAAACAGGAAGACAGTGCCTGACTGAAAATTGGACATGAAAAAGGAGCCAAGGATACTATGGAACTTCTGATTTAGGTGACTGAGTTACTGGGGGGAAGAAATGTTAAGAGAAATAAGGAAAAGGATCTCTCTTCTCGCAAGTTTAATTAAGGTCTGAGGGGTAACATTCCTAAATGTTCTCAGAACTGGTGCCTGTCCCTATCCCTCTTGTGTTCATAGTACCCTTTGATTGTTTCTGAGTATATGACTCACTGTATTGTCACTATCTGGATTTTTCCCCCTATCTTTCCCATTGATAGAACAGAACCCGCATTTTCATTATTCAGTCTTTTAAGACAGAGTCTAGAGATAGCAGATGCTCAGAATATAGATGAATCAATGATTCAATGAATGACTGAGATGTGAAGTTGGTTGCTGGATATTCAAGTCTGAAAGCTAAAGGCTGACACAGAATTGGGAGCCATTAGCTCCGTGTTAACTAAGCCTTGAAGTCAGAGTGAGAACCTGCAGTGTGAAAAAAGAGTGGGCTGAGGAAATCCTGAGAATGTCAGCTTAAGGGAGGGGCAAAAAAAAAAAAAAAAAGAGTTCACAAAGGAACACGAGAAAGGAAAGCTGGAGAGGTTGGTAGAAAGTAATTAAGGAAGCTAGAGCATAAAAAGTTTCAAAAATCTAGGAAGTCCCATGGCAATAAGGCAGCACGCACGCAAATCAGAAAGGAATAATGTCTGCACTAACTGGAGTAACGTGAAGTAAATGATGTTCCTGGTGAAAAGCAGTGCAGTGAAGGCTTATGGGGTCAGGTTAAAGTTAGGTTGAGGACTCAACGAAAGGTGTGAATTTAAATGGAGAACAAACGGGCAGTAACTAGAATGGGTTGCAGAGTCAAGAACGTTTGTCTGTTTAAGCTGATAAAAAGTCATGTATGCTCAATCTGGAAGAGAAAATACACTAGAAAGTGAGAGGCTGAAGTCAGACATGGTATTTTTCGGAATCAAGATCTTAGAGGAAAAAAGAGATGAAACTAGGTGCAAAGATAAAGGAATATTTCTTAAATAGGAGGAGAAATATGCTATCCTTCTGAGACTTGAGGAGGTAAACATGATGAGACTATCGCTATGTTGTGTTTAGAGAAAGGAGAAAGATTATGACGCAGAAAGTTAGAGGAGTTCATGGCTGGTGGCTTCAACTGAGGTATGAAATAGGAGGCAAGGACTCTGGTTACCATACCAGTGAGAGGATAGCAGACTGGGTTAAGAGCTTGAGAAGCTAGAGAAAATGAGCTCATGTAGGACAAGCTTGATGATATGAAGGGTCAAAGAGACCAGCTGGTTAAACCCTTTGCGGTTTAAAAAACAAAGAGAGGTTCTCTGAACTCTGCACATAACTATCTAAATTCAAGTTATCTTGACTATGCTTTATAAAAATGGTTTGTAGGGGGAAAGAATCGGCATTATGTACTCATTTCTGGCCTGAATGTATATTTACCCTTTTCCATAGCTAAATATTTTTATGACATTGGCTGACTAAGCCAATGTTATTTTCTTAAAGCTGGCTTTGGAATTTTAAACTGAAATAGCATTAGAAGGATGAAGATCTCGCCAAACTAGCAGGAGAGTCTTGAGTAAATCTGTTATGTCTTCAGAGAACTCATCTCTGACAGTTGATATTATTGATGAAGCTTGGCCTCTTTTGGCAAGGTTTGTCAAAACTGATTCTAACAAGTACCAAAAGATCAAATGTCCTTCTGTTTACAAAGAACAAGGTCAGGCTAGCTGTTTTTGCGAACTTTAGTTTGTCAGCACTCTTAAGATAAAGCCTTTGATGATGGTAAAATCTAATCACTCTGGAGCTTGCAAAATGTCATGTATTTACCTGTAACTTAGAGTAAAAGACCTTTCTGTTTGCTTTTATAAATGTGTGGGAAACACATTTCAAATATACAAGCTTACCTAAGCTGAGCACAACTACTCTATCATTTGACAAAAGTAGAATTCACCTTCAGATTTTCACCTTGAGAATTTGCCCCACTAACTCAACCTATGAAATTATTCCAAATATGAAATATTCTAGAAGTAATTTGTTCTAAAAAAAATATTTTGATGGTCCTGTTAAGTATTCAAAATCTCACTGTGATTTTAAAGCTACCATTAAAAATGAATTTCTAAAAACAAAGAAGGCTTCGATAAAACTGAGTCATCATACACATGATTTCTGCTTAAGTGCCTTCTAATGAATGAAGAACTAGAGCTTAGAATAAGGCCTCTCCAAAATATAAGAGCATAATTTCTGGAAAATTAAGACTACTTATAATAATAACTGCCATTTGCATAGCATTTCACAATTCCCTTATCATTTCTTTGTACTTTTATTCCATTTGAGTCTCACCTTTTCCAGATGAAGAAATAAAGGCTCTGAGATGGTACGTGACCTTGCCCAAAGTCAGTGAGCTAGTTAAGTAAGGGATGGGAGACAGAGTGAGGAGGTGCCTGTCTTTAGAATCCAGCTCTTTATTTTCATCTTCTAATTTTTTAAAGAAATATATGTTCCTGTATAAAATTTAGTGCTTACAAAACCACGAATAGTCCCACCAACCAGCAATTCCATCAGTATGTTAATAAATTTCCTTCCCAGTTTTTTCTATTAAAAAAAAAAACTTCGTATCAGTTTCCTCAAGCCTCACATATCACTTTTACATCTCATCTAGCATTTTATACTTCAAAATTGAAGAAAAATTTGACTTAATAACTGACCTCTGACCAAACTGCCTCCTGCCTTCAGTCTTGTCTCCCCCAACAGCCCCCACATTACCCCATGCACCCTGAACCTAACGTTATTTCCATTCCTTGATGCCTCTGCAACTTTGCTTTAAAATATATATATATTGCTTTTTGTAGAAATTATACAGATTAAGAAAAATATTTTTAAAGTATCCAAAGAAATTAAAATATGCTCAAAATCCTACCACCCAGAACTATCAATAGAATTTACAGATTATTATTCAGATATTGCTATGCATACTTATAAATAAGAGGAATGAATAATTTTAATAAAAACTGAATATTGTAATATGCTATTTTCAAACAAAAATTATTAAAATTTACTCAAACTTTGGTTCAGTGGTCAATCCCATTCCCTGGCTTTCCAATCCGTTGCCCCTCCCCCTTCATTTCATCATACTGGCTTGGCTGAACCACAAACAGCTAAATGCAATTTTCCTCTTTGCCTCCGCACTAGCACCTGTGCAGCTAAATCTTGTGTGTGTGCGCACGTGCACATGCATGCACACACTCTGATGGTTTCACTTTGAATTCAAGACTCTGAATCTGTAGTTGGACCTTTTCTGCTACTTTCCCCCTCTATTTTCTAAATTCTCTTCTCTCCTCAAATCTCTATTATCAGCCCAGGGCTCAGTCCTTGGTCTTGGTTTATCTACAATCACTCCATTGGTAATCTCAGACCTTAAATTTCATCTATATGCCAACAATTTTGCACCTCCACTGTAGTCCTGTTTCCCAAATTCAGATTTGCATGTCTTTGATGTCTATTAGACATCACACAATTAAATCTCTGATCAAAAGTCATCTCAGCAAACCCTGATCACATTTGTAACCCAAAATCCTTTTTATACTCCTCTTTTTTTCTCCCCAAGCAGGAATCATTTATATTATATCACTTATTTATGTCTGTGTACCTCTGCTAGAGTATAATCTCCATGAGGGAATGACACTGTCATCTATTGTGTTCACTGATATATCCCAAATGTCTACAATACTGCCTGACATACAGTAAGCACACAACATTCATGTGTTAAATATATGAATCTTGAGGTAAATGTTTAGTCATTATCCATTAAAAAATATTATAAAAACATTAAGTCATGTTTTGCTCATAATACATGAATCTATTTTAAAGCTAGTGTATCTACTGTCACGCTGCTATGAAAGATGAGGAAATGAACACATTTACACGCCTCTTCCCAAATATTTTATAGTTTTATATCAAGTAAATTCAATACTCACTACAAATCCTTTTATCACAATTTCTCCATTCTAGAGATCTTTTTATTCTTTGGTTTTCTAGATTATCAAATAAGACTGTCAAAAAGAGCTAATGGGTGCTACAGTCTCTAGAGTTTCCAAAAATGTCAACCTATGACATTTTTGACTAGGTATAAAATTCTTAGGTTACATTTTCTCAGAACTTTATGGACATTGTTTCACTGTCTTCTAGCACTGAGTACTTGTGTAGATGTCCCTATAATGTTTTAAAGTTCACTAAACATCATTATGAGTATGACTGGTTTTATCATTCTGTAAATTTCCTGAAACAAGAAAGATTCCATCTTTATTTCAGAAAAATTTCTTCTATTAAAGTATTTTTCTAGTTCATTGGTTGTCCTCTTCTTCTAGAATTTCACTTATATGTGGTTGTCTCCATTACCTGTCTCCCATATCTATCCATCTTCTCCATAATCATTTTTGTATCCTTTTTTTTTTAACCATTTCATTTTTGTGATTTCATAAAAGTCCAGTTCTTCTGTCCCTGGTTATATACTAAGGCATATTTATTCTTATAGTTACAACTGCTTCTATGGTGGCTTTTATCTTATTTTTATTTTTATCTTCAGTTTCTTTCTGAATTCTGTCAGTTTACTTTCTATCATTTTCTCTTGTAATATATTCTTTGAACCTCATATCTCTTCTTTGGATTGTTTATATTGTTTACAATTTCACTGAATCTACAGACCAGTGCTAATCAATAGAACTTTCTATAATGATGGAAATGTCTTATATCTATATCTATGGTAGCCATATGTGACTACTGAGCACCTGAAATATGCTTGGTGCAACTAAGAAACTATATGCATAATTTTAATTTTAATTCATTTGAACTTTAATTAGCCACATGTGGCTAATAACTACCATACTGGAACACTCAGGTTTAGACAACTATTGAGATAAATTCTTACTGTTTCTCTCAGAAATTCTTATATTAAATAAAAGGATATTTCAGAGAGCTAAAGGTCATGACCCATGATTTTATTTCCTAAATAAGCTACTTCAAGGGACAGTATGAATATGCAAATCTTTCTAAAGACTTAACAAGATTCCCAGCTGTGAATGTTAGGATTGATGTCAAAGAAGGAAACCAGCCTGTTCATAACACAGTACACCTCAGTACTGCTGTCAAAGAGAGAATTCAGTTCTCTGAACCAGGAGCCCGCTCTAACTTACTCTGACAAGACCAACAGTCTTATTAATCATTCCAGTTTTTTTAAACCTCTAAACCTAAAATCCAAGCAAAAGGAAAACTATAGAGTAAAAACTTGACATTATTCAACATCTCAGGGGTTCTGTGTGAGTGAGTGGCTATTTAGTGGTGAAGATACCATGGATAGGCAGTTCTTCCTGAAAGGAGACCTGAGCTCATGAGCAACTGTTATGTCCCTGACACTGTGGTAAATGGTTTCCATGTATTTTATCATGAAATCACTGACGATAACCCCATGACTTAGGTGTTTTATCTCCACTTTACAGATGTGAAACTGGAGCACCTAAAAGACCTAAGTAACTTGCAAGAAGCATTCTGCCAAAGCAGTAAATGTTCTAGTAGATATATACACTTAAAAGTTCACTTTTAGACTGCCTTCTCTTACCTTCCTCTTCAGGAACCCTCTTTCTAAAGTTATAATTCCATCTTATTTTTATTATATAGCCTATAAAAAATTTCAAAGATTTGGTTATAATCTGATCTTTAATTCTTGAAACTTTCCTGGAGAGAGGTTCAAAGGTTTAATGAAGTTAGCCTTATTCTGTAGATAGGGAATTAAAGGATCAGAGCCATTAAATGCCTGTCCTAAGTTACAATGATCTCTAGCATGATGTCAGAGATACAATTAATGAAAAACATCTGCCAAGCTGCACTGAACTGGTCAAAAACATAGTTAACTAAACTTAGTTAACCAAGAACTGATTTCTTAATACTATAAATTCAGGGGGAAAGAATGACTACTATAATCTCACCCTGTTCCTGCCTTTATCCAAGAATTCCCTGAAGAGGCAACAGAAAGATCTTAAGTAAAACTAGTGCAGTTAGTTTTGCCAGACCAATGGATGCCACCAACAGAGACTTTGTAGATGATAACAACACCTAACAGTTACTGACAGGCATGCTCTATGCTGGATGCCTGGTACACATGACCACTAATTCTCACAACCACCCTGCAGGTCAGGTACTATTATTGCCATTTCACAAATAAAGAAACTAATATCAAAGAGAAGTCAGCAACTTGCTCAAATTCTTACAGCTGGTGAGCAGCAGCATGGCATCCAAATGGAAGGTTAGCTGCTGACTCTAAGCTGCGGGCGCTTATTTCCATACTCCTCGTTGCTTAAGATCCTGAGAAGAGAGAGGCATGTTCTCTTTCTCTCTTCCCTCTTTTGCCTGCCCAACCCCCATTAGCCCACAAAGTAATCACAGATCTATTAGAAGGGCAAGCTGTCAGATGATTTTGTCTAGGTCTCCAGGAGATAAACAGTAAATATGAGTAACAAGGCCAATCTAAAGCACCAATTGCTTCTCAGGCTTTCAAGATGTAGACAGACTTTGTACCCAATCTTTGTTGTAGTGATAGAGAGGAGGACTACAACATCTTTGCCTTATTTGAGCACTTTATTCTTGGTATAATCTAACTGATCCAAATTAAACATTAAACTAAAAACTCTTAATCCATTAATTTTAGTGATTTCTAAATAAATCTGAGTGCCTACAGTAAAGACAATACTTTTAGATGGATTAACAGAAACCTTTCTTATTTTATCAGAACAAGCTTAAAGCTTATTTAACATATCTTCTCTAAAATATTCTTAGTTTAGTAAATAAGACTTTTCTCACATCTCAGAAATATTCCCATGTGGATATTTTTAAAACTCTAAAATTTTATTCTGTGTTTTACCAAATGGTTTAAGATATAAAATTGATAGAGCACATATATAAAAATAATGGTTAGACATGAACAACAATCAGCTTGTAGAGTAAAGGAATAAACAAATATTTTACCATGTCTCCTGTGCTAATAGCCCCTAGAATCTTTCATTCTAAACCATTAGATTGCACTGATCCTTAGAGTTTATGCAGGGGTTTGGATTTATTTATTCATTCACTCATTCCCTGAACCACTTTTTATTGGATGTCTCCTATTACCAAAGTTGTGCTTAATTTATTTCATCATTTGACCAACTGTTCAAAGCACCCGAACTAGAAGGCCAGGGCGACCATGCTCCACATCTACAGGGGTACCATTCACACTGCAGCTGGACAGTTAACAGCTACATGGAGCAACCATGTAGACAGATCTCCAGCATGTTTAAATGTGCTCCTCTTCTAGTATGGGTTTGCCATCTGCCCAGCTGCTGCACAGCCAGAAACCAGGGAGGGTGCTTCAAACCCTTCCTCTTCCTCAACCCGAAATTTATTCCAAATTCTACTTACAAAATATGTCATGAAGCAGTTTCTGCCAAATTCTACTGAGAGAATCTAATTTTATACTATCATCATCTGTATCTTAACCTGGTCTACTACAACAACCTCCCACGGTGTACTTTTTGTTTCTGATTTTACTCCTACCTTGTCCACTCTCAATATTGGCAGAGAGTACCTTTCTAAACTATAAATATAAGCATGTTATTATTAATCTGCTTATAACACTTTAACAGCTCCTCACATCAGAAAGGTAAAGCAGGCTTCTTAGTGTATATTCAAGGAACTTTGGAATTTGTGCCCATTTTGCCACTTACTTTTCATTTCCTTTATTCTCCTCACCAAAGACATTTATTTGCACGGCAAAGAAAAAGTCTCTGAATACTCAAAGACCTTACACACCTCCCTGCCTTTAAAAATCTCTCTTCTCTGCCATTCTTCCCTCCTCAGCCACCCACTGAACATTTTATTTATCCTTCAAATTGAATTCACCCCAAATTATTTGAGGATGTAATAATGAAATTATTTTGTTTTAAATCTGTCTTTGAGAAATACATACTGAAATACTTATGAATGAAATCATATGTGGAATTTGCTTTAAAATATGAGGGATAAAAATAAATAGAAGAGATGAAGTAAATTCAGTTCTGTCTTCAATCAAGCTTCCAGAGAACTGTGGTTTATAACGCTTTCATAACATTTAGCTCACTCAAATGCACCAAAAATTTCCATTTCCTTAGTGCTTCCAAAATACTTTGTATATCCAATTATAGATCTTTTCACACATAACTGTAATCACTTGTTTCTGTTTGTCTTCTCTCCAAGACTGTGAACTCTTAAAAAGCCAGACTTTTATGTTTATCTCTAACAGCCAGCAAGGTTCCTAGCTTATCATAGCTGATGAATAAATGTTTTTGAATGAATGAAGACGTAAGTAAACACGGAGAAATAAAAATAATAGTTTATATATGATTCCTTTTTCTCATATAAACATATATTTGAAAAATATAACATTTTTTAAGTAGAAAAACAACAGAATAGGGTTTGGAGGCTATCTGGGTGGCTACTACTAAGAAAATATTTAAGGCTTCCTTCCCTCACAAATTATTTCCCTAACATTGTTAAAATTGGGTATTCAATAATATTGTAAATTTTAGTAATCACTGGAATTCTATTTGCCTCTTCTATCCATCAATAATCACTATTTATCCTAGACTCTACTGCTTTGTAGTATTAACTTTACACACACACACACACACACACACACACACACACACACACACACACACAAAGAAAGGCAATATGAGAGTGGAATAAAACATACTTGATTTCAAATCTCTACCCTAAAGCTCCCGGATGTGTAACCTTGGACAAGTTACTTAAACTAATTACTCAATTTGTAAAACAGTGGTAATGCCAGCATTATAGGGCTGTTGTAAGGAAAACAATATAAAGTTCTGGCACAGAAATACTATTGATTAAAGGTTTACTATTACCTATTTTTATTATGACCGACTTAGGATAAAAAGGCTTAAGTTTTATAACAATTTTAAATTGTCCATATTGACTTGATAACAATCAAATCACAAATACAATCCTAAACATTTTTCCCCTGAAAAAAGAGCTTCATTAACAACAAACCTCACCAAAGAAACTTACTGATAGAAATGCCCACTGACTCAATGGTCATTAGAAGATGGGTCTGATGAGTCTGAAAGCATTCTATACACATTAACACCTGAGCTCTTCCTTTGAAATATTAATTCAAATGGACTTAAATTACATATATGCCACTCGACTAAGAGTTTAATGAGCATTAGTTAAGAACTAACCAATCTAATGATTTTTTAACATTCAGCTTTTATAAAAGCAGTTGTATATTGTAGAAAATAGTGTTTTGAATATAATTTCCTTAATGAAAAAGTCGGCTGACCTTAGAATATAAGAACAACTAAATTGAGGGAACACAGCTATATTATTACTTCACACTCACTGTCATTAAAGTTTTATTTGTGACAACACTGATGGACGTGGAAAGTATTATGCTAAGTGATATAAGTCAGACAGAGAAAGACAAATACCATGATTTCATTTACATGTGGAATAAAGAAAAAAACAAACGAAACAGAAACAGACTCAAAGATGCAGGTAACAAGCTGATGGTTGCCAGATGGTAGGGAGGTTGGGGGGTTGGGTAAAAAAAGATAAAGAGATTAAGAAGTACAAATTGGTAGTTACAAAGTAGTCATGGGGGTGTAAAGTACAGCATCGGGAACAGACTCAACAATATTATCATATCTATGTATAGTGCCAGGTGGGTACTAGACTAGTCAGGGGAATCACTTATAAATTATATAAATATCTAACTACTATGCTGTATACCTGAAACTAATATAAAATATTGAATGTCAACTGTAATTGAAGTCAAAACAGGAAGAAAAACATGAAGGGGAATAAGAGGTTCAAACTTCTAGGTATAAAACAATTAAGTGATGGGGATGTGGTGTATATAGCACAGTCAATAATTTTGTGATAGCACTGTATGCTATGGTGATCACTTTAGGCATAGAAAAGTTAGATAACTATAGTGGACACCTGAAATACAATATTGTATGTTAGCTATATTTTAATAAAAATCTTTTTTTAATGTTTTATTAAAGTTATAGTCTCTACGAAGTAAAATTTTCAATTTTATAATTAATATGTTAAAAATGGTGACATTCTTTCACATAACCAAACTAGTTTAAATGGTTCTAAGCATAGATTATTTGCTTTAATTCCTGTTAATTTGTCTCTTTTAAAATAACTGGAAGGAATATTTTATTAAAATGTGTATTAGAAATGAAGCATCATATAGGTTTACATTAGAATAGAGGCTCTCTAGCCAAGGGTTCAGTTTCTGGCAGAAGAGATCCCATGCTCCAGAGGCATATTATTTGTTTCTTTGATGTGATCCTTGTCTTCTATAAAACGTATTACGTTGCCACCACTTTTTAATTTTACTGATCCTTTTAAAAATGAATTACGCATTTTTGCCTGGACTTTAAATTTTAGACTTTAATATTTAGGGTAATAAATTTTACAAATTCACTACCCACTCCTGACAGCACAAAACTAATGTAAGAATAGACATATAGATCAATGGAATAGAATTAAGAGTCCAGAAAGTAATCCCTCACATTTACAGTCAATTATTTTCAACAAGGATGCCAGAACATTCAATGGGAAAAGAACAGTCTTTTCAACAAATGGTGCTAGGACAACTGAATTTTCAGATGCCAAAAAATGAAGTTAGCTCTTCCCCACATACCATATACAAAAATAAACTCAAAATGGACCAAAGGTCTAAATATAAGAGCTAAAACTATAAAATTCCTAGAAGAAGACACAGGTATAAATCCACATGACCTTGGATTAGGAAATGATTTCTTAAGCACAAGCAACAAAAAAATATAGATAAATTGAACTTCATCAAATGTCAAAATTTTGTGCATCAAAGGACACTACCAAGAAAGTGAAGACAACTGACACAATAGAAAATATTTGCAAATCTTGTATCTTAAAAGGGACTTGTATCTAGAAGAATTCTTTCAACTCAATAATTAAAAGACAAATAACTCAATTTAAAAATGGGCAAAGAATCTGGGTAGACATTTCTCCAAAGAATATATACAAATAGCCAATAAGCACATGAAAAGATGCTCAACATCATTAGCCATTAGGGAAATGTGAATGAAAAAGCACAACAGGATACCACTTCACATCCACGGGAATGGCTCTGAACAAAAAGACAGTACTAACAAGTGCTGCGAGGGTATGGAGAAATTGGAATCTCATACACTGCTGGTAGGAATGTAAAATGGGCAGCCACTTTAAAAAAATTTGGCAGGCAGTTCCTTGAAAGGTTAAACCATGGAATTACCATATGATCTTGCAATTCCACTCAAAGATAGATACATAGACATACAGACAGAAAGAGACAGACACACACACACACATACGAGAAATTACTTGTACATAAATGTTGATATTATAGTCATAACAGCCAAAAAGTGGAAACCATCCAATTGTCAGTCAACTCATGAATAGACTAAAAGATATACCCATATAGCAGATTATTCAGTAATAAAAAAAAATGAATAATAAAAAACATTTTTTTAAGGAAGAAAGAAAAGATGTGGAACCAAGAAATACTGCAAAGATGGCTACTGACTGAATATGGAGAATGATAAATAGGAAAGATTCAAATAAAACGTTGATTCTTCAAGAAAGGAAATGTGGTGTCAGTAATAGATGAACAAAAAAATGGAATGATGCACTGACACATGCTATAACACAGATTGTTAAAAACATTATACTAAGTGAAAGGAGCCAGTCACAAAGACCACATATTATCAGATTGCATTTATATGACATGTCCAGAATAGGCAAATCCACAGAGACAGAAAGTAGACTGGGGATTGCTTAGAGTTGTAGGGGAAGGAGAGGGTTGATAAGAGTAATAATAAAGGGTTTGGGGTTTCTCCTTGGGGTAATGAAAATTTTCTAAAATTGACTGTGATAATGGTTGCACAAGTTTGCTAATATATAAAAACCACTGAATTGCACATTTTAAATGGGTGTATTATATGGTATGTGTATAAAGCTATTACCAAAGAAAATTATTTCAACATTTAAGTTAAATCTAGGATTAGAAAGGAACACCTACCTACAGCTCATCTTCTACCTGTTCTAATTAGAAGACATGGGATATGTCAACAAGATCTAGAGTGACATCTCATTGATCATGTTAATATCAGAGGCACTCAAAGAATGTTTCCTGCAGCTATTGTAAGGCAGTGCCTGACTAATCATCACTTGAGCCTCTACAACTTTCCCTATTGTACACTGATGTTTCAAAAATAGCATCTTGACTATGCAGCTGCAAAGAGAATTTCGCAGAGGTTGAAGACCACTGCAAAGAAATGAGGGCTCTCGGACAGCTGTCTCAGATGAAAGGAAATTAGGAAACAACTTGAATAACATGTAGATGACTCAAACAGTCCACCTCTCAGAGAGCCAGAAAACTCCTAAGCACCATAAAGCAGTACTACCATATCTAACCCAACCAGAACCAAATAAAAGCCAATAGCTACTGGGAAGGAAGAATGTACTGTTAATACTTTGGATAAGGCATGATGACCACAGACCTTTAGCTACAGAATTCATATACTCATTTATCCAATAAATATTTCACACCTAATATGCATAGAGTTTGCTCATACATGATACATGAGTGGCTAAAATGCAGTGGATAGCCCCTGTCCTCAAGAAATACACAATCAACTTTGAAGCAATCACATCTAGACTACAAAAGACTAAATAAATGAAGAGGTCATCCTGAGCTCAAAGGCAGCTATACTGTGACAAAACGCATGTGTTAATATACACTTCTATGACATATAAAAAGAATGAGGATTGCTACTTCATCATTTTAAATGAGGGAAGAAATCTGCCAAGATGGACTCTAAAAACTTTATTGAAAGCTGTTTATTAGGCTCTTAGAGTCAATGACTTACTGAAATTTTTAAAGAGAAAAGCATTTGGACATCTGTTCATGTTCTTTGCCCTATGAAGTGATAAATATCATAGGAATTCAGAGATACTGCCATCTCTCATATTATGAAAAGCATTAAAGTTGACTGTTTAAAATGGCATCCCAATGCTCTCTATCACAGATAAAATCACGCCATAGTTCCTCTATATGCTTAACATAAAGCCCTTGCCCATCCTAAATTTCTGAAATCAATATAGGTTTTAGGTTAAAATGCAGCATAAAAGAAGTATCTTTACTAGGAGGCAGAAATGAAAGAAATGCTAATTATTAATCCCAAGATCCCAAGGCATTCAATTGCTTTGATTCAAAGGCCAAGAGTAAATTAAATTTTTTAACATGATCATTACTTTGAAGGGAAAAAGGACAATGGTGTGGAGGGGAAGAAAAAAGTGAAGAAGTACTTGTATAATAGAGAAGACAAAAAATACTACCAAAAGTCACCATCCCTGAACCAAATTTAAAACCAATCCAACTATTTCATTACAGTAAAGTAGGGAAATAATGTAACTTGTGTTTTCTTTGTCTCCTTTGGGCTCAGATGTGACCATTTATTTTAAAAGGAATAAAATATCACTGTATTATTAAAATATATTTGTAATATATATACAAAATGTACCAAAATACACTACAATAGCAGTTTTGTTCCGTCCATATTTATTTTTTCAAGAACATTAAAATCTATACAAATCAGCAGAAACCAGGACCTAAAAGAATGGTGACTATAAATTTTTTAATGAGAATTTCACAAGTGCAGACTCTATAATACAAGAATCTAGTACACCATGTCAACTATTACTAAAGCAAATCTGTTTTTTTTTTTTTTGATGACTTTCTTGGAGGGCTGAACTTCCTGAAAAAGAGTATTAAAGGCAAGAGATAAGTGTGCAGCTAAAGGTCAAACCAAAGCCATGCATGTTACTCCTTAGCAACCAAGTTTAAGAAGACAGAAAGGGCAGAAAATGGAAAGAGATGCCACGGAGAACTTAAGAGAGCTTTCTCTTAAGTACTTCACCAGATCCTCTTCCTTTCATAAAGCACATGAATCCAATTCCCTACTTTCTCCGGCCTTGCCCCTGGGTTGCCCGATCTTGCAGTAGAGAATCTGGCAGTGGTATTTAAAAACAGCATTTACTTACTAAATAGTGCGTCCTACAGACAAACTTAAAAGACTCCCATCTCAGCTGGCCCCTCAATGTAATTCAACAACCTATCTTATAAGTTCTTAGCTTCCTGTCCTGGCCTACCCCATAAGACAAAGGCTTTTCAACCTTTTGCCACTATCCTCCAGCTTTGTACCCAACCTCTGCAGGTCCTTCTGTATCAGCAGATAAATTGGCTGCACAGAGCAAGTAGCTCTCAACATTCAAACACATTTTTACTTTATGTCCCTGGCTCTCCAATTTCCTCCTTTCAGCTAATGGCATGACCAGGAACTCCATCTCCCAAGGTAGAAACCTTAGGGTTCTCCTTGAATTCTCTTTCTCCCTCAAATTTCCACCCCTATTCTATCATCAAATTTCATCCATTTTACGTCCTCTCTTGAATCCAGCTCCCTTTCTCTACCTTCATTACTATGAAGCTTTGTAAGATCTTCTTTATCTTATACATGAACCATTTCAACCATTCTCTGCCACTAATCTCTCCCTCACCTATTCTTATTCCATATTACTACCAGGATTCTCTTCCTAAACTAAATTCAATCTCTGTCAGACTGGCAAAAACCAAAAAGTAAAATAATATTGTGTTGGGCAGAATGTAGGGAAATGGACATTCTCATTATTGAAAATACCAAGGCAATATAAGATTTGTAGTATACCCTTCGATCCAGCAAATCTATTTCTAGAAATTTATTCTAAATAAACAGAAAATGCACAAAGGTATACAAGCACATACTAAACTTACCATCATTCTCAGCAAAGGCCAAGACTTTTTACCATTTGCTTAGAATGTCTCCCTCCCACCCATACCCTTGTTCATCTTGTAAAACTAGAACTCATCCTTGAATTCAAAGGTTAGCAACTCCATCCTATCCCCACAGCAATTTAGTCACATCTCTGCATCACAGTGCAACCTACCTTTCTCTCCCACTGTAGACTGTAAGCTCTCCAAGGGCAATGGTTTTATGTATTTTTTTTTTTATGTAGCACATATCCATATCTGCACTACTTATATGTGACACATAGAAGGGGCCCAATAAACACTATGTTGAATAAAGGTGTTTTCTTCATCTTTACACAAAGGATTCTGATTTCCAAAATCTCAAGAATTTTAAAAGGTATTTCCTAAAATGCTAGACTCTAATATGTTATATTAAGTTCCTGTATTACAATAGATATGCAAGCAAAGAAATAGTCTCATGAATTTATATAAGCAAATAATATGTGAGTCTTTGACATTTAATTCCTAAAGCATAAGAATTTCAATATGGGTCAGAAATGTGGTCTATCCTACTGAGGACTTTATCTCTCTCAAAGTGGTACCAAGAAATACGCTGTACAAAGACAGAGGTATCCTCCCAGATTTAAGTCAAACATTTAGAGATGTGTTCTCAAACACCTTTCTTTTTTTCAATAACCTAATAGGAGTCCATCATACTCGAAATCATGTTTTGGAATCACTTATGTTTCAATGTTATGCCAGAGCTCTTTTCCATGCTATCTGTTATATAAACGATATTTTACATAAGCATATATAAGTATTACTGTATATTCATATACTGTATATTTATATACAAGAATATAAGCAGTTTGATTATACATTTTTTTCCAAGTTGAATTCTTTTTAAGTTTCAAGAGGGTTCCGAATTCTAATAAAGGCTGGTAACAGCCTAATTACAACCTTCAAGATTTCACTGAGTTCACTTCTATTTCTTTCCATCTTTGTTTTTCTAGAGTGAAGAAATCTCATCCTTCTACTTCTGCTTAAAGAGAAATGACTCTTTACTCTGTACCATTTCATTTTTCTTAATTTTGAGTTATTTTACAGGCTCCAAACCAAAACAATGAAGGTCTATGAAATTTAATTTTATAGAAGTCAAGATAATTTCACCCCTGATATAAGTTAGGAAAAACAGCCTTCAAAATTATCTTTGACAATCACCATACCCCAAGACTTACAGGAAATCATAAGGTAGTCCTCACAGTTGCTTTTGTCATCATCTTGCTGGTCCACAGGGATCCCATTGGCATCGATGACTGCTTCAGAGGCACAATCTGCTACCAATACTTCTTCTGAAACTACATCAGTTGTCAGAGGATCAGTGACGATTTCCGCCTCTACTACACTATCATGAACGACATGTTCAACGTGTCCAACATCAGACACGTGTATAGATTCACTTGTCAAGACGTGTTCTGGTATAGACATTGACGCTGAAGTAATATCAGAGGCTAACACATCATCTGGGACTGTGCAGTGTGCTAAAGAAACTTCTTCAGTTACATCTGAGTCCAGCACTTGCTCTGGAATGATGACTGTTTCAGATACATCTGCATCCATGATATCTGGGCATTGAACATCTTCTATAACAACATCTTCAATAACATCTTGGATTACAACTGAGTCTGGGTCATCAGGAACAAAGTTATGCACAGTTATGTCTGAATCCACAACATCTGAAACAAAAACAGTTTCTTGTACTTCCACAACAATCTGATCACCATCCATGTGTGTAGCACCTAAAAAAAAATTAAAATCACAAATTTCAGATAGGCATGCATGATTATTTCAATTAATGTAAAAGTTATTTAATTTCTACCAGGAAACCAGACTAGTGCCTCACTTTTCTCAAATGTTAAAACATTAAAGATATAGAGAAAATCTATTTTTGAATCATATCAGAAATGAAAAATTTAAATACAAGAACATTTATACTCTTTCAAATCGATGAATATATAAGGAAATAATAACTGAGGGAGTCATAAAGAAGAATATTCACGAAAATAAAAGTCTAAGCTCACTAAAATTAAGCTCATCTGCATAGGTACTTAAGGAATGATTATAAAAATTAATAAGTAAAGCAACTTCAGATAGAAAATATACCATTTTCCTTTATTACATGTGTTTTTCATTTATTTTCCTTCTTGCTCCATCTCTCTCCTCAACTCATACATTTTCTTCTTTCTATTTCTCCCATGTTTACTTCCGTTTTATTTTTCTCCTTTCTCCCCCTTCATTCTGATACAGTATCCCACCAATGTCCTCCATTTTATAACTATGAAAATTCAGAAATTATATTGTGAATCTAGGGAATAAAAGGATTGAGACATAAATGAAAAGAGGGCTGGAAGACCACAGTTGAAGAGGAAAGTCAACTGGTTAAGAAGCCTCTGTGGATAGATGAGATGAAGAAAAGTACAGCTGCTCTGGAGAGTGGAAGGTGCGGTTAGCTGGAGTAGGGCCTGCCCAGCTTCACCAGGGTACTCTGCCTCCACCCAGACTCCTCCCAACCCCCCATACTCCAATCCCACAGGCAGTTCCTCAGAACATAAGAAACCCTACTCTAGTCCACTCTGCAGTTAAGAATGAAGGTAGAGGGTTGAATCGTTTAAAGCCCAGAGAGATTAAACGACTTCATCAAGATCACACAGTTTGCCGAGATTATGGTGCTCAGTAAATATTACTTTGTTTGAATGCCACAAATGGAACTCTAAATCAGCTATCCTTGCCAAAAACATAACGTAAGATAAAAGAAAATGAATCTGGTACCTTGGCCCCTGGTCTAGAGAAAAGCAAACAAAGTTTTATAAAAGTCTTACCTAAAAAACTATTCATTCTATTCGTGTTTCTGGATGTGACTCAGACCAGGCTGAGTCGAAGCAGCTGCCTAACTCAATGACTATATCACTGGCCAGGCCCTCAGAGACACACATGGCTTTGTTTAACAAACACAAATGATCAACAAGAGCCAAGGAACCTTAAAAATGTAGGAAATCTTAAAGCCAGTTAATACCCAAGAGTATGTTTGCTTTAATTTCTATAGAACTTCTACAAAGTGCTTTATACTCATTTGTTTTCAATATTGTCAATATTAACATCAAGCAACAGATCATTCTAATCTCCACTTTGCAGACCTAAAGATGAAAGCATTTAGTGGCAAGAGCAATGGTTAAAAAATCTAAACCAGAGAGCAGGGTTTGGACACTTTAGTTTTGTGACCTTAGGCAAGTCATTTAACCTCTGAGTTCTGGTTCCTCATCAGTAAAATGAGGACAGTAGTATCTGCCATGCATACCTCATGGGACTGTTGTGATAATCAAATGGGAATGTATGGGAAGTGTTCTGAAAAACTGTAATGAGAGGTTTCATTATTATTAGGACACATGGAAACGGAGGCCCTGGCAGATTAAGTGACTTGCTCAAAGATAAACACTGTAAGTGTTAACACTCAGGGCAAAAATGCAACAGCCCTTCAATCTACCACTGAGCCCATGACCCAGGCTTGCTTGCGGCAAGATTGAGCTAGGAAATACTGTGTGTTTCTCCTCAAAGAGCTTAGTCTCTCTTTCAAGCACATTAGTTATACTTCATGTTCTAATGAAGAATTATGACTTTGCATTTATCAATATCAAAATGAAACTTGAGTCAAAAGACTACCCTAAATTATTAGGAAAAATACACAGAACACTCCTCAAGTGGATTTAGAGATTAAAGAAATTTAAAATTAAAAATCACCAATGTTTAATTTTCTGATATTGTTAATTGCTATTTCCTTAATATATTGCAATATGATCATTTCTAGTCCAGTGGAAAACTCATTAGTATTTTATAAGGATAGCTAGCTAATGTGATATAAAACCATCTTACATCATAAAACCTAGCATAATCACTTTATGATGTTATACAATTGGAACCATGGATAATCTAAAATTGTGAATAATTTTCTATTTTTAGAACTTCATGAATATAATTTTCCTTGTATAGTTTGGGGAGTGAGGTAAGAATCTGTCTTCCTGAAGCAAAAGGCTTCTTTTGTCAACCTGTGAGACAGGGTTGTAAAAGTAGGATGAAGCCAGAATGTGGAGGGTCTTAGGTTTATACTTTACCTGCTGGGTAATGGAAAACTGAGAAATGACTTGATCCACATGTTATTTTACAATGAGTGCTCTGACTGTTGGCCTATATAAAAGAGACTAAGTGTGAAGAAAATAACATAAAAGTTACTGCAGACTAAGAATGAGATGACAGAACCTGTCTATATGGTAGGATGTAGAATGAAGAGATGTAAGCAAGGAACATGTCAAAAAGAGAACAGGACTTAGTGCTATAACGGGGCAAGATGAGAATAACTGAAGATAACACTAAAGTTTTGACACTGCTGCTGTTGCTGACAAGAATATGAGAGTTGGTTGTGAGGGAGCCAAATTTTTAAGGAAGGCAATGATGTGTTCACTTTAATATTTGCAGGCTTGACAAGATAACAAGATACCTAAGTGTGAATATCAATGTCAGACTCTAGCAATTCATCTACTTGATAACCAATTCCAAATTTGGTAGTTGGAAAATGTAACAACTCTAGTAGTTATACCTGTTGGATCAAAAAATGAATGTGGCTCTTGTGGTTGTAATTCAAGTCCATCTTCATCCATGGCCTTTAATTCTCATCAGTCACAGCTCCTAAATGAAGGGAAAAAGGAACCAAGTATTACTTTTTTATAGCATGTATTTAAAATGTCACCATATTTACCATTCTGAAACACTCAGAATTATGTAACAGATGAACATCTATCAAAAAACATATCTACCTAAAATAAAAGAGAACTTAATTGATTTCTAATGATATATGGATAGCTACATGGCAAGGCAAGCCACATAAATCAAACATGTCAACTTTGCCTAAACTTTAGAGATACTGCTTACATACAACAAGTGCACACATCTTGATGAATTCTGAAACATACATAAGCCTGTATAATCACTGCACTACCCAGACCAAGATATTGAACATTTCCAGCACCCTATCACTCGTCTCTTCTCAGTCAATATGGCCCACAATCCCTCAAGGGTAACCAGTTTTATTAAGTTTCAACGTAAACTCTACCTTACTGGGGGGAAATTTCTGCACAATTTTCATATTACTTCTCTAAATTCAATGTAGTCTGCTATCTTTCAACCAATATGTTAAACATCAGTAAAAACTCAAAGTGCATAATTATAGCAAACACCCTTTGGAGTTTCTTCCAACTCATAATGACCTCTCTTGACTAACTCTCCAATCTAAAGGAGGAAATTCCCACAGTGTGTTTATATTCTCCTGGTCATAAAGTTGATTGGCACTAGCTGTAAAACAGTAAATGTAATTTCGTCTTTGAGTGCAATAAAATCAAAGTCCTACCCCTCAGACCTGAATACATGAGCGAGGATCAGTCTGTGTGTGTGTCTGTCTGTCTGTCCTGTTGGCTGGAATATAGGAGTTGAGCACGAAGGGAGGCTTACCAACAGCTTTTTAGCTCTTGGTTCTAGATCTTTCGCAGGTCCAGCTACAGAATCTTGACTGCCTTGAGTTTGTGCAAGACATCCTAATGATTTTAATGTTCCCTTTTCTACTTAAGCCAAAAACTTACAACAAAAATAACTTAACCCATAAAATAATATAGTACTTAATATAGCAGACATCATTGTGTTTTACTCATACTGTAAATAATTACATAAACCTCCTCCCTCACTGGTTTCCTTATCTCTACTTTTTCACTTTCTAATCTAACCTAAATGATACTATTAGATATATCTTTTACCTTTATCATTTTTGCTAATTACATAAGTGTTGCATGCTCATTAAAATTTCAAATAACAGAAGTACAAGTCATTTTTCTAAAACATCAGCTAGATGATGCCATTCTTCTATTCAAAAATGTTTAATAGCTCCCTGATGCTTCCCAATAAAGTTCATACTCCTGGCACCTTCTAAGTTCTGGCCCCAAACTATCCATCATCTCCCCTAACGTTCCTTCAAGCACCTTTCCCCACCACCGCATGCACACACTTCAGTCAAACAAAAATGCCATGTCCAATGTCCCCATAAGACCCCAACTCTATATAGGGCTCAGGGTTTCTTCTACCTGGAACACCTTTCCCCTATCATCTCTGCTTGGATCTTTCCCCCAAATCCCCTTCCCTACCAAATTCCCTATTTTCAGATGCTAAATATATAAAGATGTGTTTATATGTGTATATATATTCATGAGAAACTCAATTAACATTAATAAGTGGGTTTTCAGCATGTCGACTTTTAAGAAAGAACATGTTCAATGTTATTCAAACTGCTTCCAATTGAAAGGACCAACAAACCAAAAAAATTTCAACTATGAAAAATGGAAAGGGTACACCTCTGAATAAGTTGTCACTGCTCTCTCCCCATCAAAATCAACCCTGGCCATAATTCTTTTTCCCCTTCTGAAAATGTGTTTACAAAATGATAAAGGTGAATTAAGCTTGTAAGCATAATGACATACCACTACATGAAATTGAGCCAATTAAGAAAGCAATAAATGCAATTCATTAATGTATTTAAGGCCTCTCTCCTCAATTTCCCTACATAAACCCAATCCTACGAGCTCTAAGAATTCTCAACCCGCACAATAACTTCTTTCTTGGCGTCCATTCTCTTTGGCTTTTCTACTGGAGTTTGACAGGTAATCAATACCCTCAATTTTGAAATTCTCTCCTTCCTCAGTTTCTTTAAACTGAGTTCTACTTCTCTTCTCACCTTCTCAACAGCTGTTTACTCTGCCTCCCTTGACCCATTATGGCAGCCTTGCCCAAAGTGGCACACTCAGCCCTCTTCTCTTCTGCTTTCTCTTTATCCCACAATTTCAACTGCCAGTTAACACAAAGATGATTCCCCAAATCTACTTGCTCAGGCTAGCATCTAACACTTCCACCAGACTGTCTGCTGAATATTTATTTTCATTTGAATAAAACCCTGATTCTCCCAAAAGACCACTGTGGCCTTGTCCTCTTTCCCTGTTTATATCCAGTCAGTTGTCAATCTTATCTATTCCTTGTCTATGACTTCTCAGGAATCTGTCCCTTTCTTGTTATTCTGTCACCATTCACTCTCAGCTTCATATTTCCTGATCCTTGGGGAACAAAAATAGCTTCTCAACTGGCCTTTTGCTCCTTTCTGTCACTCCCATGGCAGATGACTAGGAACCTATTACAAGTAAGGGCTATTGTCAAGTAGTGAGGCAGACTAATCAATCCTCCAAAGCACTGCTTTGACCACAGCACTCCATTGCTCAGAAAGCTTCTGCAGTTCCCGAATACTCAGTGAATTCTAAAAAATTTACCCAAGCTACTCTTAAGAGATATTTGCTATTATTCTCAACATTTTACATCATATCCATTTCCTAACATGGCCCAATGGCGGGTGTCTCCTCACCTTATTTTGACTTGGGTGATCAGTAATTGTTCAACAAACGGTTTTGACTGGTTGTTTTTCCTTCCATTTTGTCATTATAAAAATTCAAGTTGGGAAAAAAACATGTTTTGTACTCCCAAGCAGAGAAGACTACACTTCAACTTTGAAACCCCTGTGGGGTTAAAAGTAATCTCTCTGACAATCAGAATGAAACCAATATTCTTAGAATGAAACGTGCTCAGAAGAGTTCTCAGCATTGTGATAAAGTAAGGGTGTCCTGCCTTTGCTGCAGGAACGAAGCTCATAGACCAGCTGAATCTGAACACAAGCAGAAAGAATCTAACAATTTGGGTGAATACATACTCATGTTTAGTCTGATTATCGAATGCCCTCAAAATACTTCTGGGACCCCACTTTCACTTCAAGTTCAGTAAAATATTCCCTTCCAGGTTACAGGAGTTATGATCCTGAAAATGCTGTGAAAGAATTCACAATTTTAAAAAATATACAGTTTTAAGAGAAAATAAGGGGTGGAGAGAAACTCAGGAAATTCACAAAAACTTTCTCCCATTCATTAAAGTAAAGCAGTAAAAATACCATACCAAGTTAACAGGTACAGAAATGGTATTTTAGCTCATATTAAGGATAATGAATATAATTTATCTGTTTCATATCTCTTAATGCCTAGATACTTTCATGATCTCCCTCTTGGGCAAGTTAACAGAATGCTTATACATTCATTTTACTTTTTGCAGCTAATATGCATATAAGAATCACTTTTCTGCTTTCAGTCTCCCAAAAATTCAATGTCTTTTAATTTTATGACTCAACTCATTCCTCTAAGTCACTCTCAGAGAACATAATTACATTATACATGGTAGATGTAACTGTTTAAGCTATAGGAAAGGCAAACAAAAGCATATATTCCCTCTTAAGCTACATTTCTTTCCCAATTTTTTTCCACATCATTCAATGTTAGCCATTATTTCTTCAGATATCTAATTTTAAATCTCAAAACATATTTCACTTCTTTTACCAATTCACCCCTTCAATTTATCTCAAAGCCAGTCACTCAAATTCATCCTATTTTCACTACTACACTCTCACAGGCTCTGGTCGTCTAACATCCAGAACCCAGTGGGCCCTTCCAATCAAGAGTGAAGCCCTTCTTGAACTCAAGGAATTTTTTTCTATTGTCTCTAACTTTCTTCCATTTTCTCTCATCATTCTTATTAAAATTTCTATTATAGGATATGAGGCCTCCTAAATCTAGCCTCCCATATTGCCTTAACTTTTCTCCCATATTTTTTTCTATCTTTGCCTTTCTACATTCTCAGAATCCCTAAACTTTCTTCTAAGCTAATTTGATTTTTACACTCCATTACTTAATTTTTATTTAAAAGATCATGTTCTAATTCCAAAGTAAATTTACTTTCTTTTTCACAGTAATCTTTTTTTTTTTTTTGGTGGATATCATATCTTCCCAAATAGCTGAAGATTTAAAATTTATTCTGTGCCCTATATTAAACTCTCTCCTCTGAAGTTTCATTATTCAGTTGACTGATTTTGGTGCCTCTCTTTCAGACTATTGTTTTTCCTCAAAAGCATGGTTCTTTTAGATTGTCCATTTATATTTGTAGATGAGGGTTTCGAGTTACATTCTGATAGCTAGGTTGTATTTCCTTAGCCCATGTGAGAATCCATTTGGCTAGCAATAAACCTAAGTTCTGACCACAGGACTCCTGTCTAGAATTAGTCTGTGGGAGTGACAGGAACCATGTAACCAGCCAGGCTTTCCTTTAATGATGGATGAGTATCCTATCCTCCAGGTACTAGAGGTCTAATACCCTTCAGGATAGTTGGCTACGAGCTACCTAAAGCACTGCCCCTATTTTCTCACCACAGAATCCACTCTGGAATTTCCTATGAATTTGCAATTCAGAGAGCTGAATTTCTGACATTATCTCATAAGGAAAACCACTATAGACAACTACACTGATAGGTAAACAGCTTAGCTTGCCATAACTTTAATTACCTGGCTGTGCCCATGGCATGCTCTTTCTCCTAGGACATCCTTGTTTTTAACATTAGGGATAATGGAAAATGACAATTTTTGGATGGTCCTTATAACTGTCTGAATAGGTTCACTAACCTCTCTAGGGTTTTGCCATTGACTGATTCCCAACTGCTTTATTCAACCAGAAATTCATCATATTCTGGTCTGTAAGTGGCATACCTCTCAAGTTTTGTTTTTATATTTCCTCCTCAATATTATTTCAAAAGAAAAGTAAATGTGTGTTCTTTAGTGTATCTTGAATTTGAAGTCATAGCATGGAAATACGTTTTTAAAAAGTCTATGAGACAGAAATCAATCAATAGTAGTGAAAGGTTATAAGTCTTATCAATACTTGACAGATACTAAAAATAAGTAAAGAGATGTATATAATATGAATCTAATAGTTTTCATTCAGATTCTGTTCCCTAAGAATAGAATATTTTATTTTCAAAAGACTTTGCCCACCCTCTGTGTCAAGAGGAAGAGTAAATGTCAGAGCCCTGTCTTTCCTTGCCTTGTCTTACTTGGAACTTCTGTATAGTTGGCTCAAAAATTCAAGACCAGCTTTTTGTTACAGATTAGTTTTTTTCCATAAAACCATTTTGAGCCAATCAATAATTTCAAGGTTTTATTTGTTTAAAGTTTAAAAGTTCAAACTTTCAAAATCTATTAAAATTTGGTCTTAAAACAAGCCTTTAAAGCCTTATTTTTCCAAAGCCCTGTTCATGCTCAGATTAAGAGTTGCCAAAACACCTTCTGCACTTAATTGCATTGATACGCTACGAACACTAAGCACTATACTTTTTAAAGGCCTTTGTCAAAAAAATAAAAAGGCCTTTGTCTTTAAGACTGTAGGCTGACATTAGGAAATGCATACACTTTCTAACTAGTTTCCAATTAAGTTGTACAGCTAGCTTCCTTAATGAAATATTACTATTTAATGCACTCAATAATTTATCAATCTATGCTCATTACATAACATTCTACTGTATGTCGTAATGTATAAAATTCATCCCCTTGGATCGCTTTTTTAATTTTATAGTGAAATTTCAAAAATAGTTTAGTAGCTTTTGTTGAGATTTTGAAGAGAAATCCTATTCACGTTTCCTCTAATGAAGTATCTGCCTTTAGTTGTAAGTGTACTGGAATGGAGTGTCTGAAACCCTTGATGTGATCAAAAAATGAAGACAGTGTTTTGAGAATAATATGAAGTGGAAATTAATTTAAAGACTACACTGTACACAAAATAAAACTCCAGGGGAAAACTTTTTTAAAGGATAATTTCTGGAAAATTCAGTATATGATGAAGAAAGGTCAGTATTATCTTAATGCACTGCTTAATGAGTAATATGTCTCCTTGAATTACAAAATATTTCTAATAATACATTAGAATTATTGGGGGGGTGTGGATTAAAGCATTCCCACTTTCATGTTACCTTATTCAAGCTGGTAAGTACTTTCCTTAGTGTTTAGTAACTAGTGTAAAAGTCACATATTGCAGTGTTTATGGTTTTTAAACTATTTTAAATATTCTTAAACTATGAAACTTCTTTAAATTACTGTTTTTTCAGATCATGAACATGGTAACTTGACTAATCTGACCCTATTGTTTCCCTATATGAACACATGCTTCCTATTATTGCTTTTCCTAAATACATTACTTTGGGTAATTACTCTGTAAAGTCCTGTAAACTCAGTGCTGACACTAATAATGTTCTCTGTACATCTTAAACATTGGCAAGAATATAATCTCAAGCCTTTCAACGATTGTAACAAAATCTTTAAATTGACAATTGCAGAATTATGGCATGTCTTTACACTGATCTTTTGCTACTGCAATTAGCAGTATGTTTTGTACCTATAATTTAACAAACCCTTTAACCATTAAAAAAAAAAAACAGGCTGGACAATGCAAGGGCTGATTTGTAATACACCTGCTTCTTACATGACCAACAATGGACACACTCCATTGAATATCAGCTTCACTGAGTATCAGCAGTATTAATTCCATGACCAGTCGCTGGAGCAAAGATAGGGAATCAGCTAATTTATAGCAAAAAATTAAAAATTCCAAACCTGGCTTTTTTCAGGCATTTGGGGAGATAGTAAACTACTACTAAATAATAATCTAAAAGGGAGTGGGGGGTACAAACACATAATTTGAAACAAGAACAACAACAACAAAAAATAGATACAGGGAAAAAAAAACTTGTAAGAAAATAGTCTGTAATTCTATGCTAGTGCATTGAGGGAAAATGTAAGTTACCAGCACTAACTCAATAAGAGATAGAAAATCTAATCACCATAAAATTGAAAAGAAGAGGAGAAAGATATCTGTTACCCACTCAAAAAGCTCCAGGTTTTTCCCAAAGCTATCTGAAGTATGCCAGAGCACAGAGGAGGAAAGCTTTCTCAATTACTTTTATAAAACTAATTTATCATTTTAAAAAAAACAACAACAAAAATAATGTAATCAAACTACAAACTTGGTTAATTATAAATCCCAAGTCAAGTATTTGCAAATGTGATCCATCATATAAAATATATACATACACACACATGTACAAACACACACAGATCTTGACAAAGTATGGTTATTCTAGAATTCAAGGATGGAGCCCAATAATGGCCAAATTAACAGGTCAAAAAAGTAAAATCTTGATTTTCTCAATCACTGCTGAAAAGCTGAAATTCAACATCTATTTTTTATTTAAACAAACTATTCAAATTGAGACAGAAATATATATTTTTTAACAGTCAATAACATACACAGGAATGAAATGCTAATACATACTACAAAATGGATGACTCTTGAAAACATTATGCTAAGTAAAAGAAGCCAGACCAAAAAGACCACAAATTATAGGATTCCATTTTATGAAATGTCAAGAATAGGCAAATCCATACAGATAAAAAGTAGATTAGTGGTTGTGGGGGGTAGGGGATGGGGGGTAGGGGTAATATGATAATGAGAATTGCTACTGGGTACAGGGTTTCTTTTGGGGGTACTAAAATGTTCTAAAATTACTGGTGATGGCTGCACAATGCTAAATCTACTAAAAACCACTAAACTGTACGGTTTTTTTTGAACTGTACATTTTTAAAGGGTGCATTTTGTAACAGCTTTATCTGAATAAAGCTGTTACATATACAAAAGTATATGTAAATCTTAAACTAGTTTATGTTACAACATGTGTTTTTGGATAGGAGAATGATAACAGTATCTACAAAAAGACGTGTATTAAAAAACTAAGATAAAACACAAAGCATTCCTTTCAAAGTCAAAATTAAAACGAGTATGCCCGTTAACACTACTGTTATTTAAGACTATGGAAATGGACAGTCAACACAATTAGGTAAAATAATAAAATGCAAGCTATAATTATTATTTTAAAAAATTATAGTTATTTATACATAATCTAAGAAACACAAAAGAATCAACTGAAAAATTACTATCGGTATGCATATGAGTTGGTACAAAATTCATATACTTGAAGACAAAAGCTTTCTTATATAACATTGAAGAATGGAAAATCCCATTGATAAGAATAACTGAAAACTACTGAGGTTTTTTAAAAGGCAAATACATATATAGAGAAATTGATCTTGCTCTTGAATATGCTGAATCAGTAATATCAGTTCTCTCTTAATTAATCTCTACATTCAATCAAAATCTCAATATATTTTTGTTGTAAATCAATCGACCTTATACACAAAGGTCTGCTTTATTCTGTTCCATTGATCAACCTGGCTTTGTGGTCATTGTTTTAATCACTATAATCTTAAAATAAGCTTTGATATATGGCAGTGTAAGTCTTCCAACTTTTTTCCCAAGATTGCCCATGCTATTACTGGCTCTTTGCATTTCCATATAAATTTGAGAGCTAGTCTATCAAAACAAAAAGGAAAGTCCTTTTGGGATTTTGTTTAAGATTGCATAGAATTTCTATAATATCAAAACTGACATCTTTGTAATATTTATACTTCCAATCCATGAATATTAAATCTCTCCCCATTAATCCAGTTCGTCTTTCATTTCTCTTAGTAATGCTGTTACTAAAGGTCTCAGTATGTTTTGTTAAATTTACATCAAGGTACTGGATGTTCTCTGACCTTATAAATTGTACTGGCTTTTAAATCTGACTTTTAAATTGTTGTTAGTATAGAGAAATACAACTGATTTTTACATATCAGTCAATGCTCCCCAACAATAATGCAATAAAATTAGAAATATCATAAAGATAACAAAAAAAATCCCAGAAATTTTAAAATGAAGTTCTAAATAATTCAATGGATGATACAAAAATTATGAAAATCACAATATATTTAGAACTAAATAATAAAAGTCAATGTCAAAATCATAGCATCCAGTTATAGTTCAGAGGGAAATTTATAGTTTTAAAGGCATATATTATAAAAGTAGAAATTAAATACCAATGAGCTAACCCTCCAACTTAAATTTTTAAATGTCCAAATACATGCAAATAAAGTAGAAGAAATATTATCAAATGAGCAGACACAGAAAAGGTCAATAAGAACAATTTGAACAGTCTTAATAACACAGGCAAGTTACTGGCAGTACTGATCAGAAAAAAAGGAACAAATTAATTAAATTAGATATTTTAAAGTTATTAGAGAGACCTATATCTTATACCAATATATTTGAAAATTTACATTTTCTAGAAGATTATTCATTTTGTATTCGTAGCAAAAAAAGTCAAAAAAAGACTTACCACCATGAAAGAAACTATTAGTAAGTCGAAAACCAACTGACAAGAGGCAGCTTCATACATGAATTCTATCTAACTTTCAAGAAACAGAGTATCTCTGTAAAATACAGCTTGTTTCAAAAAGAAGAAATACTCCCCAATTCATCTTATGAAGTCAGCATAACCTCGTTTGTTATCAAAACAATACAAAGCCTACATGAAAATGGAAAAGTGCATGGCAATAACAGAGGGATGCAAATATCTAGGGAATCCATAAACAGTTTAAAATAGATAATGCAATTATCTAAAATAGTTTAAAATATTAATGTAATGCATCACACCAATAGATGCAGCAAGAACGTCAGAAAAATCTACTGTTCACAATGAAAAGTCTAAAATGATAAGAAAACATAAATAAATAACGTCCAGCCTTCCAAAAAAAACCCCCACAATATTATACTTAATGACAAAATACTATAAGCACTCCAGTACCTAGACAAAGATACCTGTTATCAATGCTTTTAATTCAAAACTATGCTAGAGACGTTAGTTGGTGTAGTTAAAAAAAATAGGAAAATATCTCACTACTTAGAAAACACAGAATTATAAACTGTTATTACTCCCATGTTTCATTGACTCTAAAGATACCACCAATTGTAAGATGCATCCTTATTTTATATACAACTAAAAGGAAAAAAAAAAAAACCACTGCCAATTAAACTGATGCCATCCTATATTATCTAGAATTTTCATTTAAGACTTATCAAGGTAATTCTTTTAGACCTGGACATATTTTTATCATATCTTGTGCACATATATATATAGAAAAAAAAAACTAGAAGCAAAAGAAATTGGTATGGTACTCCTAAAACTTCACATTCGGGGTCCTACTATGGATTGCTTTTCTACTCAAATATTCAATCTTTCCTAACAATACCATCCTTTGCCAACAACAGTGTTGGTGATGCAGCATTTCTTAAAATGCTCCATTATTATCTATGGGATTTTCTTTCCAATCAGACACCCATTTCACCATTTCTTCTGCCTTCGGCTATACTGTTTGGCATGAAGTAACAACATGACAATGCACATACTCATTTAAGTGATGACAAAATGAAGAGCCTTGACTAAGTTTGTGCATGTGCAGACAGTAACTACATCATGACTGCTGCCTGGACAACAGTGATTATAGGACGCCATCAATTCAAGATCTATTTTGATTTTGGAGATGTTAAAATGTAAGGTGGCGGGAATTGCATTTCAGGAACTATGAAATATGATAATATGAGAGTTTAGTAAGGTTACATGTCAATACATGTAAGTCACACACAGTGTTCCTTCCCTTTACATCAGCAATAACGAAAATAACTGAAGGATAATCTTATTCACAATAAAAATTACACAGTATCTGGCAAAATATCTAACAAAAGTTGCGCAAGAGCTATATGAAAAGCAGTAGGGCTTTTGAATGCCCAGATTCAAATCCCAGCTCCTCTACTTAGCATATATCTATATGTAGCTATATATTCTATAAATTTGACGCAAATACAAATTTTTTCATAGAAACTGACAAATTAACCCAAAAAGAAAGGAAGTTTCAAAAATCCTGGATATTAATATTTAATTATAAAGCTATAATTAAATCAAAGTACTCTAAGTATGGTCAGACCAATGAAACCAGAAGAGAAAAACTAGAAACAGATATGTATATGTGAGAATATAATAAACCTCAGGAGTTGGTATTATAAATCAATGGGGAGAAAGGCTGAACTACTGGGAAAATTCATATTAAAAAGATAAAATTAGATCCCTACATCATACAATAGAGAAAAAAAAGTTCCAGATGAATTAATGACCTAAATGTGAAAAAGCACAGTATTGTTATGATCTTAGGGTAAGGGAGGAATTTCTTGCAGATACAAGAAAACATAAGTCATAAACAACAACAACAACAAAAAAAAACTGAGAAAACTGACTATCTTCCTATTATGAAGTCTTACACCAGAAAATACTTCATAAACAAAGCTAAAAGCTAAGCCACAGACTAGAAAATGGTATTTTCAGTGTGTATAATTACAAATCATTAGTATTAGAATATAAAAAGAATATTCACAAGCCAGTGAAAAAAAGGCAACAGCCCAGTAGAAAAATAGACCAAGGACAGGCACAAGAAACTCAAACTCAAATGGCCCATAAATATGTAGGGGGAAAAGCTCAACCTCAACCAGTAATCTAAAAAATGCACAATAAAATCAGCAATTAGATACCATTTATATCCAATAGGTTGGAAAAAATTGCAAAGTCTAATCTTTTGGCAGTGATCTGCAGAAAGAGAGGCTCATACATAGCTGGTGGGAGTGTCAAATGAAACATAATTTGATAATTTGGCAATTCTTAGTAAACTTGACAAATTCAGGCTCTTGAATGTAGGAATTCTAAATTAATCCCAAGAGAGAAGACCCCTGTACAGTGTCAAGATGTTCACAGTAGCATTGTTTAAAAATGCAGGAAACTGCCAACAACCTAATGGCCCCTGCATAACAAACCACAATATATTTATACATTGAAATACAAGTAAAATATTTTCAAACTTCTTAATCTCAGGACCCCTTTACAGTCTTAAAACAATGAGGACCCCAAAGAGTTTCTGTTTATGTGGGATCTATCTACAGTTATTTATATTAGAAATTAAATCTGAAATATTTAAAAACATATTTATAAATTCACAAAAGACCATAAACCCACTGTATGTAAACATAACTTATTTTTAAATATTTTTCAAAAAAATTATGAAAAGAGTAGCATTGTTTTACATTTTTGCAAACCTCTTTAAAGACAAGTTTAATAGAGGCCAGCTGGATTCTCATAACTGCCTCTGTGTTCAATCTATTATGAAAACATGTGTCATATAGCCTCTGTACGGTACCCGTGTAGTGTACAGAAGAATGTGGCTGGAAGAATATTAGAGATCTCTTGGAATTCCCGGAGTACACTTTGAGAACTGCTGAACTAGATTCACGTACAACATGGATAAATCTCAAAAACACGTTAAGTGAAAAAATATATATAAAATGACAAACACAGTATGGTAACATTTATGTAAAGTTAACAAACAAAGCAATACATACTTGTTTTTGGTACATACACATTAGGACAGTGGTTACTTCTGGCAAAGAAAAGACAGGAATGAGATGAGGGGAACTCTTTAACTGGATCTGTGAGATCTTTCTTTAAACAAATGAAAAATGTTGTGAAGCAAATATATAATATTAAGATCTGTTAAATCTGGGTGATACTTGCTTTTCCAAAATATCTGTAATTTGATACTTCTGTAATTCTGAAATATTTTATAACTTTAAATTTTTAAATATTTTTTAATCCTAATGACTGTATGTACCACATAGTTTCCTTAAAGTGGACCTCCCTTTAAGCAAAATATAGTGATAAGATACTTAGATTTTATAAAACATTGCTTGGAAAAATAATTTGACATATAGAACATTGGTCATATTAACCCCAATAGTTAAGCAATGGGGTGGGGGTTACTAAGCTCATGTGGTATGCCTTAATATGTATATCCCTTGGTCAAAGGACACAGTGACTAGATGCTTAAATAGTTGAAAACTATTCAACTAGATAAAATTCTCTGTACCCAATAACAGATAATTGTTTTTAGAGATAATGACCATATGCCAGGAACTGCTTGGGGACAAAGATAAATGAGAAATAGTCTCTACAAAAATATAAGCACACAGTTAAATATAATAGGTTAAATGCTAAATTAAAGATGTACACATTGCTATATGAGATAGAGAAGAAAGAATGAGCCTGGGAAAATGATGGTGCCATTTAACAGAAAGCTAGAAGCAGGAGTTGTTTTAGGGACCCTGGGTTTAAAAAAAAAAAAAAAAAGATTTCCAATAAATAGTTTTGGGCTTTGACTATGTGCCAGATAAATTTGGTTTCAACCATGCTGAGACAGACACCTGGGTGGAGATGGTCAGCAGGCAACTGAAAATGCTAGCTGAGAAACTAAAAGAGTGGGGGCATGGTGTAAAACACTGAAACCAAGGGAGAAGATCTGAGAGAAAAAAAAAGGACACAGGATTGACCTTGAGGGAAATCCCATGACAGAAGACAGAGAAGACAGAGTTTTTGAAACACAGAATATTTTTATATGACACACTTGGTGACATGCTGTGGAACAAGTTACCCAATTTAGGAATAAGTGGGATGAAAAGAAATAAAAGTACTCATGAAAGGAAAAAGAAGACAGGTGAGGTTTTCATAAGATGAGCAAATCTAGGAATGTTTATAAGGGGAGGGAAAGGTACCAGCAGAGTTAGAGGGCAATGATGCAAGCGGCGAACCACTGACAAGAGATCTGTCCCAAAGGACGGGTGGAGTGCACAAGCAGAGCAGCTGGGCCCAAAGGAGGCCAATTCTTCCTGCAGCGAAAATGAACAGGAGGGAGAAAAGGCTAGGTAAAGACAGAGCATAAAGTGGAAGGAAATTCAAATGCTTAGATCAGATGATCATCTATCCTTCTAACATAAGTAAAAAGATTAGGTAATCTCTGCTGAGGCTGAGGGGTTTCAAGGTTGGGCTGAGGAGTTTAAGAGTAAAAAAAAAAAAGCCTGGAATCGCCAATGCACACAAAGATAATACAAACAAGGTCATCAGTGACAATATAAGTCCAGATGGGGTTAGAGAGCAGGCATTTACGAAAAGCAATGTGGGGAAAAAAATTTTTTTAATGCATTGTGAGCATGTTTTTTAAAAAAGGAAACTTGCATCTATCTGAAACAGACATATAACTTAAAAATTAACACCTCATTTATCTAAGATGGTAGGGAAATAAGGTGTTCCATCAGTCAGTTTTCCAGACCATCAAGGTCTACTCTTTCAGGTAAAAAGTATTTTATGTGTAACTGGGATAGAAATCCTTCCAAACTATACACATAACCTATCTTCTTAATTACACAACTTGAGTTTAACAATCTTTATTGTGAACATCCATTCTCGCCATACTAGACCATCTACTGCTGCTCTGTGTGCAGCAATACAATTCTTTCTTTGAGCTCTTCTAAGTCTTTCCCAGCTGTCAAGATAGAAAGCAACTGGTTCTTCTAAATGTTTACTCTTACCATCTCCACAACCCAGCCTGCCTTAGCAACTTGCTTCCAGTGGGCCTCCTACAATGCAGTTTTTCAAAGTTCTCTAAACCATGGCCCTTTATGATAACCATGAGAACCTCCAGTTCTCTCTTGTCCTAAGAATGTAAAAATTGAAACAAGTTTCTAGTGAATACTTAAGCTACCTAGTGTTTTATATAATAAAATTCTAGGACACATATTCCCCACAAGTGCATCTAAGAGAGTCAAAGATTAATCAAAATGTGAGATGGTTTGGCTTAGCAAACAGCATTAGTTACTCTCTCAAACAAAAAGTTGGTTACTCTCACCAGGGGGGAAGAAGAGGGATTGCAAAAGACCATCTGAAGGCCACTGCCTTTTTAGTAATGGGTTCTTCTAACCTACTTTTAAAAACTGACTTCTTAAAAAATTACCATGGGAATATTTACAGATTGATTCATTTTAGTAAAGTAACCCATAGCACTAGTCCTGTATTTTTTTTCTTATTTATTTAATTGAAGAAATGATTTAAATTTTTAGTCCTGTATTTTTCATCATGGTAAATGAAAAGTAAGAAACCCCTCCCTACCTGTTTACGAGAGAAATTGTAATAACTGAGCAAAAGGTTATTTGGAGTGAGAAGTTAGGACAGAAAAAAGGAGCAGCTCTCTAGTAGATGGATCATTCACAAACAAGCAAAACTGGCTTAACTTCTGAATATTCTTGATAATTATTCCAGTAGTGAAAACACTTACCAACTTGCTACTCTCGTTATTTCTCAGTTTTGAAACTTTTCCTAGTCTAAGTGAACAGAAAGCCCAGCTCACGTATGTCATCACGCTGCTACCTTAGGGCATTCCTGGGCCTCCCCCGTCCAGTACCAGTCTTTCCACCTGACAAGCAAGTTCTTCCACAAACTACCTTTTCTGGCTAGAATTCCCACCACTCCCCTACCTACACCGTCTACTCCAGCCAAACTGTAAATACTTGCTGTTTTCTGAAGAAGCTTCACCCTTGAAATACCCTTTCCCCACCCCCCACCTCTGCCTAACGATGTCTTACGCATCCTTCAGTAACCTCGAAATGTCACCTAGTTCAGGAACACCTTCCTAATGCTCCAAAAGGAAACCCAGCCTTCCTCTGAAACCTCAGTCCCTTTACCGCAGCACTTTCAGTGCATTTCAGCTCGTCTCATCCACCTCAGAACTTGCAGCCACACTCTAAACGTTCTAATCGTTCTTAGCAACAGCACAATGCATCCCTAATACTGAGCTCCGAGTTTACAGGAGAGTTGATTGTGTAGTATACAATCAAAAGTATGAATTTTTCAAATCAAAGAGAATTCTAAATACCATGACACGTACATGAACAACAAAAAAAACTACATGTTGTCTTTCAGTAAAAAAATTAACTTTCTGCCTTTTCCTTATTCACCAAAAAAAAGTAAATACTACCAACAGATCACTAATTGCTTACTTAAAGTTGTTTCCAAATAATGAGTTTAAAAGACTCCAAAATGTTATTCCTACGTTTTCGGACTGTGCAATTTGAACTTTTTCCCCTATTGGATAAAAGAGTGATGAAAACTTCTTTCCCACCAAATTTTATCTTTATTGCTTTATTCAAATACTCGAAAAGGTAATGATTGCTGGAAAGCACCGCATCGCGGGCACCCTAATGGCCACGTATGGCTTTGCTTGAGAGAGAAAATATTTGGGGGTCCCATTTGCCGTGGTGACCCCAGACACCCGGGCTGCCATCCGCCCCAACTGCCCTCAGGTGGCTACAAGCGCGAGGGAAAGACAAGAGGCCGTGGGCGCAGAGGGACGACATGAACCCAACGCCCAGGCAGCGGTGATGGCCGCCTGCCGCAGCTCAGTTAAAATACAGCGGAAGCAGCAGCCAGTCACGGGGCTGCGGGAAAGGGCAGAAAGGTGGCGCTGCCGCCAAGCGCCTGGAGCCCATTATGGCGGCGAGGGCAATGGCCGCCGTGGGGAGCGAGCACGCCCCCTCCGCTCGCACACGCTAACGTGCCGGGCCTCCGGGTCCCGTCACCGGAGCCGCGCCGCCGCCGCCCGCTCTCCGACCCCCCCTCACGGGCTGTAGCGGAATTTTCTCTTCCGACACCGCCTTCAAGATGGCGGCTCCCCCTCCCGACAACCCCTCAGTCGTCCCCTGCAGCAGGCGCCGAGCCGCCGCCATTTTGTCCCCCGTCCCTCCCCCCTCGCCGATATTTACATAGCGAAAATCGGCCCGGCCGGCCTGCGGCCTTAACCTCACGCCTGCAGCCTTCGCCTCCTTGCCAGGCCTTGCCCCTGCCCGGTGCCCGGGGCTGGCCGCGGCGCCGACCCGGGTTTCCTCAACGGCCTCCCCGGTCACCGGGCGAACCTCCCCCAACGCCCGCCCGTTTACGGAGCGCGCCTCCGCCGCCGCTCGGGGCAGCCGGGCTCCTCCTCGGGCCTAACTGCGGCCTCCTCGGGGCCTGCTCGGCGCCGCGCGCCACGCCGCCCGGCCTAGCACGGAAGGGCGCCTCGCGGGCCGCCGACCAGGCCGGGACCAGGCCGCTACCCGCGCCCTAGGCCCCGCGGGCGCGGCGACGCCCGGAACTCACCGGACGGGCAGGCGTGCGGGCGGCGACGGTGGCGGGTGCTGCAGGCCGGCCTTTCTCTGGAGCACTGGGCCGGGCTCCGGCTGGTGGGGCGGGCGGAGGGAGGGAGGAGGGGCCGAGCTCGGAGCTGACAAAAAGCGGCCCAGCTCCCCGGCACGGGCCCGCCGTCAGCACGTCACGTCACAGCCCGGGAGAGAGACCCAGGAAAATGCGGAAGGATAGATAGGCCCCCTCCTCCGCCCGGTGGATCCCCCTGGAGTCCCGGGTCGGCGTCACTCACGCCCCGCGCCAGGGGAGCCCAGTGGCCTCACTGTGGCGGGGTCTCCGGCGGCCGGAGTCTCCGTGACAGCGCCCCCCTTCTTTCCACCTCCTCCGCGCTCCCGCCCGCCGTCGCCACCGCCACACACGCGCCACTGCCGCCGCCTCGGCCGTAAAGCCCGCGCGGGGCCCGGCCCGGCCCGGCCGCCCCCCACCATCTCCCGTGGGCCGCGGCCGCCCCCGGGCCCTCCCCGGAGACCTACCGTGTCTCCGCGCCCGTCCTGGCCAAGGCGCCTGCTCGAGTTGTTTGCAGGCCCTCAGACCCCCGCCCGCAGTAAATGTGTTTTCTTCATCCCCGTGGCTGGAGAAAAAGATAAATTTAGCAACCCCCGCCGTCCCCTGCTTTCGCTTAGGAAAAAAATCTTTGAAATAAAATGAAAATAGGCTTGCCAGCCTAAATGGGTATGTGGGCAAGAGGAGGGGGAGAAGGGTGATCCTAGAGCAACTACCAAACCGTTTATTTTTTTAAAAATAAGCATTCAAAGAGCCTAACTGATTTTATTAGTTGGCAGAAGGAAAAGTGAGGAAAAGGGTTACATTTTGAAACCGGTTTCGCACACTGCAATCAACAGGAATTTTTAATGTATATTTTCTATATATGTGTTTCAGAGTTGGTTTCAGTGTTTGAGAGCCTGTGAAATGGAAATCTTGGGGAATTGTTACAAAGATAATCCATTTTTCACATTCTCAAATACAGTGAGGTAGCAGAATTAGGTATGGATTTTTTTTCAAAGTACACAAGACTCAAAGTTTAAAAAGACTTAGTAGCGGAGAGAAAATATGTATTTGGTTAAAGCATTTATCAATTCCAATTCCATGTATTTTCCGTTTTCATTAGTTTAAATTTTTATGCTCTTTCCATACTGAGCTTGGGACCCAAATTGTTTAAAAGTTACTATAAATATTAAATAGTGTGGTCTTTAAATTAATCAGGAATCTGACGTGCTTTATTCAGTTCACTAAATGTTAGATAAAGATATTTTTAACAGTACAAAACACAAAAGTTATACAGCCAAAAGCATACTGGTGTGAAATCTCTAAGTACTGAAGCCATATATTTTAGTTTCCTGTCATAACTTTTTTAAAACTCCCAGAATGCAAATTGTCCTTTCCCTCAGACATCTTACAAATCAAAGGTACGGTAAGAAGAAATCTCTGAGAATGTACCGGATGGTAATTTTCTTCTAAAGGATTCAGCTTCGATTTTTTTCAAACAATTAAATTTCCTTTCAAAAATTATATATGAGAATATGTCTTCATCATTTATAGAAAACCCCACTGGTCTATGATATAAACTGTATTCACAGAAAGGTACATGAAACTTTTTTTTCAAGTAAGGAAAAAAATAACTTTGTATACTCACACTAATATAATTTCAAAAAATTTAGCCTTTAAGTACTTTCCAAGGGCCTCCATTTAAGGCTATGGTATGTCAAGAATAGGTTCTCATCATCCATGCAACTGTAAGCAGCATGAACACAAAAACCTAATGTCAGCATTCTTATTAGTTCTTCCATAATTACCATCAAATACTTCTAAGCCCAACAATATAAAGCACTTAAGAAAAAAGTGCCAAGGAACATAAATGAAAAAGAGGTTTCCTCAATTTAAAAGACCAGAAGTAGTTTAGGTATTAATATTTTTAAAGAGCCCTTTGCCATTACTTTTCATACATAGACTGTTAACTTTGATGGGAAACAAGAAAAGATGGTCTACTATTAATTATAGTAGATAAACCTTTATTGAAGTCCAATGAAGATTATAGATAATTGTAGAGATGAGGTCAACTATACTTTTTTTTTTTTAGTTTAAAAAAAGGGAAAGTAACTTCTATTTCAAATTCATCTATGGAAAGTTGTAAAGAACGGTGTATGATAAGTTATTTTACTAGAAGTGCCCTTAATACAAAATACTCATGATAAAGTGAAGGCACTAAAGAAATATGAACAGCAGAGATCGGAAATCAGTATTATAAAATACTAAATATAGGTTATGAAAATATTCACAATAGGACCTTGGGGACGCCTGAGATCACTGAAAGCATTTGGTAATCAAGCACTGGGTGATTAACCTGACACCTTAAACTTAAAGGACCTACTATACGCTATCTTGCATTAATACTTTTGTTCATTGTTTTAGTATTAGGGACCTGTAGAATACTGGGCACGGGGAATAAAAAGATGTGTTTGCCCTTGGGGAACTCCAAATAAGGAGGTTGCCTGCAGCAGAATAAAAACATTCTTAAGTGCTTTCATTTTCTCACTTAAACACAATAAAGGGAAATTTGATTTAGGAAGATTGAGAGCAGAACATTTCAAAGGCATATGCTGTGAATAAAAAATAGATAGTCACAAAGCGCTCAAAGGAATTTTGGTTATGTGCTAAAATTTGTTTGTTCCTTAGGAGCTGTTAATGTATATCAGATAGATAAAGCATCTACTCAAGGTTTTGACAGTGTTCTAATAACTTAACTAAAAATCCCTGACATGTTTATAGGTCCTTGAGCCAGAAATAATACAAGGCCTTTCAATCATTTTTCCAGAGAAAGAGTCAGAAAAGAAGCTGTTAAAAAACAAGAGAAAACACTGTTGATTTTCAATCCACATCACTGACTGATAGAAATCCAACTAAAAGACAATAAATTATTGGTTCATGAGAAAATATAGACCTTCTCGAATAGAGTTGTGGTAATTGATTCTTCTATATCCCAAAGGTGAAAAAATATTTACTTTCCCTTAGAAAGGCCCTGGTTTTATTGAACTAAGCACACCCCATAAAAATTAACCGTTTATCTGATACTTGATACTTAAATCATCTTATATGCACTTATCTTAAGATGAGCAAGTTGCATCGTGTTGGAATTCTGCTGACTATAATTAATGCCAACTACGAATTTTTCATCTGAGTTTTTAAGCCACACACCCTCCCCAAGAGAAATAATTTTAAAATAAATGATGACTGACAATTAGGTGATTTTCAAACTATTTTTCACACGAGTCATTGGTTGAACAAAACATTATTTAATTCCTGAAAATCACCAACAGCCAAATTCTACCTCATGGATTATAAATCACAGGACACAGTAAACAAACTAGCTCCACTAAATGCGTGAAAATCAATATGGTCTAGAAACAATGACCAGTAATAATGAGCACCCTGGGTGCCCAGATCAGGACCTCTATGTACAGTTCTCTACCAGGGGAGCCCAGGTTCTGAGAGAAATGACTGATTCCTGGGCTGGAGCAGAAAAGTACAAGACGAACCAGGAATATCTCCTCATAACAAAAGCAAGAAAAAACATCAAAGTTTCTGAGGGGTGTGTCAAAAGTTCTCAAGAGCCAGTTTAAATAGGTTCCAGTTGGCTAAAGATGAAAAAAATTGAATGTCAAAAGAATAATTGGTATGGATTGAAACGCATCAAAATAGGTTGGTGAGTTTATAATGAGATTTTCCTAAATGATCAACTAGAGGTGATGGTTGCACAACTTAGTGAATAGACTAGAAACTAGCAAATTATGCACTTTAAAATGGTAGATTTTATTATATTGAATTTTATTATATTGAATTATATCTTAATTTTTTAAAAATGATAACCTTTAGAGAACACAAGAGAACCAATTCATTATTTTGAAAACTAGTAAAGGAAAAGATCAGGCACTTATCCTATATGAATTGTTCCTCAGGCTAAATAAATAGTTGATTAAGGGAGTTTTCTTTTAATAAAAATATTTCAACTAATACATGAAGAAGGCTTGATAGAATTAGAATATCACCATTTTGCAACCCTTACTGAACCAATGGATCTAGGCAATGATCATCAATGGCTGCTAAGCCTCGTTACAGTAGTACACAATGCCACTAGCCAAAAAAAAATCAAACCTGAACATGATCAGCCCTTTCGCTCTGCCAATTTACGGGAAACACAGGGACAGAGAAGCGTATCAGTGAAACCACAGGGATGCAATCTATGAGACCTGCTTCCTTCAACAAATAAATTATGAGAAAAAAAATTGGAGGGGAAATCAATAGATGAGAAAAGAGTTAAAAGACATTTTAATCAATTACAATACATGAACTTTATTTCAATCTTAATTCAAACAAGTATAAAAAATAATGATAAAATTGAAAAATGTTGTCTCTGACTGGATTGTTGTCAATACTGATAAGATATATGCTGATATAAATAAATTATTATTAATTAGGTTTAGGTGTAATGATGGTGTGATTATATCTTAGAGTCCTTATCTTTTATCTTATAGAGATACATTATTAAACTATTTACAGATAAAATACTATCAGAGATGACCTTCAAAATAATATTGGAAGGTGAAGGCAGAACGGGTTGAGGGTGCAGTGAAAGATATAAATGAAATAAGACTGGCCATGAGCAGGCAATTGTTGAAGCTGGATGATGGGCAAATGGTGGCAGTGATATATTATTCTCTTGAGGTGTATATTTGAAATTTTCCATTAAGAAAAACAAACAATAAACAGACAAAAATACCTTCATATTTCAAAGATTCTTTGGAGTGGAGCAAGCATCACAGATATTAGTTGCTTCCTTTCTCACTTTTTTGCGGACCATATAACACCACTTATTTTTAAAACCGCATAATTAAGCAATGAAATCAAAACTAGATTACTTATGACAAAGAAAACTGCAATGGTTTTCAAATTTGCAAGGGAACAACACCTTGCTAAAGATGCAGATTTCTGGGCCTCAATTCCTAGCAATTTTGATTTTTATTAGATCTGAGATAAGGCCGAGGACTCTGCAATTTAACCAGGAGCTCAGGTGATACATAAACAAGGGGGCACACGCCAATGCTACTATAAGAAATATTAGTACATCCTAGTAAATGCCTCTTTGTCCAGATTTATAAAAGTATCTCTTTGAGCCTAAAGAAGTAAAATTGCTGGATATGGCACATTTTCAACATTACTCTCCAAAATGACTATACTAATATACATTCTCTCCAGCAGAAGAGAATTCCCAATTCCCCATTCTTGGCCAATTCTTGATGTGTTCATACTTTTTCATTATTGCCAAGAACATAACTACCTTACAGAATGACCTTTTAGTTAGCAACATTTGTTAAAGCAGCTCTTGAAAAATCCACCACATTTTGAACAAAGACTCCATTTTAATGACTTTTCATTATTGTATTTATTTTCATTATCATAATTATAATGACTTCTCACCCCAAAATAGTTAAGTGTGCTCAAAGAAGTGATAATTCAACATTACAGATTAAAGCAAAAATGTGCTAACCAATTACAGGACATAAGAGTAACTCCTCAGAAAATCTCATATGGAACGAATTTGAATTGTGCTTTGTGTTTACATGAACCACAATGTTTTTTACTTGTTTTTGCATACAGACATCAAGCAAATAGAAACAATCCAAGTTGAGAACAAAACAGGAAGAAGCAGCTGGCAGAAATGTGGAAAGTTTCGTAATTCTCGAAAAGGTGAGGCAAGCCAAGGACACAGCAGGAATCTGAGTAAAATTAAGTTTTCAATAAAATGCGAACTGCACATGTGACTCCTAGGTGCCCTGGCAATGGAGGCCCCACTCTGTGGTAACATTATATTGAGGAAAATTCACATGAAAATGGAGCAAGTAATAAAGGGTGAGAGCATTACATGGTCTGGTCTGGTGAGGAGTCTGGGAAGGTTTTTGCTGTAAAAAATGACTTCGTGAGTAGACCAAAAAAAAAAAAAAAGTGGATTGTGAATAAAAAGGGTTAAACTGAAGCTGAGCTCTGGAGCAGGGCCTCTCAAACTTTACTGTGCACACATATCCCCTAGGGATGTTGCGAAACCGCTCCTCCTGATACAGCGGGCCCAGGATGGGGCCGGAGGGGTCTGTCTGCATTTTCAACAGGCTCCAGCGCAATGCTGACGCGGCAGGGCCTTCTGAGTGAGATCCGCAGAGCTGTTGCTCCTCCCTCTGACTTTGCCTGAAGTCTGTCCCTGAGAAGTTCTGTAGCGCAAATACCTGCCCCTGCCAGCAGTGCTGCTGGAAAGAAAATGGGACATGGGACAGGGACATGGCAGAATCCCATTCCCTCAGAAACCTTCCCACATAAAGGAGTTGGACTTGTAGCAGGAAGAGGTTTAGAGTCTTCCCTGGGGACATTATATGGTCCAGAAGGGTTGGGAGAAGAACAAGGAGAGAGTCAACAGTTGTCGGTATTAGCACTATCACCCACGTCCTCGCCCCCAGGAACTCAACGTTCAGAGACAGAAAATGATGAGAGGGAGGAGAGATATGAACAGACAATGAACACCAGATTACAGGTACTTGATGTTCCTGGCCAAGGGATACAAAATGAAAGATCTTTCAGAAAAAGCTTTTTCTAAACTCAACGAAGATCTCTATCTGCAGACTGAAAGAATTTACCTCATTTCAGAGAAAATTAACCATCTACACACACAGACACATTTAGCAACAATATTAAACTAAGAAGAAAAAAAATCTTTCAATCATCAAAACAGGAGAAAACAAATAATTTATTGAGGGCTTCTCTTGTTCTACACACTTGGTGCTTTACATGAATTCTCTTATTTAAACCTCACAGCATTCCAATAAAGGGTGGTGGCTGGCTTTTAAGTTGACTGGATTCAGGAACTCAAACCCTGTTGTCGGGATCCATTTGCTCTGCAGCTGTTTCTGCTCTCTTTCAGCCCTCCCAGTGGCAGACAGGTTTCCTCCTCCAGATGTGGTACAGGCAGCTCTGGGCTCACATTGTTAGCTCAGTAATCCTAGAAGAAAGAGACAGGGTCTCTCTCCTAGTTTCACCACAGAAGGTCTCCAGTTGTCTTTATGCCATGTGTTAGTCCTTAGATCCATCACAGTAGCCAAGAGAATGGAATAAGATAACTGGTCAGGGGCTGAGGATACTATGATTAGAAGTACCAGGAGAATTAATAAACGAACAAAAGAGTGGAAGGATGATTTGGCCAACAAATGCAAAGGATCTGTGACAGGGAAGTCTATGAGTTGCCCCACTTTACAGATGACAACAGTAACAATTAGAGAGATCAAGTAACTTGCCCAAGGTCACAGATCCAGTATAAGTTGAGAAGCCAGAATACAAACCCAGGCAGTCTGACTAGAGCTCTCAACCATTATGCTATAAGAAAGACAACTAAGTCAGTTTGGACTTCTCTGCAACCTCAGCTTTCAAAAGAAAATGGGGCAATAGCTGGACTTTTTAGAGAAAAGGACTATAACCAAAGATTTGTACTCTCTGCCAAATTGTCTTTCACAATAATAGCTAACAAATATTAAACACACACTGTGTGACAGGCACTGTTCTAAGTTCTAAGAGGACTTCTGCACTACTATGCCTGAGGTGGAGGGAGGGGAGGATGGTGGCCCACTTCTCCCAAAGTGACACATCTTCTCTACAAGAGGAGAACTGGGCAGGGACAGTATAGTAGTCCCTGGTCTTTTCGTCTAGCTTCTCTCAATATGGAACCTCTGCCCTGTGATCAAGCTGGAGAAGGGGTGATTGGGGCCCAGAACTACAGCCTGCCACACGTATAGTAGAACTTCTGTCCTACTATGGAGGCTGAGCAGGTGGAGGGAATGCCAGTCTTCTGCCCTGCACCTGCCTGGATGCAGCTTCTGCAGCATAGAGCTGGCACTGATGAGAGATACTGCTTGTCTGCCCTTCCTGGAGTGAAACAATAGTCCAAGCCTGGGAGCTGGGAGGAAAGGGAGCCCTGATTTCCTGGCTACCTCTACCAAGAATAGAGCTTCCATCACACTGAGCTTGGGGTGGTGGGAAGCAGTTCATGGCTTGGATGCCGCAGACTCCCATTGTTCTTACTAAGGTTTAGCAGAAGATCTTGAATAAATGTTTCTCTATTTGCTGTATGTCCTTGAAACAAATTCCAGAGACTAAATGTTTACGTTTTTAAAATAATTTTCATCAGTCAAATGGTTGTTTCACTGCGGGGAGTGTCTACCAATCTTCTCACTCCACCATTGTGGACGTTGGCTACCTCTATCACGTTTTTTTTTTTTCAAGGCGAAAAATAAGTTCATTTGGTAGTATTTTCAACTCATGATTCAAACATATTCCATGTGTTTCAATCCAGTGCAATTATTTTGATTGGTGCTCAAATTATCCCCTCTGTAGCTAATGGGAACTTCTTTAAGTTGGCTCTTGAGTCTTTTTGACATGACCTTAATAGTCATTGACAGCTTTCTTGTTATTGAAATACTGTGTACATTACCTCCCCCAGACATACAGAATACTTTTGAAAAACTTAAAGGTCATACTTAACAATATCAAAAGGAGTATATATACCTTCCAAAGAAATGAAGGAGATAAAAGCAAATAGACAAAAGGGGGAAACAAATTTAAAATCATAAAACAAATAAAAAAGGATAAGAAAACATTAAAAATAACATAGAAAAGTATGATATGAATAATAAAATAAACATATATAGATCATGATAAATATAAATGGAATTCACTTCCCTATTAAAAAATCAAGATTCACAAATTGGATTAAGAATACAATCTTGCTATTTGGGACAACATGGATGGACCTAGGGAGTATTATGTTAAGTGAAACAAGTCAGACAGAGAAAGATAAATACCATATGATTCCACTTATATGTAGAATCCAAAAAACGAACAAACAAAACAGAAACAGAAACAAATTCATAGACACAGAGAACAAACTGATGATTGCCAGAGAGGAGAAGGATGGGGGTTTTACAGAAAAGGGGAAGGGGATTAAGAAGTACAGACTTCAAGTTATAGAAAAAGTCACAGGGATGTAATGTATAGCATAGGGAATAGAGTCAATAATATTGTAATAACTATGTACAAGGACGGGTAGTTACTAGACTTATTGTGGTGATCACTTTGTAAGGTATATAAATGTTGAATCATTGTGCTGTACACCTGAAACTAATGTGACATAATATGTCAGCTATAATTTAAAATATATTTTAAAAAATAAATTTTAAAAAGTTTAATTTTGTTATTTAAATTAAGCACAAAAAGATTAAGGTAAAAGAAGGGAAAATATATCAAACGAATGCAAATTAAGAGAAATCAAAGATGAAAATGCTTTTATTAGTAGAATTTGATGCTAATTTATAAAGCCAAAATATGAAGGATAGAGAATCATTTAATAATATGACTAATAAGTCTTATGTAATATCTTTCTGGAAAGAAACATGCATATTGGACATTATACCTTTTTTTTAGTGCCCATGCAACATTTACAAGAATTGAATAAGATATAGCTGCACTATTGGTGGCACTTAAACAGGGTTCAATTGCTAAAGAAGACTCACAAGACCCAAAACAACAAAGCTTACAAATGTACAGTTCATTACAGGGAAGGGACACACTATAAGAAGAGCATGAAAGTCAGAATAAACATCACAGCATATGACTCACGGAAAGGGTCTGGAGAAACCATGTGCAGGTTCCTTGTCTCTTCCTTCCCCCAGCCCTAGAACCAGCCTTTTCTTCAAGGAGCCCTGGTTGCATTTATTGAAGGATGGTATTTGGAAACTAAGATCTGACGCTAGGTGTGCTCATTGCTGCTGAGGTGTCACTTCCTCTAGACCATGATAGCAGTCACAGCCAGAAATATATCTAAATATATGTAAGTATACTACCCCATGTAAATACATATCTGTATTTCTGTATCTATCTACCAACTAGAGTACAGTATTTATGTTATAGTTCTTTTTGTCATTAGCCTTATATTATCTAATAAAATTATCGTTTTTCTTTTTTTATTTAGGTATAATTGACATATAACATTATCTTAGTTTTAGATGTACAACATAATGATTTGATAGTTGTATATATTGTGAAATGATCACCACAATAAGTCTAGTTAACATCCATCACCATATGTAGTTACAGATTTTTTTTCCTGTGATGAGGACTTTCAAGACCTACTCTCTTAGCAACTTTCAAATATGCAATGCCATACTATTAACTATAGTCATCATTCTGTACATTGCATCTCTATGACTTACTTGTTTTATAACTGGAAGTTTGTACCTTTGATTCCCTTCACCCATATCACTCCCTCACACCCATGCCTCTGGCAACTGCCAATCTGTTCTCTGTACATAAGGGTTGTAAAATACTATTTTTCAAAGTTTCCCTGCCCTCATCAGTGAAATCATGTCATATATTTTTAACACAATTATGTTCATTTGTCATACTTTGCATTCCATCCCGGGATCACTGACAACCAGGTTGATGTTTTAAAACTTGCATACAGTAAAGTTCATTCTTGGTGGCATACCATTCCACAGGGTTTGACAATTAGAGAGTCATGTGTCCTCCACCACCCTTGTGCAGCCCATTATGTCCTCAACCTTTCTCTCCCCCAATTCCCTATAACCACTTATCTGCTTTCCATCCTGTGGTAGACTGAATAATGACCCAAAAGTTATCTACATCCTAATCCCTATAACCGGTATATGTTTCATTATATGGCAAAATGGACTTTGCAGATGTGACTAAGGATCTTGTGATGGGGAGAGGATCCTGGATTATCCAGGTGGTCCTTAAATATAATCACAAGGGTCCTTAAAAGAGAACAGCAAGAAAGTCAAAGGAGTCAGAGGAAACATGAGGATGGAAGCAAGAGGCTGGAGTGATGTGAGGACAGAGTCACGAGGTAAAGAATACAAGCGGTTTTCAGAAGCTAGAAAAATCATGGAAATGAATTTTCTCCTAGAGTCTCCAGAAGGAACCAGCCCTACAAAACCTTGACTTTAGCCTAATGAAATGATTTTGGACTTCTGGCCTCCAGAACTGTAAGAGAATAAATTTGAGTTGTTGTAAGCCACCAAGTTTGTGGTAATTTTTTACAGCAGCGGTAGGAAACTAATACACATCCCTGTGGTTTTGCCTTTTGCAAAATGTCGTACATAGAATCCTACAATATTTTGGGGTCATTGGATTCTGGCTTCTTTCATTTGGCAAAATGCATTTAAAATTAATTCATGTTTATTTTATGTATATTTTACCACTAAAAAAAGATTCATTCACATTATTGAGTGAATCAATAGATCTTTCCTTCTTATCACCGCCTAGTATTCCATTCTATGTATTTACCAGTTTCTTTATCCATTCACCTCCTGAAGGACATTTGGTTGTTTCCAGTTTTTGATTAATGAAGCTGCTATAAACATTTACATACACGTTTTTGTGTGCACATAAATTTTCAACTCACTTGGCTATTAAAACTCATAGGTATTCATAGCTTTTAGGACACGGAGATGTCAATTTAAATATTTTTATCAGGAGAACAAACACATTATTAAGTAATATAAACAAAAAGAATCACAGGCTTTTTAAGGTCAAGATTATGTTCATAGAACAAGCCATAAGTTCTGATGTCTTACAAGACCCCTTTGTTAGAAATAACATTTTCAAGAACATTTTAAGAAACCAGAAAATTATCTTATTATGTTGCCAGGATTTCTTGCACCACCAGTTCGAAAGGCCTGTGGTTTTCAAGACCAAATGCTGAAATTCCATTATTTAGAACTGAGAAATAAAGACAGATCTAAGAAGACTAAAACTTACTATGGAAAGGAAAGGGGCGAAATAGGAATATAAACTAGTGGAATATAACCCATATAATGTTATTTGTCTACAGTGTAAGTAGAAAAAAACTGACAATGAATATTTGAACTTCTGATTTATTATATTGGCAATCCATTCACCTCTAGTCCTTAGTACTGTTTGCTATGAAACTTGTTAAATAGTTTCATAAAGTCATTAAAACTTATCTTTTTTTTTTCCAACAGAGGCGCAGTGACACTTTTGCCAGTGGAGTTTTGCCTGAACAACAACAAAAAATAATGTCATTCAAATATAAAGGTAGCAAAAATTTCCCCTAAGGGACAAAAACTACAGAGGAATAATCCCGAGTTGTACCTCTCAATGAAAAATCAGGTACAAGTCACATAATATCCAAAGGTTTGTAAAAACAACTGTGAAGTGTATAAGAAATATCTGTCAGGGTATGGGATCTTCTCTCACAAGCTAACAAGTTAGCCTGTTTTCACTTCCTGGGTGTCAGCAACACAATAAGCAGTATAAGCATCATCAGCATATTTGCATGGGTTCCTATGACCCCAAGTCTCACCAGGGCCATACAGAGGGGCCCAGGTGGACACACTATGTACCCAATGCAACTTTATGTCACAGCCGAGGAATACCAGCCTTGGGGAATTTTCACCTTTTATAGTAAGCCTGCTCTCTGTCCCAGAAGGAGAGAGTACCTCATTTCTCAAGGCAGCTCCCTGTGAATACAGCCTTGAGAGATAGTCCAGGTAAAGAGGGTCAGGGCCTTGCATTCTTAGCCCACAAAACAAGAACAGGTACATTTCAGGCTGTGACAGATTGCATCTCTCAACAATATTATGCCCAGAAAGAAAATAGGCCATCTCTCTATCTACATGAAGTGGACAATGTGTACTGCTCAAAGTTTTGCCCCTAGGAATATTTTCCTACATGACTGTCTTTCAGGGGCTAGAAGGCAGCTATCCACTTTTATCTGGTTCTGTCAAACTATGCATAAACCAGGCCTGTGTTTTTCTCTGTTAACCATTCACAGAGAATTCCTTAGGAAGCCATGAATATAGGTTAAGGGAGAAGTAACTAGGAGGGAGTAAGTACCACAGGAGTTTAAAATACCTCTTCATACAGTTTACTTGTGTCTTCTGACCAGCTTGAACTCAATCTTATTTATGTAGTATTATCGTTTTCTAATGGAATACTGTTGTCACATCTGATTTTGTGTTTCCATGGAGTGGCTAATACCTAGTTCCTTATGGTCATTTCAAGTGTCATACACCATTCTCCTTTTACTTTCTAGATTTCCTGCCCATGCTTTCTATGGAGTGAACCCATCCAGAAGCTGGAAGACAAGTTCCTTCCCATGGCACAGAGCAGGTAGAGAGGGTGGAATGAATGTGGAAAGGCAAATGGAAGATATTCAACACAACCCATAAATGACATTGATGTCATTGGTGTGATTTTTTAAATCATTAAACCATTCCTGGTAAAGTTCCAAACAAAACAACTCATACTCCTTTCAATTTACACCGTAGTTCTGTTCCTGGAAAATTCCAGGATATCAAAACTGTGCAAAAAATACTTTGAGTTATGCTTACTTCAGCAGTAATATACTAAAATTGGAATTATAAGGAGAAGATAAGCATGGCCCTTGTGCTAGACTGACATGCAAATTTGTGAAAGCATTCCATATTTTAAAAAATCAATTTTAGAAAAAAAGAAAAGTACTTTGAGTTTACATGCAAAATGAGGTTTAGGCTCAGAAAATTACAAATAGATTTTTCATATACATGAATGTCTAGGGGGACATTTGAATATTATGTAAGAGGTAGGAAAATTTGTCCTTGTAAGAATGTCACATGCATTAAAGAACATATGACATTCTTGGCTCCTGCCCATTAACTGCCAGGAAATCCCTGCCAGGGGATTCCTGTCAACCACTGTAACAACCGAAATAGTCCCACGTGTTTTTGAAGCATACCTTCGGGTGGTACTGCACCTAGTGAGACCCAGTCTCCTAAGGTGAAACATTTACCCTTGCAGAATTTGAGTTTGATATTTCATCCACTTAGTGTCTGAGGCAACCAGACTTCTCAATTTATGGCTCCTTGTTCCGTCTAACAAACTAAAATCTCTAACCCGATTACCAAACACACTTGCTGCCATTTCTGGCAACGTATAATGGTGAATTTGAATTTTTTAATTTAGTATAAATAAAAATTTAAGAAAAATAGCCCTGGCTCTCCTCGTACTTCCCCTGTCCCAGTTCTGGAATAAGCTCTTTCTCCAAAAGGCCCAACTTCTCTTTAAAGGGGAATGTTTTTCAGAGACCACAACCTGAATACTAGGGGTGTTAATTATTTGAACAATACAATGAACAGCGACATTGCTTTTAGGCCATTTCAATGGACAGAGCTAGGAAAAAAACGTATATTGTGGCAGATGGACTCTAGGGTGGCCCCCATGACCCCTACCTTCTGGTGTTTATGCTGCTATATGCTCCCTTCCTCCTGAAAAATGAGAGGAATAATGACTTAATTCTAGTCAGTAGTGACAGGATGCACATAATTACATATATATGATTATAGTATGTATGACTGACTAATGTCAGTCTTGCAAGGGAGACTATCTCCCTTGTGGGCTTTAAGGAAGCCAGCTGCCATGCTGTGAGCTGCCTATAGAGAGGACCACTTGGCAAGGAACTGAGGGCAGCCTCTGGCTGACAGCCAACAAGAAACTGAGGCCCTCAGTCCAGCAGCCTGCAAGGAATGAAAAGCTTCCAATAACCACGCGAGTTTGGATGCAGATGCAACTGCCACCCCAACCAACATCTTGATAGAAGCTTTGTTAGCCCCTGAAGCAGAGCATCTAGCTAAGCCATGCCCAGACTCCTGACCCACAGAGAGACATAATAAATGTGTCTTCTATTAACCACTAAGTTTGTGGTAATAGATAACTAATGCACTATTTAATCATGAGTTTACATGAATATTTTCTATTCAATTTTAATATTATAGTATTTTCCCTGATTTCTTGGATTTTATCCTGATATTTTTACAAATAATAGAACTATTGGTCCTATGCTGGGAAGGACTGCACAGAAATCGTGAATAAAAAACTGAAAATGAGGGATTTCCTTTCGTTTCTATTTCTCCTTTCTTCTTCTCTTTGTAGGGGAACATTTATTCATATTTTTTCTCTTATAGCCTTGTTCATTTAAGTAAACTAAGTCTGCAAAATCACTTCATAATAATTTCAGCCCTAGGATTCTTTTTAAATTATTATTGCAAATTGTAATATTTCCTGTTAATATAGTACTTCATGGTTTAAAACAAGTTTTTTCATGTATAGTTTTTTTCTAATAAATTTTGAAATAGAATTCAATTAACATAAATTTGATTTAGGCAAAATTATCATAGAAATTATTTGCTTCTCACTAACAATGTTTATTTCCCTAAACACGACCCACCTATACTTTTTTAATGTTTTTTTTTTAAATAGTTAACATAGTTTGATTCTTTGTATTTTCAGTAAACTCATAAAATAGAAATTCAAAGTCCAAGCTCTGGCCAACCACTTATGCAGACCAAAAATGTTCCTAATCTAAACCAACCACTTCTTTTAAAAAATATTTATTAACAAATATTTATTTAATTTTTAAAATTATATAATTATACTTATATATGTATTATTTCTGCTCAAAAATTAAATGTTTTCAAATGTTCACTTGAAATGATGTTATTAATGCTGATAAAAGAAAAAAGACTCAGATTTATTTTGAATACTTGTCTATTATTTTCAGGTTTAACACAAGATGTTATAGAACAAATAATTCAATCTGACAAAATAACATTTCCCCAAAATACTATTTCCAGTAACAATTTCTCTATCAAATGAGATTTGACAGTAAATGTTGTAAAATATCTCACAATAACCCTGCACATAGGTCAATAAATATTACTGTAATATGTATTATAGAAAGTAGCAGGACTGGCTTTATATAAGCTTGAAGAACAATGGTTAAGTTCTCCTGACCAAAAATATCACACTCACTAAGAAAGAGATTAAGTCAAAGTTTTTTTGGCACAGCTTCACATGTTCCTTAAAACTCCGTTCTGTCTTGGAACTGTTTTCTCTGGCTTAATAATATATTGAAGAGGTTGAAAGAACCTTGAGAAAAGGGTCTGGGTTTTATTTATCTCTCTGTCTGCAGGTCTAGTGTAGAACCTGACATATTAACTCAATTAATGCTAAATAAATAAATGAATAATTGAAAAAAAGAAGGAAGGAAGGTAGGAAGGAAGAAAGGGAAGGAGGGAGGGAAAGAGAAAGAGGGCAGGTGGGCAAAGAATCCTTAAGTGGCTTTAAGTTACTCTGAAATATATTTAAAACCTTAAAAGTAATCAAGAAATACAAAGAAATGAAGTACTGAAGGAAGTTAGCCAAATCTATGAAAGCCGTAGATTTCCATGAATCAGTGAAAGAAATAGGTGTTAATAGGCTATAAATCCAGAAATGAAGATTATGTAGATTTTGGGTACAACCTCCATTTTAAAATTTTGAAACCCATGTCATTTTGTCTATAAAATGGGGATTAGTCTAGCCTTTGGGATGATGAGAAACTGGAGATCTACAACCCAGATCTCACAAACCATCCAGTCTCTGGCTAACCAGAAACCTCAGTCAAGAGACAGCAGCTGTCTCTGAAGTGCGATGGGCTCAACAGGGACAATACTGCCGTCTAGGGAGCATTCTGGAAGTTTGTGGATGCCTTTTTTTTTTTTTTTTGGACACACATTGGAGTGAAACTGCAAAAACATTACCAATAAAGAGAAGCTTAAAATCCATGAGAAAAAAGGCATTACCACTGAGAAAAGAAAATTAGATTACCAGCAGACTTTGTATCAGCTGATACCAGCAGACAGTGGAATGTTATTTTCAAATTAAAAGGGGAAATTATTAGCAATGTAGGATTTTAGACCTAAGTAAATTACCATTGCAGAATAAAGGCAAAATAGAGACATTTATAGACATACAAAAAAGTTTGCCACTCACAGACTCACACAAAAAGAAATACTGTGGATGCACTGATTTCTGGTGCCAGCTGAGACAGAGTAAGCCCACTATGGTCTATCTCTCCAACTTAGAACTAAAATCTCGGGGGAAAAAACACAAAAGCAACTACCTGAGAACTCTGAAAAGTAAGCAGAAGCAGATAGACTGAGAAGAAAAGTGAAAACTTGAAGAAATGAATCATACAGGAGCGAGTTACTCATATTTTTTAGCTACTTTTCTCTATATATATTGATCAGAGGAGAAGACTCCAGCACGGCTTCTGTAAGCAGTACAGGAGAAAATTTCAAGGAACCCTATACTTCTGGCCATGGGACTGAGAAAATGTGTCCCTGAAAGATGGAAGTGTGAAAGAAACCACAAAGAGAAAGCTGGAGAAGGGGTTAATTTTGTGTGTAAACCAGCAAAATGCCAGGCTCACCTCTGAGCTGAGCGTGCATGGGACAGACCCAAAGCAACATAGCAAAGACTTTGAGAACTGAAATATGTTATAAAACCTCTCAAACTAATCCCTGAGTAGAGCATATGTAGAAGAAGCTCGAAGTATCAGAGCAAAGGCTTTGAACTGACATTAGGACCACTGCACACAGAAGGTAAGCTAGAATTTGAAGTCTAAACCTAACCAGGTTGACTGCCTGCTTTAAAAAATATTATCCACCAGCAGACTTTAATAGCACCCAGATTCTTACAACATAACATTCAAAATAGCCAGTATACAATCCAAAATTACTTGATATACAGAGAATTAAGAAAATGTGACTAATTCCCAAGGGAAAAGATGTTCAACAGATGCCAAATCCAAGATGACTCAGATGTTAAAATTAACAGACAGACTTTAAAGCTGTTATAATTATTCTCTGTGAGGTAAACACAACCTTTAAATAAATGAAAATATAGTTCTCAGCAGAGTAAAAATAAACTATAAAAATAAGCAAATGGAAAGTTTAGAAGATAAAAATACAATATATAAAATAAAAAATTCACTAGGTGAGCTCAGTAGAAGTAGATGTGTTATATATAACATGCTATATATCATATATATAGCAATTATATATGATATATAAATGTATATGACATTTACATATTATATATTTACATACATGATATTTTATATTATTTATATAGAAAAAAATGAGGATTATGTGGACTATGGGTACAATCCCTACTTTAAAATTTTGGAATCCGCATCATTTTGTCTATAAAAAGGGAATTAGTCTAAATTTTGGGACCATGAGAAACTGGAGATCTACAGCCCAGCTTTCACAACCTACCCAGTCTCTGGCCAAAAAATAGCTTGTCAAAAGAGACAGCCATTGTCTCAGAAATATATTGGACTCAATAGGGACAATACTGCCCTCTAGGGAGTATTTTGGAATTGTGTGGATACTTTTTTTGGAAACAATGGGGTGAAACTACAACACATCAATGATAAAAAGAAAAAAAAATATGTATATGTATGTACACATACATACACACACATATACAAGTGGGGGCTGGCAAGTCCAAAATCTTCAGGGCAGGACAGCAGGCTCAGAGACCCAGGGAAAAATCGCAGTATTAAGTCCAAAGGCAGTCTGCAAGGAGAATTCTTTCTTCCTCAGGGTAGGTCAGTTTTTTTTTTTTTCTTAACGTCTTCAACTTACTGGATAAGGCCCATCCACATTATAGAAGATAATCTGTTTTACTCGAAGTCTATTGATTTAAATTTTAATCACATCTAAAAATACCTTCACAGCAATATCTAGACCAGTGTTCAAAGTGTACAATTTTCTGTTTTTTAGTATACTCATAGATATGTGTAACTATCCCCACGGTATGTTTTAGAACCTTTTCATTACCTCAAAAAGAAACCCTGTACCCTCTAGCTATAATTCCTCTCCCCGTGAGCATCATCCCCATCCCTAAGCAACCACTAATCTACTTTCCATTCCTATAGATTTCCATATTCTGGATTTTTATATGACTAGAATCATATAATATATAAACTTTTGTGACTGACTTCTTTCACTTAGCTTAATGTTTTCAAGGTTTATCTATGTCGTAACATGTGTCAGTACATCATTCCTCTTTATTGCTGAATAATATTCTATTGTATGGATGGATATACCACAGTTATTGATCCATTTGTCCATTGATGAACATTTGAGTTTCCACCGTTTGACTATTATGAATAGTGCTGTAATAATATTTGTATACAAGTTTTTGCGTGGGCATATATTTTCATTTATCTTCAGTATATTCCCAGGAGTGGAATTACTGGTCATATGGTAATTCTATATTTAGTTATTTGAAGAAATGTCAGACTGTGTTCCAAAGTGGCTGCACCATTTTGCATTCCCACTAGCAATGTATGAGAGTTCCTATTTCTCCACATCTCACCAACACTTGTTATTATGACTTTTTTTCTCCTTTGGCTACATTCTTTTTCTTTTACATTGTTTACAGGTTTTCTTTAAAGTCCATGGTTTGCATTGGGATTCACTCTTTATGTTATTCATTCTATGGGTTTTGATAATTGTATAATTACATGTATTCACCATTACACCATCATACAGAATAGTTTTACTGACCTAAAATCCCCTTTCTCCACCTCTCATACCTCTTTCCTTCTCCATCCCTGCAAGCCCTTGGCAACCACTGATCTCTTTAGCGTGTCCATAGTTTTGCCTTTTCCAGAATGTCATATACTTGTCAAGACCACAGTATGTAGTCTTTTCAGGTAAGCTTCTTTCACTCGGCAGTATGCATTTAAGGTTTTTCCATGTCTTCCTGACTATAGAGTTGATTTCTTTTTTTATCACTGAATAATATTCCATTGTATGAATATACCACTATTTATCCATTCATCTATTGAAGGACATCTTGATTGTTTCCACATTTTGGCAATTATGAATAAGCTGCTATAAACATTCATGTGCGGATTTTCGTGTGAACATAAGTTTTCGATTCATTTGGGTAAATACAAAGGAGAGCTACTGCTGGATCATATGGTAAGAATATGTTTAGTTTTGTGTTAAACTGCCAAACTGTCTTCCAAAGTGGCTGTATATTTTGCATTCTCACCTGCAGTAAGTGAGAATTCCTGTTGCTTATTATGACTTTTTGATTCTAGCCATCCTAGTGGGTGTGAAGTAGTATCTCATTATTGTTTTGATTTGCATTCCCTGATGGCTAATGATGTTGAACATCTTTTTGTGTGCTTATTGGCCATTTGTAGATCTTCCTTGGAGAAATGTCTATTCAGATCCTTTGCTCATTTTAAAAATTGGGTCGTCTTTTTATTATTGTGTCATAAGAGTTTTTATATATTCTAGATACAAATCTCTTATGAGATTTATGGCTTGCTATGGGTTTTCTGTGCATTTTCTTGATGATGTCATTTGAAGCACAGAAGTTTTTCATTTTTATAAAGTCCAATTTATCTATGTTTTCTTTTGTTGCTTGTGCTTTTGGTATCACATCTAAGAAACTTTTGCCAAATTATGATTTGCTCTTAAATCCATGAGTTAGTAGCATTTTAATGTTCTAAACATTTTTCTGCTTTAGTGGGGGTATAATTGACTAAACATTTTTTTAATACATTTTTATTCTTTTCTATCAGAGTGAGGTCTGTTTAATATTGGGTGCATTGTAGTAGTTTGTATTTTTCAAGGAACTGGTGCATTTCACCTTAGTTGTTAAGTTTTCGTGTGTAAGGTTCTTTGTATCCCCTTATTATCCTTTCTATGGCTACAAGGTCTATAGTGATATCCCCTGTGTCATTCCTGATATTAGTAATTTGTGTTGTCCCTCTCCCTCCCCACTCTTTAGTTGATTTTTAGAACACTGAAATGGTTGTTTTTGTCAATTTTACCCAACTTTATAGTTACTTTTCTAAGAAAGGATTTGCTTTCCACCTTCCCTGGAAGTCTCACCTCTACTATAGTTTTGTGTTTTTTTTTAATGGATTTCTTTTTCCAAGTTAAGAGAGTTCCTTTTTAATTCTAATTTTCTTAAGGGCTTTTGTTGTGTTTTAAATAACAAATAAATGCTTATTGTCTTTTCTGTATCTCATGAGATAATTGTGTTTTTTCTTTAATCTATAAAGTATTATATTACTAGATTTTCTAATGTTGAACTCTTGTTGATACATTCCTCAAAAAGTTGGTTGTATCACATTACTTTTTTTAAATGCACTGTTTAAATTGGGTTTGTTACTATTTTATTCAGAAGATTCATGTGCGTATTAAGTGAGACTGATCTAAAATGTTCTTTTTTATTGTTTTGTTGTATTGTTTTATTGTATTGTTTTTGGTATCAAGTTTATATTAGCCCATAAAATAGGCTGAGTAACTTTTCCACTTGTATTTTCTGAAATATATTGTTTAATATTATCTTTCTTTTGAAGATTTGGTAAAACTTTTTAGTAAAACTGTGTGGGCTTGGTATTTGTCATGAAAACATTTAATTATCAGTTCCTATTTTGGTAATTTATATTTTTCTAGAAATTTTTTCATGTCTTCTTAGTTTTCAAGTATACTGGAATAAAGTTATTCATTGTATTCTCATATGTTATTAAAAATCTCTGCCATTATTGTTTATTATACTTCTTTTTCTCTTCTGAAAGTTGTTTATTTTCTCACTCTCTCCTGTTTCTGATGATCAGACTTCCTGGAATTTTTTCTATTTTAGTAGTTTTGTCAAAGAATAAGATTTTGCTTTTATTGATTACTGTTTTTCTTTCTATCATTAATTTCTGCTCTTATATTTTTATATCCATCTGTCTGCTTCTTTTGGGTTTACTTTTTCACCCTAGGGTCCTGAACAGAATACATGAGCCATTTGTTTTCAGGCTTTCCTATTTTTATTTTTGCAACTTTTTTCTTTTAATCAAGTTCCTTTCACAGGGGCAGTTGCTGGGCCCATCCTGTTCCTTGAGGCTAATACCAAACTTTTAAGAAGAAGTAACATCAATTATATACAATCTCTTTCAGAAAATAGAAGAGAGAACACTTCCCAATTTGTTTTATGAAGCTAGTATTTCCCTGACCAAAACCAGAAAAATACAAAAAATGAAAACTGCAGCCAATATCCTTCATGACTATGGATGTAAAATCATTAATAATATTTAGTAAATAAAATTCAGAAACATATAAAAAGAATTATATGGGTTCTAATATCTAGAATATATCTTTAAAAGACTCTTACAACTCAAGAAAAAGAAAAACAATCTACTTAAAAAATGAGCAAGACTTGAACAGACATTTCTCCAAAGAAGATATACACATGGCTAACAAGCACACAAAAGATGCTCAACATCGTTAATCATTAGGGAAATGCAAATCAAAACCACAACGAGATATCACTTCACATGCACTAGGATGGCCATAACAACAGCAAAACATAAAATAAAAAGCATTGATGAGGATGTGAAGACACTGGAACTCTCATACATTCTTGGCGGGAACGTAAAATGGTGTAGCCACTTTGGAAAAGAGTTTGGCTGTTGCTCAAAAAGCTAAAACATTGAATTACCTTATGACCTAATAATTCCCCTTCTAGGTATATACCCAAAAGAATTGAAAACAGGTGTTCGGAAAAAAATTTGTACATGAATGTTTATAACAGCACTATTTACAGCAGCCAAAAGATGGAAACAACCCAAATGTTCATCAACAGATGAATGGATAAACAAAATATGGCATATTATTCAGTCATAAAAGGAATGAAGTACTGACACATGCTATTACATAGATGAACCTTGAGAACATTATGCTAAGTGAAAGAAACCAGACACAAAAGGCCACACATTGTGTAATTCCATTTACATGAAATATGCAGAGTTGGCAAATCCATAGAAACAAAAAGCAGATTAGTGGTTGCCAGGGGATGAGGGGAATGGGAATAGAGAGTGATTGCTTAATGAGTATGAGGTTTTCTACTGGGGTGATGAAAATGCTCTGGAATTAGATAGTGGTGATGGTTGCGCAACATTGTGAATGTACTTAGTGACAATTAATTGTACACTTTTAGATAGCTAAAATAGTAAATTTTATGTTATGTGTATTTTATCACAATAAAAAAATTTTTAAAGAATCATACACCATGGCCAAGTGAGGTTTATTCCTGGATGCAAATGCAGTTCAATATTCAAAAATCCCATCAGCGAGCTGAAGAAAAAAAATCACATAATCACATCAATTGATGCAAAAAAATGATGACAAAATTCGACACACATTCCCAATAAAAATTCTCAGAAAACTAGGAATAGAAAGTAACTTATTCAACTTAATAAAGAAAATCTACAGAAAAACTTACAGCTGATATCATACTTATTGGTAAAAGGCTGACTGCTTTCCCCCTAAGAACAGGAACAAGGCAAGGATGTCTGCTCTCATCATTTTACTCGCCATAGTACTGAAAGTCCTAGATAGTGCAACAAGGCAAAAAATAATAAAAATAAAATAAAAGACTTCTTGATTTAAAGGAAATAAGACTGTTCCTATATGCAGATGATATGTTTATGTAAAAAAAAATCTATAAAAGAACTCCTAGAACTAATAAGTAAATTCAGCAAAATCATAGGATATAAGATAAACATATAAAATCAACTGTATTTCTATATAATAGCAATGAACACATGGACACCAAAATTTAAAATATAATATCATTTAAAATCAGTCAATAAAAATGAAATACTTAGATATAAATATAACGAAACATGTATAGGACTTGTATGCTGAAAACTATAAAACACTGATTAAAGAAATATGAAGACTTAAATCAATGGAGAGACTTTCTGTGTTCATGGATTGGAAGATTCAACATGGAAAAGATATCAGTTCTCCCCCAAATTCCTACACTGGTTTAATGCAATTCTTATAAAATATCAGCAATATTTTTATAGATCTAGACAAGTTTATCCTAAATTTACATAGAAAGAAAAAAGAACTATGATAGCTAAATTAATTTTGAAAAAAGAATAATAAAGTGAAAGAATCAGTCTCTTTGATCTCATAATTTATTGTATAGCTACAATAATTCAGATTGTGTGATATTCACAGAAGTATAGGCATAGATCGATGAACAGAATAGAGAACCTAGAAATAGACTCATACAAATATGACAAAGGTGCAAAAAGTAATTTAATGGAGGAAGGAGAGCATTTTCAACAAATGGTGCTGGACAAATTGAACATCCATAATGCAAAAAAAAAAAAAAAGAAAAAAGAAAGAAAGAAAAAGAAAATGAACCTCAACCTAAACCTCACATCTTATACAAAAATTAACTTAAAATGGATCATGCACTTAAATGTAAAACATTAAGCTATACAACTTTTAGGAAAAAAAAAAAGGAGAAAATCTTCAGGACCTAGGGCCAGGCAAAGTGTTCTTAGACTTAGCACCAAAAGCACCATAAAAGGAAATGAATAAGTTGAACTTCACCGAAATGTAAAATTTTGCTCTCTGAGAGACTTTATTTAGAGGATGAAAAGTTAAGCTACAGAATGGGGGAAAATATTTGCAAACCACATATTTAACAAAGGATTAGTACCTTGAAACTCAACTGTAAAAAAACAAATAATCGAATTACAAAATGAGGAAAAGACATGAACAGACATTTTACCGAAGAGGTTATACAGATGGCAAAAAATCCATAAATATCATTAGCCATTAGAGCTGGAAATTAAGATCACAATGAGATATCACTACACACCTATCACAATGACTAAAATAAAAAATAGTGACAATATCAAATATAGGCAAAGATATGGAAAAAACTGCTACATTGTTGGTGGGCATGTGAACTAGCACAGACACTCTGGAAAACAATTTGGCAGTTTCTTGAAAAACTGAACATGTAACTACCATATGACTCACTCAGCAACCGCACTCTTAGGCATTTATTCTGGTGAACTGAAAACAAGTTTGCATAAAGAACTGTACATAAATGTTTATAGCAGTTTTAACTGTAATAGGCAATAACCAGAAACAACCAAAATGTCCTTCAGTGGGTAAAGTTAAACAAACTGTGGTACATCCATGCCAAAAAATACTATTCAGTAAAAAAAGGGAATGAACTACTGACATGCCCAACAACTTGGATGAATCTCCAGAGAATTCTGTTGAGTGAAAAAAAGCTAAAAAAGTATAATCCCATTTTTAAACATTCTTGAATTGACAAAATTATGGAAATGGAAAACATATCAGTGGTTAAAACTGAGGGGAGAGGTGAAGCAGGAGGAAAGCAGGTGTGGCTACATGGAGGCATCCTTGGTGATGGAAAAGAGCTGTATCTTGACTGTATTATGTCAATATCTTGCTTATGGCACAGTATTACAGTTTTGTAAGATGTTACCATTGGGGGACACTGCATAAAGGGTACATGGGATCTCTCTGTATGATTTCTTAGAACATCATGTGAATTCACAATTATCTCATAATAAAAAGTTTAATTTTAAAAATAAAATGAAATACAAAGAAAATAATGATTAGAGGGAAATTTATAGCTTTAAATGCTTATGTGACAAAAGTAGATATCAAATCAATAACCTATGTTTCTACCTTAGGAAACTAGAAAAAAAAAAGAGCAAATTACACCCAGGGCAAACATAAGGAATAATGAAGAATAGAACTGAATTCAGTGAAACAGAAAACAGAAAAACAATAGAGAAAATAAAAAAACTAAAAGTTGGTTCTTTGAAAAGGTCAATAAAATTGACAAACATTTAACTAGATAAACCATGGAGGGGAAAAAAAAAGAGAAGATATAAATTATCAAAATCAGAAATGAAAGAGAAGATATCAGTACTCACACTACAGAAATTAAAAGGATTGAAAAGGGATTATATGAACAATTTTATACTCACACATTAGATAACTTAGATGAAATGGACAAATTCCTGAAAAGACAAATTATTTAAATTAAAACAATAAGCAATAGAAAATCTGAATACACCTATAACAAGAAATTGAATTACTAATTTTAAATCTTCCCTGAAAGAACAGCTGAAGACCAGGTGGTATTATTGGTAAATTGGTGAGTTCTAGCAAATATTTAAAGAAGTAATATTACTAATCCTTTACAAACTCTTTCAGAAAACAGAAGAGGCTAGAACACTGCCCAGTTAATTCTGTGAGGCTAGCTAGCATTACCCAATACCAATATCAGACAAAGCCATTATAAGAAAACTAAAAATCAATCTCTCATTAACATAAATGCAAGGATCTTTAACAAAATATAAACCGCCTGAATTAAATAGCATATAAAAAAGATCATATACCATGACCAAGTGAGATTTATCCCAGGAATACAAGGTTGACATAACATCTAAAAATCAATTAATATAATACACTGTTTAAAAAGAAGAGACAAAAATACATATTAGTCTCAATAGATACAGAAAAAAAATTTTTTCACAAAATTCATCACCTATCCATAATAAAAACTCTCAACAAATAAGGAATTGAAGGGAACTACCTCAACCTAAAAAAACCCACAGCTAACATCATACTTAATGGTAGACTGAATGCTTTCTCCCTTAAGGTCAGGCACAAAACAAAGATGTCTGCTATCACCATTTCTATTCAACATTGTTCTGGAGGTTCTGTCCAGTATAATAAAAAAAGAGAAAAAAAGTTAAAGGCAACTAAGTTGAAAAGGAAGATGTGAAACTGTCTTTATTTGCAGATGATATAATCCTTTTTGTAGAAAACCCCAAGGAATTCACACAAAAAAAAACTAGAACCAATAAATGAGTTAATCAAGGCCACAGGTTATAAAATCAATATATGAAAATCAACTATATTTTTGTGCATGAGCAACAAACAATCCAAAAATGAAATTAAGAAAGTAATTTTATTCAAAATAGCACCAAAAATAATTGAATAGGAACAAATTTAACAAAAGAAGTGGAAAACCCGGACAGTAAAACTAATAAAACATTACTGAGAGAATTTTTTTAAAATCTAAATGAAAAGATAGTCTATATTTATGAATTGGAAGAAACAATATTGTCAAGATAGTAACTCCCTCACAAACTGAATCTATAAATTTAATGCAATCTCTATTAAAATTCCAGCAGGGTTTTTGGAGAAATAGACAAGCCAAACCTACAATTTATATGGAAATTCGAAGGACTTAGAATAATTGAAACGATTTAAAAAAAAAAAGAATAACAAAGCTAGAAGATTTATGGTACCCAATTTAAAATCTTACTTTAAATCTACAGTAATCAAGACAACGTGGATTACAAATCAATAGAAAAGAATTCAAGAAATCAACCTTTACATCTATATCAATTGATTTTTGATAAAGGTACCAAAACAATTCACTGGAGAAAAGATAGTCTTTTCAACAAATGGCTCAGGACAATTGGATATCAATACCTAAAAAAATGAACTTAAAACTTTACCTCATGCCATAAGAAAATTAACTGAAAATAGATCATAGACCTACTTTAAGAGCTAAAATTATAAAACTTCTAGAAGAAAACCTTCATGACTTTTAGGTAGGCAAAGGGTTCTTAGATACAATACCACAAGTATAATCCATAAAAGGAAAAAACATTAAATTGGATTTCATCAAAATTTAAAACTGTACTTCAAAAGATACCATTGAGAAAATGAAATCCAAGCCACAGAATAGGAGAAAATGTTTGCAAATCATGTATCTGATAAAGGACTTGTATTGAGAATACATAAAGAACTCTTACAACTCAACAACAAAACAAACAACCCAGTTAAAAAATGGATAAAAGATTTGAATACGTATTTCACCAAAGAAATATGAATAGCTAATAAGCACTTGAGAAGATGCTCAACACCATTAGCAAAATGCATTAGCAAAATGCAAATTAAAAACACAATGAGATACCATTACATGTCCACTAAAATTGCTATAATAAAAATGACAGACAATACCAAGTGTTAGAAAGAATATGGAGAAACTGGAGCCCTCATATATTATTGATATATAAAATGAGAATATAAAATGATACGGCCATTTTGGAAAACAGGTTAGCAGTTTCTTAAAAAGTAGAACATAGACTTACCATACAATGTAACATTACAATCCTAGGAATTCACCCAAGAGAAAAGAAAACATACGTCTACACAGACTTGAACACTAATGTTCATAGCAGCATTACTTTTAATAGCCTAAAAAGTGGAAATACTCCAGATGTCCATTAACTGATGAATAGATTAATAAAATATGGTATATCTTTACAGTGGAATACTATTCAGCAATACAAAGAAACAAACTATTGATACATGCTACAATATGGACGAATCTCAAAAACATTATATGTGGAAGAATGCAGATGCCAAAAGACTACATATTGTAGTAGCATGGGGGAATTTTCTGGGGTGATGGAAATGTTCTGTATCTTGTTTGAGCTGATGGATACATGGTTGTATAAAATAATCAAAACTTGTCAAACCAAACACTCGCAATTTATGCATTTATTGAATATAGATTATACCTAAATAAATAAAAGTCCCAACTGGGAAATGCTTAGCCTTCAACATTTCCATTAGAAAGAAGAAAGACTAAAAGAAGACTAATAAGTTTTTAGTAAAAATTAGCACAATAAACCCAAGGAAAAGTAGAAGGAAGTAATAAAGGTAAGAAAAGAAATCTGTGTAATAAAGTACAATAGAGACTCAACAAAGCCTAAAATTGGTCTTTTGAAAGAACTAATAAAATTTTGGAAAAAATAGGTCATGAGTCATAATAATAGTTGATGTGAAACTTTGAGACAAACAAAAGATTGTTAAATTACTACTTTTGAGGATGCAAACCAGTAGACTAGTGGGTTTTATTGTATTTTTACAATCCTTTGGAGAAGGTTGATAATTTACAAATCGTAAGGTCCCTAAGACTTAAGAGAACTCACAAGAGGCAAAGGTCTTGTTTAAGTTTGAGCAATACACGGTTTGTATCTTGCCATCACTAGAATGCATTCCTAGTTAGTTAAAGCTCCTACTTTAATATTGTTGACATATTACTTATAAAGGATTTATTGTTAACACTTTGGAGTATAATACCTAAAATTGTGATTCCTGCTAGTTCTTTTTATGTTTGTTATAGAAAATATATCACTCACTGTATGTTTCTAATAGGAAATTATATTTGAAAGTATTGATTGTAGGAATATACCAATTGTAATGGATATAACAGCCCAATAGAGATCAACTTTAATGTATAATTCCACTACTATGTAAGTGGCATGAATTCACTTGCTGGTCTTGGCTTTCTTCCTATAAACTTGTTTGAGAAAATAAACTTGTGATTCTAACAGCTTCAAAGCTATCCCTGACACAGAGCTTGTTCATTTGACACTCATTTTATTCTTTTATTTTTGCTCAGGTGAGCAACGACTAATACTGTATTATGAATTCTCAAAGCACTTTAAGTCAAAGAGAGTATTTCCTCTCAGGGATTTTTGTAAAATACTTTCAGGACCAATATTTTCACCTTTAATTTAACCGGGCTGACTTAAAAGTGGCTTATAGTTTTATTTCATAATAGATTGTACCACAAAATGTACTTAATCATTCCCTTTTGAATAACGTTTAGGTATCTTATAGTTTTTGCTACAGTAAACAATGCTGGAATAAACATCTTTCTATGTGGGTCTTTGTGAACATCAGCAAATATTTCTTTATAATATATTCCCAGATATGGATTTCTGGGCCAAAGATTGAGATGTTTTAAATCTTGATAGACATAAACAGTCCTCTTTAAAGAATGTACCAGTTTAAATATTTGCGACATGTGGACCTAAAGAGTAGTAAGTAAAATAAGTCAGACAGAGAAAGACAAATACCATATGATTTCTCTCGTAAGTGGAATCTAAAAAACAAAATATAAGAACAAACAAAACAGAAACAGATTCATATAGAGAACAAACTGATGGTTGCCAGATGGGAGGGGGGTTGCAGGGCTGGATGAAAAAGGTGAAAAGATTAAGAAGTACAAATTTTCGGTTACGAAATAGTCATGCAGATGTAAAGTACAGCATAGGGAATATAGTCAATAATACTTTACTAACTATATATGGTGTCAGGGGTTGTACTAGACTTACCAAGGGGATCACTTTGTAAGTTGTATAAATGTCTAACCACTATGTCATACACCTGAAACTATTATATAATATTGAATGTCAACTTAATTGAAAAATAAAAGAATGTATCTATTTATACTTCTTACGAACAATATATATCCTCAACATTGACTGCTATAAATCATGTTAATTTCTGCTGATTTTAATGAGTGCTAATGAATCATATTGTTAGTTTTCCCTTTCCTATTGTTAGATAGGCTGACACTTCACAAATGTATATGGGGGTATTTGTACTTCTTCTATAAATAGCCTATAGGCTATTCGTGAGATGGATTTTCTCTGTTGTCAAAAAACTAAATTAGACATATTGTTCAATAATGGTGCCTTGTCCTTCAGAATACAGTGTGATTACCCTGATGCCAAATGTTTGTAAATATTCTCTTAAATGCAACTATTAAGAGAGGTGTTTGTCTAAGTTCTTCCTGAATGGCGATATGACCAGAGTATAAAAGTACAATGGCCCAGCACAAAATTCACTTTTTCAAACAATAAGACCCTACCTTATAAGAAATTCACTGGCAGCAACACAACCCTTCCCTGTTGTGGAGTCTGAAGCACAAAGATTCCATGAAGATGAGATGCCGCACTTGCTCCTGCCTGTGATACCACTTCACTGCCACTTCTGTCTTTGCCCAAATCAAACCACTAGCATTTTGTGTGTTCTTCCTGCTAGTCTTTAGCCACCTAAAGTGATGCAATATACATTTTGTCCCATTTCTATTCTACTAATTTTACTAGGAATATTAATTTTTCATATACCATGTAAGTTTTAGTATTTTCTCGCAATCTACTATCTTTTAAATCTACAATATCTTTGGCTCTAAGTGTTGAAATTTTATGTATCAGATTTGTCAACTTTTCCTTTATGCCTTTTGGATTTGTTTTGCCTTCCTCATCTTAATTATTAAAATAATCTCCTGTATTTTCTTCGGTCATAATTTTACCTCAATGAAATGAAATTTTAAATAAGATTTTAAATAAAAGACCTTTTATCCCCAACTGGCTAGCCATTTGGTCTAAAAAAGTCTTTTTCTTTACTGACATAAAGTGCTACAGATAGTATGTATTATTAAAATTTTTATCTGGTTGTAGTTTGTTACAATGATTGCTCTATTTCTGCATTGACACTATACTTCTTTATATTGTGGCTTTATGTTCTAAAACATTGTATGTCAACTCTCCCATCATAATTTTTTCCTAAGTTTACTATTCTTATGAATTTACTTGTCCAAATCTTTAATATCAGGTGGACAAATTCTTTAAAGTCTTATTGAAGTTTTTATTCAGATTGCACTGAATTTATAGAAAAAAATGGCAGTCATCTGTACAATATTGAATATTCCCATCCAAGAATATTGCCTATTTTGCCCTTCAGCAAATGTTTTATTCATATGTATCTCACATATTGTTAAATTTACATGTTTATATCTATTGTATTTTCTGATTTGTGTATTTGTAGGTTGTAAACTAATTAGTAAATTATTTAATGAACTAATAATTTTTGCGTGTTTATCTTGAACTCTTTTCACTTCACGGAATTCTCCTAGCAGTTAGTTTTTCGGTTTCTGGATTGTATTTTTAAGTAGACAATTTTATATCTTGTAAGTAATGTTCTGTCGCTTCCATTCCCAATATTTATATCCTACTTGCTAAGCCCCATAGAACCATGTAGAACCGAAGCAATAGCTGACATTCTTGACTCATACTAGACCTTAATGAAAATACGGAAACCAAACAAAAACATGAATTCTGTCACAATGCAATTGACTACTTCCTATCCTCTGAATGTACCCTAGGTATGTCATTAACCTCTCCCATTTTAACCAACTGAAACTTTTTACCCCATCTGTGGCATTATGGATACTACTGTGCTCCAATGTTTCATCATTAAAAACTAAGAGTCTCATATTCAGTAAGTATATGTTTCCTTCTCTACATTACGTTTTTAAAATTATGACTATCAAATACATCTTCAAAGTACACTTTTTTTTTCAATCTGAAAAACATCTAAGTGTACGCAAGAATGCATTCTTCTAATACATTACTGGATTTAATTTACTAATATTTTAGTAAAAATTTTATAACTTTATGAGAATGGTCTCTAGTGTGGGCAGCAGAGATATAATTTTGAACGAGTTAGGATGTCTTTTTAATCCTATTTTTGGGAACAATTTAAATATCAGAATTACCTATTCCTTAAAATTTGGCAGAATGTTTGTCACGTTTGTAAAAACTCTTGCAGAGGTAATGTTTTAACCTGTTTCTTATCAATATCTTCTTAAGGGCATCTTCTTCATTTTTGGTAATTAAATTTTTTAAATATATATTTCCAGAAAAGCATCCATTTCACTGGAAGGTTCACCATATTTTTTCTAGAAATGAGATTTTATTTTTCAGTTTTGAGAGTGCAGCTATTTGCACTCTAATTAGAAGAATTCTTTTTCCTTTGCAAAACCCACATACATTACCTTTGTACATTACAAAGAGTGAAATATTTGACTTTTCTAGGTCAGCCTGGAAATCCTTCGGATCATGTCACAACTAAACTGCTCTCATGCTCCCCATTTCTGTGAGGCTAACAAGAGTTATATACAGCATTGTCTTACAAAGATGGTAACTCTGCCTTTGCTGAGAACAAGCTGCAGTGGTGATAGAGTGGAAGCAGAGAGTGGCAGGGTTATTACCTCTGGTGGCTTTGACTAGGATGGTAGCAGTGTAGGTGGTGAGAATGGGTCAGATTCTGAACATTTTGACCAGAGTATCAGTAAGATTTACATATGCATCATGTTTTCATCAGCAACATCACATTACAGGCAGATTCTCAACCAGGTACATCTTTTGCTGAAAATCACTGCACTGACTTTGTTCTATGAAAACAAGGCCCTCAGTTTTGTGGATTCCCATTTACACTGAACGCAGTGCTTTGCAAACTTGTTGAAAATTCATGTGGATATTTGAAATAGATGAGACTTCTGGTTTCAGTTCTAACATTACAATAAATTAGTCAACTATTGCAAAGCTCTGGATCTTAAGTTATTCCAGAATTTCTGGTAGGTTACAAAACACATGGGGACAGGTCAGATATAAAATTAATGTTTAGATTAGAACCTTGCTTTATTTCAACGTGTTCCACATGCTATAACACAACCCTTCAAAGACAATCAAGTATGTAACATTAATATGGTTCCTCAAAACTTATAAACTTATCTCATAGCCATAGCGTCTAACCTACTACAAGGCAGCAGCTTCAATGCCCAAAAGAGCACACTATTATGACTATGACAACAGCAGGGGTCCTCAAACCCTGGGCTGTGGACCAGTACCTGTCTGGGCCGCACAGCAGGAAGTGAGCAGTAGTCGAGTGAGCTGGTACATCCCCATTTGCCGCTGCTTCCCAGCACTACTAGCATCTCTGCCTTAATTCCATCTCAGAATATCAGGCATTAGATTCACAAAGGAGTGCCAGTGCCTGGTGCTAAAAAGGTTGGGGACCACTAGACCATGCCATTAAGTCCCACATTAAATGCAAATTTAAGAAAAGCAAACTAGAGGGTATTAACAGATTACCAAAACTCAGTAAGATTGGGTTTTCTCATATACTTGCTTCTCAACTCTTGTTTCTCAACACTGTAAATTTTTTTTTTAATATCAATACCTGGGCTCTACCCCAAGCCAATTAAATCATAATCTCTGTGGGGCATATTATCCCTTTTTTAAAGCGTCTCTGGCAATTCTAATGTCAGTCAGAGTTGACAATTACTGCTCTAACAATCTTATGAAACAAAAAAATAAGTGAAAATAAAAAAGCATAGTACAAGTACAGGAACAAGTTAGAAATCAAAGAACTCACTCTTTGCTTTCTAATATCTTCTACCCTTTAAAAGGTCCTAAGATTATTAATATTAGAATCGACATCATATCTTTATCAATTAAGCAACTGAAAGACATAAAATGAGGCCTGGGAAAGATCTTTATTCATCTGGTTTAACATTATTTTCTAAAGGGGGAAGGCTGCTGAATTTCAGGTGAAAATGCAGAAACAATTGCACAGCATGATAGCAAGAGGGCAAGGAGAATTTCAAGCTTTAGTTTCCTATGTTCCGGTTCTAGAAAAGGGGGGAGGGAAAGGAAAGGTGTGTCAATGGGAACAAGCACTCGTGCTCTAAAAGATAATTTCTTTTCACTCATAATTGCAAAGATAAAGCAACATAAAATATAAGGCAAAGGGAAACTAGTCTTCAGGAATTTGTGTCCAAGTTTTTACTAGTATAACAATCTTTTTGAGCCTAGAGCTACTAAAGGTGAATCGTGAAAAAAAAATTAAAACTTTGTTTCAAATAGGTTCGGTGGTATATGTGTTACAGCAAAGGCTGGTTGTAGCAAATCATTTCAAAACCTGTGTTGAAATATAAATTAGACATTATTCGGTAATGATTAATTTCTGGTAAATTTTGATTCAATCCAACATTATACTAGTTTATACACTTACTGTAGACTCTTTTAGTACTAAAAAATGACAATGACAGTTACCACTCAAGCAGTGAGCTGATATTCATTCCCCAGTTTTGCTTTAAAAAGATACCCCTAGGCTGTTAAGAGAAAATCTGATTTCATCCAAATGTATTATTTAACTGGAATTCTTCAGTCATCATCTACTGTTGGCTTGATTGTCACGCCTCTTCTTATTTGACCCCAACCAATTAAACTGCAAAATAAAAAGAAACTGTGAATTTTATGTCCATTTCATTATCAATACCACACAGTCATTTGACATACTAGTTTTACTTGCCTATCTGCTTAATCCGAATTTGCTTCCAAAACCTGCTCCTCCATAAAGAAAGCTCACACTATCTTCTTAGACTCAGAGATGGGCTCTAGCCAGAATGAATGACAGGAAAAGCAAAAAAAACAAAAAACAAAAAACAAAAAACAAAAAAGTTGCTATATAAATATGCTCACCTTCACTCTATCAAAATATATCTACCCTTCAGAACCACCAAAGGAGAGTCTTCCCATCCACCTATAGAACTATGCTGATACAAAACCACTCAGTCTGGTTTTTTAAAGATCTTTATCCTTTCCTCCTTGAAAAATGTTTTTTTTACCACTTGCAGCACCTCAAAATATCAAAATGGCTTTAGCATGACCTTAGCTGGTAAAGGAAATTAAGAACTAAAGGACTAGATAGTCTATAGGCAGATTACCCCTAATGGCTAAGAGACCTCTCTGCTCATACTTCCAATGTCTGCTCTATGAGAGAGCACCAGGCTGGATTGCTACCCCAAGTGTAGCTTCTAAAACAAAACCCACCTAAACATAGGTTAATGCACAATTCTAAAAAGATGTAAGGATTATTCTGATGCTCTCGTTTCTTTGAACAATTTTAACATACTTGCTAATTTTTAAGCAAAGTCTAAAATTTCATTTGGATAGAATCCTCTTATAATAGTGTGAAGACACAAAAAGATATCTTGGTTTAAAATCTGTTCTTTTCTAGGAAATGTACCATTCTAATTAAGTGAGAGTAATACATGCCATGTTGAGAGTTTGAAAGTTTATTACTTAAGTCTATTTTAAAAGATACTGGAAATCAGTATATCTATAATGACAAATAATATAATCACACAAAAAAATAAAATAAAATCAAGTGAGCATAAGTTACCACAAAGCAGGATTATTTACTTTAAAAACTACAAAAAATTTAATTGTCTAAAGTAGAGAGTAATTCAGATCTTCTCAACAATTAAGCGATGAGAGGCCATCATGGGGCACAGTACCAGAGAAGCCTTAATAAGTCAAGGGTGAGGAAAAAAGAGCCAACAGCGATTTGAATAATTCCGGGTGCAATCAGTTAAAGGTTTTATACAGACAAAGCAGGAAGAAAAGTAAAATGCATTGAAACAGGTTTTTAGAAAGGTCCGAAATATGAGAAGGTAGTGACACTCCTAGAAATTATCAAGCACAGCATGATAAAAATGTTTGACTCAGCTCTTAACAAAGAGGCAAATTAGGAATCTTTTGCAATACCTTTAACGGTAAAGTGATGGTAATATTGGCTATGATGAGGTCACACAGAATACAAAAGAAAGGGTAGATTCAGTAACTAACCAGAGAAACCACAGAGTCAGGAGCCAAAGATATGTTACCTAGCTCCACCCACTAAAAGAGCCCAGAAGTAATAGCACCTTAAAAGTAATAAGCACATCTAGCACCCAGATCTTCATTTCTAAATACTGTTTCTCACTAAAAGGAACCAGGGTTCCTTGCAGAAATGCCCAATTCCAAACCGGAGCGAGGGAGGTACAAGATGACTCTGGAACATCTTGTGTCAGAAAGAACTCTTAAAAAAAAAAAGATGGAGACATGTCAAAAGGACACAGGAACCAGTTTAAAAGGTAAATCCTGGACAATCTGGGCATCAAAATTATATGAACAGTAACAAATCATAACCTACTAAGTAAAACAGTACTCAAGGGACATGATTTATACAACCTACTCTTCCATATACATATAAAAATATATACACATACAAATAAATTGTGTATCTGGGAAAAGGGAAGACAGGAGTTATGTGTGTATTCTTGTAACTTTCCTGTTACGTTTGAAATTATTTCCAAGTAAAAAGTTTTAAAAAACCAAAGACAAGGGAAATACTGAACCAAATTCATTGGGTTTTGCATAAGTTGTGTCTATTGCAAATCTGGGCTAGAAATACAGATTTCAAAGTTATCCACGTAGCTAAGAGTTAAAGCCACAATAATTGTTGCATTCAAGGAAAAATGTGTGTGCGTATACCACCAAAATCTTAAGGAAACTGACTGTATCTTATTAGATAGTGACGAAGGCTAATAAACTTACCGCCAGTGTTTTTCAACTCTTCGGCTAAGGGCAATTTTTTCTCCTACTTCTGTGCACACAGGATTAGTCAAAACGATTTTACCCAGATCAGCCTTGACTGCACTAACTCTTCCTCCTGTCGACAGGGATCCTATGTTCACCATGAGCACTTCATTCTTAGACAACTTTTGCACCTTAGGAAATAAATTGGGGGAAAATAAACCTCAAAACTGAGAAAATGTGTTCCAAAAATGACTGCTTATTTTCCTACCTCCTTGCCAACAACAGAGGTCAGCAATTTTCCATCTCTGCTAATCCAATCTTACTGAGACTTTAAAAAGAATCACATGGATAATAAAAATACCATGCCATCGTCATATGTTGACATACTTTTCCCTGTTTTGTTTCACTTTATTGCCATTTGGTTCTCAATTTTCAGGAAGTCAAATTTATTCACCTTTATTTTCTTTTTACTTAACATTTTTTCAGCAATAAAGTATTTTTCTTTTTCAACTTTTTTTTCTTAATCCCATGTTAACTGTAAAATGAACCTCAAAACTGGTCTTAACATCACTGTCACTTTTTTTGAAAGAGAAATTACAGAAAGCACTTACCTTTGCTGCTTTCTTATCTCCTTCAGTGCGTACACCTAGAAGCCGTCTAAGCAAGAAATAAGAGATTTCCAATTCTGTGAAGATCTCAGGTAAAGCTCCAACTGCACCGAGTACCTGTCCCACCATTCTGTCAGCTCGGCACAAAGTGGGGTCAATTTTTGTTCCAACTCCTGATACAAAATAAGATATGTACATATATATATATATATATATATATATATATATATATACATATATACATACACATGTGTATATATATATACATATATATATATACACATATATAAAATCCAAGTTTTTCTCATACATATATAAAAAAATCCAACTTTTCCCCCCATAAAGCCGTTTACCCCAAAACTTAGTAAAACAAGTATAGTATATATCTATACATTTTAATACACTTATATTTTCATAGTCACATAATAGCTATAGATGTGAGAAAATACCTGTTTTTATCTGACGAAACAGAATTGTAAACTCACAGGTTAGTTGGACACTGAGAACAGACTCTTGATTTAAATTCTAAACAAAGGGCAAACAGAGATAATAGCCTAACCCAAGAATGAAGGTCGAAAAAATAAAAAATTCATGAGTAGTCTGCAGAATATTTGCCTCCTATTTCTCCCCTCGAAAGCTGATCAAAAAGATAGTTTAAAGATTTCACATATGACTCTTGGGATCCACTTCAAAAATACTTTAGCAGTATGTCTTTCAAGGACGATAGGGAAGAAGATAGAAAGATGAAGTACAATTGGCAAAGTATGGATAATTGTTGAAGCTGGGTGGTGGCTACACAAAAGTTATTAAACCATTTTCTACTTTTATGTTTGAAAAGTTCCATTAAGTTAAATTTTTAAAAACTTTTCTGGAGTTTCCTTGTTTATTAAGGAAAAAACCATATACAGTAAATTCCTGATTACAGGATAAACTAAAAAAATGAATTATATAGCCAAAAACTAGAGGATCAAAAGACATAATCCTTCTTCATCAAACATTTTCTTCTTTAATCCAAAGGTTTATTACCTCTGACTAAATCTCACTGACTCTTGCTTTTTTATGGATATCCAATAATACACTAAGTTGTAAGGGCCCAGAAAATCCATAAAGTATCTAATTACTAGACAATGGAAGTTATCTTCTTTTATTTCCACCTCAGCATAAATATGATGACATGATTCAACTTACATTTGTGTGGGTAACTTTCCATTTGCAAAACATACATAAAAACCAACCTCTCTAACCCCAAAACTGTGTAGAACAACAACAAAAAGGTACAGTTAAGTATTTTCAACACTGTGTCATAAATCTTATTTTGTTATTGCTAAAAAGGTGCTATTTTATATTCCAAATCAAAATTTTTCTTTACGCTTATAATTTTTACAAACACATGAAACCAACTCATGACCTAAAATCAACAGCTTAACCATATATATATATATATTCCCTCACCCTATTCAATTATTAAAATATCCAATTAAAAATCTCTATCTTTTTGGGTAATTCAATTTCCAAGAATATCCACAAATGAAAAAGTGCAGGGATGAGGGGGAAATCCTTACCGATAAGACCTCCTGGAGCAGCATACTGAAGGTCATTATGTTCCGCAAACAGTGATACAATTTTGGAAAAGATTGGTTTACACATGAGTTTTCCTTCACTATCTTTGGAAACAATACCAGGTCTGACTTCTATCTCTTGGCCCACCTATAAGAATATAAATTAGTCATCAGAATTACTGTGGGACAACAGGAAGCCCACAAAACTGAAAAGGCAATCCTTCTCTATTTCAAAGATCACTATTAAAAAAAAAATGTGAAAGAGATCTTGAAAACCAGAACCATCCAACTGTCCAACTGTTCCTAACCACCTAACACACAAACCTATCCCCATATAAAATATGCTCCAAACTCATGAGGAACCCATAGATGTCAGATACACTTATAAAACATAATAGCACACAGACATCTATATCAAGCACTAGACACTATAAAAACAAATTTTTTTCAATATGGAGTATCCATACTATTTCCCTGATTAAGACAAGAGAAAATCAAAACAAGGATACAATAACCACTAGACTGGATGGTGAACATACAGTGGAGTATACCGTTGTCGTATTATGAAGTTGTAAACCTGAAATTTATGTTATTAACCAATGTTATCTTAATTAAAACAAGAAAAACAAAACAACTAAAACCCAGTTTACCTTTAACACTCCTTTTAGAATACTACCACCAGCTACACCCCCCTTAAGGTCATCAACTTCACAGCCAGGTTTGTTGACATCAAAAGACCTAATAACTAAAAGAAAGCAAAAGATATTAAAGGCAATTCTGTTCATTTTAACTTTCAAAGAAATATTATTTTCTAAGTTAACTTTCCTCAAATAGTAGACACATAAGATTTACACCAAAGGGATGACTTTGTGACAAAATCTAACTTTTGCACTGCAGCCTTACTTATGATGGAAAAGTGGAAATAACTTAAAAGTTTATTGATAGGCATATTATGGTACATCAATACTATTGGAGTATCATGCAGCTACTAAAAAAGAATGTTAGAGCTATCTGTAATAATCTGGAATGATAATCCTCATATACTGTTAAGGATAAAAAAAACACTAGTTACAAAAATAACATGCATAGTATGACCCCACTTCCACACTAGCAAAAAATAAAACAAACATGTTTACACATGATGATATGAACAAAGAGAAGTACAGGAATAATACACAACTGTCAACTTTGGTTACTTCAGGGATAAGGGAGATAAATGGGAGGCACCACTCTATATGCCTCTATCAGGGTCCTCAAACTTTTTGGTACCAGGGACTCGTGCTCCTATGAGTATCTAATGCCTGATGATCTGAGGTAGAGCTGAGGCAGTGATGCTAGCACTGGGGAGTGGCTGCAAATACAGCTTTGTTTGCTCGCCCACTGCTCACCTCCCACTCACCTGCTGTGTGGCCCAGCTCCTAACAGGCCACGGACCACTATTGGGGGTTAGGGTCCTCTGCTTTATATTATATGACTTCTATAATAAAAATTTAGTTTTAAAACTACAATAACTCTAGGACTACGTGACCTGCACTTAGGTCCTGAGAGCAGTGACCCTTAACGAGAGGTATGCCATCACAATCACCGAAGAGAACACTTCCCACAACAATCAGGGGGACCCCAGGTGAAGGCCCAGAGGGGCTCAAATGAGTCTGTTTTGAAAAGGCTCCTATATCTCTGTGTAAGAATCACAAGCTCAGATGATCAAATTATACTAATATTGGCACTATAAACTTAAAGTGAAAGAACATGAAAATCTTCATTAATAGTACAAGGAAATCAATTGAATGGAAGTTCTCCTATCCTGTTCCTTACTAAAATATTATAATTACATAGAGAATACTGTATTACTCCATCTTGATCACATACCATATACTGAGCATAAGGTTAGAAGTTACTTCTGCATTCAGGACTCTGTTTCTCATCCAGTAATGAAATCTAGTACTACCAATACAATCTCAAATTCATCATTCACAAAAAAAAAATTTATGGAGGTTGTGTAATTTATTAATACCTCTGCAGAAAGAGGAAATAGTAATAAACACCCTTAAGGGTGAACCATCAATGTGGAAAAGATCCAATGAAGAGGTAAAACCCCAAGAAACCAGGATATAAAATATACTTTTATAATATTATTTTAAAAGAGTTAAAGACAAATCCTATCACTTACCAATGAGTCGGGGTTCTGAAGTAAAGTCTCTCGGGGGTACTGGAATTTTCTTTACTATGTACTCACAGACAACTTCAATATTGTATTTCAGCTGAGCAGAAATTGGAATAATAGGAGCTCCTTCTGCTACTGTACCTATATGACAAAATTCAGAATAATCGAAATTCTTCAGTTTTATAAAACTTGTTCTATACATGTTACATGAAACAATTAAGATTACTAAAATAGATGCCTAAATATCCCCACACAAATGCCAGCAACAGGTAGAAAGTGATAATCCTGTTTAGAAACATGGCTGTATTATTTGTTTTTACCCCTGAAAATGAATATTATTCCCATTAAGGGAAAAATGTTAAAATATATTAATAAGATATACTTAACATACTAAAATAATAATACTGCTTAAGAAATAGAATACTAATACTCTTGGGAAAGAGCACCTTACTAGTTGAAAGATTTCTAATAACATGTAATTAACCTCACAATAAATGTCAAGATAAAATTACAGACTCTTTGCTAATCAAAATTGCTGCATATACAACGTTTGCTTTATTAATTATATATCAAATAAGCTGGTCAAAGAAATGGAACAAACGTAATTAGATTTTAATCAATATGACTTATTCTTTCTCATTATGATAGAAATGGGTACACGAGAAGTCACTCTAACAAGAAAAACAAGGCGGAGAGAGAATCAAATGTCAATAAGATTTATCATGTCTTCCCTGAAATGAAAAACACTACACTGTCAAAAATAGACTATAAAAACTAAATAAATGTCACTTCCAATTCTCAAAGTAGCTATTCAGTAAGAATAGTGTAAAACTTAAGTTTTTAAAAAAACATTTACTATCACTGAAGTTTTTTTTTTAATCTGATAGTTTCTAGAATACAACTTCAGTTCTACCTTTCAGCCAGCAAAAATATATTTTAGTCTATCAAATTTGGAAACAGATTTCATCATGTAGCTAACAAGTAGAAGGTAGAGAAAAATAAGGCTTAAGACCTATAAATTTAGATAATCTGGAGTTAATTTAACATCTGGTATCTGGCTTGCCTCTCAAAGTGATTCATAGATGAATTAGATATCATGGCTTCTTACCTTGTACAAATGCAAGGATCTGTTCATATTGTTCTTTAGCCTGGCTTTCTTTTACCAAATCAATTTTATTTTGTAGAATCAAAATATGCTTCAATTTCATGATTTCTATAGCAGCCAGGTGTTCAGATGTCTGAGGCTGAGGACAAGACTCATTACCAGCTAGATAATGAATAAAAAAGATGCATGAGTATCAGCTAAAAATATTTTCCAGGAAAGGCAAATCCATGAGACACAGAAAGATGATGAAGGCTGCCAGAGGCTTGGAAATGGTGAATAGTAACTGCTTAATACAGCAGTCCCCAACCTTTTTGGCACCAGGACCAGTGCTCCTATGAGAATTTAATGCCTGATGACCTAAGGTGGGGATGAGGTGGTGATACTAGCACTGGGGAGTGGCTGCAAATACAGATGAAGCTTCGCTCTCTCACTGCTCACTCCTACTGTGTGGCCCAGTTCCTAACAGTCCACAGACCACTACTGGTAGGGGTTGGAGACACCTTAATAAGAATAGCATTTCCTTTTGAGATAATGAAGATATTCTGAACTAGATAGTGGTGATGCTTGTACAACATTGTCAATGTACTTAATGTCACTGAATTTTACACTTTAAATAGCTAAAATGGTTAAATTTTATGTTATGTGTATTTTACTATCCCCAAAAAAGAAAAAAAAAAGCTGGTATCTAACAAAAGAATTGTTTGAACACCCTAGCTCCACGCAAGGAGAAAGTCCTAGATATTACTGCTGAGTGTCCAACTTTTGCCCCTGCTTCCCCTGAGTGTGTACATTCACTGAAGCCTCCCGATCATTTGGCTTTCATTACTGGTCCTAAGCAAGAAGCCTGGAATCAGCAAGTTTGGCATCTCAGGGTCTGCTCTCAGCTTCTGCTCAGGCATAAGGCTCTATCCATTATTAGCGATGTTCTGGCTAGTATTAGAGATATGATGATCCTCCCGAAGCAGTGATGTTCAGATGTCCTGTACTATGTTTATTTGGCATATTTTTAAAAATTATATTCCATAGCAACAAAATCTCTCGATAGCTCACATAAGGAAGGTAGCACAACCCTAGCCTTGAAAACCCCAATTCAGGTCTAGACTTAGGCACTTAAATTATGAGATCTGCATCTAAAACAAAACATTATATACCAGTGTTGCAGTGGAAAGTGAGACAAAAATACATATACTTTTACATGTAAATTTAAAATTAAATTATTTCATGTGATCTAAGTGGGAAAAATGCACTATTTACTTTTTAAAATGTACATTATCATAAGAATTCTCACTAGATATCAGCCTTGGGTCTATCTTGTTTAATATTTTGGGATCGCTGGTTGGCAGTGATGTTATCCTGGATGACATGTTGGTTTCCATTTGTGTCACACTTAGGTAATGAATATAGCCCTTAAAGGCCTTAGTTCCCCTTTAAATATTTCATCTTGGATTTGTTCTACATTGTCCAATCCAATTCTGATGTATTTACCTATCAACAAAAGAGCTGCATCCATCACGGCTGCACCATTCAGCATAGTAGCCATCAAAATGTCGTGACCAGGACAGTCAACAAAGGAAACATGTCTAATAATGGAGAAATAACAATCAGCGCTAAGATCAATCAATACTTTAAGATGCAACTTATAGATTTCCTAAAATCAAATCACTTTAAATGTAGAATGTGAATATTACATATGAATATGGAATAAAAATATGGACATAATTCTTATTGCTATAAAGTCAAGTGGTTAATAGGATTTGGTGTTTCTAGACCCTGGAAATAAGATTACCTACTGGCTGAGAGTGAACACTGCACAGCATTATAAAGCAAATAAAATTAGCTATGTGTAGAAATAACTGAAAAGCCAGAAACTCTCAAATCCAATGAAAATGAATACAGTATAGAGCAGCAGTCCCCTACCTTTTTGGCACCAGGGACCAGTGCTCCTATGAGAATCTAATGCCTGATGACCTGAGATGAAGCTGAGGTGGTGATGCTAGCGCTGGGGAGAGGATGCAAATACAAATGAAGCTTCGCTTGCTTACCCACCCCTCACCTCCTGCTGTGCGGCCCGGTTCCTAACATACCACAGACCGGTACAGATTCACGGCCCAGGATTTGGGGACCCCTAGTATATAGTGTATATTGGGAATGTCATCGATTTCAAAGCTAAAAATAGTGTTAACAAAATGGGCATTTTCACCAGAACAAATAAAGTACCAAAAATTTCTCTAACACCTGGAAAAGCTGAATTGCCAATCTGTGGTGGAGATGGCAGCACTATTTTAACAAAACTATGCTACTCAGTGAGAATCATTATTTTTAAAAAATGTGTGCTCACATTGTCATGATCTAAAATAGGGGTCAGCAAACTATGGCCCTTAGGCCAAATCTGGCCCACTGCCATACCCACTCATGCACATAAAGTCTATGCCTGTTTTCAGAATACAAGAGCAGAGCTGAGTAGCTAAAATAGAGAACTCATGGCCTGCAGAGTCATATTTATTATCTGGCCCTTTAGAAAAAGTTTGCTCATCTCTGATTGGAGCCGAAACTAGGGTGAGGCAAGTGAGGCACTTGCCTTGGGTACAAAATTTAAGGAGGTGCCAAAAAACAAACAAAAAATAAAGATAACTAAAATTTAAACTCAATATTTTAAAAAACAAAAATTAATGCAAAAGCCCATAATAAACATCAAATTTTAAATGGGGGGGGGGGGGAGAGGATCAGTAATGCCATGCTAAGCCAAAAACAAGCCAGAAAGAAAAGTAATATTGAAGCAAAGGGGGAAAAAAACAGTAATTTCGAGCCTATCTTTATTTAAACCAATGACATTCCATTTATCATGATTTTTTTTTGCATTCATTTCTAAAAACCATGCCCAAACTACTTAACTACTGAGGGTTTTTTGTTTTTGGCCTCCTCCACCCTCTTAAATTCTAGGTCCAAGGCAAGGATCTCACTTCTCTCTCTAGTCCCAGCCCTGTTTCTGATTTAAATTTCCTTGTGGTGCATCTCCAAACCCCATAAACATCACTAGGTGGATGTCAGTAATCTCTGATGAAGAAATAAGATATGATTCATATTCATAAAATAGATGACTAACAACAGAAACAGAAACAACACTGTTTAAAAGAAATTTAGGAAGCCTGACAAAAAGAATCCCTTAAATCCAATGAGCTGTGTTTCCCTCCATTCCATTCTGCTTATGTGGTACTTTTCCTTTAGAGAACTTGCATGTATCTTGTTTAATTACTTAACTTTTTAAATTATTGTCACTATAGACAATAAAATAATAGAAAAATAACGAAATCATTCAGCAATGAGGTTCGTTGTTTAATGTCAGTTAAACATTTCAAAAAGCACCAATCATGAAACAATAAAATATGAAGTATTAAGTGTTTTTTAGCACAGAAGAGGTCACCTGACTAATTTGAAGTTCCCTTTGGTCCCCGGAATGTCTGTAGGAAACTCATCAGGTGTACTACTTCCACAGGATTTATAACATTCTGGCCGAGGACAACTTGGGTCATCAAGTTTATAAATCTAAAGATTACAATAAAAAAAAGGTTTGGACTTGTTATTTCCATATTCCAATTAAAGTTTGTTTCTAGTTCCACAGTACAGAGCTCACCTTAGCATTAGCGTATCCAAGCTTGATTGTAATATTTCTCTCTAGTTCATTTTTGAACCTGACAGTGTGAACTCCAGAAATAGCTTTTACAACTGTGGATTTCCCATGAGCTACATGACCAATTGTACCTACCGACAAAGTACAAAAATAAATTCACATGCATTCTAATTACACCAAATATTTTTTCAAGTAGTGTTAAGAGTAGAAAACTCAAAGCCATAACTAACTCACTATAAATATCAACATAAAACCAACAGTGACTTCAATTTTTGCTCTTACATTTTCTTTTCTATGAAAACATTCTAATACAGGTTGAAGAGAACTTTCCATGTAACTGACAGGACAACCTTGTTCAAAAACCATACTCGGCATACTAAAAGCTATTCATCTTATGTTCTTAATCACAGAAAAGGCTGCCTTCATTTAAAATAAATGCTCAACTGAAAAATACATAATATCTTGTATATTAAGAAACTTTCCAGCATTTCCAGAGTGAAATAAATAGGTATGATGAGCCCTGACACAACCAAAAGGAATGCATGAAAATGAGAAAATTCAAGTTTAATTATGGTAATGTTGTTAAAGGTAGCATGTATCATAACTTTTTAATAGCCTGATGGTAGAGCTTTGCTTTGAATTAGGTTTTACTGTGCTGTTTGTATAGACTCTCCAAAACCCAAAATTGACATTCAGTCTACATAACTTCTCTCAAGTTCTAGGTATCAATTAAGTTAAAAATATTCTACTTAATAATAGCTTATATAGCAATTAAAACTTTCAAAATCTCTGCCCTTGCAATAACACTGTGTGGCAAATACGACCACATTTTTACCTCTTCCTTAAAGTGCTACATTAACTACACATTGCCTTATGCTATTCTCATGTCTCTCTTCTTCTCACCTAGGCTGTAAGGTAGACATGGGCAACGTGCTCCCCCTCCAAAAAAAATCTAGCAGGTGCTTTGCTCACAATGGCTCAACGTCTATTTTTTGAATATCCACATTCTTATATAATTCAGATAATCACACAAAAGGAGAAGTTAAAATTATCTGAGACCAAGTAAGTCAAATTTTCAAGAAGTTATTCTTATCTTACCTATATTAATTGTGGCTTGTCTGCTGATAACTTCGTGTGAAAGTGGGGTCAATTTGGTAACATCCTGCAATAAAACATTTATTTTTAAATTGTTGTACATAAGGCAAATCATAACTTTTCCTTTGACTTTACATTTGATCTACAGTTCGCCACCATGTGAACAGCTCTCTTCTACTTCTAAAGCGCTTTTCTTGTATAAGCAATCTTGTATTCTGATGACTGGGAAGCCCTAAAAGTCCTTCATCATTACACAAAACTACACTTCCATTCACTGTTGGAGATGTGGAGGTCCGTGGACACCCAACCTTGACCGCAATTAGCACTGAGAACAGTGTAAACACTCCCTTCCCAGACCTTGAAAGGTGAAAACCTTACTGACACTTAACACTATTCCGAGATCCCACGATCTCACACTCCCCTGCCCAGCTCAAGCATTGCCGAGGTGCCGGCGGCAGCACCCGTGCGGCTTTGGGCGCCCGGCTCCAGAGCCAACCATGCTCCCCACAGGCCGGCACTGTCTCATCTCAAGGCCTTCTGGGAGGCCCTGTCATCCCCACTCCTGAGCTCACTCCGCATCCTCCCAGAGCGAAACCTTACCAAAGTGGCAAGATCCTGGCGAGAAAGATGAGGTTGCCCCAGAGTAACTCCAGCCTCGCCTCCCGCCATCTTGCCTGCAGAGGAAGGAAGTCGCCCCTGCAACTGCCTGATCGTACGAAGGCCCTCTAGTGCGAGGGAGGCGGGGAGGAGCGAAGGCCGACTGGGGCCCAGGCCTGGAAAAGGAAGGTGACCGCTGCAGCAGAGTCTCGCTGCTTGCACTTCTTTCCGCTTGGATTCATACAGTACCTGCCAGCAGGCTGACCGGGAAACACTAGGCAAAGTTTTGGGATCTATTCGTCGCGGACATATTGGTTATTTGAGCAGGCAGCGCTGAGGTCAGCCCCGTAAAAGGCCCCTTGCTAGGCGGGTGAAAGTAACGTCGCGCGCGCGCTAGCGAAGGAGAAGTCATTTCCGTTTCTCGTGGGGATGGCCGGAAGGGTTTTCCGGAACCTGGGAATTTTACTCTGAGTGTGAGAACCGGCAGTGGGAACCTCCTTCTTTGCTGAGTTCTCTAATTTAATAAGCCGAAGTCGGCTCGGGTCCGGCCCACCTGTGACGAGGCTCTTGGTCGGGAGGGGGCCACGCCCCGAGCAGCCACGCTTGTGGCGCCTCGCGCCACCTGGCGAGCGGCGGGGAGGGCGCCCTCGCGCGGAGGTTTGGCGGCCCAGGGATGGCAAAAGCAAAGTCTGACTTGTTCTGGGAGAGAAGAGGTTTCTAGAGCCTGGGAGGAGGTAATCCTTGGTGGCGGCAGAGTGCACACAAAATGGAGTTAACTTAGGGTAGGAACTAGGTGTCGTTTAGAGCGGCCAAAGAGGTTTTTAAAAAAACTGACCCAAGAAAACCCGCTTTTTAAATGGAAACATTACCAATAAATCGGTATTTTAAAACTTAAAAGTGTTGAGACTTTCTTAACGTTTTTCATCGAGTGTTAAAAAGAATTCGAAGGAGTTTTGTTTCTCCCCATGCATTTATATGCTTTACAAATTTTCTGTCATGAACAGGTAATCGTTTCTAGTCAGAAAAAAATGTAAGAAGAGGTGAATAAGAATTTAGGTTACCTGTGTTCATTGAATACTTAAGTAAAATTAAAGTTAATGTTTTCTATCATAAGTTTTAGGTACAACAGTATACCTAAAATAGGAAGTTCTGTTTCAATAAATGCATTAATGGTTATGTGATAGTAGAAACTACAATATATTGTATTTGGGTGGAGACATTTCTAAATTTAGGAACTTAAAGTTTATAAATTTAGAATTCATTTTTCTTTGCAAATAATTGTACCAGTCAACTCACAAAACCCAATGAGGTGATAAGAATGTGGAATTAGTGGTGACGGTTGCACAACTTTGTGAATATACTAAAAACCCATGAATTGTGCAGCTTAAAAGGGTGGATTTTATGGTATGTGAATTATATCTCAAAATAAAAGTCATTGTTAACAAATAGAACATAATATGCTTCATTGTCAGAAACTTTTGGTAATAGAAATGTCACAGAAATAATAATAATAGTAAACATTGGCACCAACTTAACAAGTATTAACTTTATTTAATCTTTACAACAATCTGATGAAGTATATGTTATGATTACCATTTTACAGGTGAGGAAACAGTCCTAAAAAATTGAATAGCATGTCCACGATAAGTAGCACAGCTAGAATTCATAGGCAATAACAAGTATGCTTTTTTAAAATAAAAATCTGCTTTATTGAAGTAAAATTTGCATACCATAAAATTCACCCAGTGTAAGTGTACAATTTAGTGATTTTTAGTGAGTTTACAGAGTTGTGCAATCACCACAATCCAGATTTTGAATATTTCTATCAACCGCAAAGAGATCCCAAGGTGTACATTTACACTTTCTTTTTGTGTCCCCAGGCAACCACTAATTGTCTTTCTGGCTCTATAGATTTGCCTTTTCTGGACATTTTATATAAATGGACTCATACATATATGGTCTTTTGCTTCTGGTTTCTTTCACTTAGCATAATGATTTTGAGGTTTATCCATGTTGTAGCTTCTATCCGTAGTAGTTCATTCCTCTATTGCTGAATATAATTCCATTGTATGGATTTACCACATTTTGTTGATCCAGTTTGTTGGATATTTGGATTGTTTCCATTCTTTGGCTATTGTGAATACTAGTGCTATAAACATTTGTACACATTTTTGTTATTTATAAATAATGCTGTGAACATTTGTGTACAAGTTTTTATGAAAACATGTTTTCATTTCTTTTGGTAAATATCTAGTTGTGCAATTGCTGAGTCCTATGGTAAATGTATGTTTATATTTAACTTTTTAAATTGAATTCTTATAAAAATTTGAGCCAAAAAGAGGATATGTCTAGAAGCAAGATCTCAATAGACTGAGAAAATGCTTCCTATGTTAACCTTTTGAGGAAAAAACTTTTCCAAAGTGGCTGCACTATTTTACATTCCCACCAACAATGCATAAGGGCTGCAGTTTCTCCACATCTTCACCAACTAGATATCACACTATCACCATATCACGGCTTGATTTTTTTTTTTATTACAGACATTCTACTTGATGTGGTTTAAATTTGCATTTCTCTAATGACAAATGATACTGAACATCTTTTTATGTACGTATTAGCCATTCGTATCTCTTCTTTGGTAAAATATCTATTCAAACCCATTTTAAATTGGGTTGTTTTATTGAGTTGCAAGAGTTTTAAAATATCCTGGACACAAATCTATCATATACTTGTCTTTTCCTTTTCTTAATGGTGTTTTTGAAGAGCAAAAGTTTTTAATGTTGATGAAGTCCAATTTATTTATTCTTTTATGAATCATGCTTTTGGTATATTTAAGAACACTTTGTCTAACCCAAGGTCACAAAGATTTACTCCTGTTTTCTTCTTAAAGGTTTATAGTTCTAGCTCTTACATTTAGGCCTATTATCTATTTTAATTTTTGCGTATAGTGTGAAGGGTTTAACTCCATCCTTTCGCATGTGCATATTTAATTGATCCACCAGTATTTGTTGAAAAGAATATTTTCCCTATTGAATTGCCTTGGCACCTTTCTTGAAAATAAGTTGACCATAAATTGGTCATAAGAGGGTTTATTTCTGGACCCCGTTCCATTGATCTATATCTCTATCCTTATGCCAGTACCACAGTGTCTTGATTTCTGTAGTTTTATGGTACATTTGAAATAGGAAAGTGTAAGTTCTTTACATTTATTCTTTTTCAAAATTGTGTTGGTTCTTTTAGAGTCCCATTTCCATACAAATTTTAGGATCAGCTTGTCATTTCTTTCTAAAAGCCTGCTGGGTTTTTTGCTAGGGGTTGTTATGAATCTGTAGATCAATTTGAGGAGAATCACCAACTTGATGTTGAGATATCCAATCCCAGAGGGCATTCTGGCTTACCTATGCTTAGCATTCCAACACCAACAGAAGACAGTGCTGCTCTTTTCCCAGTTCTCTGGATAGAGTGAAGCTCACCAGTCCTTGCAGCCAGGCCTGGTCCCCTGCTGTTCACGTGTGCTTCCCCTGCTTCCACTTCAGCTACCCAGCCCCGAGCTTAGGTGGCCAGAACTGACTTACCTAAAGTTCCTCTCTGCCCTGAATCAGGACAAAGACATTTTGTCCTGAGAGCGATGTGATCACTGTTTTTTTTTTTTTAAGAACTTAGTTTTAGAACTAATAAATAACTTCAGAGCCTAGATTCAATCCTGTCTCTATCCTTAACCACAGTCCCCAACCCTAAAGCTGTGTTTCTAGCAACGGTAATTACTGAAGGCTTTTTTTCACTTCCTTCACGGTGCAAACACCATATAGTAGCTCTTCATTGCTCCTACTCACCTCAGCTCTGGCGCTCACACTTAGGATGTGTGTATTTGCGTGCACATCTACTGAAATGCAGTACTCATGAATATGTGGCTTGTATCTTGAGGCTTCTAAAGTATAGTGTTTCTTTTCATTGGTTCATAAAGATCATAAAAATGATTAACTTTGGGGGGAATTTGTTCTTTTTAACATTCTCAGTTATAAGGGGGCATTGTGCACATTGTGTTTCAAAGTAAATATATTCCATTAAAATAGTTAATTTCACTTTTGATAGGGATGTTTAACACACAGTACTTTCTATCCAGCTTAGCTAGATACCACACTCTGTTTTTTTTACTCTTATCTCACTGGCTACTCCTCTTATCTCCTTGATAGTTCTCTATCTTCTGACTCTTTAGTGTGCCAATTTCATCACAGGAATATGTGGCTTGCATATTGAAGCTTCTGAAGCACAGTATTATTATTGGTTTATAAGGAGCACAAAAATTAACTTTATAAAAATTGTTTTAGATGTTTTCATTTTCAATGGGGCATTATCTGCACTGTATTTCAAGGTAAATATATTCAGTTAAAAATGGCAATGTTCACTGCATCTTTTATTGATGGTGGATGTTTGGCAACTTATGGTACCTGTCTCTCCAGTGTATAGCATACCAGCATAACTCTGGCCTTCTGGACCAGTACCTTATGTTCTCCTGGATGTCTCCCTACCCTTGGCACACCCTGAGGCCCAGTCCTTGCATCTTCTCCTCCCTGCTCCCACCTTCAAACCTGCTCCTCTTGAAGTCTTCCACATCTCAAGAAATGACAATTCCATCCTTCCAGTTGCTCAGGCCAGAAACCTTGGCGACATCCTTAACACCTCTCTTTCCTTTTTCCCTACATCCAGGAAATCCTATTTGCTCTTCCTTCAGAATATTTTCAGAGACTGGCCACTTCTCACTCTCTCCACTGTAGCCTCCATTCCACCCCATTGGTAGAATAGTCTTACCCAGCTTCCTGCTTCCCCATGTCTGCCTAAATTCTTTTTTTTTAACAGCCCATTTTATTTTTTTGTGTAGTATTTCCAGTGTTTTTTCTTTTGCTTATTTTGAGATATAATTGGCATACAGTACTATATAGTTTAAGGTGTACAGCATAATGATTTCACTAATATATAGTGAAATGATTACCACAATAAGTCTTATTAACATCTGTCATCTCATAGAGAAAAATAAAACAATGTTTTTTTCCTTGAGAGCTTTTAGGATCTATTTCCTTAGCAACATTCAAATAAACCCTACAGTAGTGTTTATAGTCATTGTGTTATACATTATGCCTAATTCTATTATTTACATAGCAGCCTGAGTATTAATAATATTGCTCCTCTTCTCAAAACCTTCGCAACTCCTCAAAGCCCAAAGATCTCCCAATGGCCTACAAGGCTCTACACAGTCTGGTTCCTAGTCTCTTTCAAGTCAAGATTCAAATGACATCCTTCTCCCTGGATACTCCGAATCTCTTTATCCTGCTCTATTCTTTCCCATTGCACATTCTAATAGGTCATAGCATTTATTTATTTATTTTGGTGATTACCTAATTTAAGTAATCTGTAAGAAGGCAAGGATGTTTATATGTTTTGGTCATTGATAGATTCCCTGTGCTTAGATCGGGACTTGGTACATAGTAGGTACTTAGAAATACTTATGACATGAATAAGCAAATTAGTATAGTAGATTACAAATGAACAATTTATGGACTTAAGTAGAAGTAAAAAATGCAAGTGTGAAGATCATTTAATATGTTAATCACTATAATAACATGGTACAGTGGGAAAAGTTTGGGGTGAAAGGCAACACAGGAGGGAAAAAGCCCTGACTGCCACCAACTATACTTGGCAGGCTTCCTGATTTTTGCTTCTTTTTCCTCTCCCCTTCTTGTCTCCTATACTGTATCCCTCCTAAATTATCAGCAGTTCTCTAAATAAAGGCGCCTTGCTGCCTTCCCCCAGGCCTGGAACACACTGTCCTGTGGGTATCCTTTACTCTTTTCTTTCCTTCTTCCCTTTGGATTGAACTTGGAGATCACTGCCTCTGAGAAGCCCTGCTTGATCCTCCCAAACCCAGATTACATCCCCCACTTTGTGCTTGCTCATAGCACCCTATGTTGTCTAAAACTGTCATAATGTGTTAGGGACTCTGAGACCAAACTGAATGTTTCTGAACCCTTACTGGCTGGCCCCAGGCACAAAGCAGTTATTCTAAGAACTGCCAGCAGGGTTTTAAGGGTGGAAGTGAAATGGGGAAAAAGCGTTTGATTCCAGGAAGAATCACATTGTTGAGTCCTCTTGGCCAGTGGTCCCTAACCTTTTTGACACCAGGGGCCTGCGCTCCTATAAGAATCTAAGTCCTGATGATCTGAGGTGGAGCTGAGGTGGTGAGGTGATGCTAGCGCTGGGGAGCAGCTGCAAATACAGATGAAACTTCACTTGCTTGCCTGCTGCTCACCTCCTGCTGTGCGGCCTGGTTCCTAACAGACCAGGGACCATATTGGTCCGCAGCCTGCTCTTGGCCTGTGTAGGTACAAGTCACGTTATCAATTCATTTTCTTGAGGTATCTCCCACATTAGTGAAATAACACGAATGTAAATAGACACACTCTGTTTCATGGAGGAAGCGCCCTTTGAAAGGTTTTGTTTTTGCACCCACATCACTTTATGATGCTTAGGAATTTGGTATTCCCCTGGGCCCAGGGGATGGGCTTGGGGGTTCATGAGACTGGGGAAGGGAGATGGAAGAAATAGTGATATGCTTAGGAAAAGGTTCTCACCAAACGACTACAGATCTGACTTAGAGATGACCAGAGAGGATATCCCTGTGTAGGGATCTCTAGAAGCCATGATTTGTTTAAAGGGTTTGATGTTTCCTTGTGATAGCTTTAAGTTTTTGCTTTGCTACGGAAGTGGAGGGAAAGTCAAGTTTGTGAGTCAGGAAGTGCAGAGAGAGAGAGAGAGAGCTGGAGAAAAGTGGAGAGGCAGTGACAGATCAGAAAGTCAGCAGTAATAGGAGGGAAGCTAAGAGGAGCCATTCCAAGTGACAAGTGACCAGTGATGACCAAGATGTGTGAGCATTAGCCAGGAATCTTGCAACACTCACGATTATTCTATTTGCCTCTTAAATTTGAAAGCCTGGAAAATTTGGGGGACCCTCAAATTGCATTTTGAAGGCTCCATGTGGGATAGGGATCAGGAAATAATGTGTAAGACAACAGCCACCATCCGTTTTGGAATGTGCCAGTGTACAGGTCTTGGTGTGTACCTGCAGAAATTAGTACTCATTTGGGAGATACCTATGGACCCTGAGACAGAGACAGATTGGACCCCACAAGATGCCTTAAAAATCCTGAACAACTATAGAGTGCATGGCAAAACAGTTTTCAAGAGAAAAAAAGAATGCATATGCAGTTTTATTAGAGTTTGCTGACGATATAACTTTTCAATTCCCAGAGATTGGGGTGGGGGCTAATTACATGAACAGCGATTACCAAGATAATTACCACAGACTCTGGATTTCTGAAAAGCCTCAACTTCTTTTTTAAGAGGAGGGGGGAGGGTATATAGTACCCTAAATCCTCAGAACTCAGGGTAGGAACCTCCTTCCAATTCCACTACCACTCCCAGTCCCAAAGTCTCTAGCTTGCCTCCAGACAGCTGGGCCTGCTAGATATCGGATTTTAGGACTGTATTCTGAAATACTTAAGCTAGAGGGTTAGGAAAGGACAGTTTCCAGCTAATCCAAGGGGCTCTATCAGTGTGAAAGGATGTCCTCAAGGTATTTAATAGCTTCCATTATTCCAGTGATTGGTGGGAAAAGTAACTGAAGACAGGAATTACCCGGAGTTCATTTATTTAAATGACCCGGTTTTACTTTGCTTGGTTTTGGAGAAGCAGAATGCTTCTTACTGTACCAGACTCTTTTGTAAAACACTTTTTTTTAAAAATGAGAGTGAAAGCAGCATCAGTGATTTAAAATAACTTATTTTTCAGGGATGGGCTCTACATAGTAAACATATAGACGCAGCCCAGTTTCAGAATCAGTAAAGTATAAAAAAAGTACATTTTAGATCATGAAATGCTACATATGAGACCATATGATGTCACAATAAGGGTGTAGTGATCACAGTGGCTCACGACATCACCGTATGTATGTAAGTATTCATGCTACACAGGACAGACACATTTCAGTTCCTGATCGAATCAAAAACTGATGTTTCTCTACAGTTTAATGCCACACTATGTCATGTATAGCTCAAAATGTGTTAGCTAATGTACAAAAATAAAAATTCATCGCTTTTAGATGCTCAGAAATAATGTATGAAAACTCAAATATTCAAAATTGAACGTATGCCATTTTAAAGTTTATTTTATGGTTGATACTTCTTTAAAGCTTGTTTTATAGTTTAAATGGGAAAAGGGACACTTATTTCTCTATTTCCAGAATATTAAGGTGTTCTCTATTTTTTCCCACGAAGTAGTTTACTTTAGCAAAATAGTACACCGTGTGCTGTTTTGGCCTCTTGGGAAACATGACAAGTTCAAGTTTGCTAGAAAGCGATAATGATCGCTTTTAGCTACACATCTCACTCAAAGTTAATCGGGATATTGGTCTAGAGAGAAAATGGCGGCGGGGGGTGGGGGTGGGGGTGGGGGTGGGAGTAGGAGAAATTCCTGTTTAGATTCAGAAATGGGCGATGGATGATTTAAGGTTAGTTGTAGCACCACTGGCCTCCAACTGTGTATTTGCCAACTACACTTTTCCCACAAAGAGATTTCACAACGATGAATTTACAAAAGTTCTATAATGTAGTTTTACATTATGAATCAAGAAAAGGCGATATTTAAAAAGCATTAGCTAGACTTCTACAGCCGATTTGTTAAAAATGAACACCCCCCCCCCCAAATCACTGTCCTCTGAATGTTCGTTCTTGTCATCTTATTTGGACACAAATAGAAAGAGAACAGCGTTTTTAGATCTGGCATTTCTCTGTGTGGTGCAGACACGCCGTTTTCTATGAATTTTCCCACCTGGGAAATATATTTCTGAAACGTGTCGTGCAACAAGCCAAGTCAACTGTGACGCAATAATGCCCTGCAAGTTGCCTTACAAAAATGATGTCATTTGGTGCAGATGTAGTCACTTCAACACAGGTAGGGGCACGCTCCATCCACGTCCTCCCCAATTCCCCCACTCCCACCGAAAGCAAGATGCCAAAAGGCATTTTCCGGGCTTCCTAACCCTAAACTTGTCAAGGGTGGGCGCACCGCAGTGGCTGGAGCCCACTGCTCGTGCAAACAGAACGGTATCTTTGCGCGGGGACTAGCACACGCAACCGTTCCCAGCCCCGACGGCGGGGGAAACCGCACGGAACCGAGCCCGCAGCAGCAGCGCGGGGCCCGCTGGCATAGCCAGCGGGGACGTGGGGCCCCGCGGGCGTGGGACAGCCCTGCCCCCACTCCACTCCCACACTCGCTCCCGCTCCCGCGGAGCCGGAAGTGACGCGCGCTAGCTGAAAGATGGCGGCATTGGCTTTCGACCAGGGGGAAGGTAAACACCCTCCGGGCCCCCACCCGCACGAGGGCCCCCTTGAGGCGCCGGCGGGGGCTGAGGACGCCTCCAGAGCCTGATCTGCTCCTCACAGCTACCCACCCTTCGACCTCCCTACCCGCGTGGCAGACTTCCGCGTTGCGACGACGGCGCACAGAACCTCCTGCCGGCGGGCCCCGCCTCCCTGGGCGGGCCCCGGGCGGCTCCCGCGGCCCACAGGGGGCGCGCGGCCTGGAGCGGCCCCTGGCTCGTGGCCCCGCAGACCCCGCCCCTCTCCCGCCCCTTTCCCGCCTTCCTCCACCCCCGGCGTGGGTGATCCTGAGGCTCGGCGCGCTTCGCGGCAGAAGCCCGGAGACGCCGTCGTCGACGTCGCCACTGCTGGCTTTTCTGCTGCTACCCGCGGCCCCCCAGCCCCTTTCCCCGCCCGCGGCTTCGAGTCGGCCCTCCCGCCAAGCCCCGCCAGGCGCTGTGAGGCCCCTGGTGTTGGCAAGGCCGGGTCCGGCCCCGACGCCGCGCCGCCTCCCGCCGAGCCCGACTGTCTTGACTCGCGACTCAGCGCTGTCTTCTTTCCCAGGACTGGTTTGGAGGGGATCGCAGGCGCGCAGACTCGCCCCCCGCCGGAGCGTCCCGGCCCGGCCCGGGAGCGGCCCCTTGTAGACGCTCTTCGGAGAAGCCTGCCGAGTGCCGTCCCGGCGCCCGACCGCCCACCGCCCGCTGCCGGCCCGCTTCTTCCTGATGCAGACTGCCGTCCACTAGAGGCTGGACAGACCCCCGAGGTGCGTAGCCGCCCCTGGCCCTCCGGCCTGTGGGAGCCCGGGCTTCGGCTGCGGCTCCGCGGTCGGCACCAATTCGGTAGCCCTTTCTGTACAGACCCGAGTCAAAAACATTTAGTAGACGCCGGGACCTAATTTATCTTTGAGTTTACTTAAATCGTTTGAAATTTAATTTTTTTCTAGGAGGAAAAAAAAGGAAGAAGCATAATTCAGCCATTTTTTGCAGCACACAGCCGCAGGTACCATGATTATTTTCTCCCTAACTCGTTCCTTTCCTTTAAAAATTTCTATTTACGTTTGAAATAGAACTATGCGAAATGCGAGGCATAAAACGTGGAGTCAGAAGGTCTGGGTTCGACTGGGTGACTGAGAAAATCGCTTAGCGAGCCTTGGTTTCTTATCTGTGAAATCTCGTCAGTAATAGCCACATCACAGGATAGTGAGGACTGTATGAAGCCATATATATGAACAAAATCTATAGCTGTAAAGTGTAGTAAAAATGCAAGGCAATTTTTTAAGTAACCTTTGCCAGAGTGGTTAATGTTGTAGGGGCTAACTGTTGCTGCCTCTTTATTTTTATATTACGAGTATAAGTAATAAGTCCGGAATATTGAAGCAGTGCTGTGAAAATCTACTAGATATATAATAGTCACATTGCTTGGCCTTCTTCCTATGAAATGTTAACTGCTTATTTAAATAACGGTATTCTTTAATTCAAATTTAACGTTGCTGTAGTGCTTTGTTTTTCAATTTTATAGGCCTCATATGTCCTTTTTCTTACTCGCAATATTAATTTAACACCTTACATTTGTTTAGTCTTTTATATTTTCCGAATTTATATTTTCTTTTGTTAATCTGATTAAATCGTAATTCAGAAAATGCTGTTAAGATAGATACCTTAATTTTAATGCCTGTTTTTCATATCTAGGGAACAGGATGCCTCAATATTTCTACTAATGTGAAAATTGTTTCTGAAGAGCTTATAAATCATTCAGATTTCTATATTCTTAATAGATCTAGAAATGTATAGAAAATTTTAACTTTTGACAATGTAGTATTTATGTAATTCTTTTTAAAAATCACATTTACTTGCTTAGAATCAGTTTTTCAGTGGTAAAGGATGTTAATTTGCACTCTTTATTGCTGATTAACTTGGAGGGATAATAGGATAGTAAATATTTGTGGCTTAAAAATTGGACTTGTCAGAATTTATGATATATATGTGTAACAGATCAGTATGGGATCATTACTCGACACATCAAAAATGTAATATGGTTTGGCTTTAAAAATGGTCCACAAAAACGTGAAAGAGAAGCATTTTTTTAGTCTATTATTTTTAGCTAACAAATGGTTCTCTGAGTTTTTTTGAGATATTAAATTTATAATCTAATACCAGTTATCTTTCAGAGTATGCTCTTGTGTTTTGTAAAAAGCCAGAATAATATAAGGCGGGCAGGATTAAATTAGTAAAAGAAGAGCCTACTTTAACGTGCTAGCTTTTATACATTGGACTGCTCTGAAGGTAAAATTTTGGCAAGTTTTACTTATAGCTTATCCTGAGGGTAAAATTCCCAGTAAAACAAATTAGTGCTATATTGGGAATTTTAAGGTTTGATCTCTCTGCCTTGATTGGGGTTATATGGGGCTAATACCTTGGAACCAGGGCTTCATAGGTGTTCAGATGGGCCCCGGACTTGGTTTAATAATCTGCGTGTAAAACTGGCATCGTATAACATAAAGGTGAGTGGTAAAATTCATACTAATAATTTAAATTTAAATTTTTATTTACTTAAAATGAATTAAACAGCAAATAAAAACATCATGACAAGTCAAGAGAGACCTCAGAAGAAAGGAGAAAGCTCTGTGTTTTAGTACCTTTAATGATAGTTTTTTTCCTGCTTTTGAGCAAGGGGCCCCACATTTTCATTTTGCCCTGGGCCCCAAAAATTATATAGCTGGCCCATTATCAAGGTTGCCATTTCTCGTTGTAAATGTTTTGAGAGTGAATAACTTTTAACTGTGAGGAGAATGAATCTTTAGCTTATGAGGGGTTGGACTAATTTACTTGCATGTATTTCAGCTGAATTGGAATACTGTACCTCCTGTGGGATTTTTTTATTGAAGAGAAATGAAAGATGCCTTGGTGAAGCATTGTAGGATGGTTGGTTAAACTCAAAGGCTCTGAAGTGAGGCAGACCCTAACTCTACCACTTATTAAGAATCACAGCCTCGGGCAATTTACTTAACCTTTGGGCTTTGATTTTTCTCATCTTTAAATCAGTGATGGTTACAGAACCAGGAGGGTTGTGAGGATTAAATTTATCTAGTCATTCAACAGTGTTTATTAAGCACTTGTTATATGCCAAGTGCTATTATTTTTCTAGGTTCACAACAGTCAGTGAAACAACCAAAAAAAAAAATAAAACCCCAAAACAAAAAAGTAAACTAAATAAGGAAAAGACCCCTTTATCTCTATTAATGTACTACGGAGAAAATACTAAGAGAAAGAAAGTGGATGAGGCATGTGTGGGGTTTTTGATTTTAAAGAGGGGGTTTGAGGAAGCTTCGCTGAGATGACACTGGAATGAAGGGAGCCATATATTTCTGGGGTTGGAGTGATCCAGGCAGAGGGAATGCTAAGTGCAGAGGCCTTAAGGTGGGCGTGTGGCTAGTTTTCAAGAAACAGCAAAGTGGCCAGTGTGTCTGGGGCAGGTTGAACAAGGAGGAGATAATTATTAATGAAGGGACCCTCATGGTTTATCTTTGCCATGGGTATATGTTGTATTGTTGCAGGTCCAAAAGTGGAAGGCTTTTTTCAGAATTAGAAATTTTAATTTTGGAATAAAGAAACTAGAAAAAGCAAGATTATTTTCTCAGATTTTCTTTTTAATATAAGACCTTTACAGCTCATCTGGCTGAATCATTGAAGCAAGTAAAAAGAGATAGAAAATTTATTCATTGTCTCTGATAAGGTTTATTGAGTTTCATTAATGATTCTGCATCATTTAAAACTTTGCGGGAAATCCATGTCATAATATCATAATAAACCTTCCAAAATATTTAATTTTTGTGGAGAACTAAAATTATAAAATTACAGTTTCAATGATTTCAAGTTAGGGTGTAACTTAGAATATTTGGGGTTTTATTCCCCAATAGAGGTTTTTCCTAGAATTCTCACTGGATCCAATCTCTAAAGGCTAGGGAAGCTGTTTTCCATGACATCACCCTTGGATTACTTCTATTTGTTGTGAGGAATGAGCAGAGGAGCATTGAATTAAAATCTTCTGATGAAAAAATAGTATTGAAGCAGGAGTGTCTTTTTTTTTTCTCGCCTACAAGGATTTGTATATTATAGGATGGCTAAATGCTGAACATACCTGAAAAGTGAAGTAATTTGGATAATAGTTGCCAACCTGGAGGCTGGAAGACTCAGAGCCTTCCTAAAAGCTTAAATGGTCATTTGCAATTTGGTACTGAGTTATAAAAACATTTTGATGGACAAGGAAGAATTTCCAGTATAAAGCAAATTTAAGTTAATTTACACAGTCTTTCCTCCCATACTAACCTATTTCTGAAGTTGAGTAGTGTATCTGAGAGTAAAATGACTGCTAATAGAGCTAATAAAATTAGTCTGTTTTCAAATTTTTCTTTCCTTTTAGATTGATTATCCGCTTTGAGATTGTTGAATTTAAAATTTTTACTTTATGGGTTACAGAAATTGTGAGAAATTTTATGACTCAAATTAATTCTATTTTTATCTATAGTAAGCCTTCCATTTTCTTTTTAGTATGCAAGTATGGCATTTTTTGCATAGGCATCAACTTGAGTAGGCTAACAGTTTGAGGATATAGGTATCATGAAATAATTTAAATTTGTCATTGGTGATAAGTATAACAACCTCTGAGAATCTAGATTTTGTACTGAATAACTTAGGGTTTTATATGAATTTTCAAGCAGCTGTGGGAGACTGAAAGCATTAAATTATTGCTTATGGCATAAACATGGAGGGTAGTTAGTTTTGAAACATCTATTTAATTGCCTAGAATTTTGCCTTCAAATCAGAATGGCAGCCTTCTAAAACTGAAAGGAAGCATTTAATTTCCTTGCCTTTAGTTTCCTGTCCAATTTTACCCCCATCAGATTTCTTTCTTTACTGGTTACCAAAGAATTTGAATTGTTAGAAATTTCTGTGATATAAATAGCAGTAATAGTCTTCCAGGGCAGAGATAGTCTGGTGTATATGTGTGTTGTCATTTATCTCTTATCATTGTACCATCAATGGTATTCAAAACTTTTGGTCTCAAGACCTTATTATACACTTAAAAATTATTGATATTCCAAGGAGTTTTTGTGTATGCAGGTTGTATCTATTTATATTTCTCATAATAGAAATTTAAACTGGGAAATTAAAAATAATATTTGTAATTCATTTTTAAAAACTCATTACACGTTAATCTTTTTTATGAAAAATAACTTTTCCAAAAGAATGAAAAACTTGGTGAGAAGAGTGGCATTGTTTTACATTTTTACAAATCTCTTTAATGTCTGGCTTTATGAAAGACAATGGGCTTATCTGCTTCTGCATTCAGTCTGTTAAGGTATCACACATGTAGCCTCTGGAAAAAATGAGAATAAGTGCAAAAGATAAATAACTTTTAAAATTATGATTATGAAAATAGTTTTGACCTTGCAAAGTCCTTTTAGGAGAAGAGAACCCCAGTTGTCCCTGGACCACACTTTGAGAATCACTGTATTAATTGTTCTTATACATAGAAAATGCAAAACTGTTTTTTTCTTTATAGTCAGTGCCAAGTTCATGAAAAAGACAAACTCTTCAGTATTTCTTTCCTAGTAATATAAGTATGCCTTGTCATTTAGTTTGAGTTGGTTCCACTTTTGAAAAAACCTACCACTTCAAATTTTGAAGGCCAAGTGTAGAATGTATACTTGTACAAGTTTATAACCATGATTTTTTCTTAATCTGATGTTTTGAAAAGTAGATATATAGAATTTCTGTATGTTGAACATTTTGTATGTCATTAAATACCTTTTCTCAAAGTTCCTTAATGGATTTTCCCCCCAGTTCTCACTGATTTATAGTTCTTTTTTGGTTTTCTTTCATTTTGCAATGATTATTTTTTATAATAATTAATTCCTTAAATTGCTATGATTCTTTATTTAGAAAATTCTTATGCATGAAGTTTTATATTTTTTTTGTATTATACTTTTTCTAGTTTTTTATTTGCTTATATGTGTGTGTTGTGTTGTTTTATTTTAAGCCTCACTTTTTTTTTCTTCGTAGTTTCCAGGGTATGGATAGTAGACAAGTTGATTTTTCTTTCATGTATTCATTTATAAGTTTTATTGTTTGATGTCTTAAACATTGATGTTCTATATCCATGCTGTTAAACAGAATAAAATGCAGGCCACATAACATAGTTTTAAATTTTCTCATAGCCACAGTTTAAAAAAAGTAAAAAACAGGTGACGTTAATTTTAATATATTTTATATAACCCAGTATATCCAAAATATTGTTTCAAGATGTATTCAGTATAAATTTGAATAATGAGATACTTTACATTTTTTTTATTCTAAGTCTTCAAAATCTGGTGTCCATTTTATACTTACAGCACATTTCAATTTGGTCTAGCCACATTTCAGGTGCTCAATAGCCCCGAGGCTGGTGACTTCCATATTGAACAGCACAGATATAGAGGAGAGCAGCTACTCTGGTTAGGGCAGAAAAGCCTAAGGAGTCTATAAAAGCCAGAAAATTATACTTGTGTGATGAGAAAAAATGGAAAACAATGTCACTGCAAAATGAGGTCATGTTTTGACTACCAGTACATCTGATCTGTTATAGACTTGCATTGTGATAAACTGTAGGGAGGTGTGGGGCCTATAGAGAGAGATTGGAGGGGTGTCAAGTTCCCATGGTCTTGTGGGTATAAGAAGCATTAGGCAAGAGTTGGACGAAGGAAACCAGCATTGATTGATCTCTGGTGGGGTGCCTTGCTCTGAGCTAGACATTTAATTTATGTTAATTCATTTAATTTTTACCCCAACGCAATAAAATAATGATTATTTTTTTCTAATATATGGATGGAAACTGAGGTCAGGAAGTTAATTTCTCCAGGTCACATAGGTGATAAATACTAGTAAGTTCTCTTATTTTAAAGGTTTTACTCTTTCTAACCACACTATTGTATTTTTTTTTACAAGTCAGATTCTAGTCTTTATTTCTAAAAAGTTGTACGACCTTAAAGAGAAATTTCACCTGTAGATTTTAGTGTCTTCATCTATCTAGTTATAGTTGATCCTGGGTCCTTAGAAACTTTACTGGGAGGAGGGGCTGGGGTTCAAAGTGCTATTGCTAGCAAGAAGGGTTTCTCCAGAGTTAACTGTTAATGAGTTAGGTTCATTATATTGGTTCCAGTGACACCAAGTGAAGTGGTGTAATAATAAACCCTAATGTTATGGTGCATTTACGGGCTATATACTACTCTAAGTCTTTTTTACATGTATTAACTCATTTAATTCTCACAGCAACCTATAAAGTAGATTCTATTAATACTACTATTCCCTTTTTACAGATGAGGACAGTAGAACACGGATAGGCTAAGTAGCTTCCCCCAAGGACACAGAGCTAATAGGAGGTAGAAACGGGATTCAAATATAGATACCTGACTCCAGACTTGTACTCTTAGCTCACTATTTCCATTTACAGACATACCATGTTGGTTAATCACTATTTTATCACTTTTTACTTACACATTCTTCCCATGAAAGTGTAAAATACTGCTGTTGTTTTAAAGCTGTTAGTCTTACAGATGCACCAAACTTTAGTGTAGGAAAGAAGTTATTACTGTGTATGTCTCAGCTACCACAGATTAGTTTTGGAAGTCAATTTACATCAGGTAAACTTGATAAACTTCACAAATGCATTGCTGAGACTTGAAAAAATAGCTATAGTTTATTTACTCTGCATATCTATGCAAATGCATTGTACATCTGTAAAATATAGAATAAATGAGAATTTTATGATTAAAAACTTACAGAGATCGTTATGTTCCATGCTCTCATTTTACAGATGCAGGGATAAGACCAAGAAAGTTTTAATAATGTAATCAAAGTATAACTAGTTCTAAAACTCTGTTAGGAAGGGACCTTTGTTATATGTAGGGAAAACCCACCTAAGGTAGTAAAAGAGATTTTATTCTAAGAATGTAAGGATTTCTCTCAGAACCGAAGGGCAGAAATAGAAGCTGGACCTAAGAACTGGAAAAACGAAGGTGTTAGGGAGCACTCCCTGTCCTTTCAACTTGGCTTTATTTTTCCTTCTCAGTTGACTAGCTTTCTCTGATTCTCAGCCTGCGTAGCAAACAGAAGTTGGTTCCCACAGTTGCTCTTTGATATGTTCCAGGTCCAGTCACGCACAGTCAGTGCATATCTCTCTTTTTCCCTTTCTCTCCTCTACATTCTAGACAAAAGAATGTTCATCTTGGTTCATATTTCCCACATGGGTCTGACCATACGTGACTGGGGACAGGATTACAGAGCAGAAGCCTGCTTGCTGGGAATCTCCCTTGGTGGGCTGCGGGCGCCCAGAGGAGAGCTGGTGCTGTCTTTTGACACAGCTTCCTAATCCTCCTCTTTTTTCTTCTTGCTGTTTTGCCCTACGATGTTTCCACCATAGTAGGTATCTAGAACCTAGGTTGCCTTTTTTATTTTTATTTTTGAGAAAGCATAACATCTCTTTTTAAAAATTTTTCTTTAGATGGAATGTTTTAAGAAAAGTGAATATTAGCTGTTTGAGACTTTATTCAGATAGTGATAATTATTGAACAGAGGGTTACTTTGATAAGTAGTGACATATATAGTATTTTAGGCACTGCCAAAATAACAATAAAACACAAAGCAGTCTACTCTCAAGTATATGAACTCTCAAGTATATGTGCAGCTTTCTATTATTAAGTCTCCAGGAAATAAAACCAGTACATCTTGATGAGTCAGAGGAATAATTGGTGTCCATAATGATCCTCAGAAAGATAAGGAAATATCAGATTTTTCATCCAGTTTAATTTGTTACTTTTTTTTTATTTTGAAAATTGATAATTAGTGTGATGTTGATAGCAGATACCACACTATATGATGTTCCTTTTGTTCCCACTATGCGTTTGTGTACATATGCCTCATATCACTCTAAGCTCATTAATTTTACCTTTAAAAATAATGCAAGAAAAAAAACCTGATAGCTTGCTTTAATCTCGAGTGTGTTAGTAAAGTAGTTCTGCCAAGCATTGATTACAGTGTTTAAAACATGTTATATCTGTTTTCCAAATTATAGACAGCTCTCTTGTGCTCTGCCTTTCCAAAAATGAAAGTATATAGCTTTTGGATTAATGGAGTACTAATAAAAAATTTGATATTAATTTCATCTAGTGCATACTTTGCTTGTCTTAGGTAAGTGAACATATGATGTGTTACAACCAATAAGAAAGGTAAGTTAGGGACAAATGGGGAGAAAGGCACTTAGAATGCCTCTTGATAAGACAGGGAACACAAAAGAAATAACTGATTGGAGGAGAGGAGGGTAAAATTACGATTCTGTTTAGATGATGATTTTGAGATCCCTGTGGAGCACCCAGAAGTGTCAGACAGGCAATACAGTATATAGAGTACTGGTGTAAGGACAGAGATCTGGACAGAGTGTCAAGGTAATGGTAAAGGTAGGTGTTAGTGAAAACCATGGATTTAGATTAGAGTGACTAGGCAGGGAGACACAGTACTTAGATGAGATAAGAAAAGGTACATGAGCAGAACAGAATTCCTGGTGAACACCAGTGTTTAAAGGTAGCTCGAGAAAAATGAGCCCAGGAAGGAGAATGAGAAATAAGCAGCCTGGAAGTAGGAAGAGAATCAGGAAAATAGTGTCATGAAGCTGAGAGAGAGAAGAGCCAAGGGAGTATATCACGAAGAAGGGTCTGAGAAATTAGGACTAGGATGTAACCATTGAATTTGGTGGTTAGGTTGGGTTTTGTGTTTTAGGTTTTTTTTTTAAACAATGAACTTAAAAGAATAATAATATACTTTAATTCTAGATAGATTAGAGAAAACAGATTAACAACAACAACAAAAAAATAGAACTGCCTGATATTCTACCATCCCATAGTAACCATTTTTAACATTTTGGTATATCATCCTTTTAGACTTACTAATTTTTAAAAATTAATGGTCTTTTTTTTTTTTTTTTGAGATGACCCAGACTGGGGGGATAACTACTTATTTATATCAATTAATATGTCAAGAAATTAAATACAGGATGTCATAGGCAACAAACATAGTGATGAAACAAAGTAGTAGAACTTAGTGATAGCCTACTCACAAGAGTGGAGAAGTGGTGCCTTTTGAATGTCGGTGGACGCTGCCTTTTCACTCTCAGCAACTGAAGGCTCTGCCAAATCCAGAGTACAGAGATTTCTGAAAGGTACACACCTCCATACCTAACATAGTGCCTGACACATAAAGATACTCTTCTTTAGTCACTGAAGGAAGAGGCATTGATAATAGAATGGTGAGATTGACAGTGACAGCTTCCCTGAGGAAGGAGGTTAAGCAGGTGACAGTGGTGCCAGTCGCTTCACCGGAAAGCTCATGGTCCATCCAAACACCCAGCCAAGGAAAGGAAAGAGCTTGGCAAATTGAGTCTCATACCAGAAGGTCTAAGCTGGAGAAAGACAGAGGTAAAGTTTGGAGAATGATGGACCAAGTGAAAAGAGAGGAAAAGGTTGAGCCAGAGAGGGCAAGGTGACAGTTAAGATTTCAAATGTAGACCACTTCTGGATTGTGGCAAGGGCCAACAGGGTTGGAAATACTGTTTTAAAATGGAGTAAAGGGGGCGGTTATAGGGGTTGAGGTCAGGGAACTTTGCATCTTATTTTTTGGATGAGTGATCTTAAGTGAGCACTGAAGAGATAGAGAAGATGACACAGATGGAGTCTTATGAGTGAAAAGCCATGTTTTAGAAAAAGGACAATGGAAAGATAAGGTTTAGAATGTAGGTGCTATAAGCAATAGAAGAGTATTTTGTTCTCTGAAGAATATAGAAGAGTATTTTTCTTATTTAAATCAGACTGCTGAGAAAACTTTCTGTGACCAGCATGAGCCTGTATGGGAATCTGTTTACACTGAAGCTCAAGGTTCCACTGGGAACAGTGGAAAGGGTTGGGACAGAATTCAGGGATGGGAGGATGGGTTGTTGGGAAGGAAGCTCAGAGCTGTGTGAGGATGAGAATTGAGAGGATAGATGGCCTAGGATGGAGTTGTGTAAAAAGGAGAAAATTACTTCATAAACAGTTTCATGGACTGAATTAGTTTACTCTGCTTTACTTAAGAGATCTAATTATAATTTCATTATCTTGGCTTCATTTCTCAGATATGCAAAAATGTGGTTTAATTTTCTTTCAAAATTATATTTTTATATTTTAAATAAGTAAGCAGTACATGATCGTTTTTAAAAATAAGGTTACTAAGTAAAATGGGAACAATAAACCTCAAAATTTCTTGAAATCCCACTACCCAGGGACATCATTTTTTGGTATATATTCCTCCAGACTTTTTCTCATCTAAACATATTTATATTTATTTAATTTTTGAAAATACACTGCATATACTGCAGTTGCCTGCTTTTTAAAAAATATGTAACAAGACCTAATAGATATCCTTTGTCAGAATAGGTAGATTGCTGCCATCTTTTTTAGTTGTTATAGTAATCCATTATAGGACTGCACCATATTTAGTTAATAATCTATTATTGGGCTTTTGAATACTTTCTAATTTTTTTTTATTATGAATAAGGCTAGAAAGAAAAACCTGTGTGTACAACTTGGCATATTTATCTGATTCATTTGGGTACATTTCTAGGAGTTTTCAAGGTCAACAGTGTACTTTCGGTTTCTTTTTTGGTTTTCATAATTTAATATTTGACTGAAAAATCTTTTTTGTGTTGATAATTTGGGGACACGTTTAAATATATTTGGTGAACAGTGGAAAATCATTGAGATAGGCACATAACATTTGTAAGTGAACAATTTACTATTTATTGATAGATATTTAATAGATTTTTCCCCCAGGTAGGTAAACCAAAAGCATTAGCTTGCAAATATTTAGGTTCTCTTCTCCCAAGGGGATTGTGCATTTAGGATTTAGGCAGTGGAATTGAGATAATTGTAAAAATTGTTTAAGCTCTAAATTAATAATGTCTTCAGAATGCATGGAAATGATTAACACAGTTTTCTTTGATTACTTTTTTTCCAGGCGATTCATGGCAGGGGACATGGAAGGATTTTGTTCGTCCATTCATGATACCAGTGTCTCTGCTGGTTTCAGAGCACTGTATGAGGAGGGATTGCTTCTTGATGTCACTCTGGTTATTGAAGATCATCAGTTCCAGGCCCATAAAGCTCTCTTGGCCACCCAGAGTGATTACTTCAGAATTATGTTCACTGCAGACATGAGGGAACGAGATCAGGACAAAATTCATTTGAAAGGTCTAACAGCTACTGGTTTCAGCCACGTTCTTCAGTTTATGTACTATGGAACTATAGAACTGAGTATGAATACTGTTCATGAGATTCTTCAGGCCGCCATGTATGTTCAACTTATAGAAGTGGTGAAGTTCTGCTGCTCTTTTCTATTAGCGAAAATCTGCTTAGGGAATTGTGCAGAAATTATGAGACTCTTAGATGATTTCGGTGTAAACATCGAGGGAGTCAGGGAGAAGCTGGACGCCTTTCTGCTAGACAATTTTGTGCCACTCATGTCCAGGCCTGACTTCCTGTCTTATCTGAGCTTTGAGAAGCTCATGTCTTATTTGGATAATGATCATCTGAACAGGTTCCCAGAGATAGAGCTGTACGAGGCTGTGCAGTCTTGGCTGCGGCATGATAGAAGACGCTGGAGACATACCGATACCATCATTCAGAACATCAGGTTTTGTTTGATGACCCCATCCAGTGTTTTTGAGAAGGTTAGTGCATTTGAAAGCAATAGACAGGATTCATCATTGAGTTAAAGCAGTATGTCTTTATAGATAAGATTGTTAGGCTGGGTAAGGGGCCAGAAAGAATGAATAGTTTATAAGAATAGTTTATGTGTAAGTTTAATTTGTTGTAGGTTCATTTAGCTTTTTTTAAAACACATTTTCTGGGTGAGAGATGAACCAGGTAGGTAGTGGAATAGTTTGATTTTAAAAGTACTTTTAATTGTGAAGCATACTTATTTAGCCTAAAATATTAGAAGTTTGGTTTAGCTTTTCACAAAGTAATTAAATCTGAACTGGGTCAGGCTGGTTCTCTTTTTTAAAAAATTAAGTACCAAATGGTGAAATTAGAGTTGAGGAATTTTATAGTTCTGAATGATAAGCATTAATAATTTCATATTTCTCTAAAATGTAGTAAGGAAACATAAAATAGCTCTTGAAAACCAAAAGGCCCAAGTGGTGACTTTCTTCCCTGCTCTTACCTAGTTCTGTTTTCCCCCCCGTTTGAGCACACTAACTAAATTTAACCATGAAAACTCTGTTTATGTCTAAACCTGTCATTTTGGCCTTTCTAAACAAATAGGCTATAAATCCTCTATTTATGTTGATCAAACATCTCTGAACATTTTACCATGTAATAGTTCTGCTATCTTTAAAATAGTCTTTTTCCAAGACAGCTTTGGCCTTTTTACATGTAATCGTTTTTCATTTTTATATCAGTCTCACTTGTGATCCTTTCTTGCCCAGAGGAGAGAAAGCAGTTTCAGTAATTGCATAACTTAATTGGTTTCTAATCACATGGTTACCTCTGGGGCTCTGTTTATCTCTTGCATCTTTTCTTTCTAGAAAGCACACTTAAAGCTTTGGTCGACACCATCATGTTAAATAGTTCTTCACCTTTAGTTACTAGATCTGGTGATAAAAATATAATATTTGCAAAGGAGGGGTGTTTACACCATCTGAAAAATAAACAAATTTGCGCCTTCGAATAACACTCAGCAGCCTGACAAGTTTTTTTCCCTTCTGAAATACTGTAAAATACCATTAACTTATACACTTAATAGAGAACTCAATTTTATGGGATTTTATCTTTATTCTCAAAATGTACTGATAAGGCAGATATAATTGAAACTGAAGAATACATTTCTTAATTATTTTTGTTGAGTGAGAATCAGCCCCACACTATGTAAATCATTTGTCTGTTTTGATTTTTTTCCTTCTACTGTTTTTATTGCTCTATTTCCCTGGGGAATCCTGTTTTGTCTTTATACATTGAATGCAAATGCTTTTCCATTACTAAAACAAACAAAAACCCTCCAACTAGATGGAAGTACTGTGAAATAGAAAGTAAAATTTCCCCTCTAGTGGGACGATAAGATGGATAATTGATAGCAGTAAATGACTTTTAAGTACTGAGCTGCAGAGCCTTTTTATATTCCAATTATCAGTTTAGGGTAGTCAATAGTGACAGCAGCTGGGCTGAAAGTTAATACCATCAGGTAGTTTTATAAATGGGTAGTTTTGTAAATGGTTCACAAGCATCAATTGTATCTTCTGATGGATTGCTTGCATACACAGCATAGGAGGTGATTATTACCCATTGGCCAGGTATTGTGAGTCTCATCAGTATGAAAATGTTGTTAAGGCTTCCTTCTTGAATTAATTTCTTAGGAAAACTTAATAAGGCCCTGACCACAGAGAAATCTTTCAGTTTGATTTGAATAATACTGGTAAGATAAATGGAAGGTAGTGATTCTTGTCTTTGCGGTGTTCGAGAGTTAATGTTTATCAAAGGAATCTATGGCTTTCTAAATGTTGAGAAACACTAAGGTCAGATTTGAGACCTGATCTCTAGAAATAAAACTTCAGAAACCAAACTAAAATGGAAATTTTGCTTGGAAAATAAGAATTTGGACTATTTTACACCATACTATTTTGAGTTCCTTGAAAATGGGGCCCATCTATTTTCCCTGTGCTCAGCACACTGCAGGTCTCAAGGCCATTTTAATATCCATTATATATGCTCGGTGCCAGAAAGGGCACAGAAGTAAAGACCTGTTACATCAGTGTTGGTCCTTTTTTAGTACGAGAATCTGTGTGGGCAAAAGGTTAGGTAGTTTTGATTTGTGATAATTGTCCTATTTGCTGAAATTTAGAAACACGGAATATTGATAAGTACTTTTTAGCTTTAATTTTTTTAAGACTTTATATTATAAGACTTTCTAAACATACAAAAAAGCTAAAAGAATGGTAAAGTGATATACCCGTTAAACATAGGTTAATAGTTGTTATAGTTCTGCCACATTAGCTTTAGCTAGCTGGATAGGTAGAGGGTGTGTATGCCTTTATGTAAAGTATTTGTTTTTTGATAAACCATTTCAAAGAAAGTTCTAGCCGTTATGATGCTTTGTCCCTAACTACTTCAACAAGCCCATCTCATCTCCCAAGAGTGAGGATTTTATCTATGTAACCATAATACCATTGTTGAAATTAAGTCAGTGATTAACATTATGTAATATCTATTCCATTTTCTGATTTTCTTAGTTATCTCAAAAATGTGTTTTATTTTAGGTTTTTTTTTTAAGATTTAATCAAGGTTCATGTACAGCACATTTGGTTAGGTCTCTTAATCTAGAATTCTCTTTTTTCTTGTTTATGATGAGGGTGTTCAAACATACAAAAAGTTGAGAGTAGTATAATGAATGCTTATATAGCTGTCACCTTGATTCAAGAACTGTTAACATTTTACCATATTTACTTTATGTAGATGTTTTTCTTTCTTGAACCTTTGAAAATAAGTTGCAAACATCATGACATTTCATTCCTAAATACTTAACATGCCTCTCCTCAGAATAAGGACTTTTTCTACCCAAGTCTAATACTATTCCATTAAGAAAATTAACAATAAGATCCTAATATCATCTAATAGCTAGTTCATATTCAAGTTTTTCCAGTTGTCTCTAAATTGCCCTAGAATCCAGTCATGGTTTTATGCATTGCTTTTGGTAATCACGTCTGTCTAATCTTTCTTAATCTAAAACAGTCCCCCACCTTTTTTATTTTTTCTGAGACAGTTCAGATCACTGATTATTTTAGTGTGTTTCACATTCTGGACTTATCATTTCCTTGTGTTGGTGTTAACTTAGTTCCTCTATTCCTTATATTTCCTGTTAACATCCACTTTTTAGCATCATGTTTTTTCAGGAACAATTACAGGAAAATATTGTTGCAATGCCAGAGAAAAGTCTTGGAAAACCATTTAGCAACTGATCAAACTTACAATTTACCATTGTTTTTTTCGTATAAGGCTAAATAGCCCAATCCTGTGACTAAAATCATCAAGAATTTTATTCACAAAAAATGATTTTATTCACAGTATTCCGTGTTCTTTTAGATTTATAAAATTTCCCTCCTTTTTAAAAATTTAGAGCCTTTCCATTCAATTTATTAGAATCAAAACTATCTAAAGTGTCAAAATTAAAAGATTCTTCTTCTTTTTTTGAGGGGCAACAAGCATTTATTTGAGACCCAAAAAAGGAGTAGCTATTTAGGGAAGCATTGATTCAGGCAGAAGAAAGATTATTCATTCTTACACAAAAATTAGTGTGTATCTGTGACTCTAGAACTGCGCTGTTCAATATGGTCTCCACTTGTAGTTGTTGAATACTTGAAATGTGACAAGTCTGAATTGAGATTTTAAAGTTTATGAAGACCAAAAAGATATAAATTATTACTAATTTTTATATTGATTACATGTTCAAATGACATTTTGGATATATTGGGTTAAATAAAATACATTAAAATCAATTCCACTCTTTTACTTTTTAAAATGTGGCCACTAGAAAGTGTAAAATGAAATCTTTGGCTCACATTTGTGGCTCAGATTGTATTTCCGTTGCACAGCGCCGCTCTAGATATTCAAGGAGTTAGTTGTTCCTTAGAAACTCATAGTATTTATACAATAAACAGCCTTTCTCATATTTTAATCCCTGTCCTAGATTCCCAGCCTTTAGAAATGTTCTGTATAGTTTAGTGTTAAATGAACTTACATACCTAGCTATTTTTGTGAAATGGCTGATGAAGATAACTTGAATATATAGCATCTCTTTGTCAGGACCCTTTCCCTGGCCTCATGAAAAGCCATTGAACAAAGCTTGGTGAAGGAAGGAACCTGTGGAGATTTTAATTCTTCCTTTGGTAGTAACTGTCAGATCTGAGTGAGCAGTGGCTTCATACATAGTACAGGAAGAGACCCCACTGATTGCAGGGACCTGAATTATGGGCTCTAGCCATGCTGAAATCTTTGTTGTTTTTTTTTTTTAAATATCTTTTCCTGTAGTGCTCTACTGGATTTTCTCCCCAGCTGAAAACAAGACTTTCTTAACTTTAGTACTGAATATTCTGTGGGACCATCGCAAAAGAGACCAAGACTTACAGATTGCCTCACTGAGTTCCTTAGAGGCAGTGATTCTACTTATCAGAACACCTTATGTATGCCAGGCCATGTACCAAGTACTTTACACATAGGTAGACTCTACAGGCTACCTCCATTTTATACATAAGAAAACAGGCTCAGAGAAGTTAGGAACCTTATCCCAGAATAACTGGCACTGCCCGGACTAGAACCCGGGTCTGTTTGCTTCTCGGTCCAAGGGCTTCCTGTTATAGCCGCCAGAGTAGAGAAAGGACCCTGAGGTGCAGGAAGCATACAGTTAACCCTGTGGCTTGGGTTGTTTTAGAAGTTGTTACAGAGTTGTGAAAATTCTAAGGTATTGGCATGAACTAAAAAGCCTAAGAAATTTAATGGCACTGAAAAAAGTAAGATATGGGGAAAAGATGTGAAAGCACAGTTCTAGGATTTTCACCATATAATCAAAGAAAGCTGAAAATTCAAGGATCTTGCCCTTTTGACATAGTTGTTTAAGAGTTCTTAGGATTTGTTTTATCTATAGTGGATTCCCAGTTTTAAAACTAGACTTTGGTTTTAGTTTTTATTTACGCAAATGTCTGTGGCATGTATTTTTTCTAGCTCTGTTGGTCTTTGCCTCTGTTAACAGAGATAAGGCCTGACATTTGTCTTTCTGAATTTCAGTGATGTGAAGATTTAAATAGTTTAAACTTTGCTCTTTTGGTCTTTTGGTTTTTAAAAAACAATTACTTTTTTATGAAGTAAATGTACATTTGGCAAAATGCATAATATACTTGACTTTTTATGCAGAAAAGGTCTTTTTAGCAAAAGTTTTAGTTAAATTATTCATTGAAATAGCCATATGTTGATTCTTTAGTACAGTGAATTTTAAAACTTGGACCCAGGGCATCTTCAGTATCATAAATATGTATAAGGTGAGAGTCAGGGTACCAGTTATACCCTTAGAAATTGTATTATTCATAACCATAAAATATTTCAGTTTTTCAAAAGGAAAGAAAATCTATTCTGAATCTTGTAAAGGTAAAAACACATTTGTTCAGTGTGTATTTAAGATTTTATGGTTAATTTTTCATTGATTATTAAGGAAGCAGATTATACAGACATTTTCTGTGTTATTCCAAATATTTTGTTTTGTAAGCTAACTCATGATATTCAAGCTCCCTAGGGTGATTTGTTAAATGTAATTCTCCATATCCCCCCAAATTGGATTTATATAACTTAAAGAGCGAATCTAATGTTTTAATGAAAAAAATGTTAATTCTCTTTCACTGATAACATACTTTGATTGAACAAATTATATATCCATTTCATAAGTTTATTAATAACATTAAGTAAATACTTATTTTGCATTTAAGTTTAAGAAAGGATATTTAAAACTTTGAGATAGAAATGATAGTCTCCTGAAAAAGATAACTCTATTACTAAGTGAAAATCCTAGAATCAGAGTAAAAATTAATGCTTCTGAAAAACTTTCTAACACTTAAAAAAATAAATGTATCTTACTTAAGGATCAGAATTTGTAGCCTTAAAAGCTACCTTTTTAAAATGGGGATAAGGTCTCCTGGACTTAACTTGAAACTGATAGAATTCAAAGATTACAAATTAAGCATCCAAATATACCTTGGATATCTTACTAAGAACGCAGTAGCTCTCAGAACTGGTCTTCACAAACACTGATAGTCTTCCAAATACTTTCTCAGCATTGTTGATTTATATAGCATTAATAATGACTGTGACCCATAAGGAAATTTATTCTGGGTGGTGTGATTTTCTGGTTAATTGAGGCACAACCTCAATTTGAAATTGCCACTAATGAAATTGCCTTGGCCACGATGCTTCTGTGCAAAATGTAGGTGTCACATACCCTCCAGAATTCCTCCACTTATGCATTGTAATGTGTTTTAACTAATCTAGCACTTGACTGATCCAAAATTTCTGTCTAGGAATTAACCATTAACTGAAATGTTACCACAGTTTAGCGACAAACTGAAGAATTTATTTCTAATAACTTCAGCTATAGCCAGACAGATCTAGAAGAAAAATCAGAAATTTCTCTCTAACTCTCACAGTTTCAGAAGTACATGAGAAACATAAGCAGCTCTGTATTTGACAATCAAAATATTTTTTAGGACAGTAACTTGGGATTCAAATGTGAAATTTGATTAGCATTTCTAATAAGCTTGAGTTGTTTTTGAAAAGGTTTAAAATCCCTTTTATATATTAACTGGAACTTGTACAGCTATAAACTTGAAATTGCTTAAATTAACATCAGCTCACTTGCCCCTTGGCATGAAGGCACAGAGATTAGCAGGTTTTCTGTTGGAAACTAGGTCAATGGGTTAAGCGTCCTTTCTCAGTTAATGTCTTATGTCTTTTTCTGCATCAGTCTCCTTTTTACCTCCCTAGCCCAATGGACTTGCATGATTATAATTAACACACGTGCAGTTCTTTAAGAATCACCCAAGGTGTTTCTTTCCTCTCAAGTTTTCTGCCTTTTATTATAGATTTAGAGTACTCTTTTATTTTTACCTTGGACTTGCATTCGCTTCCAGTACACAGAGGTTCCTGGAGAGTGCTGGTAATCTAGGGTGTGAACTGCTGTTAGAATCCCTGAGAAAGATTATCTCAGAGGGTATATTAAGCTGGCAGGAACTGATTGCAAATGGGAGTTTAAAATTTTAGTCTTACTTGCTGATTTTTCCTTTTAAATAAAAGGGTGATTAAAACAAAAGCATAGAATTGGAAAGTAACTATGGAGTAAAAGGAAAGAAAGATATGGAATGGGGACAGCTATATTGTAAAAGAAGAAAACCTTTTTACTAAATTGGAAAAAGAAAAACAAATGACAAGTGGAAATTGGAAAGGATCAGAAAAGTTAGAAAAGGACTAGAGAAAAGGCTAGGAGTGGGAGAGGAACAAAGGAAAATATTAAGATTTTTAGGCTTTAAAGTCTGATTCTCAAATTTAAAATTTACCCAGAAAATGTTACGTGTATCATAGGTAAGCATTGGTCATTCGGAAGTGTTTTAGGGTTAAACCTTTGATTTGGCTTGCTTTCTGCCTTACCATATTTATAGATATAATATTTACATGGATGAGAGTATTTCCATAAACAGAAAAGAATTCTAAAATTTAGTTGTATGGTGTAAATATTAGTATAATCAGATAATGAGATGGCTCTTAAGTTTTTTTTTTTTGAAAATTATTTTCTACCTTTTAGGTTTGTGCACTCTAATTTCCAGTGGTGCTCTTTTACTATTGCACCGGAATTAGAAGGAAATTAGACTTTCTAATAAGCACATTTATTTTTGAATTAAATATTTTTTACTCTATAGAAAAGTTGAAGGGATAGAGGATTAACCAAATTGTACTGAAACTCTTATTAGAATATTGTCCCGATGGGGCCTCTCCCTTGCCCCCATTTACCCTGGTTGCTTGACTTCTAAAGTTTTTAAACTCTGGAGAAGAGAGGATGGGTAAATCCTTATTAAAAATTTGTCTCTGCCGTTTGGTATTTGACTGCAATTAGAGTATTACTGAGAGGATTTGTGCTTAGCAGGAACTGATTTTTTTAAATAGCCTTATCTCTGGTCATTAACTCAGTTTTTCAGGACAAAGGGATTAATTAAAGGCATTTTGCACCTAGCTTTTTTAATGATAATTTTGTTTCACATAAATTAATATAAGCTTCAGTTCTGAGCATGGTTTTATAAGTAGATTTTTCATACCAGGGTAGATGCTTTTGCAAATACAACATATAAAGACTGCTCCACATTTTACTGAATATCAAAATTTTATCAAATGTAACTATAGTTCCCAAAGATATTTGTTTTCACACTAAAGCCCCATGATAGTAACTGCTTTGTTTCTGGATATTTCTTTTGAGAAGATTGGATCATGGAGAAGAGATAAAACTGACAGCCAGGACTCAGTCTTTCTTCCCCATGATACCTTATCCTCATCATTCCAAAAATTAGGTTATCATTTTTGAATGTAGGAAGGGCCAGAGAAGTCTCTATGCAACTGACTTTTGTCATAAAGGGAAATATCTGAACTGGAGGCTTGTCCACGGCCTAAGATCTGGGGTCTTGAGTTCTCGGGTTATTTCTGCCCCCAGTACTGCCCTCTCCCACTGAAGGATAAACTAATAAAAGGCATTTTGTTTTTTTGGTTTAGTGTATTGGGCATTTAGAAATCATTTTGAAAGGTGAAACAGCTGATAATATCTTCAATCGGCTGACCGAAAGCCTAAAATAATTTTAGACTGTAGCCAATTATAGTAGATATTTAAAATTGCAGATTTTTAATCAAATAAAGTTAATGAGCTCTGTGGAAATGCTTGTTTTAATTATATTGCTAGTTCCATTTTAATTCTCAAAATTAAGAGTACAAATTACCTTTAAAGGTTAAAAATTTAATAAGTGAATTATATACTATTTTGACAGTGAAGGGAGAAACATGGAATTTTTGCTCAGTGGTAATGGCTAGCTGTTATTTCTTTGACTTAATATGTTTACAGGAACCACATTCAAAATTTTTAATGTTTTCTTTACATGCATATGTGCATGCACATAAGTACATTAAATTAAAAGATTAAGAGGCAATACATGCTTTCATTTTATATTTGGAATAAGACAAAATGCTTTTCATAATACAATTTTTAAAACAAGACAGCTTTTTTAATCCTATGAAAAGATAGGGAAAGTAGTTCAGAACATGAAAGGAATGTCATTCTTTCTATATCTTTTGAGAGCACTTGATATACAGATAGTTTAACTGTTACATGAGGAGTGAATGATGAGAGAAATGGTTTCTCTATGAAAAGATGAGCCACACATTTTTTTTGTACAGCTCTTTAATGCATTTTAAATCACTCCATTTACATAGGTTTTAGCCTTCTGCCTTTTGTTTTTAAACAGAGTATATCTGTTAATTTTCCCAGGATTATCAGAGAGGCATTCATTTCTCATTTCTATAATGAAAGAAGAAACTAGTTATGCTTATTGACATTGTGTGGTTTTAGAGGAAAATTGCAGCAGTAAATAGCTCTGGGAAAAGGGCGGGGTAGATCTAGAACTTCTGAACCTGGCAGAGAGAGTAGTAGGAGCTCTTTCTTTGGTTAGGTCTTTTAGGGTATAACTAGTGATCTCAAGAGACACAGTTTCTACTGTCAGCAGCTTAGAGGTTGAACAGACCATGTAGATAGGTAGCTTTGATTTGGCCTTGAACATAGAGTTGAAATGAGTTTTGGAAACTCTTTGGAAGCTTGGTTTCAAAAGAGCATAGTAGAATGGAGAAGAGGACAGAGAGACCCGAAGATTGGGTATAAAATGAAAGATAGGAAAATGATTCTTTAAGAAGCAATTAAGCTGGCTCTGTTTGATGGGATCTGCAAGAGCAGGGGGTTGGCAGATGGAAGGTCATTACAGGTCATTTTCCTAGTCCTTATGATGCTGGAATCCCCCTCCAGTGCTCCTGATAGATGGTCACACCTGGACTACCTCCCATGGTAGAATGTTTACTGACTCCAGTTGTAGACAGCCCTTGACTTGCGAAAATATGTACCTATACTTTTTTTATACTGTAGTCTCTGTAAAAAAAAGCTAAATACAGACCCTTATGGAACCTAAAAAGGGTAAGTCCCCCAGAAGCTCACTGGTAACCTGTATTGTCCATGTTTACATTTTCCCCTGCATCTACTGCCGACTGAAACAGTTCATTTTTATTTTTTGAGAGTATTGTATATACTATTCTGCAGTTTCTGTCATTTGACATTTTGAATGTCTGTGTTAGTGCGTGTGGATTAACCTCATTCTTTTTAGTGACTACTACATATGGCATATGCTCGAGTTTATTCAACCAATGTCTTATTGATACTTGAGTTCCAAATCTTTGTGCTCTTAAAGATTATGCAATGAACATCTATTATCTTGACAGTTCTAATTATGAAGCTTTTCCTTATATTGGCCTAAAATCTTCCTCCTAACTTGCACTTAACGGGTCCTGAAAACAGTTGCCATCTTTTTTCCAGATATGTTCTATTTTGTCGATGTCTAGAATGTAGTGACGACGATGAACACTGTCTTGGTTGTGGTTTCACCTGAATGGAAAGCATGGGATTGTCTCTTCTTTTAATTCAGCCCATGATTTTTATTAGCTCGTAAGGCTGTCATTTCACATTGTCAGTTCATGTTGAGGATAGAGTCAGTTAAAGCTTGACATTTGGAGTTTGTGGATCCCTGGAGCATCTGGCAAAAGCTGTGGACTTACCACCAGCTCACTCCGACCCCTCAAATGCATTAACACAATTATTGCTGCAACATCATGTGACTCATGGGCCCCCAGCATTTCTCATTTATGATTAGACTTTGTTGATTGCTGAAGTCATAGGTTCTCTCATTCTCTACCAGTGCTGTTACATCGTCAAAAATTAAACCAGAAATGGCCAGTCTTGGCATTACTTGGTGAGTCTATGCTGCCTCTTAGTGTGTAGTGCTTTCTTATTGGCAAGTGCTAACTATATTTTAACAATTCAGGATCATCCTCAGCTAACCAGTTTGTAGTTGAGAAATTTGTCTGGCTTCTAGTTCTTTCCCATTCTTCATGATTCCACACATTACGGAAAGCAATTAAGCAGCCTTATCTGTGAAGCCTCTCAGGATCCCAGGATGTGATCTGTGAGATCAAATGACCTGAACTCTGTGAGAATATCTAGCTGGTTTTTCTTTTTTTTCTCTTAGCTATTTTGGGTTTAAGTTTCTTCTTAGTCATTGTATTTGATCTTCAGATTGGAAAGAATCAAACATTCTTAGCTGAGAATGGAAATAAAATAGGAGTAAGGCTATTTCTCTTTGTTAATATTACATTAAACCCTATGGGGGGAGCGCTTCAATTTTTCCTCTTACTTTTGCCTCTAAAATGCTATTCAATATTTGGCACTTTGTAAAGTCACAGTTCATCCTGGGGCTTTAGCCTCATTCACAATATTCTTACAGCTCCATTCCACTAATACTTGTTTTATGTGCTTGTTTTCTTTCTTTATACCATCTGTTGTAAGTGGTTTTTTAACATCTGAATTCCAGAAAGCTCTTTGTGCAGCACATCAGATTTTTTAGATACTTTTACCTTTTTGTCCTCTTATCAGTGTGTTTGCAATTATGCAGTGAGCATTATGCTTTTGAGAGCCTCTAAGTCTTCTCGAACTTCTTTACACAGTTTCTGATCTTGGAATTGATTCTAATTTTCCTTTGGAAAACTTGAATTCTGCCTATCCAATATGTGCAGCGTTCCCCTTCCTTCCTTTCTTGATCTCCAAAGCTTTCTCTAAAGCTTCCTTTTACTTGCTTATTACCAATTATCTTTTACTGGTGAGGATTAGGTCCAAAGTACGTTTCTTTAATTTCTTCTCTACTTTCTGAAAGACTGAAATTTTACAGAGACTGAAAGCACATCATCAGATGCATTGACTTAAGCTGAGTGACACTTCCACAGATGTCCCCTGGTCAGTAATAAGAACTAGTAATTGCTATTATTTTTTCATACACTGCCACATGACAGCATCATACTAAGTCCCTTTCATGTAGATTATTATCTTGCTTGTCTCCTACCTTAGGGTTATGAGATACAGGTGCTATTTTTATCCAATAATAGAGGTGGAAACTGGCTAAAAGGATGTTGAGTTACTTGACCAAGATTGCACAGCTTGTTTGTACCAAAGTCAGATATGTCCTAAATCAGATTCTTAATCACCATACTGGGCTGCTTGATGTGGTGCCTAATTACTGTGCTGGACAAGATTCTACTACTTCAAAACCTGTGTAGCTTTCAGGCCATTGGCTGTGCACTCTAGGCGCTTAAATATTTGAGGTTTGTTTTTTGTTTTCCAGGGTATTGCCTTTTAGCTTTTATAAATCAATAAGAAAAAGATGGGGAAAATGGGTGAGGTGTACTGTTAGACAATTCATAGAAGAATGAATGGAAAATGAAAAAAAGGTCATTTTTACTAATCAGATCTTCTTTGTTTGGGGAGACCCATTTTTAAAATGGCAAAAAACAAAAACGTGTGTGAAATTCCAGAAATAATCACTATTAACACAAGCAATCATGCCAAAAATTTTATTTAATTGGGATACCAGAGTATTTTGCTTTTTAAAAACAATATACTGTGAACATCATTCTATGTTTATAAACAATGATGTCCTGATTGGCTGTATACCATTGTTTCTCATAAGACATGGAAGCTCAGTTTGTTTCCTTTTCTTTAACTTTATATATGTGAAGTAAAAGTAGTTAAGGATAAGACCTTAGATCTTACATTTTTCTTTATTATTTGTTTACCATTATTTTTTGCTGTGATGTTTCGGTTATCATTTTGCTAGGGAAAATTGGGTTAGATGGCCATTCATCATGATCCATATGATAGATTCTATGTATTTAGAACAATTATACTACCTTTTCTTTGAGAGGAGTCATTAGCCTAATTAATCAAATACGTTTTAATAAATGAGTATGTCATTTAAAGAGTTTTCTAAAGAGTAATGGAAGCTGTGTTGGAAATTGAGCTTTGGAGCAGGATTGTCCTGGGTCAGTAGATTGCAGCTCTACTAGTTTTAGTCGTGCAAACAATTTGAGCATGTTGACTTAACACTCTAAGCCTTGGTCTTGTCATCAGGAAAACAGGGATGGTTATTGCTCTCTCATGGGAGGAAAATTTAACACAAGATATTACACTTAAAGCACCTAATGCAGTAATGTCATTTTTCTCTCTTTTACTTGGTTAAGCAAGGAATTCTCAACCTTTTTTGTGCTGTTTTATTCCTTTGCTAGTCTGGTGAAACCCACGGAAGGACCCCTTCTCAGAAGAATGATTTAATGCATAAAATAAAATGCTTAGGATTACAAAGGAAACCGATTATATAGAAATACATTTATCAAAATACTTAAAAATTTGTGTTGCTTTCTGTTTCAAACACTTGTTTTTGGACTAAGATGGGGAGTGAATGAGAAAGATAGGAAGGAGGGAAGAAAAAAGGAAGGGAAGGACAAAAAGTTCATAAGTATATATGTCTAGTTTTGACTTCCTCCCAAACTGTCCTTTCAGATTTCCAACAGGCTTTCTACCTCAGCATCTTACCAGCAATTCAGATTTATCACCAGTGAACTAGAATGCCTCTCCCAAACCACTTTGTTTTTCATTTCCGTTATTAACACCACTCTCCCTGTCACCTCAAGTCTAAATCCTCAAATCACATTTGAGTCCTCACTTTTTCACCCTATCCATACTTCAAATCAGTCATGTACTTCTGTTGATTTTATCTCTACAATATCTAATTTCTATCATCCAATTTTAAGACCCTCTTATCTCATCTTTTTCATTATGATACAGGCTTGTCCTGCTTGGTCTTCAACTTCCTACCTCTTTCACAAAGTATCCTTTGAGTGTTTCAGGCCAGTTCAGTATGTTCTTTATCTAAAGTTCTACAGCACTCAACAGATGCGCTGTGCAGCCTCACACCTAACCGTCAACTGACTCATTTACTTACTGGTAAATGTGTATTTGTTCTCATTTTTCCAAATATATTCTAAGTTCTTTAAGGAAACAGACCACATCTTATACTTATTTTTTTAAATTTTCCCATAGCATTAGCACAGCACTTAAAAGTGCTTCATAAGATCTTAGTAATCATCTTGATTAAATAGTTCCAGCTCCAAAACAAAAAGGAAAAAAATTGACCTTTTTCTTGTCAATTGAATTGTTACTGTAGGAGTTGATATCAGACCAAGTCTTTATGTCAAAAACCTGAGAATTTTGTGTATGTTTTTTTACTAACTCACTAACTTAATTCTCTAAATTATTCAGTCATGGTTGTTCTTTAGGAAAACCATAGTCATGGTTTTCTCTACTATGAAACCTCTATTTGTTCTCTTAGCCACACCACTTGTAGCCTGACATAAAATAGGTGATTAATATATTTTGTTAGAGGAGTTTAGCTTGTGCTTGGAAAGTAACTTGTTTACTTTAAAAAGCTTTGGGACTGCATGGATTATTAAAGATACAGATTGTAAAAACATATGATAAAAGCTTTGTAAAAGATAAAGCTTGTGATCTTAACAGAAAAAGCAGTTTTAGTAAAGTATGCCTAAAATCTTACACTAATCAGTGGGCTTTGATGTTTTGTTTGCCATCAATGTTCTTTCTTTTGATTAAATTTTTTTACTTATATTCTTAGGTTAAGACATCAGAATTTTATAGATATTCCCGACAGCTGCGCTATGAAGTTGACCAAGCACTGCATTACTTTCAGAATGTTCACCAGCAGCCTTTGTTAGATATGAAATCAAGCCGCATCCGCTCTGCCAAACCCCAAACTACAGTATTCCGAGGTATGATTGGACATAGCATGGTTAACAGTAAAATACTTCTTCTGAAGAAACCAAGAGTCTGGTGGGAACTGGAGGGCCCCCAAGTACCTCTACGCCCGGACTGCCTTGCTATCGTCAATAACTTCGTGTTCTTGTTGGGTGGAGAAGAACTGGGCCCAGATGGCGAATTCCATGCTTCTTCCAAAGTATTCAGGTATGACCCAAGACAAAACTCATGGCTCCGGATGGCAGACATGTCTGTACCTCGTTCAGAATTTGCAGTTGGTGTTATTGGGAAGTTTATTTACGCTGTAGCAGGCAGAACCAGAGATGAGACTTTCTATTCAACAGAGAGATATGATATCACCAATGATAAATGGGAATTTGTGGATCCTTATCCAGTTAACAAATATGGACATGAAGGGACTGTACTCAATAACAAGTTGTTCATCACCGGTGGAATCACATCATCTTCCACCTCCAAACAAGTGTGCGTGTTCGACCCCAGTAAAGAAGGAACCATAGAACAACGGACCAGGAGAACTCAAGTAGTTACCAACTGCTGGGAGAATAAGAGCAAAATGAATTACGCAAGATGCTTTCACAAGATGATTTCTTACAACGGCAAGCTTTATGTCTTTGGTGGCGTCTGTGTGATCTTGAGGGCCTCTTTTGAATCTCAGGGCTGCCCTTCCACAGAAGTGTACAACCCAGAGACTGATCAGTGGACCATCTTGGCATCCATGCCAATTGGAAGAAGTGGCCATGGTGTGACTGTGCTGGACAAACAAATAATGGTTCTTGGAGGCCTTTGCTACAACGGTCATTACAGTGATTCCATTCTCACTTTTGATCCTGACGAAAACAAATGGAAGGAAGATGAGTATCCACGGATGCCCTGCAAGCTGGATGGTTTACAAGTATGCAACCTGCATTTTCCAGAATATATACTGGACGAGGTCAGACGTTGCAATCAATGACTTTTTTTTTCCTCAAGAAAAGCCAAACAAAATTTGTGACAAAGTAGTTAATTAAAAAAAAGAAAAACCTCACCAGTTTTACTATCAAAGCCATTGGTCTAATAGCATAAAAAAGTTTCATTCTGTGCTAGCATCCTTTTTTTTTTCTTTTTAGTGGCCTCAAACTCATGCAATAAGTTAATTCAAAGTGCTAGCTCTTGAAACTACTTCCAGAAGCAGTTTAATCGAACATCTACTTACCTGAGAAGTTGACTTTATGCTTTAAACATTTCTTTCAGATGTCAGCGTAGGAGTCATGCATCTTCTAAGAGAAGACCTGATAAGTGTCACTTGATGTAATTTCAGTTTCTATCTCGATCTGAAATCTTTTTGAACATTTATTTCAGCATATTTCAGTCCGTTAGACCTTTTGGTTTTACTGTTTAAGTTTAAAACAACCTTTTTGCATGGCTTTTTGCTGAAATGCAAAAATATAAATTTTCTACAAAATTAACTTTTTATATTCAAAACACTATTTCTAAGCTGCCTTCTCTTATCTGCATTGTGTTAGTGAAAGCATATCCATACTTGCATACATCTTATGACTATATAAGGCACATCCCCTTTTATGCGTGGTTAGGATTCTATATTTTTAAGCTAGTGCACTTGCACACACGGTTTGCCATACTTGTTGAATTTTAGATGTAATGTCTTTTCATGTATTAACATTTTTAGAAAGTTAAAATAACTGGAGTCCTCATTTGGTATCAGAGTAGCCTATCTTCAGTCCATACTGATTCAGTAATATTTGAACTCTTTATATTCTTGAAACATGTATGGATTTAGGAAAACTAACATTTTATATTTTACTTTCAAAAGTAAACGTTAGTGTTCCTTATCAATGTATGTCTTCTTGTTGAAAATGTTTTTCTTTGCAGTCTGTTTAACGTTACCTGTTTTTAGTGAGAATCGCAGTGGTATATGACAAGCCCTGGCCCTGCAGCGTGAAAGCACTTTTAAAGAGAATTTAGGTAATACCAGACTCCTAAATAAAGGCCCCTTAAAAGTAAGTGCAACTCCCATTCTTTACATTTAATAAAGCTGCTGCATCTGTTATTGAATGGAAAGTAGCAACTTGTGGAACATTTGAGCTCAGTTTTGACTTAGAGGTAAGGAATGGAATTATCTTAACTGGTCATATCTACTTGTTTATTTAGTACAAAATACTTAGCGGCACTGGGGATGTAAGCCCTCATCTTTTGTTTTATTTACTGAAAGCTACTAGCATGAAGGACAGTAATCTCAAAGTTCAGAATGGATCGAGAATGACTGTTTAAAAGTATTTCTGGTAAATGTTTTAAGATTAGCCGCACCTTTCAACTCTTTGAACTCGAAGAACAAACATAGTTGACAAAATTCAGCAAGAATAACCAGGGAATGGCTCATTCAAATTGATGCCATTTTTTCCTGAAGTAGAGCCTATATCTGATACAGGTTAGATCTACACTGGCAAAACTTGCCAGATCTTAAAATATTGGTGCAATATTGCAATGCCTTCTGTATGGCTGTTGTATAAATTTTCTAGTTTCACTTTTTTTTTTTTTTTTTTTTTTTTTTTTTTTTTTTTTTTTTTTTTTTTTTTTTTTTTTTTTTTTTGCTGCTGCACCACTGAACATAAAATGGAAAAGTGAAGTCATGGAAATGTGAAGACTTGTTTTTTTTTGTTTGTTTTTTACAATTACATTAGACAACTATGAGAAGAAAAAACCTGATTTTAAAACTCCAAAACTGGAGGTGTTTGAGTTTAAGAAACAGTCAGGTACATGAGTAGTTTTTGAAAAAGAAAAACATTGGCATTGGTTTTAGAAATCAAGTTAATAATATTCTTTTGTATATGAGACTTAATTTTTTATTAAATGATTCTATCATTTACTTTGTTTCTAAAAGTGAAATTTGATACCATTTCTCTTGGTAATATGGGTGAAAATTTTTTTCTACATTTAAAAATCATTTCTAATTTTACTTAAGAAAAGTAGGATTATGTTAGTTAATTTTTTTCTAATATATTAGTTGGTTTAGTGTTTCATGTGTGCTGTCTTGCTTTAAAGAAAGTAACAATAATGTCTTCATCATTTTCCTCATTGTTGTCTTTTGCTGGCAAAGACCGAGACAGGTACCCCATATGGCTTTTACACTCCAGTGGTGGTTCTCTTTAATTGCTTTGATGTGACTTCATAGCCTTTGTTAGGGTAAGATCTGGGAAAACAATCGAAATTCTTGGTCTTCTATTCTAAAGACACAAGGCCAAAGTCAAAGTTCATGTTTTGGAAAATTTTTTGAACTAACTATGGGTTCACCTTCACACGTAAGTCATATCTGACCTGATGTTAGCTGTGATCACTTTTGAGCTTTAAGAATAGTTGCTATTGCTTGGGTTCTTGACAAATGTATGAGAAAATTCTGTAGCGCTAAAGTAAGGTTCTTTTAAATCTATGATTAACTTACATTCCCTTTTCAAACTATGGTTTAATTGCTGAAAGATTTATTTTTGTTAAATTAAACAAAATTTTGTTAAATTTTTCATAGAATTTTTTTCAAGTTTTTTCTTTTGCGTGCTTCATTTGGAACCATTTTTAAAAAATATACATTATGTGTTCAAAATAGTCATTTTTAAAAAGTTCAGTAAGAAATTTGAAACTATACAGTCCAACTGTTGTGATCTTTGTGTGTTGGTACTCACTTTACATTTTAAATGCCAGTCTTTACAAAAGTAGCTGATCTTCATTAACTGCATCTTAATTAGAAATGTTGGTTCTCTCCCATGTCTTTGACCTAAGTTTTGATTTTAATCTGTTTAAAGAAAATCCTTGCACTACAGCCTTTTCATAAAATTCAAAGTTCTCACATTGAAGGTTTTATATTGGAAGAAATACTACTGGTTTTTAAAAAGCAAAGCTTAATTAATAGCATTATTAGCTTTTCTTGAGACAGCTTTCTCTGTGTCCTTGTTACTTTGCTCTCTGTGTTACTATAATTTGTGAAATACTGACTGAGCCCTTCACTTATCTTTTCTAAGCAGTACCTTTGGACACCTCATTCTGGGAAGCCTGCTCAAGTCATAGTAAAGGACACACACATTTGTGTGGGGAGAAGTGGTAAAAATTGAGAGTTTTGTCTTAATTACATGAAACTAAGCTTTAAAATATTTTATAACAAATTATTTGAGCTGCATAATCTAAACATGTCAAACGTTCAGTGGGACTATTTTTATATATGTATATGTGGTTGTAGGTCATAACATTTCAGTTTATAATATAAATTGTTATTTCAGTTTATAAGCTATCTCTCGAAAAAGACTAGCTCTTTTGAGAATACATAATTTAAGGTTTTAGACTGAAGTAAAACACAACATAGATGATAGTGTAAATTAGATATAATTGAGGGCTATATGGCAGTAAAACTGCTAGTGCCATTTTCTTGTTTGCCTATTACACATTTTTGATTTTTTTTTGTACTCAGCATTTTTAGGGATCATACATATGTTTAATCGGATTAGAGTTGGTTTGGGAATAAATATCTTCTAAAAAGAGATTTATCTTAAAAAATTAAAGTCCTGAAAAATTTATTGAGAGTTTATAAAGTCAAATATTCAGTAGACATAGACCGGAATAGGTAAACTCATGGAAGTCCTATTCTTTCAGTATACCAGTATAACTTCAATATTACACGAGTAACATTGAGAGAATGCCATCTTCTTTGTTCCCCCTTAATATTCTTGGATTTTCTTTTTACATCTTTGGGAACAACTACATTAAAAACCTTATTAATCAGTATATCAGTAAGGATTAGGAGTTTGCTTTCTGAAGGAATGTTCCAGTGAGGTGATTGGAGAGGTTATTTTCTACCTACTTGTATATGCCCTATACCTCTTGGGCGTACTTTGTCTATAGAAAAATATTTTGATCTTTAGGTACATTTTGGGCTAGTAGTCAAATAATCCTAGGGCCGATTTAAAAATCTTAGAATAATTTAAGGTTTGCCTTTTATACCTGTTTTGAAAGCCTTTACATTTTTGTCAGGTAATTTTTCCCAAGCCGTAAATATAATCTATTCAAACATGTTTATGCTATCCATTCTGTTTTTAAATTGAAAAAAATGTTAAAAGTGTTTATGAAGAAAAGTTTAAATAAAATATTTTTAATCTTTAAAATATACTTCTTTATCTCATTATTTACTATCTTTATATAATCTATCACTTTCAGAGTTACTCATGACTTGATTAGCTGTATCCATTTCGTTTTCCTTTAGCGTGCCAAGGAAGTGCCACATAAATGTAATTTCTACTGATGCTTTCAGCCACAGATTCAAATGAGAACTTTAGAGTGAATTTACACTTACATGCAGTGGAAATTTTATAATGAAGCCAAGTAATTAAAGTTCCACTAACAGTTTTGAAGAATAGAAATAAAGAATTGAGAGAAAGTAATTTATAAGCCTCAAGCCTTAGTTTGGTGATTTTTAGGTTTCCTTGAGCATTTTTTGATTCATTGTTCTTAAAGGCATTTCTGAAATTAGGGAATAGGTAGGAATGAATCTGCTACATCACAAGCACTTGGACATACAGAGGCACGTGTGTGCCTCCTTTAAAATGGACTCCTGAGAAGCCTCAGCAGGATTCCTTGGATCCTGGCCTCAAGCCACCTTTCCAGCCCCTTTCTCACTGTCACTTCCTGCACTCCATGCTGTTGTGATCTCCGTGTGTTAATATCCAGCCTCAAATTACTTGTTTGCTTTCCCCTTTCCGTGCTTGCAAAATCCAGTTATTTTGCAAAGCCCTCCTCTCCAGCAACCTGTTCTCTCCCATCGAATTGTCTCTTCTACACTCAACACATTTTTAGCTCTTATTTCATTTTGTATAAATGTTGGGTGTAATTTCTCCACAACTAGATCATAGCCTCCTTGGGTGAAAGGACCTTCTTTCATTCCCCTTTGCGCCCTCATTTATAGCATTGTACTTTTTGTACATAAAAGGCACTAAGCTCTAAATGTTTATTGCAGCATATGACATTCCACATGAGTTACAGATAGATGCTAGAGGCACTCAGGGAGATATTACTTCCCCAGGGGTTTTGTCTCCACTTTCTTCTCAGTCTGCACATTCTTGCCCAATCTCATCCATATCTGTAGCTTCACCTACAGCCTTTATTCCAATATCTGTCAAATCTGCATTTCTCAACCCAGAGTTCCAACCATCTCCTGAATATCTCACAGGTTTTATTGAAATTTCAAACTGAACAAGTGCAAACCTGAATATAGTATCTCCTTCCAAAAACCTTGCCCCTTGTCCTGTAGTCCCTGCATTATGATGTGGCTTTACCATTGCCTGGATTTGTTCAAGTGAGGAACCTGAGAATTATCTACCAATGCCTCTCAGCCCCTCGCCCCAGTATCCTGGTTCATTCAGTCATATCAATTTAAACTTTTACTTGCCATCTGCTCTGCATCCATATTGTCCTTGTTCAGGCCCTTGTCATTCTTGTTATCCTGGAGCTTGCTTTCTGACCTACCTCCACAATCCATTTTCTACACTGCTGTCATAGGGAGTTTTCAAAAGGTAAATCTGATCCTGAATAATAGCCTTTACTAATCTCCCTTCACCTTGAGAAGGATCTACACAAGGCCCTTCGTGTTTTGCTCCCTTTATACCTGTTCAGTCTCATACTCCATATTCTAGCTATGCAAGCTACTTGGAGTTCCCTGAATACACCATTTTCTCCAGCCTCTCAGCCTTCAAGAACCAACCTGGGAATCACGGCCTCTGCAAATCCAACCCTTTGGGCCAGGCTAACTGTGCCCTTGGTCTTAGCGAAGCACCTTGTGGATACCTAGACCCTCACCACCTTTGACATGCCTACAACTGTCTTCTCTATCCCACCCCTTTACTCCTTAGGGAAGATACTGTGTCTTTTCATTTTCTAAGAGTCTGACCTAACATCTGGCACATAGTAAGTCCTTAAAAACAGAACCCAGAAACTTGTAAAGTTTCTGGTGAGGGGCAGCTGTATTAGCTTAATTGTCTGCCAAAATTGACCTCCCTGAGGAATTTCCATGTCCACTACCAATGTTCCCCATGTCTCGAAGGTTGATGCATATAGCAATCACACTTGTCAAAAGATACTTCTTCCCTTAACATCTCTGTATTTCTAATCCAGGCTGAAAATTTTAAGTGAAACAAACAGCAGATCATTAATCTCATGAAATGCTCTATAGCAGAAAAAAGTGTTTGGTGGTCACACAATCTTGAGAAACACTACATAATTTTTTTTTAGAGAATCTGAACAAATAGCATATTAAAGGCTCTGAGAAGTGATGTTAAGTCATTCTGATTTTCTTTAGCTCAGTGTAAACCAAGCATTCGACCTTGAGTGTTCTTGCAAAAGGCTAAAGAATGTGTGAAAAAACAAGTGTAGAACACCACTAATCCAGGTACTCTGCTCTACAAAACAGGACTTCGTCCTGCAGATCTACCTAGTTTCAAGGCTGAAGTTAACATTTTGCTAAGGTGACATCACCCTGGGGATTTCACATCCCAAGGTCGCACCTTCTCTCCCTAGGAGTAGGATGAATTTGTGCAATTATTTGTACATCTTTTACAAATAATTGTTAAAAAAAAAAGTTTAAGGAGCAGGACTTCCAGAATGGTCAAGTAAGGAGCTCAGCAAATCTTTTCCCCTAAAAAGCAATGATAAAAACTGAACAAATTTGTCAAACAGACTGGAACTTGACCAAAGGCATACAAACAAATTGAGAAGCATTTATTCAAGAAAATGTACAGAACCTCAATTAGAACCATGATATTTTTGCCTGGAACTGTTCCCATCCCAACTCCCCCCAGCTCTCTGCCACAGAATTTCTATCACTGGAGGGGCCTGCTTATATTTGGAGTGGAGTGTGGAGCATCCCATATGTCACTGTGGCAGACAGTGCAGCTAGCCATAGTGATTGGATGTAGCAATAGACCAGCGCACAGACCAGTCAGAAATTTAACAAGAGACCCTGGGAATAAAACAGCCTACTTCATCCCTGGTGGTCTGGAGGGCTGTGCCTGTGGACAAGCCTATATGCGCCTAAGGGGAGACCTAAGAGGGCCACAGCAAGGAACTTGCCCCTGGCTCAATGTGAGGCCTTGTGAACACACAAAATAAAATCTGGAATAGATTGGGAAACTGCTCAAACTTTGAACGCACTCCTCAGGCCACACATTCATCAGGACAAGGCAGAAAAGCCTTATTGACTCAAGGTGTTTAAGTGTAACTTTTGACCAATCATTAGCTGACCACTAAGCTATGCTGACTTGGGTGATCGCTGTGAATCCAAGCTTAAACATAACAAGAATTTTTAACCCAAACTGAGCAGATGTACACAGGGGTGGGGGAGGGAGGAAGTGAGTGGGGAACATACTCCGCAGAATCCATCCAGGCAAATCACTAAAACACCGACTACACACACACACACACACACACACATCAAATGCAACCACACAGAATCTACAGTTGCTACAATATATTATCTAAAATGTCAAGTTTCCAACAAAAAATTATGAGATACAAAAAAAACAGCAAAGTGTGACCCATACTCAGGAAGATTAGTCAATAGAAAACTCTCTAAAGGATCAGAGTGTTATGGAGAACAGTATATAGTTTTGTATCCTGCATTTCACACAAAATTTTATTAGAAACAATTTCAGAAGTTATTAAAATTTCTTTGAAAATAATATTTTTAGTGATTGCTTAGTGTTCCATAATATGGCTGTATCATAATTTATCTAATCATGCCCCTACTGTGACATAACTACATTTTAAAAGTAGTTCATATATATATACTTCTGATTATTCTATACTTCTGATTATTTCCTGAATGTAGTTTTCTAAAGATGGAATAAAAAATGAACTATTTAAAGTCCTTAACAAATATTGCTAGATTAAGCTCCAGGAAAATTATGCAATATTAGAACCATGTCAGCAGTGAATGAGTTTATCATCACACCCTATACTTAAAATAAAGGAATCATTAGCAACCTAATAGGTGAAAGTTGTATTTTAATTTTTCATTTCTTTGATGATACTGTTGGGAATTTTTCATGTCTATTTGCCACATATGTTCTGTGAATTCCTATTCATGTCATTTATGCATTTTCAATGGTATTTTAGTGTTTCGTAATGGATTTGGAAGGATTCCTCATCAACTATGATTGTCACACTTGAGTATCCCAAACAATGACTAGGTGTCTTTAATTATTAGGGCGATTTAAAAAATGTATAATCAAATTTAATTAAATGTGGAAAGTGAATAAAACAATTTAGAGAAAACCAAAGGGATGGGAGTGTATTATACTGATGGAGCAAAATGATTAAGAATCAAATATATTTAAGAGATAGGAGAAGCTGATAAAGATATTGAGAAAGGCATGATATACATTACAGATTGAAAAGAAACTCTATTCAAAAGTTAACAGTTTCCTGAGATCTGGGGTATGAGAAGTTTCTTTGTAGGCTTCCATCTTCTGTAAAGAAAACATGCATTCAAACTTTTCTTGAATATCTGCTATGTGTACTAGTGGGAATGAAGTTAGATGGGAATAAAAACAAAACAAGATCTACTCTGCTCTCAATCTAATGAGGAAACATAAGCGCTAAAAATCACTTAAGAAATAAATACAGCAAGAGGTAGAGGGAAAAGCAGGGTGCTGTGAAAGCTCAGAGAGTTAAAATAACTGTTGATGAGAATCAGGAAAAGTTTCATGCAGGAATTGGCATTGCTACTTGGTCATGGAGATTAAGTAGGATTTCTCTAGGTAGAGAATATAGAAAAGGGTTTTCAAGAAAAGATGTGAGAAACACAAGAAGTCATGGGGCAGGAGGTTCTGACCTAGGCATGCACCCATATTCAATCTATCAGTCTTCTATTCAAGCGGATTCTAGTACTGGGGGAAGTAACTAACATAAAACCGCGGCTAGTAAAATTTGTTAGGAATTAAAAAAAATGGCTGAGGACCCATTCTGACTCATTAAATCCAATATCCCCCCTGCTGGAGTTGACACCCAGGATCATTAAATTTTTTTAATGCTGAGAATTTAAACGCTGACTATGGAAAATTTAGACTCTGTAAACATGATCAACACAGTAAAATTGACAATAGCAAAAACTTTATATGATTAAACTTGTAGTCTTAGGTTGGGCTCCCTGGAAGTTGACTCGGAGACAAGAATGACAGTGTAAGTAATTTATTTGAGAGATCATTGCAGAAAGCACCTGTGGGGAGGGGGAAGTAAGACAGGAACAGTAAAGGATACATCATCGAGGAGTTTACCACTGGGGGTGAATGGGTTCAATCCCTGCTCCTCAGGAAACTGGGAAAAATGGTGTAGAACATACCCGAGAGTCATCTCACCAGAGGATGAGGAAGCTGGAGTATTTATCCGCCAACTGCCATCTGTCATTGGCACATTAACTCCCAGCACTTCTGGCCCTCCTATCTGGCTGAGAGAAAGCCCTCAGGTGGGGAGTTGCAGGTGTTTGTACTCAGAAGCCAACCACCATTCTTGCATACTGAAGGATGAGTGCCAAGGGGACGTGGGTAGGCCACCACTACTATCTGCTACATTTGTTATTGACTCAAAGCTATTGGAAGAATCACATCTTCTTGACAAAATTAAGTCCCATGAAATTTACACCACAGGAAATTGGTAGACATAATTGGCATAAAAGTAAACTCAGTTGTAAGAAATTAAAATTAAAAAATTTTTATTTGGACAAATTTTAAAACAAATCTTTTTGGTGACATTTTTTATGGATAAACATTTTCCAGATGAAAATAATTTCAGTAAAACAAAAGCAAATAAAAATACCAGAAACTTTTTACCTGAATTATATAGTAAATTGATATCAAGGAATTAAATTGATTTGAATTTGCTCAGGAAAATATGTTCTTCATAAAATTTCATCAATGCTGGCATGATTCTGATTAGAATGTTTTTATTCACAAACGTGGAGTCACAGTGTCCTCAGGCTCAAAACAAGAGGAGGATCGAAACATCCTGTTCTTTACTTGCTAGAGGCCAAAAAATGAAGAGGATTTGTGCCAGGGGAAATTGCATGGGTAAATGCAGAGTGGAAAAGCATATGGAATGCTTTGGGAATGATGAATTCCTCACTGACAGAGCTATGGGAGCAGATGTTAAGCAAAAAAAAAATTATATTCATGAATATTCTGTGGATCTGCAGATTTCTTTGTTGAAAGAGGATAAGAGAAAAATTGGATCTTACAGCCCTCCAGTGTAACTCTTCACAACTTTTCACTAAAATATCCCATGACCTTACAGGAAAAGAATAAAAACGCATTAAAATGAGAGATTGACAGACAACACAATATACAATTGCAAGCAGCCTTGAAAATAATCTTAAGGAAAATGGAGTTTTAAAAAATAGATCCACATTTCTTTACCTTATGGAATACTCAGGCTTCCCTTCATGAAAGAGGACGTGGAGAAAGATTTTTTTTTAAGGTATATTATTGCTTTTGCTCTACCAACTGTGTCCTGACTCAGTTTACTTGCCAGAGGTTTGGGTATTCATCTCCCCTGACCCAAGGAGCTCTACTGTGAGGAGACAGTTTTGTTCCTGAGTTTTGCTTCTTGACTGGAAACCTCTCAGCTCCCATCCCCCACCTCTCTCTTACCCCTCAGCCCTCACCACGCCCCCCAGTCTACCCACTGTCTTTTTACATTTTTACATTGAAACAGAACAACCCCAGTAATCAACTAGGCAGGAAGTAAGGGCAGACTGGCCGCTGTATAAAGCATATCCTCCTCCATTACTCACTATAGGTGACCACAGACATAGGACAAACAATTTCATTTACTGCCACTGGCTTCCAGTACCAGAGAAGGAGATGATGAGAGGAGGACGATAACCACCAGAGTACATACAGAGAGGCACAATAACAGAAAGCCCATTAGAAGCTGAAATGTGGACTGGACGCTGTGCCCATCAACTCACCCACTTTCCAGCTGCAGACTTGTAAAGAGGTTAGGACCACTACCCAAATAGATAGAAGCTGGGACTAAAGGCAACCCACATGTTCTGTGGACACACTAAGTCTGGAAGGGTCTTCCCTTGTTTGTGTATGTATTAAGGGAAAAAACAAATTGGGGTCTACAAACTCAGGAGAAAGTATTCAAATCATTGCGCTTTTACAGAGAGAAGAACAAAACAGAAGCTGTTGACACAACTATGGCAAATTTTGGAATTTTTGCACAGATGAGGCAAGCTGAGGACACAGTGAAAGAGGGCAAGTAGACTTGTTTCGATAAAATGCAAACTGCACATTGCCAGGCACTGTGCAATGCAGCCCCCACTCTGTGGTAACAACATTATATTGAGGAAAATTCACATGAAAATGGAGCAAGTAATAAAGGGTGAGAGCATTACATGGTCTGGTCTGGTGAGGAGTTTGGGAAGGTTTTTGCTGTAAAGAATGACTTCGTGAGTAGACCAAAAAAAAAAAAGTGGATTGTGAATAAAAAGGGTTAAACCGAGGCTGAGCTCTGGAGCAGGGCCTCTCAAACTTTACTGTGCACACATATCCCCTGGGGATGTTGCGAAACCGCTCCTCCTGATACAGCGGGCCCAGGATGGGGCCGGAGGGGTCTGTCTGCATTTTCAACAGGCTCCAGTGCAATGTTGATGCAAACACCTGCCCCCTCCGGCAGTGCTGCTGGAAAGAAAATGGGACATGGGACAGGGACATGGCAGAATCCCATTCCCTCAGAAACCCTCCCACATAAAGGAGTTGGACTTGTAGCAGAAAGAGGCTTCGAGTCCTCCCTGGGGACATGATATGGTCCAGAAGGGTTGGGAGAAGAACAAGGAGAGAGTCAACAGTTGTTGGTATTAGCACTATCACCCATGTCCTCACCCCCAGGAACTCAACGTTCAGAGACAGAAAATGATGAGAGGGAGGAGAGATATGAAAAGACAATGAACACCAGATTATAGGTACTTGATGTTCCTGGCCAAGAGATGCATAATGAAGGATCTTAGAGAGATCCAGTAACTTGCCCAAGGTCACACATCCAGTATAAGTTGAGGAGCCAGAATACAAACCCAGGCAGTCTAACCAGAGCTCTCAACCACTATGCTATAAGACAACTAAGTCAGTTTGGATTCAGACTCCTCTGCAACATCAGCTTTCAAAAGGGGCAACAGCTAGACTTTTTAGAGAAAAGAACTATAACCAAAGATTTGTAAGCTCCGCCAAATTCCATAACAGTTAACGAATATTAAACACACACTGTGTGACAGGCACTGTTCTAAGTGCTTCATATATATTGAATCATGCACTTCGGGAATTCTTATCATCCTCCTTTTACAGATTTTGAGAAAACTGAAGCCCAGAGAGGTAACTTATCTAAGAGCCAGGATGGCGCCAAGGCAATCTGATCTTCTGAGCTCATGCTATGACTTGCTCAAAACCATATCATCAATGCTGACTTCTTGAAAACAATGTAATAAAAATATACACCACAATGACAAGAGATCAAAAAAAGTTCAAAGAGTAAGATAATCGTGTGAAAACTATAGAAAGTTTTTAAGTCTAAATGATTCATCTGTATCTAAATCTAAGATTAACAAAGACAAGGAAGAAAGTAGAAGTGAGCTCAATTTGGCTGAATCAGAAGGAACTAAAGATTACTATTTCAGTTCAAAAATTCTGATAATATAAGAAATATAAGCCACAGAATGAATGCTTTTAAAATTGTTGTTCTATGTGAATATTTTATTTAGCAGTTTTCTAAATATAGCTGGTACCATAAACTCCCCTACAGAAAAATGAGGTTTGTTTTTTAAAGGTAAACAGTAGGGTTTTTTTTTTGTAATATGAATTCACAGATTCAAACTTATTTGATGTGTTTAATTCATGAAATTATCTTTACTGATGCTCAAATTATCCCAACTGTGAGTAGTGGTAACTTTAAGTTGATTCCAGAGTCCTCTGGCCATGACTTGAAAGCTTTATTGCTATCAAAACACCTTCTCTATGTCCTTCCCCAGACCCATGGAATGTTTAAAGGTTATATTTACAGTCCTAAAAGGTGTGTACATATGCCTTACAGAGCGATGAAAAAGATAAAACCAAGGAAAATACTGATAAGAGAGAAATAAATCATAAGACAAGGGAAATGGCAAAGAGGCATTAAAAAATGAACATGAACTAAATGTATTAGTTATAATGATAAATGTAAATGAAACCTAATCCTATGTTTAAAAATAAAATTACCCAGACTGGATTTTAAAAAATCAATTCTATGATATTTCAAAGAATTGCACAATGGTACAAGAAGATCAATGCAAGAAAATGGGGAAAATATGCAAGACAGACACAGATGAAGGCAAACCAAAGATCAAGATACTTAAATTAGAATTTGAGACAAAAAGCTGAATGAAATGGCATTGAGGTGTATAAAACCAAAATAAAGATAGTCACTTAATAATACAATTAATGAGCCTTATTTAATTGCTTCCTGGGAAGAAGCATGTCTACTAGACAATATACCCTTTTTTTCCTAGTGCCTACAGAACATGTAACAAAAATTGAATATATAGCTGCATGAACAGTGGCACTTAAACAGGGTTCAATTGCTAAAGAACACTCACTGGATCCAAAATGACAAAGCTTACAAATGTAGTTTATTATGGGGAAAGGACACACTACAGCAAAATCATGAAAGTCAGAATATACATCACTGCACGTGACTCACAGCAGGAGTCTGCAGAGGACAGGTGCAGGCTCCTATTGTCCGCTTTCTGTAAGGGCCAGGCCAGATGTCTCCTGGATGGGGAACTCCTGAGGTGTGTGCAGAATACTACAGAACCAGGGAGACAGAAATTAAGTCTTTGCTGGGGTTGTTTATATTTTGCTGGTCTCCTAGGCTTATCCCCGCTGCAGGCCCAGCAGGACCCTGGGGCGTGTGCTGAGGAGCATGGCACCCAGACCAGGTGCAACCCTCCACTCTCATTATTATTAATAAATAATACTGACAAACTGGGTCAAATGCCCCTGAAACTTTATAGACTGGTGGTTACACAGACACACTATATATCACTGTTTCATGCTTTGACCAGGAGTGTCAGGCAGGAGCTTTAATTTAACCAAACAGCTCAGGTTAATTGCAGACCTGCCGTGATTAAGCTTTACAGCACAATAGCAAAACAAGAAATCTATGTCAGTAATTTCTAAAATGCTGGAACCATACAAATCCTATTTTTGGACCACAATTTTAAAAAATGAATAAATATGATAAATATGAAGTAATCAAAATGCAAATTAAAACAAGATGCTTTTTTAGACTATAAGTCTGATGAAAATTAATAAGAATGTTCATATCCAGTGTCAGTAAGGATCTAGGGGGACTAGGCCTTTTCATTAACTGCTTCTGGAAACATAAATTTGTAGAATCTTTCTCAGGTATCTCTTGGTAATCTGGATCAAAATCCTTAAAAAGGTATATCCTCTCAGCTCAGAAATTACATCCTTTGCATTTCATCTTGAGGAAATAATAGAGGATATGGCAGACAAGGATGCTGATTGCAGCATGATGAATACTAGCCAAATGTTGGAAACAAACAAAATGTCCAGCAGTATGGGGACTGTTTCAGTAAGTTATATCCATATCCAATTATTCAAAATTTTACAGAGGTCTGTTTGTGGCAGGCTCTGTTAGTTGCATGTCTAAAATTTTCTCCCCTTTCCTTTTATAGTAACAGAAACCAGATCCTGTTCAGGGCCAAAATGGTCACTGCCCCAGGCATGAAATCATGACAGTCCAGTTCCCATTTTCCCAGCTTCCCTTGTACCTAGGAGCAGCCATGCGATCCAGTTCTCGTAGATGAAATGTAAAAAAGAAGTCTACTAGGGGCTTTGAGAAAGTTTGTTGCTTTCTTAATAAATGAAAAAGATGCTGTTGATGCCAGTAGTCATCTACTGCATGCCTTATATTAAGTGAGAAAAATGAGCTATTTGTTAAGCAAGAGTTGGTTGGATTTTCTGTTATCTGGAGCCCAAAACTCCCTAAGCATGGAGGGTACTGTGATGTGCTTCCCCAGATTCCCTCTTCATGATTCCCAAATTGTGGGTGTGCTACAGGCTGACAGTTTTCATTTGCCAGCTATCTCCAGGAATTGCACTCATTGAAGTTGGCTGCCCAATGTCACATCCCCTTCCTGGGAGGCAGCCTTCTTTCTTCAATGTGGGACAATTCTGCAGGGGCCTCCCAGCTCCAAAGCTGGAGTCCTTGTGACTATTGCACCATTGCCTAACTTCCCCTTCTGCCTAATCCTACTTTATTCCCTTTCCCAATGGTGTTGATCTTAAGAGCACTCCCTAATAAACTTCCTGCACTTAAATCTCTTATCTCAAGGTCTGTTTCCTGGGTAATCCCCTCCCCCGCCCATAGCACCATTGACATATTTACTTACGTAAAAAGATGTTCAAAATACATTGCTAAATGACACAACAGGTTATAAAGCAGTATGCATGGTGTTTTCTTATTATACAGATTATATATCTGCATAGTTAAAAGGTCTGCAAAGGAAAACGCTAATATTTTAATAGCAGGACTTGTGTTTCCAGCAATATGTTGGACTAGGTGTTTAGAGAAAACTCCTTCTAGTTTAGAACACATTAAATTAAAAAAAAATGTTTTACTATTCTAAACCTTAGAGTAGTGGTGAGAAAGTAAGGGAATTTCAAGGGTGGGGCAGGGACACAGAAATGAGAGAAAAACACAAATCCACAACAGCTAGATATCATCTTTACTCTGGAGGTACCTGCTGATTCCTGAGGGCCTAAAAGCAGGTTTTCATGAGCCATTGCTGCGGGGGATGAGAGATAAAGCCTCAAGCCTGAGCAGTGTGCCAGAAGTCAGGATGGGGAAAGTCATTTCAAGGCAGGAGAGCCAAAGAGCAACAGCTTCAAGAAGTTCAACTGGAAAAGCCCACCCTGCAGATGGTGCCAGGGGTGTCAACTCCACGGGAACAGCCAGGCACAAGCAAGCTCACATGGGTGTGGACCAGATCTGAACCAGAATCTCTGCAGCCCCGAAGATAGAGCTCTATACCAAAGATAGAGTTCAAAGTGGCCCTTGGTAGTGCCTACAGAACACTGCCAGAAGGGAACAAAAATTTTTCTTTGGAGTAATACATTTACAGAGTTCAAAGAAGTACCATAAAGTTACAAATTCGGAAAAAGAAATCACTAAATCCATGAGGATCAGCAGAAACATCGCCCTTCAGAATCAGGCACACACACTCACACACACACAAAACTATACATAGTGAGATATTCAGATACAGAATATAAAATAATGATGTTTATTGTGTAGAAAGAATTAAAGATAGGATTGAGAGAATAAGAGTGCAGAGGCTATCAAAACTGACTGGGGTAGATTCGAAAGAAAATTAAACCGAAGTTTATATAATAAAAAAGTGATAATTTAAATTGGAAATGTGAAGGATATTATAAACAGCAGATAGAACTAAAGGGAAAATTATAGAATTAGAAGATTATCTGATCTCAGAAGCTAAATGGGCCGGGCCTGGTTAGTACTTGGATGGGAGACCAGGTGCTGCAGGCATTAAAAAAAAAAGGGATTGTAAGATGAGAAGGTCCTTGCAATCTGCGAGGTCAACCAAGGGTTGCCTCACCTAAAAAGAAAAAAAAGATTCTCTGAATAAATTACCAATGTAGGACAAAAAGACAAAATGATAGAAAATACTAATTACAGGTTAAGAGAAATAGGGCATAGAGAAGGTCCAATATATGTTCCAAGTGGAGTTCCAGAAGGAGAAAATAATGATAACAGAGGAAAAGGCAATAACAAAGAGATAAAGTTTCAGAAAGTGCAAAAGACACAAAACTTCAGATGCAGAAACCCAAGAATTCCAACCAGGATAATTAAAATAAATCCACACTTAAATAAAACTGCAGAATACAAAAGATAAGCAGAAGACTTTTCAGTAACAGCAGACAGAAGACAATGAAATAATATCTTTGAAGTGGTAAGAAAAAATAACTATCAACCTAGAATTTTACCCAGCAAATAAACTTTTATGAATGTGAGTGAAATAAAAATATTTTCGGATATCATTAAAATAATTTTTAAAGAACACATCCCAGAAGGATAAAAATGATTCTAGAAGAAATATCTGGGACATAAAAAGGAATAGTGAGCATGAGCAATATTCAACATTGTACTGAAAGTCCTGGTCAGTGGGAAAAAAGGCAAGAAAAAGAAATAAAAGGAATAGATATCAGAAAAGAAGAAATAAAACAGTTTCTATTGGCAAATAGCGTGTCCATGTAGAAAAATCCTGAGTCTACCAAAAAACTACTAGAACCAGTAAGTGAGTTTATCCAGGTCATAGGACACGAGGTCAATATACAAAAATCTATTGTATTTCTGTATACTAGCAATAAACAAGTGGAAATTTAAAATTTAAAATAATACTGTTTACAAGAGCTCCAGAAACATGAAATCCTCAGGTATGATCCTTACAAAATATGTACAAGATATGTATGCTGAAAATCATATCGATGAAAGAAATCAAAGAAGACCTAAGTACATAACGATACACTGTCTTCATAAATTGGAAGACTCACTGTTAAGATGCATGTAGTAGGCAGCCTTTAAGATGGCCCCTAATGATCCCTGCTTTCTGGTATTCACACCCTTGCATAACTCTCACCCCTTGAGTGTAGGCTACACCTAGTCATGTATTTCTAATAAACAGGATATAGCAAAAATGATGTCACTTCTTAAGTTAGGTTGCAAATAGTCTGCGTTTTTTGTCTTGAGCACTCTTCTCACTCTCTTGCTCTGAGGAAAGCTAGCTTCCACAGGTCAAGAAGCTGAGGGAGACTTCCAGCCAGCAGCCTGCAGGGAACTGAATTTTGCCAACAACCACATGAGTGAATTTGGAAGCAGAACACCCCCCAGTTGAGCCTTCAATTCAGCCCTGGCTGATAACTTGATTGTAATCTAGTGAAAAGTCTTAAGGCAGAGGCACCAAGCTATGCTGCACTCAGATTCCTGACCTACAGAATCTGTAAGATAATAAATATTTGATATTGCAGACTGCTTAATTTTGGGCTAATATGTTACGCAGTAATAGATAATACAATGGCAACTCTTGCCAAATTGATGGATAAATTTTATGTGATCCCAAGCAAAATTCCAGAAAGACTATTGTAGAAGTGGTCAAGCTGACTTTTAAAATTAACATGGTAAAGCAAAGGAGCTTGAACAGTAAAAAAAACAGTTTTGAAAAAGAACAACAAAGCTAGAGGACTCACAGTGCCTAATTTCAAGATGTGATGGCTAGAGTAAACAAGATAGTGTGGTATTAGCAAAAAGATAAACCCACAGATCCATGGCACAGAATGAAAGGTCTAGAAGTAAACCAACATATATATATATATATATATATATATATATATATGAATATATATATATATTCAATTGATTTTTGACAAAGGTGCAAAGACAATTTTTAGAAAAATAACTTCTTCAACAAGTGTTGCTGAAACCACTGAACATATGCAAAACAAACAAAAGAACCTCACTGTATGTATACTTCATATCATGTACACAAAGAAACTAAGCATAGGTCATAGACCTAGATGTAAAACCTAAACAATAAAACTTCTAGAAGAAAAAAGGAAGGAAATCCTTGTGGCCTAGGTTCGACAAAGATTTCCTATCTCTGACAATAAAAGGACAATCCATAAAAAACTGATAAATTGGACTTCACCAAAATTCTGCTCTATGAAAAAGAAAAAGGCAAACCATAGTATGAGAAAAATGTTTTCAAAACACATATCTGATCAAGGAATTATAAGCAGAATATACAACGAACTCTCAAAACTCAATAAGAACACAAATACCCAACTAAAAAATGGTCAAAATACTTGACCAGATATTTCACTAAAGAAGATATATGGATGACAGAAAGCATAAGGTGCTCAACATCATTAGTCATTAGGGAATGCAAATTAAAACAATATGAAATACCACTCCACTCCCTCTAGAATGGCTAAGATTAAAAAGACTGATAATATCAAGTGAAAAGCAAGAATGTGGGGCAACTAGAACTCTCATAGGTTGCTGGTGGGAATGTAAAATGTTATGGCCATTTTGGAAAAAGTTTGACAGTTTCTTACAAAGTTAAACATATATAGACTGAATAATGGCCTCCTAAATATGCCCACATTCTAATCCCTGGCATTTGTGAAAGTTACTTTATATGGTAAAAGGAACAAATTGCAGATATGACTGAGTTAAAGCTATTGGAATGAGATTATCCTGGATTATCTTTGTGGGCTTGAAGTAATCACAATGGTCCTTATAAGAGGGACACAAGAGGAGTCAGAGTAAGAGAAGGTAATGTGATGATGGAAGCAGAGATTGGAGTGATGAACTCTGAAGATGGAAGAAGGGGCCTCTATTGATCCTACTGTATTCCACTTGAAGAAGTAATACAAGTGGCCACTAGAAGCTGAAAAAGGCAAGGAAAAAAGTTCTCTCCTCAGAGCCTCCAGAAGGAATCAGCCCTACTGACACTTTGATTTTAGCCACTGATAACTTGTTTTGGACTTCTGACCTCCATAACTGCAAGAGAATAAATTCGTATTGTTTTAAGCCACCAGTTTTGTGGTAAATTGTTTTAGCAGCAATGAGAAACTAATACAACTTTCCATACCACTCAGCAATCCCACTTTTAGATATTTACCCAAGAGAATGAGTTTTTAGACAAAACTCCGCATGCAAATATGTATAGTAGCTTTATTCATAATTGTGAAAAACTGGCTAGAACCCAGATATCTTTCAACTAGTGGGTGGATACATAAACTGCAGTACATCAATAAAATGGAATAATATTCGGTATTAAAAAAGAATGAGCTACTGATGCATGTGACAACGTGGAAGGATCTCAAATGCATTATGGTAAGTGAAAGAAGCTAGGCTCAAAAATCTACACAAGTGTGTCTCATATGACATTCTGGGAAAAGACAAAACTACAAAGACAGAATAGGTAGGGATCAGTGGTTTCCAGAGGCAGAGGGTAAAGATTGTACAGAAATATCCATAACAGCATTATTCTTAACAGTCAAAAAGTAAAAACCATCCAGATGTCCATCAACTTATGGATAAATAAAATGTGGTATATCCATACAATAGAAGGTACTAAAACAAACAAACAAACAAACAAACAAAAAGAATGTGTTAGTTACTGGGGAAGGAAGACAAGGAAGGCAAGGCGGCCAATAGAGAGCATCGTAAGGCCATTACCACTTTGGGTGACTGGAATTTACCTGTGCTGGGAAAGTCTGAGAACCAGGATAAACACACATATATGTCTCGGGTACTCCACAAATGACTGAAGGAGCTGGGATATTTGTACCCCAATTTTTCTCAGGCACTGACCCAGAGCTGCTTCTGAGGGGCATAAATTCCTGGCACTTCCGGCCTGCTGTGTAGAGCGCTCCGCAGTAGAAGGCCCTAGACAAAAGTCAGTCTGCTTACCAAAAACAAAAGCAAAAGCAATAGTTTTACCGATTGGTCCCAATATTTATTCCTTTTCTAGGTTTTTTACTTCTCTCTTAATTTACTCTTCTCTACTTTTTGTAGTTCCCCATCTCTCTATATTGACAATTTACAAAAATCACATTTTCCCAGGTTTCAATTTAAAAAGCAGTTTACCATTAGTACATTCCAGTGATCTTCCTAATAATGTCATTAAATACGAATACAGAATTTTATGGATAAGAAAATAAACAGTGGTCAGGGGCTGGTAAGTCAGAAGTTAGGTTGTACACAATAAAGTGGTAAAGGCAAGGTGATATGGGCGGTGTATCTACAGCACCTGCAACAGATGGTGAGGGGAACTACAATTTGGAGACAGAGAAACTACCTTCCAGAACCTTCCAGAAAAAGATTTGTATGAATTTAGAAAGGAAATATGAATATCATGATTTAATTTATTCCAGAATTACTCAAACTATAGAAATATATTTCTAGGGTGACACTGTAAATTTTTTTGTCAAAAATAATATTCCTTTGATGCTGTCTGTGCCTTCAGAAATAATCTGTGAAAGCAAAAAGGTATTGGTGATGCATAGGTCTTTGTACAGAGCATTTTCATTCATTTTAAATTAATGCAAACCTGAATATTATTATCTGATCCTATTTTCTTTGGCATGTTAAAAAATGATATTAACTTATTTGTGTTAAATGAGAAAGTATTTTGAATGAGAAATAAAGTAATGGATTACATGCTGAAAATAACCTATGAATTAAATATTTAAAAGTTTCTCAAGAGATGATGTCATAATAAAACTCCCTGGAACACATAGTATAATGGTTATTAGCCACAGAGTTCCAGAAATGCTGATCTAACGACTTTTAACACTGGAAGCTATTTATAGAAACCCATAGTAATTATTGATCCAAAATAAGCTGGGTTGTGTTTGATTCTTTCGTAATATTCCGTGATAGGATGGCATAATTTTTGGTAATTTTTTTTAGTCTGGTCTAGAACCATCATTATCTTTATTATTTCTCATTTACAAGTTTCTCATATCTCTGCAAATGTTGGAGAATTTTGGAGAATACAATTTGACAGGTTAATTTTAATGCCAAAGACTGTCATAATTTAATATTACCAGAAAGAAATGAATATTCACTTTTCCAAAAATACAGAAGGAAATGACTTACTTTTGGAGAACTTTAAAAATGACACATATGAATATTTTAAACTTAATGTCATTTTTATGAGTCATAGCTGAATAAAACACTGTAAATTTATAGAGTAGGGTTGAAAATTTTTAGTTTTTGGGCAATCTTCATTCTTTCATATCTTCCTGGTCCACAGATCTGAGCATCTCACCTTACTTCTAAGCAAAGAATTAGTAATAAAGGTGAAAAAAGTTCTCATTATTAAAACTTCATTAATTTTAGAAACATAATATATGTAACATAAAACATTCACTAGTATACTATGAGAATAAGCCACAAAACTATTTTAAATTAAACTACACTTTCAATAATTCAGCCAAGTACTATTCATGAACAGGAAGCCTTGATGTTTGATTTTAAGCAAATTAACGTTTCTCCAAGTTGCCAATATTATTCTAGAAATAATTAGCATTAGTTAGGGAGACTATATTATTGGTTCATCATAGGAAAAAAGTTGTAGTATTAAGTTATAGAATCATCATATTCTGTGTTCTTTTTTTAAATTAAGGTTCTGATTATTTAGAAACATATAATAAAACTTCTTCCTCTTTTTTTAAAAAAATCCTTTATTGCTGAGCTCCCATAAACCATTCCTATGAAATTCACAATCATTGTCAGTAGTGCTTGGTAAATGTACCATTATTAAAACCAGCCCTGAAAAACAGGTTTTTATACAAGTGGTTATGCAATTAATAATTTCCTCAGGAAGGCATTGCTGCACTATTTCTATGTTATTATCAGGAATCCCTCTGTCAGTTAATATATATTTCACACACAAGGCATAACACTTTTGGAGATGCCTTCTGAGTTGGTGACCAAGCTAATGTTATAGAGTGAACTATAACAGTTTGTGCCTCAAGAAGTTTCTGTCAGTTGCCTGAAATAATGAAAGTCCTTAAAAATTACTTTGTATTCTTATAGCATCCCTTCAGGCATGCAATAAATGTTCAATATATATTTGCTGAATTTATGCTTTTGTTGTGGTTATTGTTGTTGATAATAAAGAATGGGTCTGTAGATCTACATACCAATTTACAGGAAATAGAGGCCAGAAAAACATGTTAAGCTACCCCAGAGGGATTCAATCAGCAAAATCCAGATCACAGGAGATGCTGCAGAAAAACAATCCAGTTTTGTCCATTAATTGTAAAAAGGGGGGAAAATGAGGTAGACAGGGAATCTACAGATTAAAAAGAGGTAAAAGCCATATAAAAATGATGGGTGAAATTAAATCATAGTCTTTATGGATGCATACTTGGTGATGAAACTATAAAGTACTGAAGTGATTATCATAAAAGTCAGAGGTATGGTTACTCTTAGGAGAGGGGGAGTAGATGGAGCGCTGCTGGGGTGGGTAGCCACCGTCCCTTTTCTTATACGGATGGTAGTTACAAAGGTCTCTTGCCTTATAATAATTCATTAAACTCTGTATTTGCTTTATACAGTTTTTCTATTTAGATGAGTTATACTTACTAAAAAAGTTTAAGAAATAAACAAGAAATACATATGTTTTCAAGTTACCAACATATCACAACAGACAGATACAACAGATACAAAAAAACATCAAGATCATAGATCATAGTAAAATGTAGTAAAATGATTAGGAAGTGATGAATTTTGAGTAACTGTGCTTTAAATATAATAGCTTACTTAATTGTAAGTTTATACAATTTAATTTTTAGTAATGGCCATATTTAACAACTGGCTCACAAAATTCCTGGAAATTCAACAAGCAGCTTGAACGAGCTATGGATGACTTGTTCCAGCATGCTCCTACACGCATCCCAACAATTCTCCTGCTTTCTTGTATTTAAAAAAAAAATTTGTTTTTAAAATCAAATGCATACTTGCATGGAGTTTTAAAAGTCAAACAATTCTATAATAACTGTTATAAAATCCACTGAACTCTGCTCCTCTTTCCCCCATATTCTGATCCTTAGAGGCAACCATTTCAATTCGTTTAACAGATTCTGTCTTTACACAGCTGTCTTCTTATAAAGACACCAGTCCTACTGGATTAGGGGCCCACCCTGCTCCAGCATGACCTCATCTTAACTAACTACATCTGCAACAACTCTGTTTCCAAATAAGGTCACATTCTGAGGTTCTGGGGGTTAGGGCTTCAACTTATCTTTTCCAGAGGAGAGGACTGCCACGAATCAACTCATAACAGTGGGACTTGTTGTTCTAATTACTTATTAAACAGATTTTCAGCCAATTCCTTCCTCTTTACCCCTCACTTCCAAAGGTAAAGCTTCTTAGCTTTCCTCAAAGCCAGTTAAAGACACTGTTTTCTCAGATCTGCTACGTCAACTACCACTCATAAATTTTCCAACTGACAAAATTTTGCTGCTCTTTTCTCTGATCTCTTTTTATCATTGAAGGTTTCTGCCTTAAAAATCTCTTTACTGTTATTTCAGTGAGGTATGAAGCGGGAGCAGAGACTAAGATGATATTGAAGAAGCATTTTTAGCCAGAAGTTCTACATGTATCTTCATTCTCTCCTCAAGTGGTACCTTCTTTATTAATTCTCTTGCATCTCAAACCACATCAAAACTCAAGGGTAAGAATTTCTCTAATTCCTAAATATGTGACTAGTGGAGGGAAAGAAAGAGAGAGGATAAGAAGAGAGAGTCAGATTTGGCTGATTCAAAGCTCACACTATATGATACCACTCTGCCTCCATGAAGTGAACAAACATCAATGTAGTACTCACCACTCAACAAGAGAATGGCTGCAAAGCAATCTGACAATGTATATAAAACGTTTAAAACCTCTGATGAAGTTAAGTAGTACCACTCTTAAGATTTTATCTTAAGGATATAATTCAACAGAATGAAGTGACCATGTGGACTTTCACTTGTGAGAAAATGGTAGACTAAATATTCTGAAAAAACATCCCACTGCGAAAACATAGACACCCTAGCTAAAATACAAAAACAAAACGAAACAAAAACCCCATCTTTTAAAAGGTATAGTTGAGCTTGTAAAAGAAGGAAAATCCTCAGGAGTGAAAAATAATGAGGGAGCTAAATTAGCATTGTAAATGACTGATGACCCTGAGCACATGCGTCACTCCCAGGAACCTAAAGTCTCTGGTTTTAATGACCTTGTGATCTCATGTATGTGGGAGACATGATCTTGGCCTCAGAGAAGGTAGGAAATTGGAACTGAGACCTCTGCATAAAGACAGGCTTACAAAGGACAGTAAGGTGAAACAAAACGGAAGATAGGAGAGAGAGGATGTGGGAAAATCAACTTTCTTCTATATAACTTAAGAACACAAAATACAAAGAGAAAATCTTAAAATCTGCCAGAGAGAAAAAGAGATCATCTAAAAGCAAGAACAACTAGACTGGCAGCAATAGTGGAACAATAACTTCAGATTGCTGAGAGAAAACCACTGTGAATGCAGAATTTGGTATCTACTTAAACTATGTATTTAAGAATAAAGGTGAAGTGAATACATTTTCAGAAAACCCAAAACTGAAAGAGTTATTACCGAAAGATGCTCATTAAAGGTGCTTGTAAGAGTGAGTATACATCAGGATAAAGAAAAATGATCCCAGAAGGAAAGTTTGAGATTTATAAAACAACAATAATGTCTAATTTGGAGGTTAAAAACAAGATGGTGCTAAAATATTGGATAACAATAACTTTTAAGACAAGAGGATGGTGACTAGCATTCTAATGCGCTTGGATAGATTTTTTTTGGGGGGGTAGAGCCATTTTGATTTAGACTTTAAGTACACATGCTAAAATTTAAGAGTAATCACTAAGAATAAAAATAGAGTGTATAACTTCCAAAATAATAAAGGGGGAAGTGTGGAATCAAAAGAACAATCTAAAAGAAAACAGGAAAGTGGGGAAAAGACATAGAAAAAAGCAGGACAAATAACCAAATAAAATAGTAAAGATAATTTCATATATCAACAATTAAAATCATAATAAAGAGTAAATGGTTTAAATTCACCAGTTAAAAGAAAGATATCCTCAAATTGGATCAAAACAAAATAATTCAGATATTTGCTGTATCCTAGAGAAAACCTAAAATACAAAGACATGGTGTATCAGAATAATTACTGTTAGCTGCTATAACAAACAATCTCTAAGATTACCAGGGCTTAACAAAACAAACTTTATTTCTTACTCACATCACAGTCCTTCAGGTCGGGTTGCTGCTCAGACTGTCACTCCTTCAATCAGTGACATAGGAATCTGCGATTCTTCAATCCTAGTTCTATCATCTGGTAGTTCTTTGCCTCAAGCCATGTGAATAGGGGAGAGAGTACATAGAAAACCATGCATGGTATTTTAGGGGCCAAGCCTAGAAGTGGCATACATCACTTCTGCCCACATTCCTCTGGTGATCCCAACATAACTGCAAAAAGAGCTGGGAAATGTAGTCCTGTGTTCCCAGGGAAAGGAAATAGAATTAGTGAGCATCTAGCCAATCTCTGACAGATAAAAAAGTTAAAAATAAGAAAAGATGCAAAAGGATATGCCAGGCAGATGCTAACCAGAAGAAAGCTAGAGTAGCTCTGCTTAAATTGGACAAAATAGTCTTCAAGGTAAAATGCATTTTTAGGAATGAAGATAGTAATTACATAAAGATAACAGATTCAAGTCACCAGGAAGAGATGCTGATTCTGAAATTATTTGTGTATCTAGTGATACCTTCGAATAACATAAAGCAAACATTGACAGAATTATGAGAAACTGACAAGTCCATCAAAGAATTTAACATATACCCTTCTCAGTAACTGATAGCACACAGATCAAAAACTAGTAGCATATAGAAAATATAATACAACTAACAAGCTTGATTAAAAGAACATGTATAGAAAAAAATTTTCAATCAGCAATAATTGTGCTGTAGATAAACCTCATTGACTACGATACTGCCTTGTGCAAAGCTGTATCCACCTACAGAGAACGTACATTTTTCTTCCCCTGTATCGGATGCTTTCTTTTCTTCCTTTAGAGTATAAGAAACATCTATCCAAACTGACCCTATACTCGTCTATAAACCCAGTCTCAACAAATTTCCCAGAATCAGCATCATATAAATCATGTTCTCTAATTACAGTGCAATTAAGTTAAAAATAAATAAAAGATAGCCAAAAGAAAAGAAAAACATGTATGAAGATGTTCACTCTAGCATTAATTACTTACAACAGTGAAAAATTAGAATCACTGAAATATCCAATGACATGGGTATGGTTAAGAAAATTATGTCTCATCAACCCAGTGCACTATTATGTGGCCATTAGAAATTATTTTTAAGTAAACCATGTTTAAGATACAGTATTAAGTTAAAAATTTAAATCTATATATTACTCATGATTACAACTACGTGAAAATATGAGTACATTTGAGATTAGAAAGGAATAATCAAATGAAAGCAGTGGTTATATTATAGTGATGAGATTATATATAATTCTACTTTTAAAAGGATTTTCTGATATGGTTATATTGTTTGATATGCGTTAAAAGAATCAGTAGAAGATGTGATCTCTGGCAACTGATGCTAGTTATGCCTTAATAGTAATTATCCCTTTCTTTTATAACAATAGAATTTTATTTTGGTACATAACCGCCCAAAAGAAGAGTACATTTCCCAGCCTCCCTTGTGGCAAGGCATTATGGTGAGACAAGGTCATAGATGAAATATGAGAAGTGGTTGTCCTTAAATGTAAAGAGTCTGTCCTTCCTTTATCCTTTTCCTTCATCTTGTTACCTGAAATCTCCCTTAGTTTTGTTATTGCACATACTATGGGTGGGCTGAATCTGATATGCATTTGATTAAAATAGGGACTGCTTCTCATTTTGACAAATGAGAATATGTGTGACTCGTGCTATAAATACATGTTTTCTTCTCAACCAATGTCTAGTATAAGCTCTGAAAACAAAGGGATTATGCATCCTAGTTTTGGATATCAAATAATATATTAATATTGAAGAGTACATGTTAATGTTAAATATATTCTAGTGGGAATCATACACATTTACTCCAATATTCTTTATCATTTAAGAGAATGTTTTAGCAGAAGATGAGATCCATTTATAAGCTGCTCTGCCTGATTTAAATCAGCAATCAACCTCCACATTTTAAATGTTGAACAGAATTAAAAATTATATTTTAAAAGTTAAATAATGCATTTTGTTTAACTATCACAACCTCTGGTAAGGTTTGATATAATCCAATAACCTGGATCACAAAAAATATCAATAATTTGCACTATATCAGGAATGAGAATTTATCAGTTCAAAAGAAAATTGATAAATATTACTCAAAACAGTCTTCATACTTGAAAAATATCCAAAGAACAATATTAAAGCAGATACAACATTCTGTCCCAAGTGCTTACAACGCTCAATAATGATTAGGTATGCTATGTCACGCTGACTGCAGCAACAAATTCATTATTATTTTTATTATAATTCAGAATAGGTCAATCACAAGCTGTTCTATAAAAACAACATGCTACTAAAAAAAAGATGCTGGAGTCTGACTTGACAGCAGCTTTTTATTTTGAAAATTCTAATATTTATGCTAAGCATGACCTATTCAGATATTTTTTTAAATGAAGGAAAATTATAATTGAATAAAAGTTCTAGGGATTAATTTGCTCATCATTTTTTGAACACAATTGTATATGGCTATTTGGAGGGCATGTAGTTGAAATAATTTATTCAGATTAAAATTCTGTCAGTAAAAAAATATTTGTACCTATGGTAATATAAAAGGCTTAAAAGTCTGTGACGCATTTGGTTAAAAGAGCACACTGAGGTCTTATTTATATTTTGTTTTTCTTTAGTACTCATATTCATCATCTACAGACAGCCAAGCAAATTATTAAATAACTCGGTTTTCTGTCAATTAGCTGTGCATTAACATGATGAAGAACGATGAACACACAAGTCTTAACACCAGGAAAATGATCCCTTTTTCTTTTTTCCTAATTTGTCACTTGACTTGAGTTCTTTAATTTTCACAATTTCAAAAGATGAGGTGGAGAAGACAACTGTCTTTTGTGGCTTTGCACCTTGTGCACCTTTTTGTGGTTCCTAGGTAGAATGAGAAATAAAAGCAGATAGTGTTTTATATTTGTTTTTTACTACTTTATGTTTTTATGTTTGACTGTTTATAGCTAGCCTCATCTCAACAAATTTTATAGCATAATTTAAAAAATAAGCAAGACAAGGCTGTCCACTATCACCACTATTATTCAATATAGTGTTGGAAGTCCTAGTAGAGCAGTCAGGAAAGAGAAAGAAACAAAAAGCATCCACATTGGAAATGAAAAAGTCAAACTGTCACTTTTTCCAGATGACATGATTCTTCATATAGAAAACCCTAAATATTCCACTAAAAAAAGTATCAGAAATAATAAACAAATACAATAAAGTTTCAGGATACAAAATCAATGTTCAAAAATCCATAGTGTTCCTATACTCTAACAATGAGTTTTCAGTAAAGAAATGAAAAAACATTTCCTTTTGCAATTACAACAAAAAGAATAAAATACCTAGGAAAAAACCTAATGAAACATGTGGAGGACCTATACACTGAAAACTATAAGACATTATTTAAAGGAATTGAAGAAGACACAAAGAAGTGGCAAGATATTCTGTGTTCTTGGATTGGAAGAATCAACATAGTTAAAATGACCTTATTACCTAAAGCATTATACAGATTTAATGCAATCCCCATCAAAATCCCAGTGGCACTTCTTAAAGAAATAGAACAAAAAAAACATCAGATTTGTATGGAAGCACAAAAGACTGTGAATTGCTAAAGCCATCCTGAAAAAAAAAGAACAAGACCAGAGGTATCACTCTACCCATCTGCAAATAATCCTGCAAAACGACAATAATCAAACAGTATGGCATTGGCAGAAAAACAGACACATGGACTAGTGGAACAGAATCGTGAGTACAGAAGTAAGACCATATTTATATGGGCAAATAATTTTTGACAAAAAAAGCCAAAAACATACAGTGGAGAAAGGAAAGCCTCTTCAATAAATGGTGCTGTGAAAACTGGAAAATCACCTGCATAAGAATGAAACTAGATTTCTATCTATCACCACACACAAAATTATATCAAAATGGATCAAGGACCTGAATATAAGACCTGAAAAAATAAATTGCATAGAAGAAAACATAGGTACTAAACTCAGAGACCTTGGATTTAGAGAGGATTTTATAAATTTGACCTCAAAGGAAAGGGAAGTAAAAGCAAAAATAAACAAATGGGATTATATCAAACTAAAAAGCTCTGCACAGCAAAAGAAACCATCAACATGGCAAAGAGGCAACCATTCAAATGGGAGAATTATTTGCAAACACCACCTCCAGTAAGGGCCTAATATCCAAAATATACAGAGAATTCATACAACTCAATAACAACAACAACAACAACAACAACAACAACAACAACAACAACAACAACAATGACAAAATTCAATTAAAAAATAGGCAGAGGACCTGAACAGACACTTCCTTCAAGACATACAAATGGCCAACAGACATATGAAAAGGTGCTCAACTTCACTAGCTATTAGGGAAATGCAAATCAAAACCACAATGAGATACCATCTCACACCTGTTAGAATGGCTCTAATCATCAGGACAAGTAATAACAAGTGGCTGGAGAGGATGTGGGGGAAAAGGAACCCTCATACACTGCTTGTGGGAATGTAAATTGGTACAGACACCATGGAAAACAGTATGGAGGTTCCTCAAAATACTAAGAATTGAATTACCAATTGAATTAGCAATCCTTCTTTTGGGTATTTACCAAAAAAAACCCTGAAAAAATTTATTCGCAAAGATATATGCACCCTGATATTCATAGCATTATTCAAGGTGGCCAGGACATGGAAGTAACCAAAGTGTCCTACGATAGGTGATTGGCTAAAAAAGATGTGGTACATATATACAATGGAATATTACTCAGCCATAAGAGATGAAATACTGCCATTTGCAACAATGTGGATGGATCCTGAGATAATCATGCTAAGTGAAATAAGTCAGATAGAAAAAGATAAAAACCATATGATTTCACTCATATGTGGGATATAAAACTGAAAGCAATAAACAAATATGATCAACAGAGACAGTGGATTAGTGGTTACCAGAAGGAATGGGAAGGAGGGAGGTAGATAGGAGTAAGAGGTCAAATATTTAGCAACAGAAGGAAATCTAACTTTGGGTGGTGAAGACACAATGCAATATATATATATATACACACACATATATATACACTTATATATACATATATACACGTATATATACATATATACGTGTATATATGTATACATAACATGCTGTTGAATTGTACACTTGAAAATTATTTAATTTTATTAATGAATGTCATCTCAACAATTTTTAACAAAAAAATAATTTAAAAAATATGTGTAACCAAGAGGAAAGCAGCTTTATGCTATCCAATTACATATTAAAGGTGTTTCAGCCTTGAACTTGTAGATTAAGAAAATTCTACTTATGGAAGTAGAATTACTTATAGTTTGCATATTGTCCAAAACAATGGATTCAGTACAAATTAAACTTACAGTCTCCACAGCAGCATTCATTTCTTTAGCTTTTCCAATCTTATAAGCTTTTTTCATTCTTTCAACTTTCATTAGAGCTTGCTTGGATCGACGACCTAGATGTTTAATTTGACATTGCTGTTGGCAGGGCTGATATAAAGGTTGTTTACTTGGGATTGATGAAGAGTGCCTAGAAAATATTTGTGTTATTGACAGAAAAATGGCACAAAATAAAATTTAAATGTAAAGCAATTTCCAAATTTTATTAAAGCATCCTCTAGCAAATATACTATAGATCTCAGTACTTGAAGCAATATTGCATGTATATTTTTAAGCCAAAATTATCATTTTTGCTTGAGTTACATAGCACGGTTCTTTATCTGCCATTTATAAAGGTATATAGATGATATTGATTATAATGATGAAAATTATAAAATGTGGTATCAATTTAAAATCAGTTTTTCTGGAAAATACTGTGTAGTAGCCATTTAAACCTTTTTTAAAAAATCACATACTAATGAAAAAGTATTAAATTCCATAATGGCTGAAAAACAAGATAGTTTGATCAGCGTTGGGCTCAGACAGTTGGTGCCATGCCCTTAGTCTTCTTGGCCTTACCACTGCAGAGCACACAGGTCCAACTTCCAACTACTAGCATCAACCTCACGCAGCCTGAGAGCTTTCTTGTGAAAACAAGAGCCCATGTGAGGCTGCAAACTGGTGCAGTCACTATGAAAAACAGTTTGGAGGGTCCTCTAAAACTTAAAAATAGAATTACCTTATGACCCAGAAATTCCACTTCTGGGTATTTATCTGAAGAAAAGCAAAATATTAATTGGAAAAGATATATGCAATCCTATGCAGTGCTATTTACAATAGCTGAGCTATGGAAGCAACCTAAGTGCTCATCGATAGAAGATTAGATAAAGAAGTGGTGGTACATATATATAAAGGAATATTACTCAATATAAAAAATGAAATCTTACCATTTGTAACAACATGGATGGATCTAGAAAGTATTATGCTAAGTGAAATAAGTCAGACAGAGAAAGGCAAATATCAAATGATTTCATTTAAATGTGGAAACTAAGGAACAAATAAATGAACAAACAAAAAGAAAGCAGACTCATAGATACAGAGAACAAACTAGTGATTGCTAGATGGGAGAGTTTGGGGGGACTGTGAGAAAAAGGTGATTGCCTTTTTCTTGTACTAAGAAGTATAAATTGGTAGTTACAAAATAGTCAAGGAGATGTAAAGTACAGCATAGGGAATACAGTCAATGGTATTGTAATAACCATGTATAGTGCCAGGTGGGTACTAGACTAATCAGGGGGATCACTTCGTACATTATATAAGTGTCTAACTACTATGCTGTACACCTGAAACTAATATAATACTGAATGTCAACTCTAATTGAAAAATAAAGATAAAAAAAGCCATGTGTAGGGAAAGTGTCTGAGAATTAATGCCCCACCCCCTAAGTAACCCTTAACCAATAACTACTGGGTGTTGATGTATAAACATCCCAACTCCCCTGTCCCCTGTTGGATAACTTGAGTTGCATGTTCTATACTGGCTTGGACATTCTCGGGGGGATGAAGATCCAGTTATTCATATTGGTAACTTACTTGCTAACACACACAGTTTTGGCTGCCTGCCCTTCCCCCGTTTCATTTCTTTGCGCAGGCCTTAATCAGTGGTTCCTGGGATCACCTCACAAGTATGAACTACTTATATTCAAATCCTTGTCTCAGGGTTTGCATCTGGGACATCCCAAACTAAGATTACATTAAAAGAAATCTTTAAGATAGTATATTTCCCTCTTTGATTGCTTTAGAATTTGGCTACTTATTTGGCTTTTTAAAGAGACTCATTCTTGGATAATCAGTAGCAAGGAGGCTAGGGTTATATGTGGTGGCAGAGAAAATCACATCATTTATTTGACCTTGGTGGTAATAAAGTTCTATATTCAGTGCTTATGTGGATGAGCTGGAGAAAATATGTTTCATGATGACAGACTACACCCTACACCAAGCCACCTGTCTGGCAAATGTATAGCCTTGTTCATAAAAATAAATAAGCTAAATTATGTTATTGGGTCAGCACCACTCATCTCTAGTCCTGAAAAAAAAAATACAGCATGTTTGTGTGACAATGGGTAACCAGTGTCTTCTTCATGTACTAAAGGAGTATTTTTCATTTCAAATATGACTGTGAAAACAGGCTACCAATAGGTCCTCTTCAGACTAATTATCTCTGTTTTTCTTAAGCAAGAAAGCTAAATCTGTAAATAAGATAGGCTAGGTAGACTTGGTAACGGAAAGAAAAAATATATAATTGGAGCCATCACATTCTGTCCATGTTGTTTCAGATCATAATACAGTCTGTTTTGCCACAACATGTGTTTCTATAATGTGAATTGGCTCACATGCTATTGGTAAAGAAGGGAATAATATCACTGAAATTTATATGCAATTTATCCTTGGCAGGGGGAGCCAGAATAGCAAGCGCAGAATTATAACCTTCAGCAGGAAAGAAAAAAGCTCTGTGCAGCATTGATGGTGGGAGCCCTTTTGGTTGTATTTATAAAAACAAGAATTAGCACCTGCGCCTAGTGCTCTCTCCCCAGAGAGGCACCCTGCCTCCACAATCTATCCTTACTGTCTTCTTGGTCTAATTCCCTACTCCCTACCTGGCTTGGGTGGCTCTTGGTGACAGGTTGCACTGCCTCTGATGTCCACTTAAAAGGCAACTATACTGGCCCAGGGCTCCACTTCTATCTGTACTATCTTGGTGCCCACTACCTGCTCTAAACAAAGAGTTAGAGCCAACATTTTGACTTTACTGTTGTATATTTTTAATATTTGCTGTGGGGGCCTCCAGTCATCCTGAACTGCCTGTCTAGTGGTACAAGTTATCCCTCAATGTACCAACTGTCCTTTTTGTTAGTGCTTAGTTTACAAAGTTGCATAAGTTTTGAGCGATCTTCCTCAGCGCTATTTTCCCCATATGCCCTATTATTAACGCTTGTGAGCTATTTGGCAGAATGTGAACATTTTCAGAAATGTTCCTAATATTGTAATCCCAGTAAAGGATCACTCTTACCTAACTTTAGAAACAACCCGTAGCTGGTCCTGCCGCATCTCTTCTGTTTTTGGTTTCTGTGATAGATATTTCATTTCTTTGTGTAGACGGTTTGAGATTACTCCAGACTCTGCATAATCAACTATATCATACATTAGTGTTGTCTTGGGAATGTTTTTGAGGTTTAATCTTCTCCAATAGTTATTTCTGCCACCAGAAGATGCAGGGGTCTCATCCAGAAGACTGGAATACTATATTTAAAAAACAATTAAGAATGATTGGTTATGCATGCTCTACAATATTTTTAGACCCATTTCCCAAGGTTCCATTCAAATGTCACTTCATCCAAAAAAGCATTCCTTGATCCATTTCTGAATATTACTGGCATCTCTCTTCTCTGATTCTCATTACTGACTACTTGATGTTTAGCTATCTGTGTACATTTTAGCTACCCTGCTGGAAGGCAAGATCCTTGTCACACAGTATCATGTATACAGTACCATGTACACAGTACCACACTCACGAAATATTTCTTTAATGCATAAACATTTTAATGGAAAATATAACTCTGATAAATTCAGAATGAGCTTAAAAACTAATAATAGCTGTGTGATCTGCATACCTGATAGTGCTTGTTCATGACATGCTTGGGTTGAGAGGATATTTACATAAGTCTTTTTAGAAATAATGAGTTCCTCTCTGGTGTTAAGTGGTGAATATCACTATTCATTGGGAATATTTGTAGAAATCCCACTCTGCTTTTTAAAAAATTTAAAATATCAAATTAGGAATTTTAAACATGCAAATATACAATCAATTTAACCTTATAAAGGCTCATTTAAGAAATTGGAATAGGGTAGGAGGAGCTAGGATGCTAGGAAATGGAATAACAGCTAGGCAGTTAGAGTATACCGCACACACATGCAAACACGTACACACAGAGGCAGTTTTCCCTTTTGAATCATTTAGGCATGCATGAATTTTAATTACCATGATTGAGTCGAATAAGCCCAGTCCTCCAACAACATGGTTCAAATTTCAGTTACCATAGTATAATTGAGTAATTGCATAAAGTACAAACTCTGCTGCTAGCTCTTCTGTCCACAGATCACTACATAAATAACAGATGTGTATGGTGATTAGTGACAAATCATGTTACTTCTTTCAAAGTGTGTCAGCTATTGGTCACTGTGGATCTGTTATTCAGTTCACACAGAGTTAGCTAAGTATGTTGTTATGTTGCTTGTCTCCCACTGAGAAAAAAAAGATAATCAAAAGAGGGAATACTCAAAAAAAAAAGAAAGAAAAAGTGGTAACGTTGGAAGAGAAATTCATATCAAATATAAATGGAGTTTTAAAAGAAACAGGTGACTGTGGGGATGTTGCTACCATCATCATTTAAGAGACTACAGATAGGTAGTTAGAGGTGAAGGTGAACGCATCAACAGAAATGAGGAAAGTGGCTGCAGTGAAAAGAATGACGCTGTCCCAGAGGAAGAGAAGCTGGCAAAAAAGGCACTTCACATTAACGGAACTTAGAGATATATCACATTTAAAGTGCAAAGGATAAAATGTTGGTAGGTGATCCAAACTTAGAAAGGTATATGACAATTTACCAAGGCATAGATAACATGCCCACTCTATAATGTAAGTTATATGAGAACAAGAAGGCAAGCACTTTTTAAACTACTCTAGTAAAACTGTTTTTTATAGCTTTATAGAGATTCACATCCTATACAATTTATCCATTTAAAGTGTATAATTCAATGGTTTTTAATACATACACAGTTGATAAGTTTTTTAACTAAGAAATAAAACACTTCAATTCTCAATGTTTCCAATATTTTATAGTGAACTAAATAAATGTTTTGTTTTGTTTTTCATATTCATATATATATATATGTATATGTGTGCATGTGTGTGTGTGTATCAGACAATAGGAGAGGTTTTAATGTTTTGACAAGGTCTTTTAAAGGCACAGAACAATAAAAATTTTCCCATTGATTATTAAGTATGCTTTGCAGAATTTCAACTTGTACAGTCCTTTTTGTGGTCCTGTGCTACTTCGCAAAGTGAGGACTACCTATGTATTTTATTTCCCAAGAGTAAAGTAGTAAAATGGGTAAACATCTCAGAACTATCAATGATCTGTTCTGCACTTATTAGCTATGTGACCTTGGGCAAGTTTTTAAAAATCTCATTAAATTTAATTTTCTCATCTGTTAAACGGTCACAATTTATAAATGTAAAGATTAAAGGAGATAATAGGCATATAAAGAGCTAAAAACTGCGCTGTGTCCATAAAGAGCTCGACAAATATCAGCAATTATATCTCTGTCTTCTAATATCTCAATCTGGGGACTTCTTTCTATGACATTAATTCTTGACACAGACATGATCTGCATAGTTGGCATCCCCAAGCTCTACTTACTTCTTGGTCCAATTCCCTAATATTCTAGATTAAGTTTCTAAAAGAAAGAAAACAGAACTATGAGTCTCTAAGGCACTGTATTAATTTCGTGTTTCACATTGATGCAACTGAGTGAACCGTTAACACCATATATTATTATTGTGAGCTAGAATTTTGAGATGCCTTGTTCTTTAGAACTTGTAAAATGGGGGTAATAATAGTACCTAATTCTTAGGGTTGTTATGAGAAGAAAAAGAGTTGGTATTACAGTCATACACCTCATAATGATGTTTTGGTCAATGACGGATCTCATAAATGACAGTGGTCCCATAAGATTATAATGAAGCTGAAAATTTCCTATCACCTAGTGACATCATAGCCAGTATAATATTGTAGCTCAATGTATTATTAACCACATGTTTGTGGTGATGCTGGTGTAAACAAATCTACTGCACTGCCACTTTTATGAAAGTATAGCACATACAATTTTAGTAGTAAGCTATATCATCTAGGTTTGTGTAAGTGCACTCTATGATGTTTGCATGATGAAATCGCCTAAGGATGCATTTCTCAGAATGTATTCTCATCATTAAGTGGAGCATTACTATATCAGTATTTGCCGCTATTATTATTATTATTATTATTATTATTATTATTATTATTTCTAGTTTAAGTTCCCTGATTCAACACTGCTGTCCTATCAGTTATGCAAATCAGAAACCTAAGAGCCAGAGTGGGGACCTTCCTTTAGCTTACCTCCCTGTCTGTCACCAAGGCCCACTGTTTTCATTCTCTAATTATCTTTTGATCTCTGGCCTCAAAGCCCTAAACAAGATACCACCATCTCTCCTAAAACACTGCAGGAACCTCCATACTAGAAGGCTTTTGCTGTCCTCTAATCCATTCTCTACATTGCAGCCACACAGATCTCTTCACTCATTAGACTCAATCACCTGATTTCTTGAAACATTGCGCCAGCTTCTTTTTGCACACAAAATCAAGGGAAAAAGGTGAACACTTAGTTTGCTCAAAAGCCTGCATAATGATCTCTTATCTCTTATCAGCCCGCCAGTCTGACTACATACCACACTCTCCATGGTCTCTCTCCTCCAGCCTCACAGACCTGTTTTCAGGCCCTGTGGCTCCTCCTGCCACAGACCTTTTGCCTCGGGTGAGACACCTGCTCAGACTCAGACTGAGGCTATGACACATTGTTGATTGCCTGCCCATCAACCATTTACCACTTCTCCCTTGCTCGAGGAGCCCTGATTTTTTTTCTTTCACATATAGAAAAACAATATACTCTGGGAAGAAGAGCCCCAGCACATGAACCATGATCCTTCAAAGTCAATCATAGGGAATGATCTCATTTTCTTTTATCAGTGATTGGTTTAGGGGGAGCATGTGATCTGGCTCTGACCATGGGACCTGAGAGGAAGTCTATGGGGGCTTCTGGGAAAAACTTTGTTCTTGAGTTAAAGAGAAAAAGATGTTAGGAGTCCCCTTCTTCCTGCTTTTGAATATAGTTGAAAATGTGATAGTCATCTTGTTACCATGTGAAGGAAGCCAAGAGAACTGTAGAGAAGTGGACCCAGAACCCTGATGTCCTTGAACTACTGTGTTAGCTACTCCAGGACCCTTCTATCCAGGGACTTTTAACGTGGCACAATAAATATCCTTTATTGTTTAAGCCTCCTGTACTTGGGAATATCCTGTTACATGTAGTTGAAAGCAACCAAACAATAACAGCACCCCTCCTTACTAGGTCAAATCCCCATGTACTCTCTAATATAAAATAATACTGAATGTCAACTGTAATTGCAAAATAAAATTTAAAAATCCCTGTGCACTCTCCTAGCACCATGTACTTATTTTTTTTATTTTTATTGAGATAAATTTTACATAATATAAAATTTAGCATTTTAACCTTTTTAAAGTGTACAATTCAGTATTTTTTAGTAAATTCATATTATATTTCACCACTAGTTCTAAAACTGTTCCAGCACACCAAAAAGAAACAACCCACATTCCTCAGCTCTCACTCCCTAGACACAAAAAACCACATATATAATTCCATTAATACGAAATATCCAGAATAGGCAAATTCAGAGTCAAAAAGCAGATTATTGGTTTAAAGGGGCTGTAGTGATGGAAGAATGGGGAGTGACTGCTTAAGGGTGTGAAGTTTCTTTCTGGGGTGACAAAAAGGTTCTGGAACTAGATGGTGATATTTGTACAACACTGTGAATGTACTTAATGCCACTGAATTGTATACTTTAAAATGGTAAATTTTATATTGTGTATATTTTATCACAATAAAAATGTATGATTCTTGGAGGATAAGGTCACAAGGATTTTGTTGTTGTTGTTTGCTTTCAATATCTAAATCTAAATTTCTTACTTGTATGTAATCTTTCAGGGTGGCAATATCTTTTTCATCATGCACATCTTCTATAATTTGAGCATGAAATGTCTTTCTTCCCGTTATTTTGTAAGCATCAACTGTTTCCTATAAAGAGAGTAGAAAATAGACTTTTAAAATAGTAGTATAATAGCAATAATTATCAGCACACACATTACATATTTTTCTGTCAAATACATTAAATATTGTTCCTTTCTTCTAGCAGCTTGCTATTCAACAAATAGGCTGTATTTACAAAGAAAATGTTACATAGGAATTTTTAAAACAACTTAAAAATTATTTCCATAACCATGGCCACAGTTTTTCGATGTAGCTAGAGGAGTACCTGAGTCTACAATTCTCAGAAGATTAGTTTTTCAAAGATTTTTTTTCTCCCTTAAAAAGCATTCTTTTCCTTTAAAAAACAAAACAAAACAAAAAACAAATCTATAACACCGTTCATGCTGTCAGGGCAGAGAGAGCTTATCTGGTTATTAAATAAGTTGCCCTAGGAACAGGGATGGGGCCAGCTCTCTTTTATGTTAGTTAATATATGACCTCACATGGAAACAGGTACATTTCAGATTGCTCAGACCTCCCTCTCCTTCAGACTTTATTCTCAGCAGCCAAAGATTGGCAAACAAAGTGTTTTTTTTTTTACCTTTTATAGTCAAAGAAAGCACCTGAGGAGGCAGAGATAAAAGAATCACAGAAAATATTGAGGCTCGAATCCTGTCTGGCCCTATTTGTACCAAGCCTTTCACACACATCTCTCCTTGTACTAAGAGCTACACAGAGACTTGAACAGAGCTTTAAGTACTCCTCACCCTCCTTCCCACTCCTCACGAGTATGTGCTGCCTCTTCTAATACATATTTGTATTATGTATCTGTGCTTCTGTCCACAAAGGGTATGCTTATGTGAAGAAAGACTGGCATAGATGGAAATTCAAATATCTTTTGATTCTAGATCAGTTTCTCTTTTCCTCTGTATTTCAGAATGTGGTATTTGTGAAAGTATGGGAACTCTATGTTATATAATACTGATATAAGGCCACAGAGGAGTGGTTGAGACACAGGATCAAAACTTGGAATCTGTTCTTTTTATTTAACATACAACACTGAGCCTGAATGTAGTTTGTATTCTAATTCTCACTTTTGTTATCCAGAATATTACTCTTTTACTTTTTTTAATTCCAAAGCTTAGAACACAGACATGTGGAAAATGAAAGAAAATATTCAAATGGTTGTAGTTTAATTTATAATGCACTAAAGGGACAGAAAGAGTTTACTAAAAATGTGATGGAACTTTCTTTTAGGAAGATTATTTTGGTTTTCAGTTTCATTAGTTTCTTTATAAACCATGCATCTAAAGAAAAGGCAGTACTGGCACATAGCTCCATTACACTTTTTTTGCAATTAATTTTCTGTGGGTTCTAATTAACCATCCCCACAGTAATGCTAATGGTAAAGCAAATCACTGTATACTGAGCAGGTCTGAAAACTATTTAATTTCTGCTTTGAGAATTTCTTTAGCTATAATTAAATTTTACGTTAGCACTCGTTACTTAAAAAGGTATTTCTCATCAATTCCTCCCTACTCTACTCCACTCAGCCACCGCCACCAATCTCTCAAGACCCCGGTTTACCTATACAGTGCCTCAGCTGTGTGGCTCAGCTGTGTGAGGCTCATCCCAGTCTCTCAGCCAAAAAACCCTATGCCTGGCAGCACAGGGCAGGTTTGCTGCCCACTTGTGACAGGGGCTTGAAAAAAGTTTGCCCTCCGATGGCCAAGATGTTCTTTCCCATACATCTGCCATGTATGGCCAGATTCAGGAAAGTCCTTTTGGATAGGCAAGAAGAGCCCAGCCCCAAAAGAAAGGAAAGAATGAAAACTAGACAAGGATTCCAGGATAGCAGCCAATCAGACTAGGAATAAAGGGGCAGGTTCCATTCTCAGTGCGTGATTCAAAGGGCTAGAGGAGGAATCTCTAAATTCGACACCTCTCCTGATACCCGGCATCAATGTGGCCCAAAAGTCCGCACAGTCCTGTGGTTGGCCTAGATCCATACTTGGGTTTATCAAGTTACTCTAACATCTCAAGCTACTTCCCCGCACAGTTGGGAATGCTCAGTCACGAAGGTAGTAGTAACTGGCATCCCTGCATGAGAATGGTTTCTTGGTTTGGAACAGTTCAATTCTACACAGGCTCAGAATTTATAAAACCACTATAATTGCTGGTGTTGTTTCAACCTCAAAATGTGCACAGTACAGTGGAAACACGGAAAAGTGTTCAAGTCTTCGTTCTGCCCCTGATAAGCCTCCAACTTTCAGCTTCCTCATAGGCAAAATGGGAATAACATTATCAGGGGGACAAAGAAGAGAACGTGCTTAGTGGGGTTCCTGAGTCAGGAGTGGTTAAGAGCATGGGAGTCAGGCTCACTGGGTTGTGATGTCACTTCCTTCACTTTCTTGTTATGAGACTTCAGGCAAGTTACTTAGTCTTTTCAAAATGAAGATGATAACAGAATCTACATTATAGAGTTTATGAGAATTGAATAATAATGCACATAAAATGTTTAACATTGTACTTGATAGTGCTCAATAAGGGCAGCTATTATTAATATTAATGTTTTTCCTTTTTACATAAAGGCCCAATCCTCAGAAAGAATGAGATCTTCAATTTAAAATAGCAGTTGCTGAATGCTAATGTTTAAGAACTGTCAATTACCCAGAGGTGTTCCAGGCCATGGTGGAGGGGGACCTCTAGGACAGTGCTCATCAAACTGTATTGTGCCTGGGATCGCCTGGGGGTCTTGTTAAAAAGAAGATGCTGATTTAGTGGGTCTGGAGTGGGGCCTGACAGTTTGCATTTTTAATAATTTCCCAGATTGCCAGCGCTGTGGGTCTGTAGACCACACTGTGAGTAGCAAGGCTTTAGAATATTCTAAATATAGTTGGTGGACAAACTGCAGTGACAACCCTCTTTAAATAAGCATTGCTCTGAAAATAGATCATCGAAGTAGGTAACTGAAATGAGAACTCTTTTTGTACACATGGCTATCCAATTGTTCTAGCATCATTTGAACTGCTTTGGCACCTTGGATGAAAATCAATTGATCATATATGTATGAGTCTGTTTCTGAATTTTTATTCTATCTTATTGATCTACATGTCGATCTTTATGTCATCACTACACTGTTGAGATTACTGTGGCTTTTTAGGTCTTGAAATCAGGCAGTGTAAATTTTCTAATTTTGCTCTTCTCCAAAGTTCATTAGGCTATTCTACATCCTTTCACTTGTATTTACTGTGTGTGTGTGTGTGTGTGTGTGTGTGTGTGAGAGAGAGAGAGAGAGAGAGAGAGAGAGAGAGAGAGAGAGAGAGAGAGAGAGAGAGAGAGAGAGAGAGAGAGAGAGAGAGAGAGAGAACATTAGAAATGCCATTGGAAAATGACAAGAAAATAAAACTAGAAATGGAAATAAGAACAAGGGAAAGCTGAAATAACAAAAATCTGTGAAACTCCCCTCCATAAATGAATTTAGATTAAATATCTGAATGAACTAAAACTGACTTCTTTCATATTAAGAAATAAGTAAACTTAGGAAAGTTGACTTAGTTTGCTAAAGATACAATTTCTACATTCAAAGATCAAAGGAACTGAGTAAAATTATAGTGAGAAAAATTCCATTTCTACAGGTTTTCTATCATTCATGAATCCAAGTGTTACCAGAGTTTGCTCTGAAGCTGCACTAAAGAGAACAAGGAACCCTCAACTGTTCTCCCCATGTTGGGTATGTTCTCATCATGTAAAACCTTTATGACATTTAGTGAAAAAAATCAAGCTGAGTAGTATGATCACATTTTTACAATAAGAACAAAAAATTTTAAAAACATATCTGAATGTATATTTTCAAGGGAAAAATGAAAGTTGTATAGTAAACTACTAACAGTGAAAGCTGCAGCACAGAGAAAGGCATAAAGGCATATTTTCCTTTTATAAATATTCTCTGTGCTATTTCCTTTTTTTCAACAGTTACTTTGTACTTTAAATAAAAATGTAAGCTATTGTACAGCATTTTCATGAATTTTAATGTACACACTGTGCTTTCCAGCCATGGCCTCTAAAGTTCTTGTTTGCTCCAGCCTGGGGACAGCAGGGGCCTCCAGAAGCAGACCCAGGAGAATTTCAGTTCCTGGAAAAGCCCCATTATATAACCTCAGAAAAGCAACAACTGATGATATTTTATAGGGCCAACTATAAGCTTACTCTGTAGATAAATATGGCATGAATGCAAGATAAATATCTACTTTCACATTTGAAGTCATTCTATGTAAGTGAACAAATATTAATGTTTCTGAAATACCATATTCCATATGAAAACACATAATCCATTTGATACATTTCTGAAACGGAGTTAAATTTTTCTCTGGCATTGCCTGAAAACAGAGAGAAAAGCAGTCTCTTTTCCTTTTCTAATATTCTCAGAAAATAAATGCTGCACATGCTGGATCTGATCGGAAACTGCCAAGCTGTGTGGTCTTCTATCCTGAATTCATGCCAATACTGATGATTTTGGATGAGCCATACTTTCCTTGCAAAATGTTTCCAGAAGACTATGGGAAAATAATCTTTGATGTATGGTTTATAAAAGGTACACATTTTTAAAAACTCAGTTATAGTCATATGTAAGAGTCAAAGGACTAAAACCTGTGCTGTAGATCCTTGCTGCTAAAAGTGTGATCCATGGACCAGCAGCAGCAGCAGCACCTGGAAGCTGATTGAAAATGAACAATCTTAGGCCCCATCCCAGATCTACTGAATCGAAAACTGCATTTTTAACAAGATCCTCAGGGGATTCTTATGCTGTAGACACAATTTTGGTGAATATTCCTTAAACTTAAAAGTATGAGAACTCATAAAAAAGGTTAAATATTTTAAAAGTTCACTTCCAATAGTCCAGCATGGTTTTTCTAAATTTGCTACTAAAATTATAGAAACAATGGTAAAATGTCATTAAAAAATGGCACTGAATGTTCTACATAATTTTAAAGCCCTGACCAATAGGCCACTTCAGTCCATTATTAACAAACCAAAGTTTTTAATACAAAGAATACTGGTGGGTATTTTCTAAGGCCTTATATAAGTAATTATCCCAAATATTTTTTAGAGACACTTTGAAACGTGATGCTTAAAAAAAAAAATACAATCTGCGGCTTGGCTGTTTAATGGTGAAATAACTTCGTCTGTATACTTAAGTGCAATTTATATACTACATATCTACGTTAAGATGTGTGAGATGTTAAGAAGGTAAATTAACATAAAATGTCCGTCATGAGCATTACCTTACTCGATGGCTTTAGTATATTTTTTCCGCTGAAATACTTGTAACCATGGCCTTCGCTATGAAGAAAAATTTTAAACACGATGCACGGAGGAAATGTTTCACCACTAAATCTGATATAAAAATCAAAAATTAGTCATTTGGTATTAGGTTTGGGCTCAGTTACTTCTTCCCCTTGTACTTAAGATAGTTCACATAGTTTCTTGCATGCAGGGTAAGGGCTATGCCAAAGCATAGAAATGACTGGTAATGAAATGGATTACAAAAGATGTAAGAGCCACACGTTGGCATGTGTGCTCACAACTATTCCCATACATGTGTTAGTGGACACCTCATGGGAGATGAGAGGCACACTCAAGGCAAGTTTTGACCCAAGAGTCAGGCCTCAGTTTCTTCACATAATGAATGTAAATGAGAACAACACATTTACTTTGGAATTATATCCTGAGAGGTTATGAGAACTTAAGAAAATAGATTTCTAAAATTTCTTCATATTAACCAAGTACACCTTTAAATTAATCAACATAAAAAGATTACCTGAATCTAATTTTACAGTTCATGCTAGGATCGTTAACAAATTTAGCTTCTAAGGGGCTCAATTTCTTCAGTATTTCATGTGTCCCAAAATCTTCCTGAAATAGATGATGATGCTATAAATAGAAGGTGGTACCCTGTGCAGACACAATTTACTGAAAATAACAGAGGTGCCATGATAAAGTGAACAATATACCAGATTTATCTGAAGACCTGGGTTCTAGTCTTGGCTTCTCTACTTATCATCTGTGTAGACTTGAGTCAGTTACTTTATCCCTTTGGCCTACAAGTATGGGTATGTATCCCTCCTCAAGGTCCCAGGCACTATTCATTCCCTATGACAAGACTTTTCATAATGTATTGTAATTAACTATAAATTTGTGTCTCCAACTAGACTGTAAGCTTCATGAAGATAGTGGCAGTGTCTTTTTTCTTTACTACTGCATTCCTAGCATCTAGCACAGTGCCTGAAACACAGCAGGTGCTTCACAAGTATTTAATGCTGAATGAATCAATGTAAAATGAGAATGATAACAGTACTGATGCCACCTTTTAAGCACCTTTTATATACCTTAGGTGCCTTATACACATAACCTCATCTAATCCTTACAATTCAGAAATATTATTTGAATATTATCATTCCCATTTTATAAATGAGCAGACTGAGGTTTTGAAAGTCAATTTATTCAAAGGCATACAGGTAGTAACTAGAGAAGCCAGGATTCAAATTTAGATTTGTTTGATTCTAAAGGCCCCACTTTCCCCCCATAAACCATAAACCCCCATAAAAATATATGCCAAAGGGCTTTTAAAATGACAAAGTGTTTATAAATGTAAGGTAGTAACTTGAAGCATTAGAGTAACAGATGAAAGAAAAATTTTCTTTCTTCTGTTACTAAAAGAATCTAAAATTATGGCAAAACAAATATTATGATACTTGAACACATGTTCTGTATGTGAAGACAATGGACAATGGACCTGCAATGTCACAGGCTTTCCTGGGTGGGTTTTCTCTGAGGTAGTCTACTTTTGGTAACATTGGAAATGGTTTTGTGGGTCAGATGGTGAAGAAGTGTACACATTGCTTAGACTTTATGATTTTTCTGAGCTGCTAAAATTCCCTTAATGAGACTACTACTAATTATAGACTACTATAATCAGGGGTGGTTTTATTAGGAGAATATTTGGTAGTATATGAAGGAAGAATGAATAGTCTGCCAGGGTTGCCAGAGTTGTTTTTTTGGGGGCAATGGGAGACAAGTGTTTTTCTTTTTACTCAAATAAGACCATATTATTCATACTGTTCTGCACTTGCCTCTTTCACTAACACAATATCTCAGCTATCTTCTGCATAATAATATGTGGGACTTCAAGATTTAACATTATGAAAGCACCAACACTTATTTAAAGCAGCATCCTATTGATGGACATTATATGGTTTGCTTTCTTTGCTAATACAAACAATACTGTGATAAAATTTTACAGATATTATAGAATAGATTCCTAGAAGTGAAATTGCTAGGTAGAAGGCAGGATATTTTTAATTCAGAGATTTTTATTGTTGGAAGATCACTGCCTCACATCTTCATATAAGAAACTGAATTTTTAAAAGATCTTATCAGTTTCAAAAAAAGAAATAATGGTTACCTATGTTAAAAATAAATCCAGAAATATTCATTTAGGGCTAATCAAAGAAGCAATCCCAGAATCCCATGCAATAATATTAGATTAAGATAGAAGAGGGAAAAAGGTTACATATTCTGTCTTTACTTAACAAATCTTTTAGCTGATAAGTAATTAAATCTGTAGAAAAAACAAAAAGCAAAATACATACCACTGCACAAATTGTGTGCTTTAGGAGTTGAAATACTGTTTTGTCCATATGAGACAGCCAAGCTCTCTGTATTGTTATGGCTGAAATATCTTTATAAGTGCTGAGAGAAAAAAAAAGGGTTAAGATTTGTGAAGTTGTTTTCATTTTCCTAAAATCTTGGGGAACTCTGAATTTATGCTTCCTCCTCCTGAACCTCCCCACCCCCAAGATTGACATAATGAGTAACATTTGGATGTGGTCATTGGAACTGGTCATTTGTAGAATCTAGTTAAAATGAAGACATGAAATACTTGAGATTATTTCCCTTGGGATTAAAAAACCATCCTGGCTAAAACCTTATCATCAAAAGACACATATATATTATAAATAAAATGTCAGGATACAAACTTGCTTTCTGAAAATATCCATGACCTAAAATGATTCTGCTGTAGTTAGTTCTTAAAAACACTGACCAACCAGTTCAAGTGCTAAGAAAATATAATGTAGAATTGTAGAAGTTAAAGCATGCCCAATTCATTTCTCGGAGCAGATGACCATTCCTTAGAAAAAGAAACTCCCTCCTCTGGTCTTTGCTTGAACCAGGTTCATCTCAGTCAGGCTAGAAAATTATTTTTACTTTTGATCATGTCCTAGCACTGGCAGATTGTAGGGCTCCCCTCTCCCAAATCCCTCAACCCGTCATTATCCCTCACGGGGCTACATGCAAAGAGAGGTACTCCTGTATAATGTCACTGTTGGCTGGCAAAATGCAGACACAAGATGTAGAGTAGAAAAGCCCTGGAGTATGGAAACAAACCTTTGAATCTGCACTGATGACATTTATTAGCTATTTAACCTTCTGAAAACCACTTACCTCTCCCAGTTGCTGCTTCCTCACTTATAAAATGTAATAATAAGACTACTTCACAGGGTTGTGTCAAGATCAAAGAGATGTGTGTTAATATGCTTTGTAAATTATGAAATACTGTAATTATAATAATTATTCAATACAAAAATAATTTTAAAACACACACAAAAAACTCCTCCAATTTACAGAATAAGAAGTGGTTGATGTTAGCTGGGTCAGTACTGTATGGAAATGGTTCAGTGTGGAAAGTGATACAACGTGATAGATGGCTACTTACGGTGATCGTACTTTTGTCTTTCCGGTATTTGACAAAGGTACCTTGCGGCCTTTTCCCACGTGTGGATTATCTGGGCCATTTCCCACGTGTGGATTATCTGGGCCTTTTCCCACGTGTGGATCATCTGGGCCTTTTCCCACGTGTGGATTATCTGGGCCTTTTTCCACGTGTGGATTATCTGATTTTTGAACACCAGTAACTGATGGCTTTGAAGAACCACTCATTTTTCTTACAATTAAGTACTCTGAAAGTATATAAATTAAGCATTTGAGGTTATAATCTATATTGTCACACTGTTTAGATGAGACTCAAGTGTCATGATTGTTGCACTAATTCCAGAACCACTAAAAAAGGAAGGCCTCATGGATCTCTTAATGTTTGCAGTCTTTGTGTACTAAAAATATTAAAAGAAATATAAGACAGACAATTGGATCTATCCATAGCCTTCTAACTGGTATCCCTGTCTCCAGGCTCTTTGTTGTCCCATTCATCCTTCAGACTGCAGCTGGAATTAACTTTTTAGACCAATAATCCAACCTTATCACTCCCCAACTTAAAATCTTTCAGGGACACCTCACTTCTTCCAAGGTGAAGTCCAGACTCCTTAGAATGGCATTCGTCTTTTCACAGTCTAGTTCTATTCTCTTTCAAATCTCAAAATGCCAACTTTCATCAGCATTTCTCTCTACATTCTGCGTGAACAAGTATTTCTTGCTAAAATCAATGTTTTACAACTCTAGGCCTCTGATCATGCCATGTCCTCTATGGGAATGACTTTCCTGCCACCAGCAAACATCAATTCATCCTTGAAGACTCCAGCTAACTGATGCCTCTTCTCTGAAGCTGTCCACCTTTTTTCACAGAACCGTTCACTCCTGTCTTCAAGGTCCCATAATACTGTGTATGTTTTTCTTTTACAGTACTTCTCATATTACATCATAATTTGTTTTCTTGGCTGTCACAACAAGCTCATTGAGGATAGGAGGCATCTTACTAACTATGGAATCCCCAATGCCTAGCAGAATGGAGGGTTTTTACATGCTTGTCTAAATATTTTCCACCCTGGTTTTACCACAGAATAGCCGTGAGCCTTTGGGCAAATCCCTTAACCTCTCAGTAGGTCAGTTTCTGCCTTGGTAAAGTGAGAGGGTATGTACTAAATGATCTGATTCCATCTCTGATTTTCTTTCCTTTAATGCATGATTTCAATTTAAATGCAGTTACCACATTCTTAGTCACTACTTAGTTTCTTATACTAAACCAGGAGCTCTTTATCTTTTTTTTTTTTTTGGTGCCATGGACCCCTATGGACAGACTCCTCCCAAGAACTATGTTTTAAAAATGAATAACATAAAATATATAGGATTACAAAGAACTTCAATTACATTGAAATCACTGTCACAGTATTTACAAAAACAAAATTATAGAAATAGGTGCCTTCTTTATGCATTAAATGAGAGCTCTAATAACTATTGTATTTGTGAAGTAGTAATGAGTAGAAATATTTCAAGAAATCTGCCATGACTGTAACATGATATGAAAATATCTGTGTTTTCTATTGATGACAAAGTCACAGATACTGCTGATATCACTGTGGTTTATTTCCTACACTATAATGGAAATGCTAAAGTTCAGTTAGAGGTTAGTGAAAATAATTTTTTCTCCATCCAAGTTCACCTGCTTCCTGAATTAAGAACTGCCTTAGTTTATTGGAATACTTCACATTTTTATATACATATGACGTCCATTACTAATGCAGAGCATTCAGAATCTTTGAAATATTTTTCCTTAAGGATTTGGATTGGGATGATTTGGAATATATGATTCACTTGAGAAAGATTAAAGCAGCCCTTAGCATCACGGAGTCCGCCTGGCACTCACAGTTGGGCTTTGGTGTTACCCTGGCTTCTTAACGGAAAAGCCACGCTTCCTTGAACTCGCCCCCAAATCACCCAACCAAAGCCCGAATCCTATAATAAAGCTTTCTAACACCCTCTTATGAGAAGCCCCATGTTTACCAAGGTGTGCATTTTCCCTGTAGCAATAAGAAATAAATCCAATTTATTCCACTACAGCGGTGCTCCTACTAGTCTTTGGCTTGAGAGCAGTGACACACCACCACACAAACCCCCAAAATCTTCCGGATGCCCCCCTGGATGGGGTTGTACTTTCTATGGGGTTAGGACGCGAAATACGAAACACATTGCCATTAGGAGACATTATAACAATTGATTACTCAAGTCACAGGCTTTAAAGGTGGACTACCTATGTTTGAATCCTAGCTTCCTACTTCCCATCTGTGTGGCTTTGTACAAATTACTTTTCTGTGCCTCAATTTCCTCCTCTGTTTGGGAGTTATAATCCTGTCCACCTACTTAGGTTATTGGAAAGATGAGATATGTGTAAGGAGGTTAGAACAGAGCTAGACACATCGCAAACGCTGTGTTAGAGCTTGTTATTCTTGTCAATAAGATAATTATTGTCATTATTACTTATTTCTATCAGTATTAAGGGACAAACATTTGATTCCCGGCAAGGGGGGGGGGAAGGTCAGTGCCTTTTGAGACTAAAAGACGTGGCAAATCAGTTTAAATTTAAAACCGTCCAGCCCACGGTAAAAAAAAAAATCTGAGAACCTTTTGTGAAGTAAATCCAGACCCCCGAGGTCAGCGGCTTCCGCCTGCGAGGCTTTCGAAGCCGCCTGAGTCCCACCGAGCGCCCCCGTCCGGCAGCCTCCGTGCACAGGATTCCCAGCCCACGCCACTGGACGCCCAATCACCGCGGCGACTGGCGATTCTCAGCGCCTAGCGGTGCAGGGAGCCACCCTATTCACACCCCCATGTGCTTCCTACACTGAGCTGGCGCTTTTTGGCCGCCTAGCAACCGCCGGCGCAGGGGCGGAGCTTCTGGGAGGCGGGGCTTGAGTCACGAGGTGCTACGCGCTGCGGCTTAGTGACGTCGTTCCCAGCCCCAGCTTCCGGGCTAAGTCTTCGCGGGATCGAATTGGCTGTACCACTACCACCCGCCCCGCGGCCCACTTGCGCGCGGAGGAATCAGGCCCCATCCGGCCGCCGTAGTGGCCTCTCTGTAGTAGGCGGGGCCTAGACTGCGGTGACCCTGCCAGAGCCGCCGATGCCAGCGACATGTTCAAGGTGAGAACGTGGAGCCGGGTCACAGCTGTCACCGCCCCCTCCCGGCCTCCCGGAACCCTCCCCACGCTCTCGTGGGCCTCTCTGGGGGCCAGGCCCGGCTTGCCCGGAGGTTTTTCCTGCCTCCGGGCTGGCTGCGTCCCGGCTCTGTGGTTCATTCACCTGTCCGCTTGAAGCCAGCGGCTGCCGGGCGGAGGCGTGAGACTCCGGGTTGGGTGGGCGGAGCCATTTGGGTCGTGCTCTCATGAATAAAACACTTTGAAAAACTAAAGTGGCCCCCCAAAGTATCCACCCCCTCTTCTGCTGGTGCCCTCTTGCTTGCTTTTGATGGTAGGGTGAGGCCAGCTTCGAGCGCTGCAGGGTTAGGCTTTGGCTGCCTGGTAGGGTCAGGTTTCAGAACGTAGTTGTGAATGGGGGAGGGCCACTCTCTGAGAGCTGCTGTAGGATGTGGGGGTGGCTGGGGAGTGGCTGGATGAGGGGAGAAGCTGTAACTTTGCTCCCCTCCTCAGTGAACATTATTTAGTATGGACAAGTGGACCTCCTTTACATTTTATGAATTTGTGTTCTTTGAAATTGTTCAGTGAAGAGTTTGTTTGAAAAAAGTAAATGATAGTTTCTATCATGAAAAACAAATCACAAGCTACCAGAAAGTAGTCTACAAATTGTCTTCAAGAAGTATAGCACTTACAAAATAATGCTAATGGAATTGAAATTTGTACTAAAAAGTTGTGTTGAGCTCCTGAAATGTGCTTTGGGCATGTTAGTACAGGCTATAAAATCAGAAGATGGATTTTGCCTTTCAGTCATGGTATTGCCATCTTCTAGCTGTGTGACCTTGGGTAAGTCACTTAACCTCTCTGTGCCTGTTTTCCCATTGGTGTAATTGGGGGACTAGCGTCTACCTTATAGGGTTGTTATAAGGAATAAGTATGTGTAAGCACTTGGAAGGGGCTCTGGCCATAGAAATACCATCTAAACATTTGCTTTCATTTTGTTTTCAGGCAGCTCACAGTTTTATTAGGACGACAGATTCTATAAGCAACTTGAATTTGTTTGGTTAATTTGTGTTGAACACCTATTATGTGCTAGGAGCTCAGCTCAGTTTTAGGGTTGCAATGACAGAGGCTATGCTGTCATCAGTTGCCATGGGTATCAACAGTATACTGTGGTAATAAAAGGAGAGCAGGATCTACTCTACCTAACCAGGGGTTCTTAACCTGTGGTCCTCAGCCCCTTAAACAGTCTGTGTAGAATCCAAGGAGTCCCTGAACTCTGATGGAAAAAAATACCTTTGTTTTTACCAATCTCCAACTGAAATCTAGCAATTTCTTCAGTTCTGAATATAGGGAACTGTCTCAGTTATCTGCTGCTGGAGAATGAACCATTGCAAGCCAGAGCCTTAAAACAACAATGGTTTATGCTCACCATCTGTGGGTTGGCTGGGTAGTACTGCTGGCATCCCTCAGTAGCTCAATTCAGCTGGTGGCAACTCTAGGAGATGGTCTTACTCCCATGTGTGGGGGCTGGGTACTTCTCAATGTGCTTAGCTTGGGCTTCCTCACGTGGTTACCTGGTTCTAAGAGGACAGATTTCAGTGTGCAAACTTATCTGCTTGCATCACATTTGCTGATGTTAAAACAAGTCACATGGATAAGCCCAGGGTCAATATGGTAGGGGATTACACAAGAACGTGAATATGAGGAGATATAGTTCACTGGGAACCATTAATTTAATAAGTTAGGAGTACCTGTCATGAATAGAAGTCACAGGACCAATGCAAGTCACAGACGTTTTCATATCTCATTACAGATGTTGCAGATCTCAAAATGTCATTTATGCTCATCACTACAAAATTACAGTAGTAATAGGATTCACTGTTAGATCTTTTTATTTAATAAGCTAATAAAGAAGCACATATTACTTTATCAGATTTTGGGTTTTAAAGATATTTTTATAACTATTGCAATATAATTGGTATTTTCAGCAATTAGAAGCATTATTTTGAGAAGGTCCTTAGGGCTCACCAGACTGCTAAAGAGGTCCACACACAAAAAAGTCTGGGCGCCCCTATGGACTTCAGGGGAGGCTTGACAGAGCAGACATTTAAATTAGTTTTGAAAGACAAGTTAGATTTCCTGAGGTAGCTGGGCTGGCGAACTTCAGCACTGGTATTCCACTGGGGGAAGTGCCAGTAACAGTTCTGCTGTGTCAAGGGAAAGGTAGAGTGAGCTGAAATGATTCAAACATGTAGTTTGAATAAAAAAGATTGCAAAAAACCTTGGAGAACACCAAAGTGTAAGGAGTAGGTAGAGGAGGCCAGAGATGTTCGAGAGGCAACTTTTGAGAAGTAGAAGTAAAAGCACAAAAGAGTGATGTTTAGAAAATCATTGGAGGAAAGTTTCGAAGACAGGCTGTGTTAGAATGCTTTCAGCTGGGAAAACCCAATTGCTTAAATAGTAAGGAAAATGATCTCATAAAGTGCAGAGGAAGGGTGGGCTCCTGTGGCTAAACAATGTCATCAAGGACCCATCTCTTTTCTTGACTTTAAACAGTAAGATTGATTCCCCTATGGTTGCAAGATAACTGCCTGTAACACATGTTTTTCCATTTGCTCTTCAGTCTGATTGGACCAACTTAGATCAGGTGTCTGCTCCTGACCCAATAGCGATTGCTAGGGAAATGCTCTATTGGCTTAGACACAGGATCGGTCAGGGTAGGGTCACTTTACCCTAATCATATGAGAGAGAAATGAATTCTTGAACAAAGCGGAGGAGTTGAGACTGGATGTGCAACCATCAGTATCCATTACAGAAAGATGAGTTAGTTAAGTTTGGAGAAGTGTCAATTGATTTGGGCAATTTGGAAAGTTTTCATGATACATGTAGGTTTTTGATGGAAGTGAAAGCTAAATTAATATGGTTGATGACTGAGATGTATAAATACACACAATAATAAGCTTGACTGTCAAAGGAAGGAGAGAATATGCTAATTAGGGGGACATGTTGGGTCAAGATTCTAGAGTTGTTTTGTTGCAGTACTCAAGATTTGGCAATGTTTATGGCCTAGGGAGGAATGTAGGGAGGAAGCTTTAACAAAAGAGAACCTCTTCCTCCTGTGAGATGGAAGAAAGATGGGAGTGATTGTAGACCAGTCATTCTCATCTGGATGGTACTACTCCCTCTGAGTACCTTTTGGAAACTTGGGTTAGTCTCACATCTTTAATTTAGTTGTGTTGAACATTTAAGTACAGAAAAGCAATTCTTATAAGTCTTTCCTTCTTTGTTCTCCATTATGTTACTGTCAGTACTGATCTACTGGTCTCTTTGTTTTGGACTTAATGTGTGTATGTGGGTGATGAATTTTATTTCAAGATAGCAAAAGAGTTACTTAAAAATATTTGTCATAAAATGTCAGTGTTAGATTTAGTTGAGAACCAGTGCTTCTCAAACTTTAAAATGCATGCGACTCTTGTTTAAATTCAGATTCTGCTTCAGTAGAACTAGGGTGGGGCTTGAGATTCTATTTTTTTAACAACCTCCTGGATATATATGCTGCTGGTCACCCATTATACTTTGAATAGCAATAACTGAGGCAAATTGGTAGGTGAATGGTTTCTTGTGTTTTCAAGGGTGAGTGATTTTATGAGCATAGTGGAATTTGGAAGAGGCACTGACCAAGGAACAAAAAAGAGAGGCTTAGAGGGCTTTGCTGCAAGCTGCTAAGGCAGGTCTATCATGATTGCAGTCTGGGAGTGGGAACAGAGCAAATGGTAGGATTGATCTTGGTTTGGGAGTTATCAGCTTGAATCACCTAGGACTGGAGGGCAAAGGAGTTGATAGTACAGGTGTTGGTAGAAAAAGTACAGTGCCTGCCTAGTTATGTGCATATACAATTAAAGTATTTAAACTGTAACCATTGTCTTAGCTATTCATTTTCAGGCCAGTAGGGGGCACTGGTGGATTAAAAAACACATTTGAAAAGCTGCACAGTATTCAATGCATTCTGTTGGAGGAAGCAGCTTTTCTGGATGCTGCTTCAGGGGGCTTGAATATTGAATACATACACCCAGTCCCGATTCACATCACTAGATTTCATTTATTACACAAATGTTTGTCATGGGCTGGGCATCGTGCTGTAACCTGGTACAAATGAAAACAACAACAACAACAGTTCTTGCCTAGGAGAGAGTCCCAAATTTGGCTACACATCAGAATTATTCAAGAGACATAGTTTCCAGGGCTCCGACCATAGATAAGATTTAGTTTATAAGTGAGGTCCATGAACCTTTAGTTTTGAAAAAGCCCCCGAGGTGACTGTGAAACTTCCATTGCAGGAGCTCACAATGCTGTTATGTTAGCACAGACATAAACAGCTTGTTCTGATGCACTAAGATAAGTGCTCTCATGTAAAAGGATTGCAAAAATATAGAGCAGAGGGTCTCGATCTCGCCTTGCACATTGCAGTCACCAGGGGAACTTTTATAAGTCCTGATGCCCAGGCTGCACCCAGACCAGTGCCATCTCAGGCTGGGATCTAGGCATCCAGTTTTTAAGAGTTTTCAGCCAACCTTGAGAGCCTCTGATTTAGAGGGCCGAGCACCAGCAGGGGGCATCAGGAGACATGTAGAGGGGACCATGCTTGCACTGACCTTTGAAGCTGGGCAGACAAGGTCAAAAGGGCCTTCCAAGTAGAGCAGAAGAGTGCATGCATGACACAGAAGTGACAGAGTTCAGCGTGACGTTAAGACTTTGGGCTTTCACCATGCCACCGTGGGCAAGATACCAAAGTTCTCTATAGTTGTGTCCTCATCTGTAAAACAAGGATAAAACTAGCAAGAACCTCGAATTCTTGTGTGGATTAAATTAAGTCAGACCTAAGGTTTAGCACAGAGTGGATCCCAGTAAATGTGACCTAATAGTAACTTTTAGTTGGCCTCCTTTAAGAGGCTGCTACAGTAGAATTATGGTGGTGCACATTTTGGGAGCTTTCTGAAAGTATTTTTTTTTCAAAACTTGGCAGTTGGCTGGATGTGGCAGAGGAGGGAGAATGAGAATTCAAGGATGTCGCCCAGGCTTTTGGCTTGGACCATTCATTGAGATGAGAAAGTGGGAGAAGGCCGAGTTTTATTTGCGGGGAGATAATGATTTGATTTTTTAAGAGGTTGGGCTTGTTGGAATATCTGTGGACATTACAAGATGATAATAAGTTGACATGGAACCCAAGGGTATGGAGTTTTCATGAGAGTGCTGTGGGCTGGAGATAAAAGAATCATCAGATGCCTCGAGGGTGAGAAGGTGGCCTAATGAAAGTTGGTCTTTATCAATCCCTTCTTGAAGGACAGAGATATGACCTGTACCCAGAGCTCACTGCGCAAAGGAGCCTGAGGTGACAGTATCCTTGACTATAGGCATTATTATCTCACATATTCTTTGTGGTTGTTTAGTTTTGTAATGCCTTATTGCCTTTTCTTACTTTTTGAAATTAATTTTCTTTTTTTTAATCATGGTGACATTGGTTAATGAAATCCAGTAAGTTTTAAGTGTACAATCAACAGTACTGAAATTAATTTTCTTATCATGAGTAGTATGTTATTAGTACAAACCAAGGGGAAAATTACACTGCTAAATGGAAAAGGAAAATCATCTGTAAATTGGAAAAGTACTATAACTTTATTTTACTTGAATATTATTTTAAATGTCACATATTTTGAAAGGTAATAGTTTTTTCTCCTTACAACTTAAGCATTTCTGAGGGAATTCTTGAGGAATTATAGTGAATACATTATTACTCACATAAATACATATTTATGTACAGAATTATTTGGCTTTTTTCCCTCTTTCTTATCCTTCCAAGATGTTGGGTGGTGGGTCCCAAAGAGGAAGAAAAAACTACCTTGCACCGCTGGACGCAGTCAGAAAGCACAGGCTCTGCTTCTAGTTATGGTGTTTTTGGTTTCTGGCAGAGTGACCTCAATGAGGTTTCTTAATCTCTTGGCATCCCCTTATTGAGGTATTGTGGGGACAGTAATATGCCCCTCCACATTGCACAGTATTGTTGGGAGGTTCAAATGTGATAACAATTGTGAAAAGCACAGTAAACTACAAAGCACGATATGAATGTGAAGTGTTTCAGCCCCTTCTGTATCACATCTGTCCACCGAAGTAATCTAGAATTGAGGTTAGCAGTGTGGATTTATGACTATAAAATAGATTAGACTTGGATAAATGCACTTATCATATAGAACTGAATTCTGCTTAGGCCACTGTAACACTCTCATCTACTTCTAAAATGTCAATAGCCTCTCATGTGCAGCTAACACTGGAAGAGAAGGAAGTAGATTAACTATACCTTAAAAGAATGGGGGCAGAGGCAAAATGGAGAACTAAGCATTTATGATAAGTGAATTTATTACTCCATGAAGCCTCTGCATATTTTAGACTTTTATGATATAATGGTTTAACTTATAATCTGTATGTACATGTGCTTCACTAAACCCATATCCTTTCAGACTAAACTAGAACTTATTAGAGGCTAAGAAATGAACTTTGTTATTTGTATTGTACATTTAAAATTATTGCACCTAATTAGATGCATAAGAAATCTCTATAGCAAAGATATGTAGCTGTTTCAAAAACTTAAGAGTTATTAATAGTATGACAGGGAAGTACCAAAAGATTTTTTAAATGAAGGAATTAAAAGAATTTGTATCAGTTGATTTTCTACAATAATGCCTAAGTGGAATTTATGATTAGTGCATACAGCATGAAACTTATGTGGATGTTTTCAGGGACCAAAAAAAACATCTCAGTCTAAAGATATATTTTAGAATTTGGAAGTTGTTTTTTACATTTGCTAATTTTTCTTAATTTTGGCACGGCCTCATGCCAGTGTTGTTAGAAAGCTTGAACAGTGTCAGTTTCTTAATGCAGTGGGCTTTAAAACTTGTGTTCATTGTGTGCTAAAACTTGTAGAAGCAAAAATTTAGAGCAAAGGTTGTAGAGTTTTCAGTATGCTGAGAGCCTATAACTTTGAATAGTAAGCTATATTTTCGTGATAATAGTATTATAGATAGTACAGTTGTGTTTTGAATGAATATTGTTTTTAAGGCACTTTAAGTCACTCTTTGTTTTCCTACTTCTTTCTGACTCTGAAGCAAGCAATGTGTTTTATTCAAAGTCTACACTGGCTCCAACTTAAGGATGTCTTTGTTTGGTTTGATGAAGATGAGGAGCCCTCTGTGGGAGCTAGAAATAAATTCACAAGTGCATGTTCCTTGCTTTAGTTGGGAAGGATACCCAGTGGTCTCTTTTTCTAGCTGTCTATTCATTCCTTTGAATGGGCTTTTTAAATAAGATGTGTGAAAATAATAAAGGTTCATTTTTTTTCTTCATCTCACAAATGTCAGTCCTTTTGAAATAACAGCCTGTTTTTCCTTTGTGCTTGTTGAAATGAATCTCCTCTTCCATAAGAGGTGCTGATTCAAGTGTGGCATTATAATGCGGGATAAACCTGTGAGTATGTAAGCACCCAGTGATAGGGAATACTTCAACAAGTTTACCTAACTCTGATGATGGCTTACCTAACTTGGCAAATATTGACTCTGAGCTTGCTTATGGAGTCACACCGTTTGGGAGCACTGTTAAAAGTTGTTGCGTATAGTCTAAATATTGACTTGACTTGTTCCTTATTTTCATGGAAATTTTCATTATGAGTCCAGATTATGTTAAATTCACACAGAAAAATTATAAACTTGTCTGATAAGTAGGGAGGAAATTGAGCTGAATTGAGCCTTGCACGTGATTTCTTCCCAAAAGAATTTTTCAGTTTTGCTTTCCTTAAAAAAGAAAAATCCATGACTAACATACAAGGTTGAAGGCAGTTGTCATCCGTGAATTTGGCATTCTCTGTGCGCACAGTGGTCTGTTAGGAAATGAAACCTATTAGGAAATGTTCTGTGTGCACACAGTGATCTATTAGGAAATGAAGGCTGGATAAACTTTACTTTGACAGAATAGCTCTTCCTCTTAGAAAATGTAGATTTTTTTTAGTTGCTTGAAAATATAGAAACATTTGAAAGGCAAGTCTTGAAGTAAATGTTCCCCTGCGATTTTTTTTTCCTACCTATGTTCTCTTAACTCAGAAAAGAATGGATGGATCTTGGGATGCCATTCTGAGAGATAGAGAGACAGAGAGAGAGAGACAGACAGACAGAGACAGAGACAGAGAAATAGAGGGAGGAGGGGAATGGGTGGGGAAGGAGGGAGAGAGGGACAAATATATACATATATACATATACATACATATATACATACATATATATATATATATATATATATATATATATATATATGAGTTTTAGGTAAGCAGTCATAAGTTTCTGTTTGAATGAGGAAGTTCAAAATAAATTTGAAATATGATAAATTGTATGTCGTCAGTGTTCCGAGTCTGTGAAACCAGTGCATCTCAACCAGATGACTCAAAACCTGCCTGAAGGAACAATTATCTCACTCTTTGGCCCTGAGGTTTCCTTCCTGTTTATCAGACAAGTTTATCACTTTTTTTGTGTATGAATTTAACAAAATTTGATAACTTTTTAAAGAGTAGGAAATGAAAGAATTACAGATGAAGCATAGGTTTTTGCTTTGCTGACCTAATTTTGTGATGAATTCTGCCCTCCAAAGATAAAATAAAAGTTGGTTTTCCATAAGAAAATGATAATGTAATTCTTGAAAACAGACTCATTTTTTTCTGCAGTCATCTCTTTAGATCACTGTCTGTCTGTAGTGGTTAAGGAAGAACAAGGAGATATCAGTTACTTCAGTACAAAATTATAGAATCGAAAGCTGTCATAAAATAGTTCTGCTTGTCATAGTTGGGGGACAGTTTTTATTTTTGTTGGTTAAAGTCTGATTGAACTCTTAAAATATTGGCTACCTAATTCCTTCACTATGATACAGATTGAAATAATTGTGGTTTCTATTGTTGTCGAAGTATAAGTGCTCTCAAATGTATACGTTGAAATGAGTGCCCATCAAAACAGTCTTTTTGAGAGGACAGTTAATTATCCAAACATGCTGTCACTGATCAATATACTTATGCCAAAAATATCACTGATCAAAACAGTTTGTCCCTCTTTATTTGGAGTTATCTTCTTGGTGGCAAATTCTTTAGAATATCCTCAGGAGCCAGCCATTTTTGTTCTTTGCATATTATAACACAAAATAATATCCATTGTAAAAACTTCAGGAAATGTGAATAATACTAAAGAATCACCTTTAATGCCACAATCTATAGATAACCACTGTTAACATCTTTTCAGACTCATTTCTGGGCATACTTACATATTTCCTCAGTTTGACATTTTCAAAAAGACTCACAACCTCCCCCTTTTAAAACAAAGGCCATTTTCTTATCAGTTTTTCTCATTCATTTCAAATATATTGAGACTGATTTTCTTACAAGCTTAAAATTTGATCTGAAGTCATTTAGAAATGGAAACCACATGATCACATATTAAAAGTAAATGTCCTTTACTAATTGTTATATAAATAGTTGCAATAAATTCGGACTCATATGATTTATTAAGGCTACTACTTTGAAGAAAAAATATTTTTCTTTTTTTGAGGAGGTGTAGTTTATTTTTCTTTCTGATTGCAATGAGTTTTTCTGTTTTACCGTCTTAACAATTTTTTTAATTTCATATATTTTTGTTGTAAAAAGTCACATAACAGAATTTACCATCTTAATCCTTTTTAAGTGTATAGTTCAGTAGTAGTAACTGTATTCATATTGATGTGGAAAAGATCTACAGAATTTTTTTTTTATTTTACAAAACTAAAACTTTATACCCATTAAACAATTCCCCATTTCCTCCTTCCTCTAGTTCCCAGTGACCACCATTTATACAGTATTTGTCTATTGTGACTGGTCTTTTCACTTAGCATAATGTACTCAAGCTTCCAATATTCCATTGTATGTGTATGCCACATTTTCTTTCCCCTCTAAGTTTCTATGGACACTGTCTATTTCCACTTTTTGGCTATTGTGAATAATGCTGCTGTGAAAATGGGTTTGCAAATATATCCCCAAGACCCTGCTTTCAGTTGTTTTGGATATACACCTAGAAGTGAGATTGCTGGATCACTGAGGCTGATCCTATCTGTTGGGTAAGCTTGCTAAAAAGAGGGAGGGAGGGTGAGTGGGTGCCAGGCAGGCAGGCAGGCAGGCAGCCATAAACTTTCTGGTTGTTGATTCTGCCTTCTCTCTGCAGTTGTTTCCCAGAATTTCCAGTTGTGGTACATTATTCCTTTTTCCGTGTTCCTCCTGTCCCTTTGTCTCTTGGTGCACTTATCACAGGTGGTATAATTATTTGTTTATCCACTTTATTGGATTGTGAAGGCAGCAACCACATCTTATGTTTTTGAAGTCTGTTATTGTTTCATTAAAGAGTTGCTTTGATGTTGTCCTTTGAGGTGGGGAAACAGAAAAAGAAGTTCTGGAGAAAGAGAATTCATTATGAGGTAGCAATTGAAAAACCTGGTGAAGATGTTGTGGGGAGTTAGACATACAAGCCTGAGGTTTAGGAAGAGGCTGTGACTGGGAATGCTGATTTGGGCATCAGTAACATAGAGTGGGAGTTAAAGACTTAGATTTAAATGGAATTGCTCTAGAGTGAGAAGAGAAGAGGGTTAAGACCTCATCAACCTTGGGGAGATGGGCAGAGGAAGAGAAGGCCCAAAAGAAGAGCTAAAGAATGCCCTACAAAGCATGTAGAATGGAGCCAGAGTAGAATCTCGGAAACAAAGGAAGAGAGAATTTGAAGGTGGTGGAGTGGTCACCTTTTTCAGAGTGCCACCGAGATGCCAGATGTTCATTGGAGTTTAGTAGCTTGGAGACCATTGGTGGCTTTGAGGAGAACAGTTTTTAGGTACTTTGAGTAGTGAAGGGAGGAGAGAATAAAGTAGAGAAAGCCAACAGTCTTTCTTTCTAACTTGGTGTTGAAATATAATATACATACAGAAAAGTGCACAGATCACAAGTGAATTTTTCCAAACCTACCATACTAGTATAACTAGTACTCTAGAAGCTCTCCTAGCCCTTCTAGTCACTCCTTTGCTTGCTAAAGGTATCTACTATCCTGCCTTCTAACCATAGTCAGTGGAGGGAGATAAAAGGATAGAGTGGTAGTTAGGGAATTAGGGGTGGAGGGTAAGGGTTGTGTTTTGTTTAAGATGAATAAGATTTTCTTGAATGTAAACAAATTCCATAAGTTCTCTAGCCGGTGGCCCATCAGTGTTTCTTTTTCTGTCTGGGACAATTTTCATTTCATTCTTTTCAGATGTTTTTTAAAGTATGTCTGAGTGTTTGTACAAACTAAGTTGAATAACTGTTCCTCAAGCTTCTGCTTGTGCAGTAGTGATTTTCTAAACGTAGCCGATTATGGGAATAGTTTCTTAGGCACCTCTTAGGTTTACTGGATGAGACACCCTGGGAATTTGTGCTTCTAAAAAACTCCCCAGATGATTCTGAAACCTTGTGTACACAGGCCTGCAAAGCAAGGCTTACATTTTATTAAAAAGGAAACTGGCATATATTTTAAATGGAAGGTCTAATAAGGTAATAGATCTGTAACTGTGGGAGAATAAAGGGTGAAAAAGAAAGCTAGTTGTCAGGGTTTTGAGACCCAGCATTATTGAGCATCCTTGACTATTTCTGAAGGTGGCTTATTTAGCTTGAGGCTTTGGCCTTTCAAGCAGTTTTACTGGGACACAATCAGAAAGTGATCTTAAAGCTAGAGTTATGGGCAGTAAACAAGGACAGTTTAGCCTTTTGGGTACCCATTATGATCTGAGTGCTTATGACATCACCAGATACATATGTTGGTTAACTGTGCCCAAGAATCTGCTGGAGCTGAAGGCTAAATTCAAGCTTACGCTTCAGTCTTTTTAAAAAGATTATTTTTAAAATTGTGACCTGAGTCTTTTTAGTAGACTCAGAAACTTCCTGGAAACCCTGTAAAGGCAGGGACCTTAAGTGTGTGTCCTACTTAGCACTGTGCCTGATATGGAGTAATTATGCAATAAATATTTGTTTTTGCAATCAATTTCTAGTTGACCTCTTCTAATTGTTATATGTAACCCTGGTTTCCTTGCCAGATTTGTTTTGCTCTTATTGGTCCTTGATGAGGTTCAGTGGAGAGAGTAAGAAGTGAAAGCCTTTAAGACAGTGGTGGCCTACCCCTTACCACAACACTTCTTGTTAGGGCCCTACCCAACCAACTGCAGATCCTGGCGCTCAGTTTCCATTGATGATTAAACCCCCTGTTAGTTATGTTGAAAGACAAAGCGAGAGTCCAAAAGTCCAAGATGGAGAATATACCTTGATAGGGATACAAGATCTTTCTGGGGAATAGAATCAGACAGAAAGGAAGAGACTTAGCTACATGAGCCAGAGAACTTAATAACCTCCCCACCCCCAGTTTGCAAAGCTAAGGGTCTCCAACTCACCTTTGTTTGAGCCAAATTTTAGTTTCCCCTATGACTACGAGTCTCTTACAACTATGTTAAAAACCTCAGACAAGCCAACATTTTGAGATCCTTACTTTGAGACCCCCAACTAGCTGAATTCCAGGAGAGGCATCTAGTAACTGAAAGATACACTTCAGAGGAAAGGCTAGATCTAATGCAACACAGCCTTTGGATCTAGTTAGTCTGTAGCTTTAGCTTAGCACCCACTGGAGATGCAGCTCTTAACAGAGTGAGCTTGACTTTGATCTAGCAAGCCAAACTCATGTGATCCAAATTGAGCATGTCTGATGAACTCTTGGAAGGTGCATATGTACCTAACTTTCTGAGCCAAGCCATCTGTGCTGGGTAGAGAGCAAGCTTGGGAAACAAGGATTCTTAGGGACCATCACTTGGGACAGTGAGTGTGCAGGCCATGGGTATACACTGACTAGACGTTCCAGCCCTTTATCTGAAAAGGTCAAGGGGTGATCTCACTTCCCAGGAGTTATTTTCAGTCTCGTTATACAATAACAGAGGTATTTTCTGAACCTGTCATGGAGAGAGAATACCTTTGTTTGTCTCACAAGGGAACCTCAACAGGAGTGCCCATGGGAGAAAAGGTGACAAAGCCAGAGCTTTAGTGATTATGACCCAGACCCTGGAAACTGGTCAGATCTCTTTTCAGAACATCTAACTTCCAGATGGGTATTCTTTTTCTTCCTTGGGGAGGCAAAAGATTGAAGAGGGTGTTTCTTTGCCCCATGTTTTGCCCTCACACTTACTCGGGGGTGATCTCTACCTATTTTAACAGCCTTTTCTTTCTGAAATCCTGATATTGAATAAGTTGGCCTGAACCCTAACAAATGATAGCCACCCAGAAGGGGTTCAATGTCCACAGTTCCCATTTGTAATAACATCTGATCTGGTGGAGGTGAGGTAGTCAGTCTCTCACCAAAAGAAGCACCGTTTGATGGCAGAACGGAAAGGGAACCACCCACGATGTTGGGCAGCACGTCAGTGTCAGCCCTGCCTGCCTGTGGACCTTTTTACCCAGGCTCCTCCTGTGGGTTTTTCGTTGCATAGTCAGTGCCTCCCGTTTCTTACCACAGTCAGGTGTATGGCTGACTCATTCCTGGGAATGACCCTTGGCCTGCAGTTCCCACCCATATTTTGACATGAATTTGACACAGTTTAGGTATGCATGGATTCTTTTTAAAATATAGTTTACATATATCTCAATTTTTTTAAGTTGTACAATTTTTTTTAAGTTGTACAGATCTTACAACAATTTGAGTTTTGGCAAATGTATATACCTTCTGTAACCCCATACCCCAATCAAAATATAGATCATTTGTATCACCCCAGAAAGTTCCCTCGTGCCCCTTCTCAGTAAGTCCACCTTCCCATGCTTCAACTCCTAGGCTTCGACTGTTCTGAATTCTAGGTTTGAGGCTATGGATTTTAAAACACATTTTTTTAAACACATATTTTCTTAAAGTCTAGATGGTGAGAGATGTCACCAATAATATTTATTCAAGTAAATCATTGCTCCTCAATGCAGGAGGATGCCCCTTGGACTCTTTTGGCAATGTCTGGAGACATTTTTGACTCATGATGACTGGGAGGGGGTGCTATTGGCATCTGGTGGGCAGAGGCCAGGGACACCACTAAGCCTCCTACAGTGCACAGGATGGCCTCACAGCCGAGAATGACCTGGCTGGCCTCACAGCAAAGAATGACCTGGCCCCAAATGGCAATAGTGTCAAGGTTGAGAAACCCTAAAGTAAATTGTCCTCTCTGCAAAGAGAATTGGGGCCCTGGGGGGGGTGTTAATCTGTGCATCTCCCAAATCTGCTGGGATGATGTTTACTTTTTTCTTAACTTTATTTATTTGTCAAGAGCCCCCAGGGAGCTGTAAGGGTAACTGAAGTAGGTGGCTTTCTTATGTGCTACTATGCTGTGGCCACAGTTCTTGCTGTAGAACTGGAGTAAGGGTGGGCTAGTAGGGAAGATGAACAGGAGAAAGGGAAAAGGACAACTTGGGTGATACAATTGGCAGGCTTAGCATAATATTAAAACAAAAATGATAAGAGGAAAAAATAAGGTAGAAATTGATGATCAAGAGTTCAATAAAATGTTAACATTTTAAAAGTAAATAAGTTGACCCTGAGAATAATTAGGAACAAAAAATAATAGGCCATGAGATGAAAAATAAAATATGTGAAAAGTAGGATTAAAGATTGAAGCAAGGACTGAGAATTAAAAAGGTCAATGTAAGGCATTATATCAAATGAGGATGAAGATAAGGGACAGTATGAACCCGAGATGCTTGGAGGCTCAGGTGCTGGATGGGGAGGAGACTGGGGCGGGGACCAGCCACTGGTCATGGGGAAGGGAAACAAAGCCTGGGGCGGGGCCAGCTGGCTCAGTGGAAAGTCCCCAGTTCAAACAGTGTTGTTAGTAGGTCATAGAAGGACACAGAGGGCAGAGAGCACTGCCTTTCCACCTCCAGATACCAGCAGCCTAACTGGCCCTCTCCTGGGGTGTGGAGAGGGACCATACTGACTAAGTCAGCAGTAGCTGGCTAACTTTTACCCTGGAAGCAAAAGAAATATGTAGCAATGTTGCCTTGAAATTGAGACTTTTCAAGGTGAACACTTAATACTTTGGGGTATGTGAATTATTTTTAAAGCAGTTAAAGTAATAACCACTCTTTTAAATCACTTCTAGCTATTTATTTGCTTCTAAAGTATGAGAATTTCCTTTATTTGTGTGACTCCAGGCATACATTTTACCGGACATTTTTGTTATGTTTTATCTGAGATTATATTTTGTATTACAGATGAGCCTAGTCTTTCACATTACAGGCACTGTAAACCTCAGCAATATGATTTCTGTGATGCCTATTCATGTCTGTGTAGTTAGAGCAAATCACCTGCTCATTTATTTTTCATCTCACTTCCATTCCTTCATGCAGACAGTAAACAATTGTTGAGCATTTATATCTAGGCACAGTCATGGGCACTAAGAATACAGAGTAAGACACAGCCTCATCCTGAAAGGGCTTCCAATCTTTTAGGGAGAACTTGATAGACATAAATAAATGGATAAAAGAAAAGAAAAACAATGAATCTTCTCTGCTCTTGGGCAGTTGTACAGAAAGACAAAGCACATATAGACTGTTCTAGGCATAGGAATCAATATGTGCAAACCCATGATGCTGAGAATCAATTTGGGAGAAATATAGGAAGTTCAAATTTTGCGGGAGAAGGCAGAATGACAGTTGAGGTTAGAGGAGGTGATTGGGGTCAGATCATAACGGACCCACATAAAAGTCCTAGGTAATAAATACTGAAGGATCGCAAATAAGGGTAGAAGATAATCAGGTGTGCAGTTTAGAAAGATCATTCTTTTGTGGTGTGGTGATTCAGGTCATCAGAGGGCCAGGTGAGCAGTTAGATTGCTGCTAAAACAATCCAGGAAAGAAATGAGGGCTCAAGGGAAGATTATACAGGAGGGGACAGAGAGAGAGAATTGAGATCATTTAATAGACAGAATTAACAGGACTTAGTTACCAATAGGATGGGGGGTGATGGTGAAGATGACCTCAGCGTTCCTGCTCAGGTCGTCTAGTTGGGTGGTGGCATCATTCCTGAGAGGAAGCAGAGGGAGAGAGGCAGGCCTGGGGGAAAGATGTTCGATGGTCAGGTGCTGTGTAGATGGAGGGGATTATTGAGAAGAAGCTTTCTGACTTGACTCCACAGCACACATCCACCTATCAGACCTGATGTGGACTTGGAGGCACAGACAAGATCTTCATGAGTTGATTTTATTAGACATGCTTGGTCTGGGGAGCTGGTGTCCCTTCTAAGTGGAAGTATCTAGAAGTAATGGCATAACTGGATTGGGAGCTCAGGAGAGAGCTCTGGGCTGGAGCTTCGTATCTGGGAGTCGCTGGCTTTGTGTCGAAGCCACGGGTATGAGTGACCCAGTCAGGGACGGCAGGACACAGACTGTTCAAGAACTGAGATCAAGGGAGACCAGCTCTGGATAGGAACAGAAAGGGAAACCTTCTGAAAGTTTGATTATTACAATTACAGAAATAACCTCTACTCTGTTCAGTGAATTACTAGGTAAAATCATTAAAAATGTCTTCCCTTGTGTTGGCATGTGTGTGCATATGGGTGTGTGTGTGTGGGGGGGCGGTTGAGACTTTTATAATTTTAAGTTTATTCCATATTTCTAAAAGTATATATGTGTATGTATGTACATATCTTTTATTTTACTTGAAAGACTAAGTAGAAAAACTTAGAAACTACTGTCTTTCAGAAATTCAAGGTGACCTGAAATTTTAAGCCCATGAGTACATTTTTAGGTTCTGACTTCCATAAAACTTCTGGAAGACCTTTATTTCTCATAAAACACAGTAAGCCTTTCAGGGCAGGAGTGGCTGAGGTTACAAATGTGCTCATGTCAAACACATTCAGTTCATAGCATTGAAAGGCAGCTTAAGATTGCTTCTGTGTTTCAGGTAATTCAGAGGTCCGTGAAGCCGGCCAGCCTGAGTCTGCTCACCTTCAAAGTGTATGCATCACAGAAAAAGGAGTCACCTCACAAAACTTCCTTGAAGGTTAATGAGGTAACATGCTGTTCATGTTGTGACATATTTTGAATGTCTGATTTACTTACTGTAGAAAGTACACAAATTATATATCAGGAAGATTTTGACATTTTAGAGGATATTTACTAGGAGGAAATATATTTCTTTATAGTTTGTTTTTATGTGGGAAGCTACTAAACTGGCTTTTTCAACAGATAAACTTTAATTGATGGTACTTAGCTTAGGGCACAATATTTCTTAGATTTTTAGTGGGGAATCTGTTATGTCCTAATATATTGTAAGCACAACTCCCTTCTAAATGTTCTGCCTGATTCTACACTGTCTAGATCAAGATAAGAAAACATTTGTACTTTTCCTCTCTAAAAAATTACAAACCTGGCTTTATTCTGCTTCTTGGCTGAATTAGAGGCTCATAAATAGATGCTTAATAAATAATAAATAAAACAAATCTTCTCTCCATTGTTTACATTCTTTTTTTGTCTATACTTCTGCTTATTTTGGGTATTTGATTTCTATTGACTTTGAGTAAAGTGACATAAAGATGTACCTTCAGTGATGAGCAGGGTTACTTGAACTGTGTTTACATAAAGCTAATTAACTATCTTCGGCCTTTTACTCTCTCCTCAAACCTTGGGACAGTGGCATTTTTGAGGGTGAAGGAGGCAGCCAATGGTGGCTGTGAAACATTTCTTCTCTGGGTGGGGAACAAAAATAAACTTGCTATTCTTTTTTTTTTAGCTTTAGACCGATCATTTGAACTATGTAACATGCTCTTCAGTTACTCTCAAGCTTTCTTTTTTTCCCCCGCCACCAAACCCACCCTTTAAATTAGTATTATATTTTTTTCCAAACTAAATCTAAGGTGGAATACCAAATTCCAGTATATAAAACATATAAGAGGGGAGCTGTTTTGTCTCCTACCAGTAGGGCAGGGAGAGGGTAAGACATAGCCCTGTCCTCTTGGCCTTGACCTTATTGATTAAGGAAATAGTAAGATGCAGAGCGCCTCTGAAGTGAGGTTCATGGTGCACGTAACCCTTGGAGTCCTTGCAGTTCATGAATTATTAAAAATATGATGCTTACAAATTTGGTAATTGATCATTATCTCATTACTGTCTACATTTTTTTCTTTCTTTCTTTTTTTAATGTATGCAGCTTTCACTCTACTCCGTTCCCGAGGGTCAATCTAAATATGTGGAGGAGCCAAGGACCCAACTTGAAGAAAGCATCTCCCAACTCAGACAGTATTGTGAGCCATATACAAGTTGGTGTCAGGTACAGCTCTTCTGAAAATGGAGTGATGAACGCATTTCTGTTTAGAGTCAGTAGTGAAAAGTCTGTATCAGCTGCATGTTTTCAGAAAAAGGCATGATAAAGGGCCCCAACTTAAGAGTGCCAAACTTACAAATATTCAACAGTGTCATCTGGGGCAGGGGGAAGTAGAGAGCCCTAGCTTCCTGGTGGGGGCTGTTGCCATAGCTACACAGAGAATTTCACTGCCACTGGACAGCATGTGGCCCCTTGACTATAGACTGGAACGCTGGTATCTTGTTGATCACAGCTATGAAAACTTTATTGTCTACTAGGAGAGGATATGGGGCTGGAACTCTAATAGAGGGAAAAGGACACAGTATAAACATTTATATCAAAATAGGGATGTCCTGTCCCCCCCACCAAGGTTCTACAAATAAGTATCACTTTATTTTTATTTTATTTTTTAAAATTATTTTTATTTTTCAATTCCAGTTGCCAAATCAGTATCACTTTAAACAGGAATGGCTACAGAGCATTTCGAAAACTATAATAGGAGGGTAAATAACTAAAAATGGTGGAATAACATATTTGAGTACTGAATACTTGCCCTGGTAATCAGAGAACTGCCGATACAGATTGGCTTCTGTCACTGTTTTAGATCAGGCATTTGTCATTTTTGTGAAAGCAGTTACGTGATTTTTAACACTAAAAGCAGAGTTTACAATCCACGGGATGCTCTTGCAGGCTTTGATACATATATTTGCTGTACGTGATATTGATTTTGAAAATTAATGAAAAATTTGTAAAAAGTATGTAGATGTGTGTAACATGGTCTAGATTTACTTTGCTTGAGATTTACAACTCAATTTTCATCCAGAACTTATTTAAAATTTTTTAATTTCCACTATGTTGGTGCTGAACCAATTTAGAAAGAAAATTGTAAGCATAGACTCTATCAACAGCATAAATTAGGCTATTATACTTAAGAATCTTAACCATAATATGGAGTTGTGAAATACCTAAAGACTTTATAATGTGTTATGAAACTCTTAGACTTTTTATTCTCTTGTTCTAGAAGATTTTTAAACCATATCCTGGTGGTTAAGGATAAGGTCAGCAAATTTGTGCAAATATTTTTTTTTATCATGTAGGCATGACTACTGTTCTCTCCCTTCCTCCCCCTGCCCTGCCCCCTTTGGTTATAAAAATACTTTATCTCTTTAGTTTTCAACCTAAGGTAGCCTTTTGTTTTTTGCCTTTTTGTCTCTTCATGATACTCAGTGCAGCAAAATGCTTCTCTAGATGATCGAATACTTATCAAGATGATTGGATACTTATCATCAGCATGTTTATTTACATTACTTCTGCATAAAAAGATTTTGTGACTGTAATGGCTTTATTTTTCTATAGAATAAAGTTTTCATGCATAGAAATATTTCTAATTCTTGGCTTCTTTTGTAGGATAACAATTTCTAGCCCCTTTCTTCAAGAACAAATTTAATTTTTCTTTGTAATAAAAAGATTATGCTAGCAAAAGAAATGTGCATTCATTCTAGACCTTGATCTGTAGTTTTTTTTTTATGGGCAGAAAAAACTACTAATGGATTTTAATGAAGCAATATTTGGTCTTTTTATGTTCTTTATGTCCTTCCCCAGATTTAGCCTTTATTATTTAAGGCCATTTCTCAGTTCAGGATAACTTGTCCTGTCTTGAACTAAATTAAATAAAACTGATCCTTTTCCAAGCAGCAGCTGGTACCGATACCTTCTGATACCTCTATATCTCTTTCCCATCTTCATTGTAGACTTCTTGAAGGTGGGTTCTTTCTAGCTAGTCCCTTGTTTTCTTTAGGATCATCTGATGTTTATGCATATGATGTTTTACTGTTGTTGTTAAGAGAATGTAAACACTTCATTTGCTTCAGGATTGGAGCAAGTGTCTTTCCAAACTTAGATATAGATTACTTTGTCTCATTAGAGCTGGTAATTCCTGTTTCAAATGGACAGTTTTCAGATATAGGCTCTAAAATGGTGGCAAATCAGGAAATAGACTTACTTTGAAAGACAGATTTATTCTCACAGGGAAAGGATTGCCACTTTAATTATCAAGGAGATTGATTTTTGTGCATTCTCTTCAATTTTAATAGAGAATGAGAAGGATGGGTTTTTGAAACTACTCTACATGAAATCTTTGCTTCTTGTGGCAATCATAAACCATTCTGCTGAGCAATTTGCGGTGAAGGGGAAGTTACAAAAGAAAAAAGAAAACAAAAAAAAACAGATGGTATATCTTTGTTCAAAAAGTGTTGATAGCATGATAATTTATGATAATTTATTCAGGGAAGACAAGTACATTTCTTGTTACTTTCTAATCAGCAAAGCTTACTCATTCATTTTTTTTTGCCTTTTTAGGAAATATATTCCCAAACTGAGCCCAAGATGCAAAGTTTGGTTCAGTGGGGATTAGGTAAGTTGATTTTTAATAAGGCATAATCAGTTTCTTTTAACATCAGACTATTTAATTGGAGTTCCATGAATGGGCTCCAGATCTGTGAATTCCTTAACATTGTATACAGAATTTTAGAGCTAGGTAAAATTTTCTGGAAAGATAACCTTTTCATCAGATTTCAGAGGATTAGTGTCCTCACACACTCAGGTAAATTTCTTCAAGATCATTAGGATTGTTGGGTTGGCAAGTGCAGATACACTAGATTTTTTTCCTTTAAATCAAGTCCCTAACTCACACTAACCCACACTAACTGAACAATAGTTTTTCAGAATCTCTTTTCAGAGAGCTCTTTTGCACAGCTATTAATAAATTTTATAGAGGTTTAGAGGCAGGAAGGAACTGCGTTGGTGTGCCTTGGAAAGGCTTTATTGCATAATCAGTAGTGCTCTTACATTTTTTCATTGATTTTTATTGTCCTTATTTTGCACATCCACTTAACACATATACTCATAAACTAGGTTCACAGTCTATGTTTTGACTAATCTCAGTCGGGAACTGGTAATATATTTCATTCCCCTGATTGGGCATCTCAGCAAATCAAACCCTTGTTTTCACAAGTGTCTGTTTCCATGATGGAATAAAATAAACATGAATATAGTTTATTTCTTTGCAAAGATCATCATAGAGTGTTCATGTGCTGATACCCCTGAAACTACCAGATAAGTAAAATTTTCATTTGAAGACACATATGAATAGCCTACCAGTTCTTTAAATTATTCATGTACATTAATAAGTACCATCTTCATTTTATTAATTTCAGACTTTCTTAGTGCTTATTATGTGCCAGAACTAGGCTAAGTGCTTTAAATATATTAATTTATACATAATCCTCATAACCACCCTGACAGGTACTTTATTACCTTCATTTTTTTACCTGAGGTAACTAAAGAACTCCTGATCTTTCATCTGTACATTTATGACTGGGGAGTTCTCTTCATTGTCACTTGTCATTTCTCATGGATTCATAGCAGTAAGTGTTATTTGTAGAGTTCTCTTGGACTCATAGTTACGGTACAGGCTCTTAAAAAGAAACGTTCCTGTATGAGTTAGTTGTATGGTTGTTTGCTCAGGCAGTCAGTTCACTTCCCAGTAGTCACAGGCAAGGCAAGACCTGTTACCAGAAGTTGGACTTTGGCTTCAGTGCAGTTGTGTAGCATATCTTCTTTCCCATTTCTTTGTGATTTACCCACTTTGGCTCAGCTCACCAAGGCCATCTGTTGTCTTAGCGGCTATCCTGTGTGCGTGCCTAAAATCGAAAACACCGTGCTGGTAGGCAAAAATAAAGGGAAGTAGAAAATTGTCTCAAAAGACCTAGACAGGAAGATGGAAAGTTAAAACCAGATTAAAGGCAAAATAAGTAAGAGGCCAGACAGGAATTAGTACCAATAACACAAGCCTTATAGTAGTTTTTAAAATGATAACCACATTTCCCAAAGAACCAAGGAAAAGGAAAACTGATGTGTATCTGGTTCTATCTGGAAGGAGAGAATTACTGAGTATTCCAATTAGTTCGCTTCCACATACATTTGTTAAGTCACCGTCGTGGCAGGTGTTGCAGATCAAGGCTGATTAAGACAGTGGTCCCAAGCACTGCATGTAATAAATTATTCAATATTAGTGTAAACACAGAGACTGTCACAGACCACTATCAAAGGAACAAAGGAAGGAGACTAGTTTAATAGAGATTGGGGAGATGGAAGCATTCAGGGAAGGATTTCTGAGATGAATCTTGAAGGAACAGAGTTAGCCACACCAAAATGTGGGGGCAAGACTTGGGCAGCACTCCACAGAGGGCACAGCATGATCAAGGCTGGGAGGTGTGACTCAAGGTTCCATGTGCTGGGAGCTGGAACCAGATGGGGAGTGCTGAAAATGAGGTTGAGAAAGAGTTGTGAAGGCTTTTTAAGTCTTGACCTAAAGCTGAAATGTATTTGTTAATTCTTTCAGTATCCTTCACCTTCTAGCAGCATTTTTAATAAATTATCTGTTGAATGAACATTCACTATTATCACTGAGGAAAGTAATACATAAGTCTAAGGGATCCGCCATTAAGGAGTGGGTGTTCTCCTTGAGGAGATATAAAATACACCCCTGATTAATTAAACACAGGTGCTATAGGATTAGGTACCAGATGATGGTGTAGAGAATAATTGTGATGGGACTTTAGAGGGTGTGGGCTGATGAGCATAGGAAAGGTTTTTCTGAGGAGGTAGGACTTAAGAGCTGGCTGTTATGTGGTGGGATTGGCCCATTGGAGAAGAGAGGAGAGGCGGCATCATGTGAATGAGGTGTAAGGCATGTTCAGGAGTGGCAAATAGGCTTGTGTCACATTTATTTTTATATATCACCATCAACAGAGACTATTTCCCACATACACTTGTATTACAAGTTTCTTTCATTATCCAAATTTATTTTGTTCTTCAGTTTGAATAATGAGTTCAGATGGCAAAGGATATTTTTTCCCCGACTCTAATGTATTTGGTTCCTGAGTTTCAGAGAACAAGCAACAAAGCTTCAGAGAGGGATAGATTTCTCCAAATCTACAGGCATACCCCATTTTATTTTGCTTCGTTTTATTGCACTTCGCAGATATTGTATTTTTCTACAAATTGAAGGTTTGTAGCAACCTTGCATTGAGCAAGTCTGTTGGCACCGTTTTTCCAACAGGTTCAGATGATGGTTAGCATTTTTTAGTAATAACTATTTTTGCAGTTAAGGCATGTACATTGTTTTTTAGACACAGTGCTATTGCACACTTAATGCACTACACGGCAGTGTAAACATAAATTTCATATGTCCTGGGAGACTAAAAATTCATGTGACTCATTTTCTTGTGGTAGTCTGAAACTGAACCCTCAATCTCTCCAAGGTATTCTGTGTTTGTGTGTTCAGAAAACAAGAGTTTGGATAGCCCTGTATTTGTATTTCCCCTCATGTGAATAGTTGGTTCAGATCTGTTGCCTTTGGGAATATGAAAGTAATTTAACATTACTGTATTGTCAGTAGGTTGTCAGACCAAAATTGAAAGTTGAATACTTGCTGTGTGAGTAGTAAATACTTATATATCACACAAAAAGAAAGTGTTGAAAAGAAACACATTAGCAGAAAGCTAAGAATACTTTATTTGAAAAGCATTTGATACCATGTATACTAGTTATATATAAGATTTTTTTAATGAACAATTTATGAAACTGTTTCCTGGTCTGACTGTATTGTAGACAGCTATGACTATCTCCAAACCGCACCTCCTGGATTTCTTCCAAGACTTGGTGTTATTGGTTTTGCTGGTGTCGTTGGGCTCCTTTTGTCCAGAGGTAGGTACAATTTTGTATGTGTGTTTTTTAAACAGTTCATAAGAGAAAGATAAGACATATATTTGGGAGTTCTTTTCATTTACCAGTTTTCAGAATAATGAATTGGATCCAGAGTATGGCCTTCTTAATATAATTGTTATGGTTGTTATCTCCAATATATTTGATTTTAAGCATATATAGAAATTGTAAAAAAAAGTAAAATGAAATTGTATATTCTTAGTTGAATAGTTAGTTATCATTTATAGGCACATGTACTTGATGAAATTACTGTCACTCTTGGAGAAAGAGTTAACTTTTGTTAACCAAAGTCTGTCGTACCTGAGACCCTGTTCCCAAGTTTCACTATTAAGATTAGGTTATTAATCACAGTAGGTATTAACAGTGATTTCATAGAGATTTTATTAATTTTTTGATGTCTTGGAGCTTCAATAGTGATGATATAAAAAAGTTTAAAACACTTGAAATTAAAAACTAACAAATTTCAACTTAAAAACACTACTCTGTTGGATTATAAAACATTCATAGTAAATGAAAGATGATAAAATACTTCACCATAATGAAGTTTCACTGATTGTTAAATTCGGACTTTACAAACATTTCTACAATAGAAAGTTTATGACTCCTGTAATCAGACCTCCATTAAAGATAACTATACAGACTTCTTTGGAACTCATGCCTTAACCTTTTATAGGTTCTGGAGAAATATTGCGCTGATGCCACTTCCCCAATCTGTGGGGTGAACACCTGTGGGGGTTTCTCCCCCTTCTATCTTGTGCAGAATATATAAGAATTAAGTTTAGAGTTCATTTCTACTAATCGACTTGTGAAATAGTTGAACCAGCTTTTTTCCCCAAACTTCTTTCCTCCTTTCTGTAAAGCTATCCAGAAAAGCATTCCCATCTTATTTGTAGTGTTTGAGTGTTTGGAATTTATGAAGGTCCCAGGGCCAGGAGTTGGAATCTTGGCTGTTGTTAGGGAATTAGGCGAGATGAGCTTTCCTCTCCCTCTCCATGGTTAGAGCATGTTGGGGAGTCTTGCAGCCCTAAAGAAAGCTTGCTGCGCCATGTGTGCATATATTTCTGCACTGTTGAGTGTTCATTCCCTGCACATCCCACTGGGGTGACCATCCCGAGAACGACTGGGGACTGTGCTCTTCTGGACAGAATAGCAGCATAAGGAAACACACTACTGAGGGTCCTATTTCTTTGTTTTTGTTTGATTGTTTGTTTATTTATTCCTTTCTCATTTTCCTTGTACTGTGATGGCTTGGTAGTATTAAAAGAATATAAAACCTTTTTTCAAAAAAGTATACAAATGCGTACACACCCACACATGTATACTCAACAACAGGCCTTTTTCTGTGGCTGCTGGTGTAGAAGGACCTGAGATGAACAGAGGGGTCACTCAGCAGGACGAGTGGAAGGTCCATGTGTTTATGGGTAGCCTGAGTGGTTTGCAGGCCCCTCCCAGTAGATCGTCCCCTGTGTCGGCGGCAGCAGGATGGGCTCAAAGTGTCCCTCCTGGTAGGGTTTCTTTCTTCTTTTTTTCAGTCTAGCATTTAATCCAATTATTTTTTAATTTTAAAAATAGGCATTGTATATATTTAAGGTGTACAACATATTTTGATATGTATATGCATAGTGAAGTGATTACTACAGTGAAGCTGATTAACATATCTTCTCACATAATTACCTTTTTTTGTGATGAGAGCACCTGCAATCTCCTATCTTAGTAAATTTCCAGGATTCCATATTAACTATAGGCACATTATATCTCTAGACTGATTCATCCTGTGTAATTGCAACTTTATGCCCTGTGACCCACATCTCCCCATCCCACACCTCTCCGCCCCTGGTACCCACCCTTCTACTCTCTGCTTCTATATATATGACTCTTTTAGATCATATCAGTGAGATCATGTAGTTCTTTTCTTTCTCTGTCTGGCTTATTTCACTTAGCGTAATGTCCTCTAGGTTCATCTATATTCTTGCAAATGTCAGGCTCTCCTTTTTTAAGGCTGTATAGTATTCCATTATATACAGATAGTACAATTTATTTATCCATTCATCCATTGTCTGACACTTAGGTTTTTTCTATATCTTAGCTGTTGTGAATAGTGCTTCAGTGAACATGGGAGTTCAGATATCACTTTGAGATACTGATTTCATTTCTTCTGGATATATACCTAGAAGAAGGTTTGCTGGATCATATGGTAGGGTCCTTTGAGCATATCTGCTAAAGTAGTCTGCCTCAGTTGATGAGGATGGTCACGACTGAGGTGAGAGGCTGACCATTCAGAGGAAGTGGGCCCAGCAAGGCCACTCAAAGATGGCAGGTGGTCATTGCCCACTATTGCTGCCCTCTGGTGGCTCCTCCCAGCTCTGGCAGCCAGTGGTTCCCCTCTGTCAATGCTGATAGTTACAGTCCAGACCACTGGCTTCTTGGGCGCGGAGATGGTTGAGGCAGGAGGTTACACTTCCTTACTGAAGTTCTGGGGCCCCTAGCTCACTGTGTGAACCAGTAAGATCTGGAGGCCCACGATCTGCTGTTTATCAGCTTTCCCTAGAGGAGTGAAAAGTGACTGGTTGGCAGGTTTGCTGCCCTTGACCTGGTCTTCGCCTCTGTGAGCTGCCTAGCAGCTTAAAGCTTCAAGAATACAGGTGAGATCTCATGGGTGTAAAGGGCTTTTCTCTGCTGGAGTAATTATATCCTTTCAATGAAGGCAATAGGACAGGGATAGAAACAGATTTATTAATAGTCTGTTCTCTCTGTAACGGTAGTTCCATCTTTGGGGATTTATCTATTTAAAGTTTAAAACCAGTAAGGCAGCACTTATATTATCCTATGTTAGTAACATACATTGCACAAACATCTGTCTGCATCCCATGTAAAAATCCTGTGCTTTTCAATGGAGACTGTTTCTTGTGTCAAGTCCATTTCGAGTGTATTCTCCTGTTTCACCTTCTACCCATTTTATTAACCTCATTCTCAGGTTTCTCCCAGCTCTCTATCTTGCTCTCTATTCTGTCAGTTCTCCTTTCCCCAGGGCTGCACATCCTCTCCCAGTCTGGACTGGGACTCAACACAGCTGTTGTTTTGGGACGTGTCTCCACACTCCCTTGGTGTTAACCCACCCCCCGCCCCACTTCCTTTTCCAGGTTCTGTGTCATCATCTGCTCTGCCATGTTGTTGAACTACCTATTTAAGTCACTTTTAAAAGAGCCTGTGTTGGAAGTAAACTTTCCAAGTCCTTACAAGTCTGAAAATTACTTTCTGCCCTCATACCAAGTGATAGTTTGGTTGGGTGTAGAGTTTGTTTTCCGTCAAAACTTTGAAGGCCACATCTTCTAGCATCCCGGGTTCTAGCAGCTTGTCTGGAGGCTTGTTCCTTTTGAAGTGATTTATTTTTCTCCCAGGAGCTTTGAGGGTCTTCTCTTAGTTTTCAGTGTTCTGAACTTCCATGGTGTTGTGACTACATGCAGTTGTTTCATTCCTGGTTGGGCATTTTGGTGGCTTGTAGCCTTCAGCTGTGGGAAGATATCTGTCTTGTATTTCTTTGAAAGTGTACTCTGGTTCTTTTTCCTTCCTGAAGTTGTATTAGCAATTGAGCTGTTTAAACTGACTTTATGTGTCTCATAGTTTCTTGGTTATTTTATTTTATTCCTTTTGATTTTTTTTACTTTGTCATTTCCAAGAGCTCTTTCTTGTTCTCTGAATATTCTTTTTTCCTAGAACTCTTTTTTCTTTTAATGTAGTCGCTTCTTGAATTTATTCAATGATATTTAATTATGGGTTTAGTTTTGTTTTTTAAGTTCTTCTGTTTCTTATGGGGTCATTTTTTTTTCCTTCTTGTTTATTGCAATCTTCTCTTTTATGTTGCTGGCTTTCCTCAATGACTAGTGATCCTTGGTTGTACAATCATGTTTAAGAATAAAGTGATTGAAATGCCAGTACGAATTTTTTGTGGATAGATGGGGCTTGCTAGCAGGCAGGTTCGACCTCAGGGTGAGCCATATGAGAACTGACCTTACCAAGGGGGAGTGCCAACACCCAGTGCCCGTGTGAGGAAGGTTCTACTCTCAGGTACTTACAGACATGTGCACACCCCCTGCCCCGGCCATCTTGGTTCTTAACAGAAAATCCATGGCATTTCTTTAGAGATATCCCATCCACTTTTTAAATTTGCCTGGAAAGATGCCTGGCCACAAGCAGTTTTGCACTGGGATGGCTTGGGGGAAAGAGAAGGTCAGTTAGTCCATACACAGGACTTGCATTTGTCCCCATCTTGATCTCTGGTTGCCCTCTCCACCCTCCACAATACCTGCCATCTCTGGGCTGCCAGGGCCATTCTGCTTCCTCTTCTGCTGTAGTCCCTCCTTGGGACTATAAGACTGTGTGTCCTCTTTGCTCCTGTCCACTCTCCATTTTCTGACCCCTTCACACATTTTCTTCTTGTTGTGGGTTTATTATCTGTATTTTATTCTTTTACTGTTGTTATCATGGAGTATTAGAAAGGAGAGGAATATTTGTGTTCAGTATTCAAATAGGAAGCCAGTTTACTATAAAACAGTGTAAACCCTAGAAATCAACATAATGTGTGGTTTTCTTTTGAAAATGATCTTTTTTTTCCTACTTCATTAGAAATGATGGTTCTCTTAAAAAACATTGTGCTGATGAAAGAAGCCAGACACAAGGACCCCATATTGTATAATTCCATTTATATGAAATGTCCAGAGTAGGCAGGTTCTTAGAGATGAAAAGTAGATTAGTGGTTCCCTAGGCCTGGGTACAATGTGGGTATTGGGGGACAACTGCTATTGGATATAGGGTTTCTTTTGGGAGTGAAGAAAATATTCTAAAATTGATTGTAGTGATGATTGCAAACCTCTGTGAATATAGTAAAAGCCATTCAGTCATACACTTTAAATAGGTTGTGTGAATTCTGTCTCACTGAAGCTATGAAAATGTAGTGGTCTTTTTTGGTTCCTTTGATACTATTAGGCACATTCTCTGTGAGTCTAGGACCAAAGAAATCTTATTCAGTGTTAGATGTACAGGCAAATTGTGATGGTAAAGATGGAATCATCTGATGGTCTGCAACCTTTTATTTAATAGGTTCAAAAATAAAGAAGTTGGTGTATCCACCTAGTTTCATGGGATTAGCTGCCTCTCTTTATTATCCACAACAAGCCATCATATTTGCCCAGGTAAGTTACACCCAGTAAGCTGGGATGTCCCTCATTCTTGCTTATGTATGTATGAGTTTAATGCTTAATTTTAATTCATTTTGTAACTTTTATGATACCAGACTTTTTTGCACATATAAATAAATATAGCAAATTTAAATGTTTTTCTCCTCTATATATACCTAAGTTCTGGTCTCCTTCCAATCATGCCAGTATTCAGAGAATGCACACTAATTTGAATATTAATAAAAGAAAACTTAAGATACCTTTTTCCCATATTGACATGGAAGTTTAGGGACTCAAATTCCAAAGCTGGTAGTTACAGGTCATTCTTTATGGAGTATCTACTCACAACTCTTCTTCGAGTTGCAGGCACAGGCCTGCGCTTCGCTCTGTGTGACTTCTCTCAGTCCTGGCAGCAGCCTCCCTTTTCTTGCTGGGGACTTAAGGGGATGCGGTCTCCGCTGGGAACACTCTTCTCAGGCCTCTCAGTTGGCTGTTCCTTTTTTACCCTTCTGGCCTCGGCTCGATGACATCCTGGCAAGTAGAATACAGTGGCAGGCAGCATGGCTTAAAGCTGATGTCTTAGCCAGCTTGAGCTGCGATAACGAAACAGCACAGACTATGGAGCTTAAACACTAGAAATTTATTTTCTCACAGTTCTGGAAGCTAAGAGTCCAAGATCAAAGTGTCAGCAAGGTTGGTTTCTCTTGAGGCCTCTTGTCTTGGCTTGCAGATGACTGCCTTCTCACTGTGTCTTCACATGGCCTTTTCAATGTGTGTGCACACCCCTGGTGTCTCATCCTCATTTTGCAGTGACACTAGTCATATTGGATTAGAACTCTACCCTTGTCACCTCATTTAATATTAAAAGGCCCTATCTCCAAATATAGTCATATTGTGGGTTAGGGCTTCAACATATGAATTTTGGAGGACACAATTCAGTCCATAAGAGCTGGACCATTAGGTCTTAAAGTGTGGTTCTTAGACCAGTAGCATCAGGATCACTGGGGAGTTTATTAGAAATGCTAATTCTCATGGAACCTGTCGGAACCAACCATGTGGGCAAATGAAAAATGCCTTTTGTCTACAAATTGCTGTAGTCCTACATAAACATAGAAGTCTCTGGCTTAGGACAGCTGGCTAAGTCTGATCGTTCTCTTCCATACAACCTTTAAAACCACTCCAGGTACTGCTTTTGTGCCATTTTACTTAATATCTCTGCTGATTAAGTGTACTAGATTATTAATAAACAACCAAGTGAGGTTACTTCTGCATCCATCTCTATTGATTTTTGAGTTGTCTTATGATTTTTGAAAATGGGAGCCAAATATGCTGATTGCTGCTAACAGTGAAGGTACAGTTAAGGTGCTAGAATTGGTCTGAAGGATTTACTCAAGTTAAATTGTACTTGATCTTGTTGAAATACATCTGTAGCTGATAATGAGAGAAAACAAAGTGTCATGTCTTGTCTCTCTCCAAAGTCCTCATGGGTTTCCGATTTCTTTTGAGTATTTTTTCTTTTACCTTTTCCCCTCCTTTATAACCTTTGAGATAATGAGAATACCCAGTGAACATTATACCATCAATATAACTCTACAGACTTTGCTGCTGTTGGTGATGTAGTTATATAATTTTTGTGATAGGGAAACAAATTCTTTTGAATAAAAATAAATAACATTTTTTTAAAATTTGTAAAACAGAAATGCAAATTATCAGGCCCCAACCCGGATATACTGACTCAGACACTCTGAGGGTTAGGGCCGGCAATCTGTTTTAGCAAGCTCTCCACGGGGTTTTAATGCCCGTGATGTTTGAGAACTACTGATAAGGACTAGACTCCTTCAGGGCAGTGTTTTCTGGACTTAGTGGGACTCTACATATAGAGTCCCATGGAAAACTGAAAAGAGCAAGGAAGACCCTGGGTTTTGAGAACCTGGACAGCTTATAGACATGAACCCAGTTTCCAGAACTGCCATATCACACGGAGTCTCAGTCCCAGGAGGAGCAGCAATGCTGTCACCGGAATTTTGCTCTGAGCCAGACTGATGTGACACTGAGCTCCCTAGAGTCCTCGATCGTGCTGCAGTTGTAGGTGGGAGTTCAGTGGCTCCAGCTGCAGATAATTGGTGACTTGGGTGGCAGATAACCAGTAAGCTCTTTCTTGCATGGGCTTGACATTGTTTATAGCAGTCCCGGAGACAGACAGTTTACATTTATCTCCCCACTTCAGCCCCAGCTCAGGAATAGTGAATCACATCCACCTGCTCTAGAGCATAAAAATAATCTAATGTCATGTCAGTTTGTTATGGTTTAAACAGTAAATGGATAGGGTGGGGAGGGCGGGCGGGCCTGGCTGCTGGTTGAGAAGCATAGATAGCTGCCTCCTTAGTAGAGGCCTTTTTTTAAAATCTCATATGTCACAGAATATGTTGCAAAAGATCTTTTGTATTCACAACTGAGATAGTAGGATGCAAATATGAGTTGTATTCTAACTTATTTTAAGTCAGTGGTCACTGGGAAGAAGTGTCTTATATTTTGTAGAGTAAGTCAGAAAAAAAACAATTAACTTTATTTTCACTAGATATAAAACATTAGTGATCTGTTTGGGATGACAAAGAAGTTCCAAAAATGGGAAGTGGTGATGGTTATATAACATTATGAATATACTTAGTACCACAGGATTGTACACCTAAAAATGGTTAAAATGGTAAATTTTTATTATTAAAATTATTGAGGTGACATTGGTTAATGAAATCTAATAAGTTTCATAAAATGTTACAAATGTGTATTTTGCCATAATAAAAAATAATCAGCGATTGAAAAATGTTTTCTGGTATTGTTTTAGTGTCATTTAGTTCCTAATTCATAGTTTCAATTTTTGTTCTGTTTTTTTTTTTCTTTATGAATTCGTTGACCTTGGACAAGCCTCTTAACTTCTTCTGTTTTGTGTTCAATAGTGTTTGGATAAAGGTACCATAAGAAAACCTTTAAAATGATGGCAAATGTTGTTTTCCTCTCAGAAATTTATAACACTGAAAACAATGCCATATACATGGTAAATGGTAAAAATGTCCACCTGTGGGTCCAAGAATCATATCATATCATAATTTAAGAACAGTTAGAGCAACTGGGAGAATATAATTTGTAAGAAGAAACCAGTGTGTTGCAATGGCCACTGGATTTACTAGCACCATGACTTTAGACAAGTCACTTGGCCTCTGAATATTTCCTTATGATCTTTGCATACTTACCACACAGGGTTGTTATATTAGAATAGAGATAGTTCATGTGAATGTGCTTTGTAAACTAAAATGCTCTATATGAATAAATTATTATAAAAGTTAGGAAGAGAACAACAACTGCTTTCACAACTTGGAAGTACTGTCATGTGAAAGAACAATCGACATTCTTTGTTATAAGTAGGACAATGTATGCAAATTACTGGAAGCATTTTTTAATTTAAGGTTTATTCATTTGATTAGTTTCAAGTATACAGTACATTGGTTAGACATCTATATAGTTCATAAAACGGTCCCCACAATTGCTCCCTCCTTCCCCTGGCCCTCCACCTAGCCAACATATTCATGCTAACTGCATTCCCTGTGCTGTGTTCCCCATTCCTGCACTCAACTATCAACTACTAATTTGTACTTCTTTAACCCTTCACCCCATTCTCCCAGCCCCCACCCCTCTCTTGTCACCAAATTGTCCACTATATTTGTGAGTCTGTTTTTGATTAGTTCGTTCTTTTTGTTCCTTAGATTCTGCATATAAGTGAAATCATGTGGTATTTATCTTTTTCTATCTGACTTATTTCACTCAGCATAATAACCTCTAGGTGGAAGCATTTTTTTAAAGACAGCTCAGTACTTTAAAAAACATTTCCAACCATTAAAGCCAGCTAGCGAAAGGTAGACAAATGCCTTTTAAGTTAGTGAACCCCCAGCCCCAAAATACTGTCTGACCATGGGCCTACCTCTTTGGGTGTTATAGAAAGGATTTTGGATCAGGAGACGAATCCCTGTAGAAACCCAAAGATTTTATGTTTTGGGGGACCTGGGAAAACTGCGAGCATCTTCATTGGGTTCACCAATATTTTACCTAAGCCCCTAAAATAAATGATTTTCAGCTTGGCAAATGTGACTTGGTTGGTTGTTTATGCAATAGGTTCTGCCTTTCTGTGTATAATTTTCAGGAATTTCTTATATCAGCAGTGATCTCCTACATTTTTTCCCCTTGAAATTGTGAAAGTTTGAAATATACACCTGATTGATGGCATACTGTTTTAAATGAAAACTGTACACAACTAATCTTTTTCTTTTTCTTTTGCATTTTTACTATTTTTATTTGCTCACTATGCACAGTTTTAATGTGTACATACACGTCTCAAGACTTCCGTAGTCGTTATATGCTTAAACAGAGCTCTATTGGAAACCAGAAAAAGGAAAATGGAAAATTCTCTGCCTTACCAGTCATGTATGGACTAACAATGGATCTTTTTGTTTATTTATTTCAAGGTCAGTGGGGAGAAATTATATGACTGGGGTTTACGAGGATACATAGTCATAGAAGATTTGTGGAAGGAGAACTTTCAGAAGGTGAGAAAGATCTTCCTTTTGGTTTAAATGTGTGCTTTCTCTAGGGTTTTGTAAAATGTTCAATAACCTTGTTGCTCAAGCTTGCTTTTTCTGTTTGTTATTTGTTGTACCTCTACCTCCGAATACCTTTACTGGAGGAGTAATAGAACTTGCTTTTGCTTGTTAGCAGCAGGGCCGAATAAGTGGTGACTATACAACGCAGTAGTAACCATAATTTTAAAGGTATTGTATTTATAATTTGCTCAAAATGCAATATTTTATCTGAAAGTTTTATGGAAACTTGGTTCAAAGGGAACATACTGTGCTCCCAGGAAAAAGACAAATAACCAAGACTCCTCTTGCTATTCCATGTATCATAAGCTGTGTTCTTTCCTTTAGCAATACTGTATCGGTTCATCCCTTCTTGGCTCAGTTTAAGGGCGTGAGCCATGGCATGCTCGACCAGCCACCACCAGCTACAGAGCACGTTCTCTGTGCTGACTGGTAGACAAGCGGCAGAGGGAGGAGGTTGTGTAACTAACTGTAAGGGGGTGTCATCTTTCATTTCTTCTCACAGCCACATTGCTGATTGGATATTGCCCGGATTTGCTGGAATTTTCTCTTTCTACTGATAAGGAAGAATGAGTACAGAAAAAGGCATCATGTTTCTTCCAAACACTCAGAGGCACTCTCTGAGGAAGAATTAAAATTCTTACGTTAACATACCTTCTTCAGCGTAAATTGAAGGAAGTTCATTTTGACTCCTGTCATCCCAAATCAGAATACTCTTTTAAAAAGTATAAACTGTCTCAAAATTAAAATTTAGAATTTGGAATTGGAATTTGAAAGTGACGGTATAGAATAAATTATGAGCCCTCCTCATTGTATACATCAATAATCTTCCAGTGAAATCTTGACTGATTTTTGTATTGATGGTTTCTAAAGGAATTAGTCTCAATGGAGCCTGTTTAAACTAGCTCTGAAGTAGGAAGTTCTGTCTTAATATCAGGTGGCCTTTGGCAATCTCTTTTAAAAGAATACTCATTTTATTTTCATTTCTCGACATTTTCTTTGGAAGTTTCCTTTCCTGTTGAAAAAATTCCTTAAGTCCACATCGAGTTTTATATGGGAAAGAAAATACTAGAAGGTCAGGGAAGCTCTACGCAGCCCTAGAAAGAAATGTGGAAAGTGAAACTCAGCCTCAGTTCTGAGCGCTGACTGTGTTGGGGTGGCATACACATGCCCACCAAAGCCAAGGGGGGTCCCCACCCCAGCTTCTTGCTCAGAATTAGCTTTTTCTGCTCTGATGCAGCCCAGTCCGGAAGCAACAGGACTGTGTTTGGAATGCAGGTTGAACAGGCCAGCACTTTATGGCCATTTGAAAACGTTAAATATTAAAGCTACTAAAGTTTATAAGAGAACATTTGGGGGGTGAGAGAGTAAAGATGTTTAATGAGCTCGTGGTTACTCTGCATTTCTTTCCCTAGTCGGCTGTGCCCTTGCCCTCTTCCGAGTCATTGAGAACTTAGTGTTCTTCCATTCGTTTACTCACAAAGCATAATTTTCCTGACAGCTGTCTGTTCTCAGTAGAAGGTAATAAAATCAACGTTACCTACTAAAACATTTAGCACAAAGCTTAAATGAAAAAGCAGAAGGCTCCATGAATTTAAGATTGAATATACTTAGAGTTCAGGAATGGTTTGGTAGTGGAATGCAATTGTTTTTCATTGATTTCTCTGTCCTCCTCTTGTTGGATTTTGGAGTTTCAGTGTTTTTGTTTTATTCGATTTGGTTTTATTAATGAGAACAAAGATTTAGGCTGGTCTGGAATGGGAATCTTTCAAGGCCCAGGAACTGTCTTTCTGAAGAGAATTAGGGGACACCTCATGAAAGAGATTTTTGTTTCTTTACCTGTTTGGAGATTGGTTTTCAAGTCAGGCTTCAGTTACAGTCTCAATTAGTCTCAATTAGGTGTAATATAATTCATAATTATTTGTACTGTAATGATGTGACAGATGTACATGCTTTTGGTTATAGATAAATTTGTGGACACTATTTAAAACAAGACCCTGAAATTTTAAGTGGTATGAATGATGGCTCAGTTTTCAATTACATTATTTCTCATGGAGCTATATTACTCTCAAAGACTCTAAATAAGTATAGTATTTTTCTGCTCTGCCAATCCTTTTCCTCTTTTGGGAATTAATTCTAAATGTTTGCACTAAATCTTCTACCAATAAAGTTTAGATGAGGTGGTCTTTCAGTTCAGTCATTGTCATTGGTCAGTTAAGAGGAATTTATCTGCTTTAGCTAAAGTGAGCTCTTTGTCAGAACTATGAAGCAAAGTTGGACGTGTCCAGAAATACTGTCATTGTAAGGTGGTCTAGGGATTATTTTTGTTTGAGATGAAAGAACACATAACATACAGTGGACCCTTGAACAACACAGGTGTTGGGGGTGCCAACCCTTGCACAGTTGAAAATCCACGGTTAACTTTTGACTCTCCCAAAATTTAGTTGTTCCTTTGTATCCTTGGGAGATTGGTTCTAGGACCCCCATGGATACCAAAATCTGCAGATGCTCAAGTCCCCTTTATAAAATAGTGTAGATCAATGCATACAGTCAGCCCTCCACATATGTGGACTCCCAACTATAGATCAAAAACAGTACAGATATTTATTGAAAAAAGTCACGTATGAGTGGACCCACATGGTTCAAACCCATGTTGCTCAAGGATCAACTTTATATGTACAGTTTAAAATTCAACAATATGGCTATGCATCTACCAATCACACATCCACCTTTTAAAATAGAAAATTACCAATGCTTTCCAAGTTCTTCATGGGCCCTTCCATCTCTCCACAGGGAACTGCTATCTAGAATTTTGTTTTTCATTCCCTTGTTTTTCTTTAAACTTTTCTTTTAGTTTAACCACAGATGTATATATTAAAAAACACTGTAGTTGAACTTGCCTGTTTTTTGCCTTTCTAATATAAATATATCAAAAAACACATACAGAGAGTTTATCTAGATGGAATCTTACTATATTTATTATTTTCTAACTGGTATTGATCCCTTACCATGTTTATGGGCCACGTATGGCTTATTCATTTTTACTGTTATAAAGTATTTCTTGTGGAAAATACTTATGTTGATAGCTGGTTAGGTGGTTTTTAAGTGTATTGTTGTTGCACACAGAGCTGTGAGCATTTTTATGCCTGTGTCCTGGTTTATTAAGAGTTTTTCTAGCTTGGAATTTCTGGTTCTTGGGGTCTGCACATCACTTTTGCTAGATGATGCCAAGTATGTTTCCAAAGTCAAAGCCAGTCTGCTGGCTTTAAAGTAGTTTTTCATTGTGGAGTGTGTGCATGGTGGGGTATGGGTTTACTTTATTCTCTAATTTTTTTTGGAAATAATTTTAAAACCACAGAACAGTTGCAGGAATGCTACAATGAATATGCCTTTCACGTAGATTCACTGATTAACCCTTTGCCACATTCAGTTTTTACACACAGGTGGGTAATTACATACTCATGGTATTTTCTTTTTCAGAACCATCTGAAGAGTGAGTTGTAGATATTGTGCTTTCCACCCATATCTAATTTAGCATGTATGTCTAAAGAACATGGACATTCACTAATATAATCACATACCATTATCGTACTCAGGAAAGGTGACATTTCACTGTTTACATAAACATTACCTAATATACATTCCATATTCCGATTTCCCCAGTTGCCCAATTATGGACTTTCCTTCAACAACTTTTTATTTCTTTTTATAGGCAGGGAAATTATTATAAGGAAAACACCCTTGTAATCATCATCTAGGACAAAAAAAAATAGAACTTTGCCAGTCACCCCACAAGCCCCTGAACGTAGTAATAACTTGTCTATCTTTATGGATTTATTCCCGTCACCTAGTCTTGCCTGTTATTATTTCTGACTTCACATGCCTTTTAAATCATTTTTTCTTTTTGCCTTTTAAGTCACTTTTAATCTACAGGCTCTCTTTCTATGCATTTATTTTCCTTACCATGCATCTGTTAAAAGAACTTGGCACGTCGGACCTATAAAGTTTCCAATTGTTTGGGTTTCCCTGATTGTACACTTCAGACCCAGTCAGTTGAACAAGTTCCTGTCTTCTCTGCATTCCCTGCATTTCCATTGGTGGCTGGATCCACAGGCTGCTTAATCAGGTTTCATGTCTTATCCCATTGGCAAGGCTGTAGACCTGTGAAGGTGCATAAGTCTAGTCTTTACTTTGCTCTTTTGGTGTTAGTGGCTGTTGATACTCAGTGGCTAGAACCATTGTTTCACTGAGGGGTAGAAAATGGTGTTTTTCTACTTCTGTCATTTTATTTTCACATATTAGTTGGAATAGTTTAATAAGGAACCACTTTTCCTCATCTACTGTTTAGTTATCCAGTTATAAGAAAGAGATAATGAACACTTGATTTTTTTCTATTTATCCAGTTTTATTGAATTGGTTCCCTTTCATCTTCAGAAAGTCACCAATTAGTTTTTTTAAATATCATGATGAATTTGTAGATTTAAACATATTTGGGTTTGAATGCTTTCTAATTCTTATCCTCATTGAAGTACAAATAGTCCCATTTTGGCTACTAGGAGTTGACTCCAAGTACTTTTGACATGACCTAAGTAGTCTATGATACTTTCCTTGCTATCAAAATGGTCCCAGAATTTCTCACTGTTTTTGTAATGTATGTTTCCTTGATTACTAATGAGGTTGAGAATCTTTTCACATGTTTATTGGTTTCTTCTTCTTGAAGTGACTCTTTATGTCTTTTGGCTACTTTTTTTATAGGTCATTTGTCCTTCTCTTAAAGATTTATAAGGGGTCTTTATTTTTTTCCTAGATACTGATATTTTTGGTCACATGTTTGTAGACGTCTTGTCCCAATTTGAGGCTTGTCTTTTCAGTTTTGGTGTCTTTCGATGATAAGTGGGTTTTTAAAATTTTTTTAATTTTAATTTTTCAATTAGAGTTGACATTTGATATTATATTAATTTCAGTGTACAGCATATAAATGGTTAGACATTTATATAATTTACAAAATGATCCCCCCAGTAAGTCTAGTACCTACCTGGCACTATACATGGTTATTACAATATTATTGACTGTATTCCCTAGGGTGTACTTCACATACCCATGACTATTTTGTCACTACCAGTTTGTACTTAACCTCTTCATCTTTGTCACCCAGCTCCCCAACCCTCTCTCTTCTGGTAATCACCAGTTTGTTCTCTGTATCTATGAGTCTGTTTTTATTTCATTTGTTTATTTTGTTCTTTTGAGTAAGTAAAATACTATGGTATTTTTCTTTCTTGGTCTGACTTATTTCATTCAGCACAATACCCTCTAGGTCCATCTATGTCGTTGCAAATAGTAAGTTTTTTATTTTTATGGCTGAGTAATGATGATCAGAAGTTTTTTTTTTAATTATTTATTATTATTTATGCCTACAGCATCTGGTCTTCCTAGGTGGTCTCCCATCCAAGTACTAATCAGGCCCGACCCTGCTTAGCTTCCAAAATCAGACATCAGGCTTGTTCAGGGTGGCATGGCCGTAGACCATGGACCGTGGCTCCACGGGGGTGTGAATCCAGGACCTTCTGCATGTAAAGCAGATGTGCTAACTGCTACAGTATGGAACCATGTCCCCAGAAGTTCTTATGTAGTAGATTTATTGATTTTTTTTCCATTATGTTTTTTATTCCTTGATTCTAGTTGCTTAATAAAAGCATGGGACTATTTATTGATTGTCCATTGCTAATTTGAAACCCTTTCAGAATAGTCCCAGTCCAAGGTCTGAGTATCAGAGATGGAGGCCAGTTGTGGGTGTCAGACCCCAGGGTCACAAATGGCTCTTTTGGAGTTGGCCTGTAATCAGCCAAACACAGTAGTATGTCTCAGTAAATGTCATGCTCAGTTTTCACTAGGTTTTAAAATAATGTGACAAGTTATTATCAAAGAATTGTAGAATGACTGTTAGAGGCTAGCAGTAGCTAAAAAGAAAAATCTTCATTCTTCAAAGGGCAGGAAAATACATAAGGAACTATAAAATCTATTACTAAAATGAAAACTGAGCAGAACTTCTGAAGCTGAGCTCCTAGTAGTTGTATTCAGATCCTTGCTGGCTCAGCAGGAAAATGAAAGGGAAGCAGCAGCTACCACCCTGAGTAAATATGCCCTGCTTTCTCTTCCTCCATTCCTTAGCTTTCTAAACACAGTCAGTCCAGTTTAGTTGTAAGTTATGATTTAAATGATTTAAAAATTATCATCTTTGAAATAAGCCAGACACAGATAGAGAAATACTGCCTCATGATTCCACTCATGTGAAGTATCTATAATACTCAAATTCAAAGAAGCAGAGAGAGAATGGTGGTTGCCAGGGGCTGTGGGGTAGGAGGGGGAAACGGGGAGTTGTTGTTTAATGGGTATAAAGTTTCAGTTATGTAAACTGAGTAAGTTGTAGAGATCCGCTTGACAATGTTGTGTCTGTAGTTGACAATACTGCGTTGTGCACTCATATATTTGTGAGGAGGGTAGATTTCATGTTAAATGTTCTTACCACAATAAAATAAAAGTAAGGACAATGTGGTGGTTTTTTCATAAAGCTAAATTCATTCTGAATTTGTGCCCTTCGTAGTTCTTGTTGTTTAAAATTCTTAAAGAAAAAAAGGCAGTAGACAACGAATGTCCTTTTTCCTTTTAAAAAAACATCATTACTTAGCAAAATAAAAAGTTAGAAAACCAGGAAAAAAAATCATCTCCTTTTTGAAAAGCATACCCTTTTGGTGTCAGAAAAGACGAACCAGTCAGGGTGCAGTGTGACCTGGTGGCCAAGAGAGTGGACTTCCAGTGGGGGGCGGCAGGGGGCATCAGGCTCTGCCCCTGCCCCACCGCTTAGAAACTTGGAAAGCTTGGGAAATTGCTCAGAGTTCTAGAAAATGTGGGTAGTATTTCATGGGAGCTGTTTTGAGGATTAAATGAATTTATCCATGTTAGAAACACATAAAATGGACAGACTCTAGCACGATAGCTGTGATAGATGTCATGTGGCACCTGCACATTTTCACTTCTGCCTGAGAAGATAACATCTGATGGAAAAGGGAGCCATAGGTCCTAACCTCATTAGTCAAGTCCTCCTATCAGTGTTTTAGTTTTTACTGCTGCCATAACAAATGACCACAATTTACTGGCTTAAAGTAACACACATTTATTACCTTAGACTCTATAGGTCAGAAGTCTGGTGCTAAATCAAGGTGTCAGCAGGGCTGCAGTCCTTTCTGGAGGCTCCAGGGGAGAATTCTGCTCATTCAGGTTGTTGGCAGAATTCAGTTCCTTGTGCTTACAGGACCAAGGTCTGTTTTGCTGACTGGCTGTCAACCAAAGGCCCTTCCCACCTGCTGGAGGCTTCAGCATTCCTTGGCTCATAACCCTCTTGCTCCATCTTCAAAGCCAGCTACTGCAGGTTGAATCCTTTTTACTTCCTATTTCTCTGTCTCAGTCTTCTGCCTCTTCCTGAGATTATAGGAACCCGTGAGATTTGATTGGGCCCACCCAGATAATTGAAACTAATCTCACTTTCAATAAACCTTTTGTTTTAACTCTTCTTGTTCTTCATTAATTACATGCCCAAACATTTTTCATACTCATCATCTCTTGGTTCTGCCCTATTCTGTTTATCTCCAGCTGATCAGCTGATTAACATCCTTAATTTCAGTGCCACCTTAATTTACCTCTGCCATGTAAAGTAACACAGTCACAGGTTCCAGGATTAGGATGCAGACCTCTTTGTGGGGCCCATTATTCTGCCTGCCACATTTGGTGAACTGGGATTTCACTGGGGTCTTTAACATATTACCTCATCCAAAAAGTTAAGTGACCTACCACATAGGATAGGTAATGTTTATTGAGGACTTGCTGTGTGCTTGGCCCTGGGCCCTGAACTCTTTGCTCAGAAGAGTCTGTGAGGCAGATTCTATTATTATTACCATTTTACAAATGAGGAAACTACACTTTGGAGAAGTTAAATAATTGACCAAAATGATTCTACTGGTGAGGGACTCAGACTTTCAGTGGGCTGCTATACCCCAAAGGTTTGGCTGGAAATCCTCCTTTCATATGGTAGTGCATACTAATTAGAAAAAAATGTTTTGATTAAAACAAATATTTCAATTTTGCTAATAGAAATTATTGTTCATATTTGTGGACATGGCAAGAAAATAAATTTTCTACTACAGCCTAGCTAAGTTGACACATAAAACTAAGCATCACAGTGCTGTTTAGCTTATTGCTCTAGCTGTGTGTGGTCCAATATGGCAGCTACTAGCTATTGAGTACTTGAAATATAGCTGGTCTGAATTGAGGTATACTGTAAGGATAAATTCACACCAAATTTGGAAGACATGGTAGAAATAAAAAGAATGTAAACTATCTCATTTTTATATTGATTATATGTTGAAATAATAGTTTAGATATGTTAGGTTAAATAAAATGTATTGATTATTAAAAAAATGAAACTCAATATGTGTTAAAATTAGATAAGAATTATTGAGTTATAAAATATTAAATAAAATTGTTTGAAAATGCAAAAAAATTAATTTCTGGCTTGTGCTAAATCACAAACTGTCTTTTGAAGTCAGAATGTTCTTTCTTCTGAGCTCATAGAGCTTTCTGCCAAGAGAGATCTGATTTGTAATAGGGTGGATGGGCTCAATATTTCTTTAGTGAGATAGTTGACTGTCATGTTTTGTTATACTGTAAGTGATATGTCACCAGACAAGAAAATTTCCTTAGCAACAAAGTTGTTTTCCTCAACAAGATGAATGTTTTTATGTGCTTATTTTCTTAATGTCCAAAAGATAAAAGAGCTTATAAATTGGCATCTTATGTTTTTGAGGTTGAGATGCTGGCAAGTATAGATAGAATATATAAGGATATCACTAGAAGTACTTGGCAAATATTATGTTAAGATAATTCAGACCTAAGTATATTTAACTAGGTAGAGAATCACGTAGTTTTTATGACAGACCTAATTGTCGGACATGGTTATCTCGCTTCCAATAATCCTTTTTTAACTCTTCTTGCTCTTTATTAATTACATTCTCAAACTTTTTTAATACTCATCAGATCTCTAGGTTCTACCCCATTCCATTTATTTATTCAACAAATGTTTGAATACTGTGTATTAGGAGGTCCTAGGGATATTGTATCCTCATGAAGCTTATATATTATGAAGGATTCAAATATGAATAAAAAATTTATACAAATCAGGAAGCTCATGGGTACTATGAATATGAATAAAATGTTCTTATCTAAATCTAAGGGCAGTGGACAGGGCAAAGCCTTGATCTAAAGGGCGAATAGCATTTAGCCAGGCAGACCTTGGGATTGTTCAGTCTAGGTCAAGGGATACATTTTGCAAAGGTCTCATTCCAGGAAAGAGCTTGGCAAGCTGGAAGAGCAATAGAAAGAATGCCTCTGGGGCTGTGTGTGTGTGTGTGTGTGTGTGTGTGTGTGTGTGTGTGAAAGTCACTCTGGAGGAATAGAGTAAGACACACAGATACTGGGTCCTGTAGAGCTCTGTTCAGAGTAACAAGTAGACCTGGGTATTGTATGATGATCCATCAAGCAATATGTATGGCCTTGTTCTCTGGGACTCCATCGTCAAGTGGATATGGTCAGTAGATAGGGTGACCATATAAGTTATCATCCAAATTGCGGTACTCTAGAGAAAATGAAAGGGGGCACTATTAATTATGCTGGGACATTGGGTATAAACCAGTATAATTTGGGCAAGCCAGGATGTGTGATCCTCGTGCTTAGAGACTAGTTTTCAACTACTTCAGTAAGCCCGAGGTTACCTAGAAACTATGCTCTGAGATTACAGGGTTAGTCACATGTTCCTGCTTTCTCACTTTTTCCCTCCTTCACCCATGGATAGCTGAGAGAAGGCCACCAAGAGAACCTGTACCAAGTCTAGACTGCAGAATCACAGCCCCATTGCTCGCTTAACTGAAGCCTTGTGTTTTTCAGATTGCTATCTCACAGGAGCCCAGACCTTTGTTGTACATCAGGACTTACTAACATGTTTTCAGAATGAAAGTCTTAAAAACATAAAGGAAAGAAAAAGAGGACTTAAACATTTAGTACATGGACTTTCCCCACTAGAAACTTTACTATATCTCTTCTCATGGATGACATGTCCTAACTATATGTTCCCAGATGGCGGCCAGGCAGAATGGGTGTGGCTTGATTATAGCCTCTTTCACCTAATCAGTGATTTGGCCCCTGTGGTGGATGATTCCCAGAGCAGAGTACACACAGGGAGTATCTCCATAGCTGTCAAACCTTCTTTAACAATGACCATGGCATGAAGTAGTAAAGAAATCTTTTCACTATTGATTCAAATTTTTAAATAGAATCAGCTGTTTGGCTGAATCTGTAAGTGAGAATTCATGGAGCTGTATTTCTTGCTCTCCTCTGTGCATAAGTCATTCTACAGCAGGGAACCTTAGTAATTCCTTAGGTTTTTCTGAGAAATATGTCATTTTGCCTAATAATATTGAATGTTTGTATTCAGCCAAATACTGAGGACTGGCACTTTGAGGTGTTCTACTATTTCTTTAGATGTTTCTTATTTCTTTTCAAACTGTATTAATAATCTTACTTTTTATTTTATAAGCCAGGAAATGTGAAGAATTCATCCGGAAATAAGTAGACTACTCCATGCTCTGCCCATTTTAATCAGGTAAAGAACAGGAAAACTCTGTGGTTATTTTTATCATTGTTAGCACCAGCTAAAGTGCATTGTCTTTAATTTAATTATAGATTAACTATAAAATAAATAATTATAGCAGTGTCAACTTTATATGGAAACATAAGGGTCAGGACGATATTTCATTCCATTTTTAATTTCTGGGCTCAAGTGCCATGACTTATATAATTGTGTTTGTTCCTGAGATGTACCTGGGTCTTTTCGACAAGCTAGAACCTGACAGTTGTTATTTGTCTACAAAACTATTTCAAACAATTGAAAAATGCAATTATTTCTTAGGTTTATTATTTTTAAAGAACACTTTAGTATAGTGAGTGTATTTATGTTTATCTAATAGTCATTCAGTAAGCATTCATTGAATGTATGACTTTTGTAGAGAAGCTCAAGATTATATAGAGATATCATGTCAGGGGATTCATAAGTGTAATTATCCTTTTTAAAATAATTTTTTATTTTTACTTACAGTCGACATATGATATTAAATTAGTTTCAGGTATACAACATAGTGATTAGACATTTATATGACTTACAGAGTGATCACCCTGATAAATCTAGTACCCACCTGACACCATACATGGTTATTACAATATTATTGACTAGATCCCTTATTCCATACTTTACATCTCCATAACTATTTTGCAACTACCATTTATACTTTTTAATCCCTTCTCTTTTTTCATCTATCCTCAATCCTCCTCCCATCTGGCAACCATCAAAATGTTCTCTGTGTCTATGAATCTGTTTCTGTTTTGTTCATTCTTTTATTTTGTTCTCTAGGTTCCACATCTAAGTGAACTCATATGACATTTGTCTTTCTCTGACTTACTACACTTAGCTCAACACCCTCTAGGTCCATTCATGTTGTCGCAGATGGCAAGATTTATTTATTTATTTATTTGTGGCTGAGTAATATTTCATTGTATACATATGCCACCTCTTTATCCATTCATCCATCAATGGACACCCATGTTGCCTCCATATCTTGATTGTTGTAAATTATGATGCCATGAACATATGGATGCACATGTCCTTTCAAAGTAGTGTTTTGGGTTTCTTTGGGTAAATACCCTGAAGTGGGATAACTGGGTCCTTCTTTGTCTCTTGTTCTAGCCTTTGTTTTAAAGTCTATTTTGTCTGGTATAAGTAATGGTAGCCCAGCCTTTTCGTGTTTCCATTTCCATGAAATCTCTTTTTCCATCTCTTTTATTCTATGTGTCTTTCAATCTGAAGTGAGTCTCTTGTAGGCAGTATATGTAAGGGTCTTGATTTTCTATCCATTCAACCACCCTGTCTTTTGGTGAGAGCATTTAATCCATTTACATTTGAAATACTTGTTGATAAATTTGTGGTTATTGCCATTTTATTCATATTTTTTTCTCTTTTTTCTCTTCTTTTTCTCTTCTTAAAGAAGTCCTTCCAACATTTCCTGTGATACTGGCTTGGTGGTGATGAGCTCTTTTAGCTTTTTCTTTATCTGGGAAGCTCTTTACCTGTCCTTCAATTCTACACGATAGCTTTGCTGGGTAGAACAATCTTAGTTGTAGGTCCTGACTTTTCATCACTTTGACTATTTCATGCCAAGACCTTCTGGCCTAAAAAGTTTCAGTTGAGAAATAGGCTGACAGTCACATGAGAGCTCGTAACTGCTTTTCTCTTGCTGCTTTTAAGTTTCTTTGTTTTTAACCTTTTGCACTTTTAATTATGATATGTTTTGGTATGGTCCTCTTTGGGTTCATCTTGTTTGGACTCTCTGTACTTCCTGGTGTTGTATGCCTATTTTTCAGTCATTATTTTTTCAAATAGGTTTTCAATTTCTTGCTCTCTCTCTTCTCCTTCTCATATCCCTATGATGCAAATGTTGGTTTGCTTGATATTGTCTCAGAGGACCCTTAAACTATCTTCACTTTGGATTTTTTTTGTTGCTGTTCTGATTAGGTGTTTTCTGCTGTCTTATCTTCTAAATCGCTGATTCAGTCCTCTGATTCATCTAATTTGTTGATTCTCTATAATGTATTCTTCATTTCAGTTATTATAGTCTTCATTTCTGACTTTTTTTTTATGTTTTGTGTCTCCATTTTTATGTTTTCTATCTTTTCGTTAAAGTTCTCGTTAAGTTAATATACTACTCTTCCCCTGAGTTCATCGAGCATCCTTATAACCACTGTTTTGAACTTTGTTTAATATTTATTCATTGAATACCTACTAAGTACAAAAACACTGGTTATATTAATATTATTTTATATATATTAAAAGTTGTATAGCAGCACTTGTGATTTCCTGGCAAATAGATTAAATTGAATTTGGAAACAATCTGAATATTTGGCTACAGAAAAATGACTTAATTATGGTATGTCCATAAAAGGAATATTATAATGTTTTAGTAATATTTAATTGCATGGGAACATGTGCAATATTCTTCTTAAATGAAAGAGGAAAAGGGTAGTATGATAAATTTTTAGAGCAGATAAAGGCCAGGAAAAAGATCAAGTTTCACTTTCCATTATTTCAGTTACTTGTGGTCAACTGTGATCCAAAAATATTAAATGGAAAATTCCAAAACTAAACAGTTTACAAGTTTTAAATTGTACACTGTTCTGAGTAGCATGACTAAATCTCGTGCCATCCTGCTCTGTCCCACCCAGGATGTGAATCATCCCTTTGTCCAGCGTATCTACAATGTACCTATACTATATTAAGATTCTTTGAGAAACCAGGGTCACATAACTTTTATTACAGTATATTGTGATAATTCTTCTATTTTATTATTAGTTATTGTTGCTACTCTCTTACTGTGCCTAATTTATAAATTAAGTTTTGTCATAGGTATGCATGTCTAGGAAAAAACATAGTGTGTAAGGAGTTTGCTAACATCCACGGTTTCAGGCATCTACTGCAGGTCATGGAACATATCCCTGAAGATCAGAGGGACTTTTGCATATATCTTTTTATAATAGGATTATGGAAGATTTTTGTTTTTTTAATATAACTTCCTATATTTTTAATTTTTTTCAATGAATATAAATTTTCTTTTATAATAAAAAAAATTTACATCAGTGTTACATTTATTGTAAATCTTAGCTTCTATTTAATCCTGGGTTTGAAGTTTTTCTTTTTCAAGCTGTCTTCATATTTTGAGATATCCAGAGAGTCATAATAATCTTAGAATTTGAGAGGCTCAACTCCCAGCCTCAAGCATAAATCCCCTATAGCCCTCTGTGCTCCCACTTTTCATCTCCACTGATAGAAAACTCACCCCACAAGGCAGTCATCTTTGGACAGTTCTTATTTTTAGGAAGCTATTTCTTATACTAAAGCAAAAATATGTCTCTGTAAATCGTACACAATGGTCCTGATCCTGCGTTAGGGGTTACAGAAAACAAATCCACATCCTCTTTCACATTCTACCTCTTCATATAGTAACGCCAAGTCAGTAATTTTCAAATGTTGTTATACAAACAAATTACCTGGGGATCTTGTTAAAAGGCAGAGGCCTAAGCCCCACCCAAGAATTGACATCTCTGGCAAGTGGGGCAAGATGTGCATCCAGTGCGCTATTAGAGACTAGAGGGTGAGCAGCAAGGAAGCCACACATGTTCTCCAGAGACTTTACGTTGAATGTGGTTATCTCTGTCTACAGGGACAATGAGATATGGAATAAAGGGAAGCTATGTAAATATCTATTTTATTTTTCAGAAATATTCTGGGCCAGAGTTCACTTTATGGTATATACAACCTTGATTTCATTCTTTATTTTTTAGCTCTTTATTGGAGATATATTTTTAATTATGCAAGTGACGCATATTTGTTGTAAAGAAAAATTTTTTAGGTATTTTTAAAGCTTGTCTTGCCTTCTTTTCCTTTCTCAGAGGTAATTTCTGTTAGTAGTTTAGTGTATCATTCCAGACTTTTTTTGTCTGTGTATAAATATGCATTTATACATGCTTTTGTTTTTTTGACAGAATAAGATTATATTCCTTGTATTATTTTGCAAGTACACTGAAAGCTCCATGAAGGCACATATTACAATTGTAAATGCAAAATTTGCAATTACACCTAAATTGTTAACACTAAATCGTTAATATCATGTAATATCAAGACAGTATGCATATTTTCCTGATTGTCTCATTAATAACTTTTTATAGTTGATTTGTTTGAATCAGGATCTAAATAAGATCTACCTATTGCATTCAACCTATAGGTTTCCTAAGTTCCTTTTAAACTATAATAATTCCTTCTTCATTTTTCTCTCACCATTTATTTGTTGAAAACCTGGGCTTATTTGCCCTTTAGAATTTCCCAATTGTGGGCATGGCTGAGTGCATCCATTTAGTGTCATTCTGTTTATCTCTTGGTTCTTCTCTTCCCTGATAGTTGGATCTGAAGGCTTAATCAGATTTAGGTTCAGTTTTTTCATAAGAAAACTCCATAGACAGTGCTGTGTTTAACTATGTTGAGTGAATGAATGAATGAATTTGCTTTTTTTTGCACTTAATATATTGTGTATATCTTTCCTTGTTGGTATTTACAGATCTATCTCATTAGTTTGCATAATAATTTTCTAGTATGGACTACCATGATCTGTTGAATCCTAGTTAATAGAGGTTGTTTCCAGTCTATAGCTTTTAACAATACAGTAAATCTGTTGAATTCTTAGATAAGTCCAAGGCAGATTAATAAACTGAGACAGAAAAGGTAGGCTACTGGTTTAAATGTTTAAGAATTTTTGGTTTTATCTTAAAAGATCAAATGAATAGTCAGTCACTGGCCCATAAAGTATTTATAAACTGCTAATTGCTAAGTAGATTAATTACAAATTCAGAAAAAATTAATCTAGAGAGGAGCTGATTTGTCTTTAGTGTGTCTTTAGATTGCTGAATCCCATTCCAGAAACAAATGATGGGGATGATGTGAGGAAAGGTATACATCAGACTGACAAGGATATAATCATATTTTCCTCCAGCAGATGGATGGAAATGTAGTTCTTTCGTTTTCAGACGGGATGAGATGTTATGTGTGCTGTGCCATTTAGGCATTGATTTTTTATTTATTCATTCATCTGTCTGTTTAATTATGCTCAGATACACAGCTAGTTGAGAATGTGAATGTAGTATTGATGAAACACAAAACCTTCCTGGTGTTTAGTTACCCATCTATAAAATGGGAATAATTATACTTTTCTGTGGCTCCTTATGATCCTCAGGGTCATATAATGGTAATGTAAATGTTTGATATGGTTTCTCTATTTAAACCTAAAGAATTTTCAAAATGCAAATTTTTAGAGTCATTTTTATTTTTTTCTGGCACAGATTACTTATGTTTTTCTTTGTCTTTTAGTTATAGGAAAACATTGGAAACACCATGCAACAAACCAGTATTTCTACAGAAAAATGGCAGAGAAGTCAGTATTGAATGTTGTAAACTGGCTTTCTTCTTCAGGAAAAACTATACTAGGCCTCTTTGTTATCTTGGGTGATGTCAGACTACAAGGGGACTAATCTGAAATCCTCTCACCTAGAGATAATGTACAAGCCTTAGAACATCTTGTTCTCGTGTTGCTATTTATATACATAATAAAAATTCCAAATTAAAAAAAAAGTTACCCTGCTTTTTTTTCCCCTGATATTATGAAGTGACACTTTAAGGGTATCTGGTGCCTATGGGGTGTATATGTGTATATGTGTGGTGTGTGTCTCTGAGTATACATTTGTGTGGGGTATGTGTGGTATGTATATGGTATGTCTCTGTACATGTATATGCATGTGTCTGGTGCATATTGTGTGTGTCTCTGAGTGTACGTGTGTGCACATGCGTGTGTGTGTGTGTGTGAACCATTGACTCTTCTTAAGGCACCATCAACTGGTAATCTGCAGAGTCTCTGCCCCACAACAGAGTCAAGTCTAGAAGAGTGGCTCTGGAGGTGATAGCCAGCACAGGGAACAAAACCTGTTATAGTCTATAGTCACTGATCAGAAGACATACAAAAGAAAATAGTGACTAGGCTCCCTCGGGTACTGTTGCCTGCCAGCTTGTACAGAGCCTTCGGTTCTTGAATGCCAGTGGGAGATGCATAATGAAGTAGGCTCTGTGCGCTGCCAGTGGAGGAGTGCTATGTGCTTGTGTGTGTTTGTTCTCTGTATGTAGGCCTTGTATTCACCTTCGTGGCCTCTGAATGCACAGCTCATTGAACTCCATATTCCCAGTGCTGGTAGGAGCAGCTAGAGACTCTTTTGACTTGTCAGCAGCCAGGAAAGATGATGGGGGAACAGTGTGTAAAACAGAATTGAGATTTTCCAAATTTTAGTCAGATTTGGAAATTAAAGTCATTTTTGTATCCTTATAGCATCAATTTAATTCCTCATTGTTGACCTGCCAGAATTGATAGTGGTAGGTAAAATAGCAATTCACAAATGGAACATGTACATGCTAATGTTAATTGCATTTGATAGATTAAAAATGGTAGGAACAGTGTCAGCATTGTTATTAGATTAATGAGCAAATTTCCCTAGAATAATCCCATTAGTGAGCCAGAAGTCTTTTATTTCCTTTTATGCTGGCTTTTGTGTTACTGTACCAGTCATTTCAATATATTAAAGCTGTACCTAAATTATATCATTATAAATATGCTATTATTATTTCAGGCCTTTCCCATTGGCTTGGATTCCTATATCACCTCCAGAAAGTAAAGGTTCCATGAGTTTCCTCATTCTTGAGATTGTATAATCTAGAGAAGATGAAGAAATAGCCCATACCACAGCATGCTCTGGGGATTATTAATCAAAAGGTATTTGACTGCCTCCTGACTCTAAGGTATCACTTCCCCCTTTTAGCCCTTTATTCAATATTGAATTGTTGCCTTAAAACCTCTTAACTCCTCCAAGTGGGATGTTGGAGTGGAGGGGGGGTCACAGAGTCAGCTCCTAGTGATAGCTGGCCCATATTTAGGACAGTAGGGGACTCAGTTGCCCTTTATACGATGATCTTTTTCTTTTGTGGTTGGTTGTATCCAGTGCTGCCTTCTTTTTATATTTAACACTTTTTTGCATGCATTCCGCAAGTCCTAAACTGTAGGGAACATAAAATTTGCATATCACAATATCTTGCATTTCTCTAGCTCTTCATCCTTTTTATTTATTATTTATTTTTTAAGCAAGGCAACCCTTGGTTGACCTCACAGATTATAAGGACCTTGTCAGCTTACAATCCCTTATTTTTTTATTTTTTATGCCTACAGCACCTGGTCTTCCTAGGTGGTCTCCCATCCAAGTACTAACCAGGCCTGTCCCTGCTTAGCTTCCAAGATCAGACGGGATCCGGCTTGTTCAGGGTGGCATGGCCATAATTTATTCTTTTTAAAGTGCTATTTTATATCTTTCCTTCCTTGGCTTATTCCTGACTTCACTGTGCTTGTATTGTTTTCCTCTGTCCTGAGGCAATGCTCTCTACTTAACATATGCACTTTTGTTTCTTATGAACATTTCTCCTTATAATAAAACTATAAGCCTCAACCCAGTTTATCTATAACTTAATCAGCATAGTTATACATGAATAACCTTAGAGACTGTGGAGGGAACATTCTCTACCATGCAGAGTGATTTCAGCACCTCTGAAGAGACAAAGACAAATGTGGTTTTTTGGTCTGTTCTCTGATAAGGTAGTAATGAGAGTCCAAAGGAAGATTACTTTATCAAAAATCAGGATTTAAAAGCAGTTTTCATAGAAATATCTAATTACTGTGTTGTTGTACTCTTGAAATTAATATAATGTTGTATCTCATTTATAATTGATAAAAATAAAAAGATAAAAAATTAAAAGCAGTTGCTTCAGTGGGGAATAAAAGGGAGTAGAGCACTAAAGAATATTTTTATCCATCTTATCACCTTTGTCACTCCTTTGGACAAAATCGAAACCATAGTAGTAGATAGAAGAACCGAGGGCGGCTGAGGGACCATGCGGCAGGCAGTGGAGAATCAGGTGTCTAGGCTGCTTGGTTAGCAGTTTTGTCCTAAGTGCCATGCCGGACCCCGGCCCAGTAGTGGCCTGTGTAATCAAAGCATTTCCCTAATGGATCAATGACATATCCAAATGGCCTAAAGAAAATTAGTGAAGGAAGTGACTCTTCTTCCTGTCTGCCTCCAGTCTGTGAGTCTTCAGACAGTATTCGCAGAGTCAGTCTGTATACTTCCTCCTCTCAAGTACATCTTGGAAGACTCCCTTTGCTGCCGGTTTGTCTTGGGAATGGACAGGAAAGATGGAAGAAAAAGTAAAAGGCAAAGATGGAGAGAAATACAGGATTCAAAGACTGCTCCCCACACTCAAAAGTGAAGTCACAATGAGTTCTTCTAATGCTTGGATGACACAATGCTGAGATTTTGTTAGTGACCCCAAATTTGAGTGTGGTTGGATGAATGATTTTAAATGTTTTGTTGACTACGGGGAAAATAGCAGCTTTTGGATATCAGTCTAATTATTTTCCGTATCTCTTCTAAATTATGAGAAAATGGCCTTCAGGTAATGATAGTGTCAGAATATGTACATTACTTTCTCCTGAAACCCCAGGAGGACGAGAGGAAGGGGATTTCGAAGATGGCATTAGAACGCAAGGAAAGGCTGATGAGAAGAAGACATGAGAGCCCTCTGTGTTTTGCAGAAGACTTAGTGAAACTCTTTGACTTTGAAACCCTGTGTCCAGATAACACTGACACATATAAAAATAACAAACATTTAAAAACAAATTCTAAGAGAAGCAAGGAAGTTAATATTAAAAGTCCCTTTTACTTTGAGCATTCCACGACGGCCACTGAGCAGATTGGACTCACTTGTTCTGGATAAGTTGATATTGAAGAATATAGAAACACGAGAAAACTCCACTGCCATGAAAAGAAATGAGTGAGCACAAAGAAGCAAGCAGGCAAATCGTAATGAGGCCCGCACCGCCAATATGCACAGTACATTCCATAAGGATTGCCTTCTTATTTTACTTCTTTTAGCTGTTTAACTTTGTGAGATGCAAAGAGGTTGGATCAAGTTTAAATGATTGTCCTGCCCCCTTTTCTCATCCAAGTACTGCCAACAAAGGCTGCACTTGCCTCTCCTGCCCACCTGTCTGGCTTGCAGGGAAGGAGAAGAACTTGCATGTTGGTGAAGGCAGAAGCTGGATGGGATGTCAGTGAAACCTAGAGTAAAAATCAAGCTGGTCCGAGGTGTCCTGCAGGCTATAAAATGTAGTTCAATCAGAGTGCCATTTTTTTGTTCAAATTATTTTAATTATTGGAATACACAATTTTTTAAATATGCAAATAAAAAGTTTTAAAACCTTAAAAAAATTTTAAATAAAAATCTCTTTTACTTTGTAAACTTTGGTTCTAGGTGTCAAATAGGGCCCTTCCTGTAATACAGTATGATACATTTCTCCCCATTTTTAAAAGTTTTAGAAGCTTATAGTGTGTCTCTGTATCTTTGGTATTTGGAGGTCATACCTCTGATTCATTTTCTGAACCCTTCATCAGGATGGCAACATTGCTAGAGAGGGAGGCCATGATCTGTTTTGGGGTATGTGCCCTGGGATTGGAAGTCTGGTTGTTTCTGGGAAGAAAAGCAGAGACTTGCTTAGTGCATTGTTAGCCTTGTAGAGGCCCTTCAGAATCGGAAGTGGCCATGGTGCTCCCAGGGCCTTTCCTGCTTCATGCACCCTGCTTGCTTCTGTTGGTGAGGATGTAGAGGAAAATATGTGTCCTTTCTGCACCTCCCCTCCAGCTTATCATGTGGCACTGTTTTCCACTCCTCACTTGCTGTTACTGGCTCTTTTTGCTCCCGTTGACCTAAAGATGCTTAACTTATTACTAATAGATTTCTTTGCATGATTGCTGTTTTACCCCGGGACACTTCTGTTCTTGTTACTCATTTCTAGACAGGATGTGAGATTTAGGAAAAGCTTGCACCCTTGAAAAACCTTTTTACCTTGTTTGTACTCCTGTCAAATTCACCATCACTCTAACATTTCTGAAGAACTGAATTTCCAGACATGAAAACGTTTTCTCTCTGGACTCTTGGATCACTTTCTAGGTTTCGTATGGCCTCATACATGTTCTATCCTTGTCAGATCACAGCTAATATCTAGTAAATTATAATCTCCTGAGGCCAGGGAGATATCGTCTTAGTGTAACTACAGTGCTGACGTAATGCACCGATGTATAGATTGCAAAATGTGTGCCAAGTGAATTCTTTAAAGTGCAAAATTGCATTACAGTTTGGTTTCAATCACGCCTTTGAGGATACTCATGGGCATTGGATTCGTTCTATTGCCACCAACCAGAGAGCGTGTGTACTGTGTTTCTGACTTCCAAATCTGAAAATGGAGGAGGTTGGGCTCTGACTTCCCCCACTTAGATTTATTAAGTCTGTGGTATAGATATACTGTTATGGTGGGCAGGGGTGAGAAATACAGTTTACAGTTTAGATGTGAAGACAAAGCAAATGTACCCAGGCAGTGGTTTTCCTTTTTTTGTGCATATACACTTTTTTTTGATGACTATTTTATGCTGTTTCCAGGAAGGGATATCAGAGCTGGACCAGTCTTCACTCTCAGAGGCTTTCAGTTGGCCACAGGGGTGCTGTTGTCGGCCTGCTTACAAGCCCTTGATGGCAAGAAGGTCTTGCTTAGGGGTGGAGCTCTGTGGTACCAACCACAGGAGCTGATCACTTCTCTTGATGCAGGCAAAGAATTTGGCCTGGTGCCCGTTGCTGTTCTTTTGCATGACCCAGTTAACCCAAAGGCACTGGCCCAGAGAAATATAGCGGGGGATCCTGGGGAAGCACATGATCTTGTGTTCACAGCCCTTCTGGTACCTGCTGTTCAGGCTCTTCTGGGTGGTGCTCGGGGTGTCCTGGGGCACGATGAAGCCACAGAGGTGATGTACATCTTGCTGTTCCCCTCAGCCTTTCCTGCAATGAGATGTTCTTTTTTTTTCCTCCAAAGTCCAGTGAGACCCCGCATGTGGCAGAGGAGGGGGCCATGTAGATAAACTCTGTGTCCTTGTCAGGTTCTTTGAACATCTTTATTTGCTTGATCTCATCTGAATCCTCTTGATGGGGTTCCCGTAGGTATTGTTCCCGGAGTCCAATTCCTCACTGACCACTTTGGTTCTAATCGCTACATCTGTGTTGCAAAATGCCTGTTGCTGGTTCCTGCACCAGGGAGCAGCTGCTGGCATCAGCCCACAGAGCAAGGTCCCCAGCAGCAAGAGGCTAAGCGTGAGCTGCAGGCTGAGGGCAGCTGCCCCCATGGCGGGTGGGGGGTGGGGTGGCTCCCTCTGGGTGGCCTAGGGCACATGGTTTAGCTGCACTCCTGAGCATCCTCCTCACCCAGCTGGCACTCACCCACACAAACTTTCTTGAGTCTGTGTCCGGGAGTGGTGCCAGGGGCTTACACTAACATTTTTAGAGAAGGAAGGAGAGTAATCCAAGGAAACAAGCCTAGTAAAACAGGGAACATTGGCTTTGGATGGATGACTTTACTTGTACTGAGTTAAGACCTAACTCATGCTCTCTTTGTGTGATCACTGTTTTCCCATTGGAACATCTTCTGTCCCCAGCAAGTCCAGCAAGAGCGAGCCCGGGGTCACCTTTTTGGAGCCCCTTTGATGTATTCCTCTAGCTCATTCCTTAACTTTATTGCATATAGACAAGTTGTAATGTCTTATTACTTCCCAGTATGAATAAGAATTTAAAGACCTGGCTAAAAGTAGTACTGGTTGAGATCTTGCAGGTCCTACTTTGATGAATAGATATATTTAAATTAATATCTGTTTGCATAATAAGATATGTCACTGTCCTTTAAACATCTCTTTGTAGTTTACGCATGCCACCATATAATATTTACTGTTGTAATACACTTGTTTTTTATTTATAGTTAGCATAAGCTTCAAGCCACTGAAATAATTATAAATTCAGAATATCAGTAGACATTGAATTTGAACATTTCCTAAGTCAACTTCAAATTAGAGCTTGAGCAAGTGTCACAGCCTCTGCAGAAGAGAGTTAACATAGCAGGTCACATAGATTGTGCAGACGGTGTGATTTATAGCAAACACCTGATTTCCTCCTGAGAATCTGGAATTTGGGTAGTTTCTACACAGGGGATGCCTGTGTGACCAGTCCCCAATAAACACTGGGGTGCTCAGTCTCTAATGGGCTTTCCTACACAAAAGCATTGTACAGGTGGCTGCATTTTTTTCTACTGGAAAACAGCACATGCTCAGTGTGTCCCCTCCTAAGCCAGAAGGGAGAGAGCGTTCGAAGCCTGTGCATGGGTTTCTCCAGACTCCGCCTGTTTCTTTTCTCCTTGCTGGTCTTGTCATGTACCCTTTGCTGTAATAAACCTAAGCCATGATTACAACTATATTCCAAGTCCTATGAATCATTTTAGCAAATCGCTGAATGTGTGGGTAATGCCGGTGACCCCCTGGAAACAGCATAGTGAGATAGATGGTTTTTGTTTTATTTATGTTGTGCCATCTTTCCTTCGGCTTTAGAGGAAAAACAAGTACAAGGATGGTTATATTTACATTAAATATTTCCAGGTCACAAGACATTAAAAAACAGTTTTTATTTGTCTTCCTCAAGCAAAAAGAAAGTAGTTTTTGAAAGCCACAGAAAACTCTAAGCTCCCTTGTTTAGACCAAATTAGTGATTGGATTTTTTTTTTCTGATTCTCACAATAGAGTCTTTCTTCCTTCCCTCACGCTATGGAGGCAAGCTGTTTGGGCTGGTTTATAAGTAAATAGGTCATAAACTGCACTCCATTCAAAAGTGACATACTTGTGAAAGCATTTACTTGTCCTACAGAGAGAGCACTGGCTCATTTCAGATATTGTTCTCAGCCTAGATCAGAATGCTAAAGAGCACACATTGCACATTTTGTTTTAAACACAATAGTCTGATTGTTTGTTTCTTTTTGATGGTGCCATAAATATTTCCCTGGGAAAGCACTACCAAATAGGTAAGACTTTTAGAAGATTGTGTGGGATCATAAAACAATATAAGAGCTAAAACTAGAACTCTCAGAAGATAACATAGGAGTAAATTGTGACCTTGGATTGGACAATGGTTTCTTAGATACAGCACCAAAAGCACAAGCAACAGAATAGAGAAGTTGGACTACTTCAGAATTTTAAAACTTTTGTGCTATAAACAATACTATCAAGAAAGTTAAAAGACAACCCATCGAGTACAGGAAATATTTACAAGTCATATATCTGATAAGAGACTATATTCAGATATATAAAGAACTTACAACTCAACAATAAAAAGACGAATAAGCCAATTAAAACTGGGCAAAGGATTTGAACAGAACTTTTTTCCCAAGGGAGATATACAAGTGGCCAATAAACACATGGAAAAGATGTTCAACATAATGAGTCATTCGAGCAATGCAAATGAAAACCACAATGAGACACCACATCTACTAGGATGACTATAATAAAAAAGCTAGACAATAACAAATGTTGATGTGGGTGTGGAGAAAACAGTCCAGTAGTTCCTCAGATTTGTTAAGCATAGAATTATGATATAACCCAGAAATTCCACTCCTAGGTGTATACCCAAGAGAAATAAAAACATGGTCTACATTAAAACTTGTACACAAGTTTTTGTACATCATTATGTAACAACCAAACAGAAGAGACAACTAAATGTCCTTCAACAGATGAATAGATAAGCAAAATGTATTCTCATACAGTGAACTATTATTCAGCTATAAGAAGGAATGAAGTACTGTTACTTGCTAAAGCAATGACACTTGAAAACATTATGCTAAGTGAAAGAAGCCAGTCATGTATTATGTTGTAAGACTGCATACATTTATTTGAAATGTCCAGGATAGGCAAATCCATAGAGACAGAAAGTAAATTAGTGGGTTGCTTAGGACTGTGGTGGATGGGAGTGGAGTAGAGTGTATCAATCAGGGTTCAAGTGGAGAAATAGAACAAGTAGAAGATATATATTGAGAAGTTTTGCTAGGAATTGGCTTTGGTAATTATTAACTAGGCAAGTCCAAAATCCACAGGGCAGGCTGTCAGGAAGAGCAGGCTGGGACTCCCTAGCATGAGCTGAAGCTGTCTACAACTAGGATTTCTTTAGGGAAACTTCAGTTCTGATCTTAGGTCTTTCAACATTGAATCAGGCCCACTTACATTAAAGTCAACTGATTATGAACTTTAATCATATCTCAAAGTAACCTTCACAGCTGTACCTGGCTTAGAGTTTGAGCACTGGGGACTGTAGTCTAGGCAAGTTGACACACTCAGCTGACCATCACGATTCAGGGCATGAAGGATGAGTGATTGCTGATGGGTTTCTTTTTGGGGTGATGAAAATATTCTAAAATTGTGATGGTTGCACAACTTTGAATATATGGAAAAATATTGAATTGTATACTTTAAAAGGTTGAATTATATGGTTTGTGAATTGTGTCTCAATAAAGATGTTTTTTTAAAAGACTGTATTTGCAAGACCATGTTCATAATAGCATTATTCACAATAGCCAGGAAGTAGAAGCAACTCAAATGTCCATCGAGGGGTGAATGGATAAACAAAATGTGATATATCTATACAATGTAGTATTACCCAGCCTTAAAAAAGAAAGAAATTCAAAACAAAAATTTAAAAAGTTCTGTCACATGCTACAACATGGATGAACCTTGAGGACATTATGCTAAGTGAAATAAGCCAGTCACAGTGATTCCACTGATATGAGGTATCTAATTAGTCAAATTCATAGAAACAGAAAGAATGGTGATTGCCAGGATCTGGGAGAAGGGGGAATGGGGAATTCTTGTTTAATGGGTAGTTTCAGATTTGCACAATGAAAAAGTTCTGGAGATCTGTTGCATAACAATGTAAATATACTTAAAGCTATCGAACTGTATACTTGGAAATGGTTAAAATGATAAATTTTGTTATGTATTTTTCATTACAATTAAAAAATGGAAAAATAAAAGATTCTGTGTCCTGCATTGCCCTGTTATCAACTCTGCCCTGATACCCCATTCGGTCCCATATGGTGGTGTATATAGTCTCTGAAATGAGAAAGGGAATTTCTCAAAATGTAATTAAAATGTACTTAGGAAGTTTAAGTGATATTGGCTCAACGGTTTTTCTTTGTGGCTTATTTCATTTCATTAACCTATTTCTAAGAAGCTGATGATACTTAGAGATGGTGAGTTTGCAGGATTAACAATTAGAATTGTTTACATTTTTTCTAATTAAGACAGCTGCTAAAAGCAACTAAAAATCTGGTCTTCAGTGATAGACATGTAGCTGCTTAGCCCTTTTCTGAGTTTGATGGAAAGGAGGAGAGTCTTCTTCAGAGAAGTGACACAGAGCCCAGACCCGTGGCACCTGCCTATCGTATTCTGAGACTGTCTGGCCCCAGTTTCAGGCTGTGAGTAGAGAAGAACAGCTCACAGCTGAAACACTGAACCAGGAAGTATTCTCACTTTCTTGAGGAAAGGGGTTTACCCCCTTCATCACTAAGATTTATTGCCACTCGTCACAGTTGACAAGACTCATCCGTAAGGAGGGACAGCTGGAACTGGTGAGACCAGGCAGGCTGGGGTTCCTGTTCCTTCTGCCAGGAATGCCCTTGCCTTAGCCCAGTGGTTCTCAGGTGATTCAATCCCTCAGGCGACACTTGACAAGGTCCAGAGACATTTTCGGTTGTCCCAACTTGGGAGGATGAGTACTACTGGCATCTGGTGAGCAGAGGCCAGGGATGCTGCTGCTAAACTTCTTCCAGTGCACAGGACAGCCTCCCAACAGAGAATGATCCAGCCCCAAATGACAGTCATGCTTGGGGGGTGGGCCACCCTGCCCCAGACCTTCACAAGTCTAGCTCCCTATCATCCAGGTCTTGACCTAAATTGATCTTTGGTTGGGTGGATTCTGATCACCTAACATAAGGTAGTTTTATTTCTTTGTTGTGCTATCAGTATATTATATTTTGTTTGTCTATATGTCATCTTCCCCCCAACTATCCTCCATGTACACCATGCTAATGACTAATATAAATTCCAGATTCTGCAAAGATTAGAGACCTTGTTCTTCCTCACTGCTGTATCCTCAACTTCTTGCATAGTCTTTGGGACCTAGTGAGATGCAATCAATATTCGTTTCATCAATGAGTAAAAAGAACTTAACTTGCTCTAATAATTCGGCCTCTACCCACCCCTCCTCAGTTTCAGTCCTGCCATTGAGGTCAACAGTCCAGAGCTTGCCAGCTTCTCTTTCTCTCTCAGTCCTGAAACCCCTGGCCCCTTCCTGCCTCCCTAGCTCCTCCTCATACCATAATGGGAACAGGGGAGGAGTGAAACTTCTAGGGGCTTCCCCTGGCCTGCAGGGCTCAGAAGAAGTTTCTGGAGCATTGGCCATCAGAGAAGTGGGAGAAAGGACTCATGGGAAATAAAAAAGCTAAATAGAGACGGGGCATGGTGGAGGAATCCAAGAGTACCACAGCCATTAGACATTTTTGAGTGCACAAGGAGCTAACATTTAGTGAGTGCCATTTAGGTGCAGGGCAAAATAATCTCATTTGATCCTTTTAATAATTCCAAGAGGAGGACACTTCAGTACACAATCATGTATCTAAGGCCACACAGCTAGGAAGTAGTAGAGTTGAGATTTATTTTATTTTATTTTATTTATTTATTTTTTAGGTGAGGCAACCCTTGGTTGACCTTACAGATTGCAAGGAACTTATCAGCTTTCAATCCCTAATTTTTTATTTTATATTTTATTTATTTTTTACACCTACATCACCTGGTCTTCCTAGGTGCTCTCCCATCCAAGTACTAACCAGGCCCGGCTCTGCTTAGCTTCTGAGAGATCAGACAGGATTGGGCTTGTTCAAGGTGGCATGGCCATAGTCTAGAGTTGAGATTTAAATCAATGGTTGTGTTATTCCAAAGGCCAAACTTGTTAAATCCTTTGGGGAGACCAGATGAGTTTAATCCTCAAAAGAGATTCTGATGAGGAGAGGGCAGGCCCACAAATTAGCATATGGAAGTTGTAGCAGGTATGACCTCTTCATCTTGGAGTTGCAAGTGTCACTTTCCTGTAATCTGTTTGCTCAAACACTCCCATACCCAGATTAGTAGGCAGTTCAGTATTCTCATATTCTCTCTCGCTCTCACTCTCTCACAGCCCCCCACCAAATTGTACTCAAGAACCTCAGCGGTTTATAAGGTCTGAATTGGTCAGTCCTAAATGAAGGACACACATATGGTCATTACCACCTAGGCACTACTGAAATTAGTCATTGAGAGGGCTGGAGTGGTGGTCCAAGGTTACCACTTTTTATACTGCTATAGTTGATTATACTCATAGATTCAGACATTGTCCCAAAGAGGGTCCCCATTGCCAAGGTGGTTTCAGCTTCAGGCATGTATTGCCAAACCTGCTATGATCAGATACAGCCCCAGCAATATTTCTCGTTCTACATGTTCTTGTAGAATCTGGCCACCCTGGCCACCATAAGGTGGGGACCAATTCTCCTCTCTGAATATGGGCTGACATTAGTGACTTCATCCTATCGAATTGGATGCAGCAGAAGTGGCACTGCACGACTTCCAAGGTTGAGTCATAAAAGGTAACGTGGCTTGCATCTTGTTGTCTCGCTGTGCTCACCTGCAGAACCCAGATACCATGTTGTAAGGAAGCCCAGGTCACATGGACAAAGGCCACATATAAGTGTTCCACTGACAGTGCCAGCTACTATCTAGCAGATAGCCTGCATCAACTGTCACATGTGACTGAGCCAGCCTTCAAGTCTTCCAATTGAGACAGAGGAGTAGCAACAATCTGTCCCTGCTCTGCCATGACAAAATTGACGACTCACGGAATCCATGAACATAATAGGTGGTTATTCAAGTTTTGAGATATTTGTTTTGCAGCCATCGCAACTGGAATACCCGCTCCCCACCTCCGCGAGAGTTTTAGCCCTGCTATTGAGGTTACCAGTCCAGATACCCCCATCTTCATTGATTTTAAAGGCCCAGTCAAAGGTCAACCTTTGTGAAATCATTCTGTTGCCTCCTGGGGAAAAGTCATCTCTTGCCTCTTTTGACATAATGTTCATCATGTTGTATTAAAGTTACTTGTGTCTGCCTCCCAGGTCAACTGCGAGCTTTTAGAAGCTGGGCCCACATGGTATCCTCTCTCTTCACTGGCACCTGATATGTGGCAAAGCTAATAGCTCTTTATGTATTCACTGCATGAACTGTAGACTCAAAATTCAAACCCCTTGTACAGTGTCAGATACCTTCAGTATCTTTGTTCATATAGATATATGTACATAGGTGTGTATGTATGTATTTTTTCTTTAAAAACAATTCCTGTATACATCCACATTGTGAAATATCATTCAGTCTTAAAACCAATGAAACTCTGATGCATGCTACAACATGGCTGAACCTTAAAGACATTATGTTAATTGAAAAAAAACAAGACACAAAAGGACAAAAACTGTATGATTCCACTTATATGAGATGACTAGAGTAGTCACATTCATAGAGACAGAAAGTAGTAGAGTGGTTGCCAGGAGCTGAGGGAGTGAGCATGGGGAATTTTTTAATAGGGAGAGAATTTTAGTTTGGGAAGAGAAAAAGTTTTGTGGATGGATAGTGGTGATGGTTACACAACAATATGAATGTATTTGATTACACAGAATTGTATGCTTAAAATGGTTAATTGAAAAATAGATTTCTATATAACCTGTTATATCTGTATATCAGACTTTGGACTTGGTAACAACGATTCTGAAGTGGACTGTCCAGGATGCCTGATCCCATGACTGGAAGGAAATAATGCTGAATCAGGAGCTAGAAGGCCTGGATTCTTGTCTCAGGTGTGTTCCTCACTGTTTGTGTAACCTGGACAAGTTGTTTCATAGCCATGTTTCACTCTCACTCTCTACCTGTTACAAACGCATTCTGAATTATACAGTGTGTGCCCTTCTACCCTTCTCTCCAGATTAAGACTGTAGCAGTCCCTCCTTATCCGCCATTTCTCTTTCTGTGGTTTCAGTTATACGCAGTCAACCACAGTCCAAAAATACTAAATGAAAAGTTCCAGAAATAAACCAATTCATGAGTTTTAAATCACACACCTTTCTGAGTCTCATGATGAAATCTCACACCATCTGCTCCGTCCAGCCTGGGACGTGAATCATCCCTTTGTCCAGTGTGTCCAAGCTGTGTATGCCCCTGCCCATTTGTCGCTTAGTAGCCATCTCAGGTATCAGATTGACTGTTGTGGTATCAGTGCTTGTGTTTAAGAAACCCTTACTTTACAAAAATTATGGAATACAATCTTCAGAATGCAGCATTAATGTCAGCTATATGATCACCAAAGGGTTACAACATCTGCAGCAACATTTTAATAAGTTAGAAGGACAATGACTGCTGATTACAATGTTCTTCCAAAAGGTTTTGGAAAAAAAAACACAAAAAATCCTTGACCTGTTGAGAATCCTTATCCATCGACATCATCTGTTCCTGACACCCAGCCATCAACATTGTTGTGGCTTGATGATCAAGGATCATCAGATAATCTTCCTTCTGAGTATCGTCAGAAGGTCATCAGTAGCCTGACAGCTATGTCACAATGCCTATGCCATTCACCCCACTTCATCTCATATCGCGTAGGCATTATATCATCTCACATCACAAGAAAGGTTAGTACAGTATAATAAAATACTTTGAGAGAGTGAGACCATAACTTTTATTGCAGTCTATTGTTAAATTTGTTCTATTTTATTGTTAATCTCTTTACCTAATTTATAAATTATACTTTATCATAGGTCTGCGTATATCCAAAAAAACAATATAGTAAGGTTCAGTACTACCCATAATTTCTGGCATCTACTGGGGGTCTTGGAACATTTCCCCCACAGACAAGGTGGGACTACTGTATTAGCCATTCATTCTCTTACTTTAAATCAGTTTCATCAGATTGCAAGGGGGTGCTAGATAATTTTGCCATATAGGGAAGGGAGGCCTAGAAGAAGTCAGGAGTGAGGGAGGCAGATAGGCCAAAGGGAGTCTTTCCTAAGACTCTGCGCTGGCTTCTAGGAGCTGAGGAGAGGAGTCAGGAGCTAGGAAATCGCCAGTCAAGTTAAACTACCTTTGCAGTTATACAGGAATATATCATGAGAACAGTCTTAGCCAGGATGCCTTGATGAAGTAGAGGATGGGGGGGGTGTAGGTTGAGACCTCTCCCGTAACTCTGTACTTTCTGAGACCAGAACTATATCATTTAGGTTTTGGGTTCAGCTGTAATAGAGACCCTAAAACTAGTGGCTAAAAGGACAGAAGTTTATTTCTCAAATAAGTTTAGAAGAGAGCAGTCGAAGGCTGATATGACAGCACCATGGTCATAAGAGACCCAGGCTCTCTCCAGCTTTCCACTCTGCCATCCCTAGGATATAGTCCTCATCCTTATGGTGTCAAATGGCTGCTGGAGCTCCAGCCATCACATTGTACTTCTGAGCAGCAGAATAGAAGAAGAGAGTAAGGAGCATATGCCACCTCCCTCCCAAGACCTCCCAAAACTTCCACCCATTACTTCAGCTTACTTATTGAGGTAATCTAACTTACCTAGCTACAATGGAATCTGACAAATATAATCTTTTAGTCTAGAAATGATATGCTAAGTGAAACACTGAGATTTTCATTTAAGAGAGAATTGGAGGGTAGATATTTGGTAGGCAGCCTGAAAGACAATAGCGGGTATGGTCACTAGGAAATCCAGTTTGTTCCACCACACATGCCCATAGCATTTATTGAGCAGTCCTAATATAACAACCACTTTTACTTGAAAACTTTCAGCTCCTTTTGATGTGCTGTGTATAAAGATACCCAATTTGTTTGTCCTATTCATTCAGCAAAACTTTACTGAATGCCAATCAATGGCAAGCATAGCACTGAAGATGAAAAGATGAGTAGGACACAGCTTTTGAATCTTCCCTCACTTTATCACTACTGCTCCTGCTGCATGGATTTGTGCCTCTTACTGCGACACTGCACACTCATGTTCTGAAAACAGATGTGACCCCCTGCAGAAGAGGAAATCTCAGTCATATCTTTTGGGGGAAGAGATGAAGTCATGGAATTTTAGGCAACACCAAGAACCCAGAAAATACGGAATGCAGTGTGAATATCTATTGTTTCAAACTGAAGAGAGCTGTTTCCCTGAAAGAGAAAAAGTGAGATTTTGTACTAAGAATAGAGCAAGAGAAACATCGGCCCAGTGCCTTCAGCTGAGAAATGAATTTCATCAGAGTCACAGTTATTGTCTATTGTCCCCATTGGTGTTTCTGGTTGGGCTGAGATCCGATTTCCACTTCAGTTCTCACAGTTGGCACTATTATTTCCCTTTGTGTAACTTTTGGGAAAAAATTCAATATGAATCACATTTTGTTTTTAGTTCCCACCAAAGAGAGACTTTTTTTTCTCTAGTTATTTTTTTTCTTTTTATTTATTTAATTATTTTTAATTTTTCAGTTACAGTTGACATTCAGTCTTATTTATATTAGTTTCAGGTGAACAGAATAATGGTTAGACATCCATATAATTTATAAAGTGTTCCCCCAATTACTCTAGTTATTATAATATTATTGACTATATTCCTTATGCTGTACTTTACATCCCTGTGACTGTTTTATAACTACCAATCTGTACTACTTAATCCCTTCTCCTTCTTATCCCAGTCCCCCAAGCCCCCTCCTATCTGGTAACCATCAGAACAATCTCTGTATCTATGAACATATTTTCATTTTGTTTGTTCATTTATTTTGTTCTTTAGATTCTGCATATAAATGAAATTATATGGTGTTTGGAGAGACTTTTTTTTTTTTTACTACAATGAGAACATATCCAGACTTAGATCAAAATACTTGCATCACAATGGAATATCTTTTAGGAGTAAGGTCAAGTCCTCTGCCATTCATGGTTTCCGAGTCTGCAATCTCAGGACTGTTCCCATCCTAATTTAGAATGGAGTGCACCTGCTATCTAAACCCTTTGACTTCCTTTAGCTCACACTTCCTTAGTTTTTTGTTTTTCTTTTTAATGGTATTTACAAATCTGAGATTTATTACTGGATGCTTCCCAGTCAAAGGAACACTCAAAACTCTCAAACTTCAAGGGAACAAATACCTAATTTCCTGATTCCCAGGCTTTCTTGTTCTTATAGGCAAAGTCTGGATCTTCAGCCTTCCCATGAGGGTCCATGAGTGATCAAATAGTCTTTCAAAAATTTCTTTCTTTAAGTTACCCAGATTATGTTTCTGATGTTTTAAGCCAAGATTGTTGTTTGGTAAAAAATACATAACATGAAATTTACCATCTTAACCATTTTTAAGTGTATAGTTCAATAATATTAAATATATCCACACTGATGTGAAAAACATCTCCAGTACTTTTTCACCTTGCAAAACTAAAACTCTATACCCCTTAAATGACCACTCCATATTTTCCCCTCCCCTAGGCCTTGGAAACCACTATCATATTTTCTGTTTTTATGAATTGGAATACTTTATATACCTCATATAAATGAAATCATATAGTTTTTATCTTTTGTGACTGGCTTATTTCACTTAGCATAATATCCTCAAAGTTCATCCACATATGTAGCATATGATAGGATTTCCTTCCTTTTTTAGGCTGAATAATATTCCATTGTATGTATATACCACATTTTGTTTAGCCATTTCATCCATCAATGGACACTTGAGTTGCTTTTACCTCTTGGCTGTTGTGAATAATGCCGCAGTGACCATGGGAGCGCAGATATCTCTTTGAGACTCTGTTTTCAATTCTTTTGGATAAATATCCAGAAGTGGGATGGCTGGACCATGTGTTGGTTCTACTTTTAACTTTTTGAGGAACCTTCACACTCTTTTCCTCTTTCAGTTTTAATGCAGAGATATATAATCTTAATTTCTGCAGATTCAGACATGTTTATCAAAGAAATACCAATGTTTTTAGCCGACAATGAGAAAAAAAGGGTGAAGCAGAATTTACATCAAATTGAAATGATCAGAATGAAGTTATAGTTAAAATCACAGACATGAACCTTCATTTTGAAATCAGACTCTTGAAATTTTTCAATCTGATTATTCACTTTATACTATTTTTGGCCTCTTCTCATTAAACCTCATTTTCCTTTACTAGAACAAGTTCTCAAAGATGAAGAGGAGTTAGAGATCACTTTTTTTTCTCTCCTCGCTCTCTCTAATTGTTAAGCAGGTGAATTAAAACCAGACAGATATTATCTATGGCCATGCCACCTTGAACAAGCCTGATCCCATCTGATCTCAGAAGCTAAGCAGGGTCAGGCCTGGTTAGTACTTACATGGGAGACCACCTAGGAAGACCAGGTGCTGTAGATGTAAAAAATAAAAAATAAGGAATTGTAAACTGACAAAGTCCTTGCAATCTGTGAGGTCAACCAAGGGTTGCCTCGCCTAAAAAATAAATAAATAATAAAATAAAACCAGACAGAAACCAAAACTCTGGCATATGCACTGTTACATACACATTTTTATGGCTAAAGTTACATGTGCTGTGTTACACCTTTACATTTGTTGTGCATACACACACAGAAGATCCTATCTCTTAAACAGCCTAATATATTGAACATTTTTTCTGTCCTAGTGGGACCCAGGCATTGATATTTTTGTAAAGTTCCCCAAGGCTGGGAACCACTGTGCCAAAGAGAAAGAGCAGATTACTACTGCTTTCCCCTCAGCAGCATGATTTATAAATTTTTGTATTAAATTTATTGGGTGACATTGGTTAGTAACATTATATAAGTCTCAAGGGTACGATTCTATAATATATCATCTGTGTATTGAAATGTGTGTTCACCACGCAAAGTGTAGTCTCCCTCTGTCACCATGTATGTGATCTCCTTTACCCTCTTCACCCAAGCCCCTTCCTCTCCGGTAACCACCATACAGTTGTCTGTGTCTATGAGTCTGCTTTGTTTGTTTGTTTGTTTGTTGCTTTCAGTTTTATATCATGTATGAGTGAAATCGTGGTTCCAGTACTTTTCTGTCTGACTTATTTCACTTGGCATTTTTATTAAAAAATGACACATAGACTTTCATTTAAAAATGAAACTGCCATAATCTATGACATTTGTGGTCCAATAAATATAAGAGCAAGTGTCCCTCAAGGATTATTCTCTCTACAAGAAGGAACAGATGGATAAGTGTATGTACTGTGAACTGGTATGCCCCCAAATTAATTTCTATTAAAAGTCATTTTTCTATCTTATGAATATTTGACCTAACTTTGGTTTATGTGTTATTTCTCAGATTTGTATGGCACTTTACACTTTTCAGAGAGCTCTAGGTCTCACTTGGGGTGTCCACTGCAGAGGGTTCCCACACATTTTGCTTCTTGTGATTCTAGTAGAATATTGAATACTCATGACTCACTCTCACCGGAATGTTTCCCCTTTTAATTCTTTTTCACAGTTGGCCTGCTGGATTCCTTCAACCTTTGATGTTAACGGGCTAACTTTGTGGTTCATTTCCTGTTATTTGCAACTTCAGAATTAAACACATAAATGAAGTCAAAGCAAGTGAAAACTCAGGTCAGCTATCTTGTTAAGGGTCATAGCTGTGGTTCTGGAAGGTCCCATTGCAACAACTGAGTTGTCCTCCATCCATTCCCCCAAATGAATGCCTCTCCTGTGAAGGCAGTTATGAAGGTTGACCAAAGCCTCTCAAAAATGTGTTATCTATGTGAGCGGTTAGTTTTTTCTATGCTGAATCACATATTTTGTTGCTTGGGAAATATATTTTATGAAACTCAGGTGGAAAATTTGTTCCAGTGTATGTATGCAGTGTGTAAGGCCTTGTCCTTAAACACCCTCTACCCTTGAGATACTGGGAATAATAAGGATATAATTTGCTTATTGGTTGGCAGGAGGAGGTGAAGAGGAGGCATTCTGAGCAGTTTGTTTTCCTATGCAGAATTTCGAGTCAGAGGTACTTGCCTTCATCGCAGTTTATAACTCAGTTCAAAATTCCAAAGTCATAAACTTGAACATCCACCTCACAAGTTGATTGTGCAGATTAAAGAAGATAATGTAAGTTATGCACAGTAAGTGCTTCTTAAGCAGCCACCTAGTGTGATGACTGATTAGAAAAATATAATTTTAGTATACTTTCTGTCACAAGAAAAAGATTGAATTTGACAAGTCTTACCTGTGACCCTCCTACATGCCAGGCTCATGCTGTACATGATGGGAGGCAGAAAAAAAGACCATTTAGGAACTAGATGGGGTGAAGAGCTATCTGTATGTGACAGAGTCTATATTATGAGGCAGTCTAAATAGGGCCTACGGTTTGAGCTCAAGTGGGGGTCCTGGTCCCCATTGGCTGGAATGGAGCTTGAGCTGGGAGTTCAAAGATGAAGAATGATAGGAATTCCAGGAAGGAGAAATATCTTGAATTAATGTGTTGTTACCTCAATGTTTGGCTCTGATTCCTACAGGTCTTGGCTGCACTTTGCGGCAGGTAATCCCTCCAGACAAATAAGAGAGCAGCGGACAGTCCCAGGCTACCAGCTCTAGCCTATGAACTCTCTGGAAATAGTAGGAGCTCCAAAACCCGGCTGTGCCTAGCCCTAAGCCAGCTCCTATGGCAGGAATTATGACTGATAATCTCACTAGGTCACCAGGACCAAGTAGGTGGAAAGGGAATTCTACAAGTGAGCAATAAAAAAAAGGAGGTGGTGGGGAGGAATGGGGAGTAGACTTGACTGAGACTATAGCCACTACAGGCCATAGTATTTAGAATTCTGATTTTCTGCTTTTCAGACAGAAAACTCAAAATCTGTACTATTCCATCAAAAAACAGAAATCTAACAACCTTGTATGTAGTCCCCCTGCATTGTCTATAGGTTGCTACATTAAGGTCATTGTCATACTGACCCCTATACAGTACAGACACTTTAGAAAATTTCTTACATCTCTCTTCCCCCTTCCTCTTTCCCCGTTCCCTGCTTGCAAATCATGTGATTCTATTTTTAAATGCTTTCTCTTTGTCCTCATCATCCTTATCCTTTAGACTTTTCACCATATCCTCTTTTGTACTTTTTCTAAAACAAAACACTAATAATGAAAACTTTCCTAAATGTTGTTAGGATGTTATATGCAGCATGTACTGGGAAAATTGGGTCAGTTACCCCTGGAACCACCCCAGACTTCACTCTGAGAGTGGAGTATGTAGATACTAATGATGATGTGACTCTGTTTTTCAAAAAGAAAGAATTTAGGCATGACTCCAACAGCATCAACCAGAATAGTTTCAAAAATAGATCTTCTGTGTAAGTATTGATATTAAAAGATAATTTTCTTTAGTCAGAACAAATAATCTTCTAAACCTTTAAATAATCCTGAAAATATATTTCATATACCATGCCTCAAATTTACATAAATGTGTTTTATATTTTTCTTTGTTTATCTTTAGTACTCAGATCGTAAAGGCAAAGGTTTATCTAAGTTCTAAAGATACTGTTGTTTCCTTAACAGGAAGTAAAACTACCAGTGTTCCACAAAGCAGACAAAGTACCTAATTTGATGCTGATTCACCAGAAGAAAACAGTCTGAAGCATAATCAACTAAACATTTGAGTGTAAGTATTCTTAAAATTATGTTGCCTTAAAAAATCAAATTTCTTTATAGACAGAGTCATGTAATGGTGTAATCCACAATTTAAAATATATTTTAAGAATTTATGACTTCAGTGCTGATTAGAAAACACAAGTCACAAACATTTAACATTATGGGTTAGGGTAGTTGGAGTTGGACGTGGAAGGAGAAGTCACTGTAAAATTTTAAGAACAAAGCAATGTCAGGCTATATATACCACTTTTTTATTTTTCAAGAGTCTGCATTTTTTTTGTGAGCTGTTTATATTTTTGCTTTAACCCAGTTAGAAAGTTACATAGCTTTACACAGTGTCAAAGGTTTGTTTTGTTTTGTTTTAATAACTACTTTGTTGGCTGATTGTTTAGTTTACCTTAAAACCTTCCAAATTACTTTTTAAATTATAGCTTGTAATTCTTGCAATACATGTTTTATCACTTTCCTCACTTTACACTCATGACTTCCTCTATGAGAGTAACTGGAAAGCAAAATACTAGAATTTACAGCTTCCTTTACCACTTAGGGTTGCCATGTGACACATCCTAGCCAATGGAGTCTAGGTGGAAGAGCTTGGAGATGGCTTTCTTCAGAATTTAAAAAAAGAGGCCAAGCTGTATGAGGACAGTCTGTGTATTTTACCTTCTGCCTTCCCCCTTTTTCTGTGTAGAATTAAGGCCATTGGGTGAATGGGAACAACAAAGAGATAGCTTTGGACTTGAAGCTAGCTGAACTTTTTCATAAACGGAGCTTTCCAACAATGATTTGAGCTTCCACGTAGGTAGGAATTTCCCCATCCCCAAATGTGTTCAAGCACATTCTGACTGGTGCCTGCCCAGGAAGAGTGGAAGCAGGGGTCTTGCATTCATGTAGGGATTTCACATGTTTCATTCAAACATTTTTTGCTTAAATATGCCCTAAAAGAATTTTGAACAACTGTGTACCCCCTCACACATTTTGTTGTGGCTTCTAAATTTTTTAATTTTAACATTTTCTTTTGATTTCAAACTGACATATTTGTGAAATCATAGAATAAAAAGTTGCAAAGAATGTGATTTCTGGTGTACTCTATACATTATGCACATACTTTAAATCAGTTCTATTGCTTCAAAATCTTGGCACAGCTCATTTAGCTCATTCAGTTAATGGAAAGTACCTGATCTATAACCCAAAGGCAAAGCCAGTCCTCTCTATCAAGTCAGTCAGCCAAATAAAACTTTTAAAGAATTGTGCAAGATCTTAGCTCTTTCCTTGCTCAGCAAACAAGGGTGGACCTAAAACTGACATGATTCTTGCCCTCCTGGCACTTGTGCTCTAACGGGAGAGACAAATCTTAAAGTGTTTCACAAATAAACAGTAAATCACAGCTAAGAAGGGTGCAATAAAGAAGGTGTTAGTGGAATGTATAATAAGACGTGGGTGGGTAGTCTGGGAGGGCTTTCCTGAGGAGGTGACATTTAAGCCAAGAGCTGAAAGAAGGAAAATGGAATTCTTCAAAGAAAATCTGACTTCATTTTTCAAATCAAATAAATGCAAAATATATCACTTCTACTTCTAATGCTCAGATGAAGAAGTTTGTTACCTGGATAAAGTAAGTTGCCATTTCTATCTATATCTCTATATCAATATCTATCTATATCTATCTATCCATCCATCCATCTATCCATCCATCCATCCATCCATCCATCCATCCATCCATCCATCCATCCATTTCATTTTACCAAAGCCCTCTTTTTTCAGGTCTTGAGAGAGAAAAGTCTAGTCTGGGATAGAACTTTTATGTATGATGTAATGTACAGTCTCTCCTGGGAGATAATCAACAATCCTGATAAAATACTTAAGCAATCTCTTTGTGGAAAGAATGTTTACCTCCCAGCTGACTGACTGCTGACACTCCTTAACCAGTAGTTCCTTTATTATACCACTTATATTTCTATCAAAAGAGGATCGTTGAATTGGCTCCTTCAGGAGTCCCTTTCTTTGTGGAGTTCGAAATAAAGCCTTGTCTTTTGCTCTTTAGCAATCTGAGAAGCTGGCAAAGGGGAGCAGCATATGTCACCCCAAAATATGCTTGTTTGGCATAAGGATTATCTTGAGCTGGTTACTTTTAAGAAACAGCAGATACAGTTGCTCTAAAAACACTGTAGACATTAACCTTTTGTAAGAGACATTTCTAATTAGAAGAGAAATCTCCATATACAAGGATGTCTCCCCCTCTGTAGCAGGAAGAGATGGATGACTTCAAATCTCTAGAAACTCTTATCACTGGAGAAGGCAAGAACTTCAGTGTGCATAACAACCTTACCCTTGTTTACTGTGCTCTTGGTGTTCACCTCCCATTACTGGCTCCCCTCACTCCAACATCTTTGTCTTTAGCTACAGTTGGTATTTAAGGTGCTGACTTAGGACATTTCAGGGAGTTACTTAGTTTTCCTGGGTCTCACAGGAGGTATCCACGTTACTAAACTTCTGTTTGTTTTCCTCTTGTTAATCTGTCTTTAATTACAGGGGGTTATCAGCCAAGAACATAGAGGGGTAGAGGGAAAATTACTTCTCCTAGATGCTGACTGTCTCTCTGGAAACTGTTCCCTCAGGAGCTGTACATTCCTGAATTATTCTTTGGTTTGATGCTCAGAGATTTTTACGCTTTAAAGTAGCACACTCTGCTAAGATTCAAGGGGGACGAGGCATACACTTTTTTTTTGTTTTTTGTTTTTTGTTTTTAGGCAAGTGGGAGAAAGATCATCATGAAAGAGGAAATGGGCAAAGGGAACCGAGACTGACCTCTTCACCTCAGGAGCATTGTCAGGCAGATTATTTATCTCCAGAAAGTATATCTGAAATTCGAGGTTTGGAAATCAAGTTCATAAAACTCAGTCCCCTGGAATGTTCTCATATACCTCAAGTGGGAAATATTTCTCAGTTTGAAGGCCTTAAGCTATGTGACTTCTATATGCTTGGGGCAGAGGCTTATACAAATGACCATAGAGAGAGACTTATCAGAGATTATGTCAAGAGGTTATTCTAAGGGCTCTGGGATGGAGCCCCTTCAGGCAGCATCCTACATCTTTTCGAGTTTCCTCAAAGCCCACTCTTCTCAGTGGTGTTCCTTCGAGGACAGAGTGACTATTATTCAGTGGTTATTACTGCAGAAAGATCATGGGATACTTTAATCTGAAATGCAGACTGTGATAAATAGACTAGAGAGAAACAAACTATTCTGAATTTGTTTCCTACAGGTTAGAGCATCTGAAACTTAAGGGTTTGTTTTAAAAAGTAAGCTTCAAATAATTATCATTTGAACTAAAAGGCTGTATATATTTCATGGGAAGACAAATGCTTTTATTTAAAGATACTTTTGGTTTTACCTTATCACTTATAAATGTCAAGTTAAAATTTTCACTTCCTTTCTTGATCTAAATCTCACTTCTCTCCTACAAGTCATTACCCAGAAATACCTAGGTTTTAACATGTTCACTTTGCTTTTCCCCACTGAGCTGTAATAAACTTAATGAAATTCAAACCTAGGACAATACACCGGAAAAATACTAACACAATAACCTGGGTTGCAAAACTTGTTTAGCAAGTTTAAGCTGGAGGTTAATTAAAACCTGTTTGGAAACCTCTTAAAACACAAACTGGAATGTAACCCCCACACACAACCACATAGATTTTTCCTTCAGGAGCTTTCTCTTCATCACTTCCTTGGATTTTGGTGGGAACATTTCCCTAGAATTCCATCTGGTCTGGCCTGAGACCACTGTGTCTATGACCATGGATGTCCGTGATCATGGCGTAACCCTTTTCCTCCTGTTGGGAAGAAAAATTCCCCCTTCCCTTTATTAGTTCTTCTGACTAGTCAAATAATTGAGATCACATAAGACAGATTACAGGAGAAAATACTTGAATTTAATTACATATGTACATATAGGATTCCATAAGAATATGGAGCCCTAAGATAAATTCGGGCACATAAGGCTTATGTGTCATCTTGAACTAAGGAGAAGGGTGGGAGGTGGTGGTAGTAGTTTGGGACCTTGAAGGTCAGGAAGGCAAGTTACATGGAAATGGAAAAACAAATGTTTGGCGGGTCATCTTAACAATGGGACATGGACTTTGATCAAATGGGCCTTGCAGGGTTCCTCTCTATCACACCTAGTTCATATTACACTATCGTTATCCAGGATGATAGCTTCCTTCCTGGAGCAGGTCCTCTATCTATATTCTTTGAGGCAGTTAGAGAGATGGTCAAAGGTTCTTCCTGAGTGTTTGTTTCTTGAAAATAACCAGCTTAAAATAATCAACATCCGAAAGATGCATATTTTGGGATGGCAAATTCTGCTCCTCTTCACTCTTATCCCTGGGGAGGGGCAAGTTTTTGTTTGTTTGTTTTTTTAGGTGAGGCAACCCTCGGTTGACCTCACAGATTGCAAGGACTTTGTCAGTTTGTAATCCCTTATTTTTTTATTTTTATTTTTTACACCTATAGCAGCTGGTCTTCCTGGGTGGTCTCCCATTCAAGTACTCACCAGACCCAACCCTGCTTAGCTTCTGAGATCAGAGGGGATCGGGCTTATTCAGGATGGCATGGCCGTAGACTTTAGCAGTTCTAATAAACACTGCTCCTTGAGCATTTTGGCTCCTCTGGGAGGTGCGGTGGTTGGGGACTGAGGGGTTGTAAGAATTTCCCCCAGTGTTCTGTGTTTTAAGTTTGCATGTTTTAAGATACTGAGGAGTCGAGTGACATTATTCTGGACAACAGAGCACAAAGAGAGGTCAAAGGCAGAATAGGAAAAGGTAGAAATGCTGCCTAATACTTGACTGGCCCGTCAGAGAATATTGAACTAGATGAACATTCTGGACCATTGGCTATATATTCTTTCAGAAGTTCCTCAGGGTTACCGCTATTATTTCTTTTATCCAGGCTTATTTAAAGTGATTGTCAGCTAACCCTGCCAGTGGATAAGCATCTGTGAGCTGTGCAGGAAACAAGGCCGGGTATAATTATAACATAATGCTTTAACAACATTGCACAAGACTGCCTCAGTACTATATGCCAGAGTACATAGCGACCGTCTGGCTGACAGGCATTTGGATTGTGATTAGTGTTGGATCATGTCCTGGAATCAGGCTTGAAGCCAGAAAAGCTGGAAAATGAGTTTTGTTTTTCAACTCCTTGAAGGCCTGTGTGGAAAATTCAGGAGAGCAAATTTTTGTTTCTAGTAACAACTCAATGTAATTTGAGGAAGAGAAGTTGAAGTGAGGTGGGTCCTGATCTACTTGCCTTGCCTTGAAACTCATCTATGCAGAAGTTGAATTTTCTTGTAGAGCTGGCTGAGAAGTGAGGTGGGGAGCAGTTAATAGAACCCCATGCCCAAACACATCTGGTTCCTTGAAACCCAATCTAAGCACAGACAAGGCCTTTTCCAGGTGACAGTCCTTGTCGTGGAGCACCACCAGTAATAAATGACTGAAGGCCACCATGTCTGGTTAAACTTAAACAGGGAATTGTACTTCGTTGAGGTGTCTTTGGAGCCCAGCTGTACAGTTCAGCTCTCAACCCCATTGACTTCTAGTCAAATAACATAGAATAAATTGTTTCACCCTGTATACTCTACCTCCCTCATACACAAAAGGATGGTTTTATTTTAAGGATTAAATGACATAATACATGCATAACACATGAGATGCAGAAAATGCTCTAAAATTATTAGCTTCCTTTTTTTTTGCAATTGAATTGTGACTCTCAAAATGGGTGCTATTAAAATAATGACATTATAGTTGATTTTGTCTCTGTTTCCCCCTAAAACTAGGGCTGATTTATTCCATCTATTTAATGAATGTTTACAAAGTGCCACAGCCTGCCATGCATGGAACCAGGCCCTCATGATATGGGTTATGGGACACAGTCCCTGCAGGTAAACATTGTTGTTCACAGTGTTATGGCAGAAGCATAAGTCAATAAATAAATCCAAGGTCAAGTACTGTGGATCAACTGCTTAGGGAAGGGGCAGATGTGTGACAGAATGTACATGGTCATGGAGGCACAGACCCAGTTGACAAGCCAGACCTGCAGCCCCTGCAGTGAATCCAAGTTATTCATCCTCTCTGAGCCTCAGTTTCCTCATTTTAAAATGGGCCTGTTCAGTGATACGCCAAAGCTGGCTCCTACCGACTTGGGAGAGCCTAATTTTAAATATTCAGGAATTTTGCAAGCCAGTTGTTAAAACCACTGGTAGCTTGAAATCAGCCATGGTTAACATGTTAACCAGCAATTCTATAAATCAAGGCTCCCCCACCCCTGCTGGTGTACCAGCATACCACCGGAGTATGTGGGGGAGGCAAAATTTTACTTTTATTCTCTTGGGGATCTTTGAGAATTTAATTAACAGGAGAAAAGCAAACAGATTTTTTCGATGTAAGTTTTACATGACATGGGAGCCCTCATAAGGAGATGAAGACCCAAAGAAATGGTAAGACATAAACATTATTATACTCAGTTGACCAAAGAGACGTAATTCTGTAAAAGTAACTAAAATATATGGGGAGGCTAACAAAAGAGGATGACGTTAATAAACTCTGTTTATTCATATTTCTCTGGGCTTTGACTCCCTTTTGAAGAGTGTTTCTTTTCTCCTGGTACAGGGTTGGCATCTTTTCATATGGGAGTTTTATCTCCTGTTTTCAGGGGAGAAAAAAAGGGAAATTAAAATGCCCTTCTTGCATCTGCTGTTTTTCAAGTGCCTTTAGCTCAAAATAATCCTTATACCAAAGTGACATATTCTGCGACCCTTCAAATGCCCTACATTATTATTATGAAGATTAAGGAAATAAAGTCACCATGGCATCTGGTACATAGTAGGTGCTCATGATAGGGTTACTATAAATATATCACATAGGATATATTAATAATGTACATCCCACACATCCATATTCATATTTTCATTTAGTCCTCATAGCAACTCTGAGGTAATTTATTTTTAAACCTATATGTGAAGTTTATTTTTATTCCCATAAATGAAGAAGAGCCAGGTTATAATTCAGTTTCCTTTGATCCCAAGTGCAGTATTCTTTCCTCCAAACCAAACTGCCTCTGGACTATGGCTCTCTGTAAGGAAGGATCATTATTGTTGTGGATTTAGCTGTTTAGAAACCACTTTTGTTGCTGTTGTTGATTCACTGGATAAAAGAGAGCAACAAGGTGGAAGTAGACAGCCCTGGCCCACAGCCAGGTGGAAGCCTCTCAGAGCTAAGAAAGACCGAATGCCGCTGCTCTCAGCCCCAACTTAAAAGGCTCTCCCTGCTGTGCCCAAGTCGTTATCAGAACATAGAGCTGTGAACACTGCTTGTTCTCAGTAAATGTTGCTTCCCTGGGAACATCTACCTAGACATTGATGTCAGGTCTGGTGTAGGAAATGTACAAGATGAGCCTGGTACATCTTAAAAGCGAGGAAGCTAACAAAGGCTCCTGGGGTCAGGTCCAAAGGATTCTGAGGCCAGCTTGAAGAAGCTCTCACTGGACAATATGGGCAATCTGAACTTGAATAAGAAATATAATGGCAATGAATTAAAACACAGAAAATGTTTAAAGTCCATAAGTTAGTGATACTTGGGTGGGGGAGCTAATTGGAAGATGCTAGGGAAACCAATTCTTTTGAAATCTTGTAAATACAAGGGAAAAATCAAGCATTTACTCTGCCTTTGCCGGGTGAACTGTACTTCATCCTAACAAAATACAAGATGAGGGAAAGTTCTCTTTATAGGAGTATTTTAGCTAATAAATGAAGGAATGATAGAATGTCTCCATTTTGCAACTCCTAATGAATTAGCAGGCCTAGATATTCATTTTAACGGCTGCTAGCATCACCAAAAGAGAAGACCAAACATTATATGCCTCTTGATTGTAAAAAATAATCCATGACATATTCTTCCTGAAAAAAGAATCAAACCTGACTTTGACCAAGTTGGGGCCCAATTGGTACAGTCTTACCTCCGACAACTTTAACAATACCTTCCCTCTCTTTTTTTTAACCAAACAGAAGCAGGTGGTATTGCATTATAGTCATGGTGTTGTGGTGATCAATTCTAAGACCCACGGAGCCAATTAAGATGAATTATGAGCCTTTATTCGCCTGCTGCGATTGACTCTCTACCAGGCAGGGTTAGAGGAGATCAGCCTCGGGGTTTTAGAGTGAGGCAGTTATAAAGCCTAGAACAAGCCAGCAGATCACAGAAGCAGAAGTTGGCCATTAGCACAATATATCACCTGGTATCACACCCTGGTTAACAAGTAAGTGGATTACAGAAGCAGACATTGACTGTCTTCTATCTTCTACAATACACCTCCTAAACCACACCCAAGCAAATAGGACAACTTCTGGTATCTAAAGATATTTCTTCCTGTAGCTGACTTAGCTAGTTGGCTCACTTGAAAATTTTCTACTCTTAACAATGGCAGTCACTTGAGTAATGTGGACCCATAATTTAAAAGGAAGGATTTTTCACATCCTCAGTGGTAATTGAATGGTATTTTACTACAGATGTACAACTAGTGTTATCAGGACAAAAAAGGGGTCTGTCTGCCCACGTGCATCTAAGCCAATGAAGAGATACATGCAGCTTTTGCAGCAAAGAAAGTAAGGTTTATTAGAGAGCTATCGCTCAAAAGCCTGGCTCCCCTGGTGTCTCAAGAGCCCAGATTGTATAGGGGAAAATCAGTCATCAAGGAAACTAAGGGAGTCAGGGCCGTGGGTGCTACTAACTGGAGGATTAGAGGAGAATGAGGTAATTGATCGTTATGTCTGGTTCTGGTCCCAGGACCTAGATAGCTAGGATTGTTGTTCTGCTTCAAAGGACCAGGGTCTGAAACACAACCTAAAGCCAAGCTGATATCCTTAGTCTAAAGTCCAACCAAAACCTACTCTCCTCATGTTTACAGGCCTCAGAGGCCTAAGGCTTATTGATTAAAGGAGCAGGCATATAGAGGATGGAGTGGGGAAGGCAGGTGAGTCACAATGCCATTATCTGGGCAAAACCAGCTTGAATCAGAGAAAAAAAACTATATTAAAGAAATGAAGTATGTGTGTGGTTACACTAGATATGAATATTTTATGTTTGTAGGTCCTATATAACTGTAAAACCAATATACATTTATAAATCAAATATAAACAAAATTACCAAACTAATAAAATTCAAATGAACAACACTGATTTAATGTGAGGGTAGATGTTTTGCTGAAATGAGGTTGCTGCTTGCAAAAGGACAGGAGGTAGATGTTTTTGGTTTCAGGACTACATAGTTGTGATGCAGGACAGAACAAATTTCCCTGAGTTGGTGGGGAAGACCAAGCCCTTTGAGAGAAGAGGGTCCTTTGGCAGAGAGTATGGAAAGAATTCAACATGCACCCAATGTTCGAGCCAGAAAGAACGTTGATTAGAAAAGGGGTGACACTGCACAGACAGTGTGGTCTCCTCTCAGAGGCAGAGAGTGAGAGGGACAGTGAGAGGCATCCTGACTGTCTGGGGAATTCTGTTTATCATTCTTTAGAACATGTGAGTTATAGTTTAAAAGACTTTGTTAACCCTTTGATACAGACGGAAGTACAGTGAGGAAGTAGAAGAATATGCTGCATGAAAAGGTAAGAATATGTAGAGTGAAAGCCCTGTTGGCAATTCCTAACCTTTAATCCATAGGTTCCCCATGGTTTTAGCCAAAGGGAATGACTCTGTTGGTTCCTGCTTCCCCTGCACAGATGTGGAGAATGGGTTGTTAGCAATCCCAGCAGAAATCTTCCTTTGTTCTGTACATGTCCTCCTGGCCCGGCTGCAGAGCTGATCAGTATATAGCAGTCTCTGATTGTGGCTGGACTAACATTTTTGGTTCTCTTGCCTCTTCCCTACATTAGTTGGAAGACAGTTTTCCCACCATTTTTCTCTAAAAGCTCTCCAGAAGGTCCTCCTTTGTGCAGTGTAATGTCACTTCAGTCGATCTTTGCTTGGCAAGAGCTTACTGTTAATGATGTGGTGCCAAAGGGAGCAGTATAAACACAAACTGAAATGGTTGACCTCAAAATTGTGAGTGGGGTTGCTTTCAAGGTGATTAGCTAGATCAGTGGCTCTCAACCCTGGCCTCACTTTGGAATACCCATTAAATTGTAATTAAATTAGCAATCTCTCAGAGTGGGGTATTAGTATTTCTTTAAAGCTTTCTAGGCGATTCTAACATGTGGCAGTACTGAAAACTACTGATTTTGATGATCCAAAAAATGCTTATAGTTGTTATTCTTTATAGTATATTCTAAAAGAACACCAATCTCACGCATTCTTATAAAGAATATGACGTACTCTGAGAACATGGTAGTGAACACAAAGGGGTTTGAGAAATTTGGTTTGGAGTTGCATTTCCAGGTCTTGTTGTGTAGCCTTAGGCAACTTAAACTCTGAGGTTTAGTTTCTCATTATGAAAAGAAACCAAGAATAGTACCTACCTCATAGGGTGTTTGTGAGAATTAACTGAGAAAATAATTTATAAACTGCTAAATATAATTAATGCCTTGTTCCTGGTGAGTGCTTACTAAATGTCAGCTCTTATTTATTATTAACTATAACATCAATAACCATCTGGAAGCTACTAAAACATTTTCTGGGCAGATGTGAGCCACAAGAAAGAAAGGTGATAGGGGAATAGGTTGCTGGGCGGACTTTGTAAGGAAGGGCATTTGGCAGCCTTTGATAGGTGGGGCAGTGAAGGCGATGGTGATGGGGGTGGGTTCATTAAGGGTATAGGCCTGCCAGTATGAGCTGTGGGTAACAGCTGACTGGCTTGAAGCCCAGGCTGGGAGCACAAAGGGATGATAATGAAGTACAAGTCACCCTAAGGTGAGAAACCACAGGAAGAGATGATGAAGCACTAAAACAAAGTTGAGGCCAATCAAGCAATCAGAATCCTAGGACCAGACATGGCAACGTGCAAACTGAACAGGAAGCCGGGCCTGCCACAGTCAGGAGCACGGTAGCCGGTTTCCCAAGACATGGCCACTTCTATCAGTTGCTGCAGCAGGGCAGCCACTTACCTTATGGATCAGTGGCAAATGCCATTCATATAGCCCTGCTGAGGACTCGCAGAATGGGGTAGAGTGGCTATAAGGCATTAATAAATCATTAGGTTTCTTCTAAATTGTTGCTTCTACATTACTATGAAAAAGACTCTACCCCCTTTCCCTGTAAAGGCTATCCTGTGACATCTAAGTGGTTGATGAGGTTGACACAATGATAGAGCATGGTTTTACTATTGCATGTGTAATAGGATGTCATAAGCCTATTCTCAAACAAATCCAGCTACTTCCTGTTTTAATAGTACGATAGTCCCCCCGCCCCTTTATCCACGATTTTGGTTTCCACCAATTCAGTTACTCATAGTCAACCATGGTCCAAAAATATTAAATGGAAAATTCCAGAAATAAATAATTTGTTAAGTTTTAAATTGCACGTGGTTCTGAGTGGTGGTGATGAAATCTCATTCACTCCCACTCCAAGGAACTAAATCATTTCTTTGTTCCCTATCTCCATGCTGTACATGTCCCCACCCATTAGTCACTTAGTAGCGGGCTGGGTTATCAGACTGACTGCCTAGTATCACAGTGCTTGTGTTCGAGTCACCCTTATTTTACTTACTCATGGCTCCAAAGCACAAGAATAATGATGCTGGCAATTTGGACATGCCAAAGAGAAGCTGTAAAGTACTTCCTTCGAGTGAAAGGGTGAGTACAGTACAGTAAGATATTTTGAGTGAGAAACAGAAATGAAGACTACGGTCACACAACTTTTATTACAGTATATTGTGATAATTGTTCTATTTTATTATTAGTTATTGTTGTTAATCTCTTACTGTGCCTAATTTAGAAATTAAACTTTATCATAGGTATGTGTATATAGACAAAAACATAGTGTATCTAGGGTTTGGTACTGTCCGTGGTTTCAGACATCCCTGGGGATCTTGGAACATATCTCCCATGGATGAGGGGAGATAGTATATCAAAAATTTTGATTTTATAAGCCTCTCAAGGGACTTAGGAACTTAAGAAATAACAATTATCTTCCTTAAAAAAACAGAGAAAATCCCAAGATATTCTTATGTAATAATTGGCAAGTCCTTAGGCCTGAAATACTATTCTCAAAATATTATGTCAGGCATAATATTTTAGTAAAATAGTAATTTTCAAATTATCTTTACAGAGGTGTCACTTCCGTGAACTTCTCCCACCTTTTCCAGGTTTATCATTGTTTATTATTTCCTCTCATGTAATTTCCCCAGAACATTTTTTCTTACTTGCCTCATTTAAAGCTTTATAGATTTGTTATATAGTTCAGGTTTTTAAAGAGATGGCTGTGATTGAGATGAATATTCAGTGAGGAGATGCTGTGGGGTTTCAGCCTCTACATTTTAAACTTAGGGGACTTCTTTAAAATGGACACAAAAACTTCACAAAATCTTCTGTGGTGACAGCACTGGGCCTTTAGGCCTAAGCTCTAAATGGAATGAGAAAACAAAGAGTTATATTGTAACTTGCTTGGTTAATCTAATTTATTCACATATTTAACTGCAGTCAGCATGTAGTTGTTTTCCTCAGAGGCCCACTCTCTAAAACAAAATTTTCAAAATGTCATCTTTCCCCACAAGGCCTTCTTGGGTTGTTAACCCTTTTGTTTGCTAGGTTCTCTCTCCTATAGTTACTTGCCATCCTAGCAGGACCTTGGTTGAGAATGGATTCTATAAGCCTGTTTTGGTGGCATGCTGGCTGAAATGAATAAACCCCAGAGCTCTCCTGTATCAAAAAAAAAAAAAAACAATACAGGATTGCACTTGTTTATATGGCTACCTTCTAATTTAAGAAATCAGTAAGACACTGAAAACAGCTGACTGCAGGGCAAAATCACCCCTTCGACTGAGGAGCCCCCAGTATTTATTTCCTGGATAACACAAAGAGAGTATTGTTTTTCAGGTATCTGGTGACTTTTGTAAAACATTTATCTTGGAAATCAAGTACAGTGGTTCTTACCAACTCCCTGTTTTCATTATTACTGTAATTAGTGGGTTTAGGAATTTAGATCAATGTAATGAGTAAAAAAAAGGAGTTCACATATCTAATAAAGTCTCTTCTTCCTGCCCGTTCTGAGTTTCATTTTCAGTCAAAGAGAAAACAAAATATTTACTTCTTACCCCCTCGTGGTTTCAAACACTCCTCCTAGCCTATTGTGTTAGCACAGTACAACGAACTAGCCCTCCAGGTAGGATGCTAACTTCCCTTACTGATTCCTGTGTCCAACTCCAGCCTGCTTGTAAATTTCCTGTAAAAATATGAGATTTTTATTTCTGCCTGATTAGTAAAGTGATCCACTTTTCTTTCCAAATAGTGTTTTATGTAAGATGAGATTGTTGTGGGCAAGATGTTTTCCCAATGATTTCGTGTTTCAAAATTCCACTTCCGCCTCTTTTATTTGCATTAACAAATGGGTTTATTTACTGAGCCTTGGTTTTTAAGATCTTGAAATTTCTGCAGGTGAAGTGTATTGTCATCAATGTAAAGTCATCTTTTACATGTTGCTATGTTTACCTTGGGATTCAACTGGTTTCTTTCCAGATCTGTTTAAACAATTGTTTTAAGTTATGTTTCTTGGCCATTTTTATTTTGTACTCAGCAGCAAGAAAAATGTCTTAATAAAGGATTAGTAAATATGCTTACACCAGGCCAGCTTTTATTGCAACAACTTGAATGTTAAATATATTTCCATGCTTTTAAATCCAGGTTTTGTTTATACTATGAATTTAGACTTTTCAGTCAAACCTAAGTATTTGCTGAAAACATTGTTTTCAGTATTGTCTACTGACTCCTAAGAAATAATGTTTACTATTGAAAGTAATATAATAATTAAGAATAGGTTTAAAATAAAAAAAATGCTTGCACTAGAAGATGAAATCAAAGGGTAGTTTATTAAAAAAGAATTAAAACAGAAACTCTAAGTACCAGTGTGTACATTGTACACATTTAAATGACTCACAAGAATGAAGTTTTTTTTTCATATACATTAAGATCACACCGCCCTGTTTATCAAAAGATGTTCAAGGAGAAATCTGACTCCAAACTGCATCGCCATCTTCAAGAGACCACATTTCAAACATGCAACAACGCCACTGGTAATAAAGCTTTGGAATGGGTGCTCATTCTATTATTTCACTACAAACAGGATAGAAAGCAAGATAAGATGGGAATTTTTTCTAATAGAATGGATGCTGTCATCGTGTACACCAGCACTCCTCACTCCTCTGCTGCCATTTTCACCAAGTACTCCTTATCAATCTTGAAGAGTCTCCAGCCCTCCTCACTGGACAGATCAGAAGCACCTCTTCTTTTGTAGAAGTTGATAGAAGGTTCATTCCATTCTGCTACCAAGAAGTGCATGCTGCTGCAGCGACATTTCATAGCAACCTGTTATATGTAGGGGAGAGTAAAATGCAAAATCAGTGACATCTCACCCGTTTTCCAAGACTCACTTTTGATTCTGTCATTAAAATAATTCAGTAAGTTTTATAAATTCAGAAACCCAAAACCAAGACATACCTGGCTTAGATTCTTCAGAATTTCTGATCCGATTCCAAAACCTAAAAGAAAGAAAGAGAAGTACCATTTAAAAGGTTATTTGAAGGACTTCAAGCCCTCCCTTTAGAGCCACCCTCTGAACTCAATCATACCTCTATAATCACTCATCACGAAGAAGTCCTCAAGATACAAGAGTTTGCCAATCCATGGGTCATAGGTAAAATAGTACATGGCAAAACCAACAATGCTGTGTCCTGTAATAAGAATGTCACATGAGCTATGGATAAAAAATAATCCATAAAAGTTGTAGCTGCAAAATCAGAACCCTATCATAGGTTTTCAAGAATATACATGCATGTATTACAGAAATAAGTAGCCACTGAACTGGACTGTCTCCTAACTTTTAGGCTAGTGCAGTCCAAGGCCACAGTTGGATGATCTCACTGTTCCAAGAATATGTATTTGCAAAAAGCACACAGTAGAGCTGCCTGAAGCCAGGCTAAAACTGTGGACTGGCCACTCTGCAACCTGCTGGATCTCATACTCAGGAAGCGAGAATACTTTCATTACTTGCCAGAGCAAAACTGCTATGGTCTTAAACTAAACACACACATTATTCACATCCTATTGATATATTTGTATGTTGATTTGGGAATAAAGTTCACACGGCAGTTCAGAATAGTAAATATTTGTTGTTTAGAAACTCTGCTTCCTTAAAGTCAAGACATTAGGCCAAAAGTGTAATGTTTAATTTCAGAACTTGCCTTCCAATTAAGAACTTTTTCGATTTGCTCTCCCCAGTTTTTAAGCCAGAAGAAGCAGAGGTATCCAGAAACAGGTATCATGTAACATGCACATACTTTTAAAAAGTACCTCCCTCATCGCTATTTTTCTGCTCATTTCTTCTAGCTTGGGGAATAGGCATGGGGAAAAACTTATGCACCCAGCCAAACAACTTCCCCTTTTAACTCTGTCTTCTGACCAGTCAACAGGGACCAGCAAAATAAAATCAGACTCCCTTTTATTGGGTGTTTGTAACTTCAAATGGAGGCAAAGGTTTCAAATTAAACTTTCTTGCCATTTTATAGTCCTCTGCAAACACAGGAAGCAAGAAGAATAGTTTCTGATCTACCGTGTTTTAAGTGTGTGATAATAGGGCCTTACCTCATTTTTATCATGATCATCTACTTTATTGGGTAAAGGATCTTTTAGTTACCTCCCCGCCCATCCATGTACACGGAAGGGCCATGTACATGGCGAAGCTAGAGACTGTAACCTGAAGATTGGGACAAATTAAAGAAAAAAATGTGATTTAACACGATTACAAAAAAGGTTACGTTAGGGTCAAACAAAGAACCATTCATGAAACCGAATTACAACAAATGACATACCTAACTCTTCCGGTCTCCACAGCACTGATACTTACTTAAACAGCAATTTTAACCCGCCCTATTAAGTTCAGCACATCTACTTTTTTTTTCCTCAGTAGTTTGAACACTGGCTGGCTATTTCTGGCCAATTTCTCAATAAGTAACCTCAGCCTGTGTTGTCAGTGGTTCAACACGGCAGACACTACGTGTACTGACTAGGTCTCTGGCTTCAGGGACGGGAGGGCGGTTACCTTCCGGAGTGCGGTTTTCTTTGGGCACTTCTGCCACCAGGCAATGGTAGAAGGGGTGCTCTCCGAAACCATCCTCTAGCAGATCTGCAAGATAGGGCAACAGGGACAGTGTTGGCCTGGTGAAGGTGAGAGGCACCCGACGCCCGTCCACTGCTCCCCCACTGTTACGTTACCTTTTTCAGTTAATATTACTTGTTCTTCCATGTATTCATATTTAGCCAGTTCCTGGGGTGATGCACATGGGAGAAAGGGAGAGAAGCAAAAAACTAAGTGAGGCCCCGGTCAGCCCAGAGGGAATGGGGTGGGCCGGGTGGCGTGGCAATTAGTTCCCGGAGCCCGGCCCGGAGCAGGGCTGGGGGAGGCGAGCGGGGAGAGGAACTAACCCGAAACGCTGACTCAGCCGGAAACAGAGCCACCACCCCTTTCCCCCACCGCCCACTTCGCCCCAGGAAGGGACTGGGCCTCCCGCTACCTTGATCAGTCGCAGGATGTCACTGCAGTCGTCGGCGGTGGCCGGGCGGATCACGAATTTAACCATTTTCGTCTTTTGCTTTTCTTCCCTTTGCGGACCAGGCCCCTGTATTTGAACAGCAGGAGAAGGTGGTTCTTCATTCGTCTCCCGGGAGCGTCCTCTTCTCAGTCAGGCTGGCACCATGACCCAGGGAACCTCGGTGAACAACGAGAAAACACAAGCTACTGCAACTGAAGCTACGTGCTCTGGAGCCGCTCTCGAGCTCCGCTTTTTAGCACGAAGAAGCCCCACCCTGAGCCGTGAGTCGGCGGCATATCGTCCAATGAGGCTGCGACCGCCCCCGTCTTCCGGGTGCCGCCCTCTCTTCTGGCATCCGTGTGAACCCGGGAGGCGCGCCGGTTCTCCAGCGGCGCCCTCTAGTGGCGTCTTGCGGAGCCTTCCCGGAAGCCTGACGTCAGAACCTAGGCGTCCCCAGTCACCTTTGCAAAATAGGAAGAGAGGTTCCTCTTATGGCCACCGACCAGTGACCTTGGTGTTTCCTTTTCCTGTCAGAAAAGGAATCTCAGGAAACCTTGCCCCGGGCAATGGGGGGATTGGAGCAGCGGTTCTAAAAGCGTGGTTTGGGAGACCCTTTGGGTTCCAAGATCCTTTCAGGGAGTCTGTGTTAAATCAAAACTAGTTTCATAATAATACTAAGACGTCATTTGCCTTTTTCAATCTCACTGGAATTTTCCAGAAGAGAACTGATGTGTGATGAAGTCACCGCTTAGATGACTAAAGGAATGAATGGATGCTTGTATATTCTTATGTTTTTTAGAATTTCCTAAGGAAAGCTATTTGGATTTCTCAATATTTTTTCTCCTATACAGAACTTCTAGTTTTTAGAGTTAACAAAATGTTTTCTTTCTTTTATACTTTTTCCCTCCTTCTTAGAATTTTCTTACATCTCAGGTTTTCTTAGTGGAAATACTCCTGCCTGAGGTACACTCTTCATAATTTCTTTTAATGAAGGTCTGCTTTTTTTTGAATTTGTATAAGAATTTATTTGAGCCAAACTGATGACATATGCTGGGGAGCAAGATCTCAAATGCTCCTGTGAAGGTCTGCTTTTGTAAAAATTATTCCGTTTTCTAAATATGTCTTTAATTTATCTTAAGATTCTTGAAGGGTTTATTTCACTGTTTATAGAATTCAAGATTGGAAGTTATTTTCATTCAGCATATTGATGATCTCTGACTATCTTCTGACTTCCATTGCTGTTGAAAGTAGTTGTAATTCCTACTTGCTCCATCATCTATGCTTCTTTTTCCCCTTTAGAAAATTTTTATTTTGAAATAATTAATTTACAGGACACATGATGACATCATTGCTCTGGTGACTAAAGGAATGTGTCCTTGTATATTATGTTTTCTAGAACTTTTGAAGGTAAACGTTTTGGATTTGTAACCACACAAATCTTTACTTCTTTAAAATGGCTTTATTTTCTTTCTCCCTGATTTAAAGCAGACTTGGGCTCACTTGCATCTTTTCTTTTCTTTATCTTTCTGCATACAGCACAACTGTTCCCTTCATCATTAAGCCCTTAGATGAGCATCAAGCAGTCTTAGGAACAAAGCCTGAGGTCTGTTGACCACAGAAACACAGTTTCAGGCAAACTAAAGATAACAGCTTGCTGCTCCACACGCATGAAGGCAGGTGACTCTACCAACATTCCTTGAAACCGGACAGAATGATGACACACTGACATCAGGACCTGATGTAATGATCAACTGTCCCCTACCCCAGTTCTGACCAGTCAGTAGAGCCCATGACACCGATTCCCTTAGCTACTACGACTAATGAGTTTTTCTCTATAAAACCTATCCCCTAGAGACCATTGGAGAGCCAGGTCTTTGAGCACCAGCTCACCTGTGTCTCCAGGCTTGGTGCCATTTCGTTAAATAAACCTCTACTTTCTTTGCTGCAAACTCCTGTCCATGTCTCTTTTGGCTATTGATGCATGCAGGCAAAATGAACCCTTCGAGTTCGGTAACATAATTTTTAAATGTCCTGAGAGCAAACTGTTTGAGAACAGTAGGATTAGAGTAGTGTAGCTGTACCCGGATTGTATCCACTGGAACAAGTATTCAAGTCTCTTGTAGATAGAGTTTCTTTTATAACCTGCCTTCCTAGGCAGACCTTCCTGATGGTCCTGCTTTGGCTGCCCTGCCTGGGTTCCTGGATGAGTAGAAGTTCTCAGTCTGTAGAATGAGAGGTTGGACTATCGCCAAATAACATCCCCACCCAAAAACTACTCAACAAGCAAAAGTAGATTCTCTGTTACCCTTCCCACCTTCTGGGGCTGTCCTACATAATGAGTCACTGCGGGAGTTTATGAAATGTCTTTCTCAAAAATCTTTAAAAATAGCATTGATTCTCAATTACCTAAGCTACTACAGGTAGTGTCTTTCCTGATACCATGAAGGATGGAAGACCATTTTTAGGCTCTTTCCTACACTGTTTTAGTCTAATGTGTAGGAGGACTGACGAGAGCTCATTACAAATTTACTGATAACTGTAAATCAAACCTCCATAACTGTAAATTAAGCCCTAATGATAACTGCCTGTCACTGAAGCAAAAACAAGGGCATTTTCGATTTGGGTTGCTTGTTAAAATGCAATATATTTTTCTATTTATTCTGTTTTTCCAGTTTAAGTTTCATGCTCTTATGCTTCACTTTGTCATAGTGACAAGAAGAGCCTGATTTGAAAAACAGCTTTAAAAAAAGCTCATTGTGATTGTATTTGTGCCTGTGTAGAAGCTCTGCTCCTTTCTGTCACTTGCCATAAGGAATGCCTACAGCAAACCAAAGAGTGAAAAGGTGATACAGATAAGTAGACTGGGGCAGAGATAGTCCCTGTTGTAAGCAATCATCCCAAGCCACCCCTATCTATTTATAAGGTGAAATCTATTTGCCATCCTAGCCTTAATCTATCCCAGTCTGTTAAAATTTCACTCCACTGGGGCTCTTACTGAGGATCACAAAAAATTATGGTGTAGAGACCACAGAGACCCCTTTAGTTGACATTTAAGAGATGTGGTCATGCTTCTTTTCTTCCTGTCTAACGCTCTTTGTGAGCAAGCCAGCCCATTGGCATTGTACTAAATCTGCAGAGATTGCCCCATGGAAATTAGGTGTAGATGCCAAGTGACTTTTAGGCAAAGACATGGAATATTCCAAGGCTATGAATGTTTATGACTTATGAGTGGTCTTGGTGGCCTAAGGGCCATTGCTCTTCACCGTGAACTTCTTATTTCAAGATTGCACAATAGTGAGGCAGTTATTTAAAAGCAAGTTGTTTTATACCATCCTTTTGTATTAGTCATTGATTGCCACATAAATTAAGTGGCACACAAATTTAGTGGCTTAATTTACATACATTTATTATTGTGGTTTCTGTAGGTCGGGAGTCCAGGCATGGCTTATCTGGGTCCTCTGCTTAAGGTGTCAGCCAGGCTGCATTCTCATGTGGTAGTGTGACCAAGGAAGAATTCGCTTGCCATCTCATGTTGTTGGCATTGGCAGAATTCATTTCCTTGACTGAGGGCCTTGGCTTCTTACTGGCTATTGGCTGAGGCTACCCGTTGTTTATAGAAGCTGCCTGTAGTTCCTTGTCATCTGGGCTTACCCAGTATGGCATTTACTTCATCAAGCCAGCAAGAAGTGTAGTCTGCTAGCAAGATCGTCTTTTTTTGTACTGTGAACCCTGTTCCTACATATCATAAAATTTGCCATCTTTACCATTTTTTTAGTATACAGTACAGTAGTATTACTTATATGCATATTATTATATAACTGATCTCTAGAACTTTTTCATCTTGCAAAACTGAAACTCTGTATGGCGTATTGAACAACTCCCCACTTCTCCCTCCCTCAGCTTCTAGTAATCCCCATTCTACTTTCTGTCACTATAAGTTAAGACTGTACTTTATGTACCTCATGTAAGTGGAATCATTGTGTCTTTTTGTGACTTGCTTATGTGACTTAGCATAATGTCTTTAAGATTTACCTGTGTTGTAGCCTATGACGTAAATTCCCTTCTTTTTCACATCTGAATTAATATTCTATTGTATGCATATACTAAATTTCTTTATCCTTTCAATCACTGATAGACATTTAGGTTGCTTCCACCTTTTGGCTGCTATGAATAATGGTGTAATGAACATAGGTGTACAAATGTCTCTGCAATATCTTGTTTTCAATTCTTTTGGATATATATCCAGAAGTGGGATTCCTGGTTATATGGTAGTCATATTTTTAATTTTTTGAGGAACCTCTATACTGTTTTCCATACAAGCTGGTTATTTTGTATTTCTACCAACAGAGCATGAGGGTTTCCATTTCTCCACATGTGTACCAGCACTTCTAGCACTTTATTATTTTCTTTCTTTTTTTTTTTTTGTGGAGGGGATAGTGATCATCCTACTATGTGTGAGGTAATATCTCACCATAATTTTGATTTGCCTGTCTTTGATGATTAGTGATGTTGAACATCTTTTCATATGCTTGTTGACTGTATGTCTTCTTTGGAAAATGTCTTTTCAAGTTCTTTACCCATTTTATTTTTTTATCATTATTTTTATTTTTTATTTTTTAATTTTTTAAGTTTATTGGGGGTAACATTAGTTAATACAATTATATAATTTCAGGTGTGCATTATAATTTGACATCTATACGTTCTATTGTGAAATTACCACCCAGAGTCTAGTTTCCTTCAGCTACCATATATTTGATCCCCTTTATCCACTTCACCCTCCTCCAACTCCCCTATATTTGGTCCCCTTTACCCTGTCTACCTCTTCCCTCCTCCCCCACCTCCTATCCTCTGCTAACCATTACTCCATTATCCATGTCCCTGAGTCTCTGTCCTGTCTGTTTGTTGCTTTTAGGTTTATATCCCACATATAAGTGATAGCATGTGATTTTCAACTTTTTCAGTCTGGCTTATTATGCTTAGCATGATTATCTCGAGGTCCATCCATGTTGTCACAAATGGCAGTATTTAATCTCTTCTCATTGCTGAGGAGTATTCCATTGTATGTACGTACCACAGCTTCTCTAGCCAATTATCTATTGTAGGACACTTTGGTTGCTTCCATGTCCTGGCCACTGTGAATAGTGCTGCTATGAACACCGGTGTGCAAATATCTTTTTGGATATAAGCTTTCAAGTCTTTGGGGTAAATACCCAGTAGGGAGATTGCTGGATCATATGGTAGATCAATTCTTAGTTTTCTGAGGAACTTCCATACTGTTTTCCATGGTAGCTATACCAATTTGCAGTCCCACCAGCAGTGTATGAGGGTTCCTTTTTCTGTGCATCCTCTCCAGCATTTGTTATTACTTGTTCTGTTGATTATAGCTATTCTAACAGGAGTGAGATTGTATCTCATTGTGGTTTTGATTTGCATTTCCCTAATAGCTAGCGATGTTGAGCATCTTTTTACATATTTGTTGGCCATTTGTATGTCCTCTAGGGAGAAGTGTCTGTACAGGTCTTCTGCCCATTTTTTTGATTGGATAGTTTGTTGTTGTTGTTGTTGTTGAGTTGTATGAGTTCTTTGTATATTTTGGATATTAGGCCCTTATTGGAGGCATTGTTTGCATATATATTTTCTCATTCGATGGTTGTCTCTTTGCCTTATTGATGATTTCTTTTGCTGAGTAGAAGCTTTTTAGTTTGATGTAGTCCATCCCATTCATTTATTTTAGCTTTTACTTCCCTTGCTTTTGTGGTCAGATTAAAAAATTCTCTTTAAGTCCAAGGTCCTTGAGTTTGCTTCTTGTGTTTTCTTCTATGCAACTTATTGTTTCAGGTCTGATATTCAAGTCTTTAATCCATTTTGAGTTAATTTTGATGTGTGGAGATAGACAACAGTCTAGTTTCATTCTTTAGCAGGTGGCTTTCCAGTTTTCCAGCACCATTTACTGAAGAGGCTTTCTTTCTCCACTGTATGTTTTTGGCTTTTTTGTTGAAAATAATATGTCCATATAAATATGGGTTTACTTCTGGACTCTCGATTCTGTTTCACTGGTCCATGTGTCTGTTTTGCTGCCAATAGCATGCCATTTTGATTACTGTCACTTTCTAGTATAATTTGAAGTCAGGCAGTGATCCCTACAGCCTAATTCTTTTCTCTCAAGATGGCTTTGGCAATTTGGGGTCTTTTGTGTTTCTATACAAATTTGATGATTTTTTTTGTTCTATTTCTTTAAAAATTGCTGATGAGATTTTGATAGGGATTTCATTAAATTTGTATAATGCTTTAGGTAATATGGTCATTTTAACTATGTTGATTCTTCCAATCCAAGAACATGGAACAGCTTTCCATTTCTTTGTATATTCTTCTATTTCTTTTAATAGGGTCTTGTAGTTTTCATTATATAGGTCCTTCACATGTTTTGTTAAATTTATTCCTAGATATTTTATTCTTTTTTGTTGCAATTGCAAAAGGAATTATTTTTTCCACTTCTTTTTATCATGCTTCATTATTCGAGTATAGTAATGCTATGGATTTTTGAACATTGATTTTGTATCCAGAGACTTTACTGTATTTGCTTATTGTTTCTAGTAGTGTTCTTGTGGAGTCTTTAGGGTTTTCTATATAGAGAATCATGTCATCTGCAAATAGTGACAATTTGACTTCTTCATTTCCTATTTGGATGCCTTTTTTATCTTTCTCTTACCTGATTGCACTTGCTAGGACCTCCAATGTTATATTGAATAACAGTGGCAATAGTGGACAGCCTTGCCTTGTTCCTGATTTTAGAGAGAAATGTTTAGTTTTTCACCATACATTATTATGTTAGTTGAGGGTTTGTCATATATGGCCTTTATTATAAGGTACTTTCCTTCTATACTGATTTTGTTAAGTGTTTTTATCATAAATGGGTGTTGTATCTTATCGAAGGCTTTTTCTGCATCTATTGATATGATCATATGATTCTTAATTTTTAATTTGTTTATGTGATGTATCACATGAATCAATTTGCATCCTTGTGCCCCTGGGTTGAAGCTCACTTGATCATGGAATATAATCTTTTTAATATGTTGCTGTATTTGGTTCCCTTGTATATTATTTAGGATTTTTGCATCTGAGTTCATGAGAGATATTGATCTGTAGTTTTCTTTTTTGGTGTTATCTTTACCAGGTTTTGGTATCAGAGTAATATTGGCCTCATAAAATGAGTTAGGATGTATTGCCTTCTCTTCAAGTTTTTTGAAGAGTTTGAGGAGAATAGGTATTAAATCTTCTTTGAATGCTTGGTAGAATTCACTGGTGAAACCACCTGGTCCTGGACTTTTACTTTTTGGTAGGTTTTTGATGATTGTTTCAATTTGTATACTACTGATCAGTCTACTTAGATTTTCCACATCTTCTTGATTTAGTTTAGGAAGATTGTATTTTTCTAAGTACTGGTCCATTTCTTTTAGGTTATTAAATTTGTTATTATGTACTTTTCATAGTATTCTTGCATAGTCCTTTGTATTTCTGCGATGTCAGTCATAATTTCCCCTCTTTCATTGCTGATTTTTTTAATCTCTATTCTTTCTCTTTTTTCTTTAGTGAGTCTAGCTAGGGGTTTGTCAATTTTCTTAATCTTCTCAAAGAACCAGCTTCTTGTTGTATTTATTTTTCTATTGTTTTGTTTTGTTTTCAGTTTCATTTATTTCTGCTCTAATTTTGATGATTTCTTTCCTTCTACTAACTTTAGGCCTCATTTGTTCTTCTTTTTCTAGTTTTTTAAGATGAAGTTTTAGGTTGTTTATTTGTGCTCATTCTTGTTTTTGGAGATAGGCCTGTAATGATATGAACTCTCCTCTTATGACTGCTTTTGCCATGTCCCACAAGTTTTGATATATTGTACTATCATTATCATTCGTTTCTATGTGTCTCTTGATCTTTCTTTTTATTTCTTCTGTGACCCAGTTATTCTTCATTAGCATGTTGTTTAATCTCCATGTATTTGTGGTTCTTCCTGATTTCTTTTTGCAGTTGATCTCTAATTTCAAAGCATTATGATCAGAGAATATGGTTGGTATGATTTCAACCCTCTTATATTTGTTGAGGCTCCCTCTGTGTCCAAGTATGTGGTCAATTCTTGAGAATGTTCACTGTGCACTAGAGAAGAATGTATGAGCAGCTGTTTTGGGATGGAAGGCTCTGTAAATGTCAATTATGTCCAGTTGGTCTAATGTATCATTTAAGGATGTTATTTTCCTATTGATTTTCTGTTTGGATGACCTGTCCATATCTGACAGTGGGGTATTTAGGTCCCCTACTACAATAGTGTTTTGGTCTGTTTCTTCCTTTAGTTCTGTTAATAATTGCTTTACATATTTTGGGACTCCTTGATTGAGAGCATAGATATTAATAAATGTTATATCTTGGTGCAAGAGTCCCTTTATCATTATGAAGTGTCCCTCAGTATCTCTCTTTACCTTTTTGATTTTGAAGTCTATTTCATCTGATACTAGTACCAATACTCCCACTTTTCTCTGAATGCCATTTGCTTGAAATATCATTTTCCACCCTTTCACTTTGAGTCTATATTTGTCTTTGGAACTGAGATGTGTCTCCTGGAGGCAACATATGGTTGGGTTTTGTTTTTTGATCCATTCTGCAACTCTGCATTTTTATGGATGAGTTCAGTCCATTTACATTTAGGGTGATTATTGAAATATGAGGTCTTCTTATAGCCATTTTATCTTTTGCTTTCTGGTAGCTTGGTGTTTCCATTGCTTCCTTGTCCTTGTGCTTCTGTTTTCTTTATTTTGGTTGGCTTTTGTGGGTTTTTGCTGTGGTCCTTCTTGTTTTATGTCATATACTTTATTTATGAATATGTGATGTGTGGTTACCATTATGAATATGTAAAGGATAGTTTTATATATATATATATATATATATATATATATATATATATATATATATATATACAGTTTTATATAAATATATACAGATATACATTAACATATATAAATATATTTATATATAAATATATATAAATATATACAGATAGTTTTTTATATATATATATATATACTCATCCATTTTCTTCTGTTTCGTGCCTTATCCCCTTTCCCCTTTGCAAATTTGGACCTTTGAATCCTGCCCTTTTCAGTCACAGTTATCTCAATTTGTCCCTATGTATGCTGAATGTTCATAACTATCTTACTATAGCAATTCTCTCCTTATTATTTAAGCTTATAAAGCCCTGTTCTTAGTAAGGGTTGCACTCCTCTGCTTCTGTTTGCCTGATAGTCACTTTACTCCTAATTATGTATTTTTTTGTTTTGTTATTTTGTTTTAGAAGAGCTGACCCCTTTTAGTATTTCCTGTTGTGCAGGCCTCGTAGTGGAGAATTTCCTCAATTTTGTATGTCTGGAAAGGTCTTTATTTCTTTTTCATATCTAAAGAAGAACTTAGCTATATACATTACTCTAAGCTGATAGTTCCTTTCATTTAATAGTTTAAATATTTGACTCCATGCCTTTCTGGCTTTTAAGATTTGTGCTGAGAATTCTGATGATAATCTAATGGGCTTTCCTTTATAAGTTACCATCTTCTTTTCTCTGGCTGCCCTGAGAATTCTATCTTTGTCATTGATTTTTGATAACTTTAATAATGTGTCTTGGTTAAGGCCTTTTTGGGTTGAGATAATTGAATGTTCTGTTGACTTCTTGAACTCCAAGCTTCAGTTCATTCCTTAGATTTGGAAAATTCTCGTTCACTATTTGTCTGAAAATGCTTTCTAGTCTCTGCTCCTTTTCCTCCCCTTCAGTAATGCCCATTATTCTTATGTTTCCTCTCCTGATGCTATCAGCTAGTTTTTGTATTTCTCTTTCATTATTTTTCATTCTTCAGTTTATCTCTTCTTTCTTCTAATTTATTTCTAGATTTCTGTCTTCGATATCACTGAACCTTTCCTCCATTTGGTTGACTCTATTCTCAAGCTTGCTACTTCATTTTTCAACTCTTGCAGTGTGTTCTTCATTTCCAGAAGTTCTATTTGGTTCCTTTTGAGGGTTTCAATCTCTTTGCTCTGCTCATCTAGCTGTTTTATCAGTTCCTGAAATTGTTGATTTTATTTGTTTTGGATCGCATTGAATTTTTCAGAAGTACCATCCTGAATTCTCTGTCATTTAAGTTGCATCTTTCTATATCTGTAAGCTTATTTTTTGGAGATTTTTATCTTTCTTTCTGAGATGCTTTGTCACCTTGGTTGTTCATGGTGTTTAATGGACTATTTCTCTGCCTGAGCATTAATGGACGTGTATTCTGTTGTTTTTCCAGAAAGAAGTTTTATTATGTAAAGGTCTCTTTTTAGCCTGCTGACAAGAAGGCGCTTTTCCTTTGGTTTCCAGTAGGTGGCGTCTAAGCCTCTTGGATCTCCTTTATGTAAAGCCTAAATATCTTTTTAATTTTCTTGTAGGTATTTAATCACACTTGCTACTCTCAGTTTCAGTCCCTGTCAGTGTTAGCAACAGTTTCGGTAATGTTTGCTCAGATTCCCCTGGGGTTCTGCAGTGATTGATCTCGGTGGGTATGGGGGAAGAGGCTCTCTGGGTTGGGGGTGAGGGCTGCAGCTCAGCCTTGGTTTTGCAACCGGGGCAGGTAAAAATCAACTGTTTCTCTGCAGTCCTGCCCCGCTTCTCTGTTTTCTGCCCTGATGTCTGGGCCTGCTGCCAGCTGCTAGAAGTTCCGGCACTTCCAGGCAGGGCTGATCAGGGAAGTCACTGCACCTTCACCCCTCCCTTTCCTCCTGCAAGGAGGTCTGGCTGCTGTGAGAGGCAACTTCTTTATTTCTCCAAGTCCATAGCCCAACACGCGGAGTTCTGACCTGTGGTAGCTTTTATGTGCAGATCCCACACTCAGACATGCTGGTGTTTTTTGTTGGGTTTTAGATGTTCAGCTTATTTTTGTTTTAAGGATAGAGATCTGAGGATGTCTCTCACTCCACGATGTTTCCTGCTTCCTCCCTTTACCCATTTTAAAATCAGGTTTTTTTTTGAACTAAGAATTGATCTACCATATGATCCAGCAATCCCTCTACTGGGTATTTACTTCAAAGACTTGAAAGCTTATATCTAAAAAGATATTTGCACACCAATGTTCATAGCAGCGCTATTCACAGTGGCCAGGCCATGGAAGCAACCGAAGTGTCCTATGATAGGTGATTGGCTAAAGAAGCTGTGGTACATATATATAATGGAATATTACTCAGCCATAAGAAGAGATGAAATACTGCCATTTGTGACAACATGAATGGAACTCGAGATAATCATGCTAAGCTAAATAAGCCAGACTGAAAAAGTTGAAAATCACATGGTATCACTTATATGTGGGATATAAACCTAAAAATAACAAATGAACAGGACAAACAAACAGAGACTCATGGACATGGACAATGGACTAGTGGTTACCAAAGGGTAGGCAGGAGGGGAAGGTGAGAGGTAGCCAGGGGAGGAATTTAGATAATTTCTTCAAATAAATAGATAAATAAATAAATAAATAAATAAATAAATAAATAAATAAATAAAATGAGAGAAAATGTAAAAATAAAATCAAATCTTTTTTTGTTGAGCTGTAGTTCTTTCTATATTCTGGATATTAATCTCTTATCAGATATGTGATTTGCATATTGTTTTTCCATTCAGTAGGTTGCCTTTTCACTCTGTTGATTTTTTCCTTTGATGCTCAGGAAGTTTTTAGTTTGATGTAGTCCCATTTGTCTATTTTTTGCTTTCATTGCCTGGAAAGAGAGATTTTCACATAATGTAACATGATCATGGAAGTGACACCCTGTCATCTTCTGCATGTTCTGTTGCTTAAAAGCAAGTCACAGGTCCTGCCCACAATCAAGTGACAAAGATCACACCAAGGCACAAACACCAGAAGGCAGAAGTGCTGTTTCAGTGGAGGGGCAGTGAAAATATGGAGTTTATTTGAGAAAGAATAGGACATTCTTAACAAGAGTAAACCTGAACAAACTGAAAATCAACTTTTCTTAGATCTATCAGAGAACTGAGGTCACAAGGCAAACCAACAAAAAATGACAGGGAAATGCAGAATATACAGATCAGCTCACCTAAGGCAAAAGCTGCTGGAGTCATTAATCAGGATTTAAATGAATTGCTGGAGGCGAAGTATGGACTAGCTGGAGATGTAAAAACTCTTGGGAGCTATTCTTAGGGCCCCCCTCCATTTCAGTGGGTTTTATCTGCAGAAGTTACCCTAAATTCTTACTGTGAAGATGACAGAAAAATTCCCTTCTAGCTATTTTGAAATACATTTTGAAATAGAACTTCCTGTTTTCATGGCAGAAGCCTGCCCTCAGGAAAAATTACTTTGCTGGAGTCTTCTCTGACCTAGGGGCAGTTAGATGGCTTGAGCCCCCTTCTAGCCTTCCTGTCTCACATAAAAGGGGAACAAAAAACTTAGAAGGTCTCAGCCCAGGGACTCTTGCTCACTAAAAAAGAAAAAAAGTCTGGAGACAAAGTAAGCATCAGAACCAGACTCAGATATGGCAGAAATTTAAGATAGAGAGTTTAAGATAACTATGATTAATTTGCTAAGGTCTCTAATAGAAAAAGTGGACAACATGTGAGGACAAGTAATGTAAGCAAAAATAGAAAATCTTAGAATCGAAAAGAAATGCTAGAAATAAAAACATTATAATAGAAACAAATGAATGCCTTTGATGGGCTCATCGGTAAACTGAACACAGTTAAGGAAAGAATTAGTGAGCTTGAGGATATGTCAATAGAAATGTCCCAAAATAAAATTTAAGGAGAAAAAGGAATGCGGGGGTTGGGGATGGGGCAGGAGAGAAAAGTACAGAATGTTAAAAAATGGAGGCAATTACAGAAGGTGTAACATGTTCATAATGAGTACCAGGAGGGAGAGAATGGGAGAAAAGAGATTAGAGCCAGAATATTGAAAACTTAAAATTTTTGGGGATCAGAGAGTGAGGCTATTACAGGAGGGGGCAAAGAGTGTAGAGTTTTGTTTTTAAAACTTGTTTTGTATGCTCATAGGAGTGATCCAGGAAAGAAGGTCAATTGGATGCTACAGGTGAGAGGAGAGTTGCTGGAGCAGTGCCCTCAAGGGGGCAAGAGAAGATGGGATCTAGTGCACAATTGAAGGGACTGGCCAAGGAGCAAGTAACAGGAAGAAGGCAGAGTATGAGGGCAGGGCTGGCAGGTGGGTGCATGTGATGGTGGGAGCTTGTGGAAATTCTTTTCTGATTGCTTCTACTTTCAGAGTTATTAGCTGAGAGAAAGGCTGGGTGAAGGGAGATTGGAAGCTTGAGATCTTATGAATTAGTCTTCCAAGAGACTGAATGGATTAGGGAATATAGTGTGATTGCCAGGTGGTGGTAAGGGTACCCTTGATGTACAAATTACTGTGTTCCGTTTTACATACCCATTATAATATCTCAGTATTGTCACAATATATTACTAGAAACTTACACATGCTTCATTAGCATCTCATCACAGTAAGGATTTTGGTTCCCAGGAAAGAGGTGTCGAATTTGCAAAGTTAGATTGCCTCAATAGGACAATTTGCAATCCATTATCATATAATATTGCTATTATTTCCCTTTGTTATTGTATATGAACACTGCTCTTGGGTGGAACTATCTGGCTTATAGTTCAACAAATAATGGGTATCTTCTAGATATCAAAGCACTGGATAGAGCAGTATTTAGTTTTGCTTTTATGAAGCTTACATGTAATGGGAAACAAAATATATGTCAGGTGGTAAGGGTTCTGAGAAAATAGAGCAGAGTAAGGGGGATAGAGAATCAGGATTGCTACTTTGTTGGAGGGCCAGGGAAGACCTGATAAATGACATTTGAGCAGAGACTAGAGAAAGTTGGGAGTAAGCCATAGAGTATCTGGAGTGAGGGGAATAGTGGGCCAGACTCATTTCCATCTCTACTTTATAAGCATATTTAATAGAGGTGACAACCATTTATGTCAACACGCTATCACTCTTTACAGCTTTAAGCACATTCTATCCACTCTTTCTGAACTTAAACTCCATGTATACTTAATATTTAATATTATCTTTTTCATTTTTTTGAGTATCAGACTTGGAATTTTACAGACTCAACTTTTTCTACTTAGCTCTATTTAATATATTTCTTTATTAATCAACTTGTCACAGCCTGATCAGTGGGAGCTCCATTAAACTGGCAGCTTTGTCCTCTCAGTATTGCCTCAGACATTTTTTTAAAGCACTCTTTTTTCCTGGCAACCAGATATTCCAGGCCCACTGTGATCTCTGTCCCAAAGCATGTAGTTAGTGCCTGTCCAAGGAGATCCAGTCTGGCCCAGGAGTATATCCCACCTGACCCACATAAGAACTTGTTGCAGCACAACAAAACTGCTGCTGGGTCCCAAGTTCAAACAGACATCTCCAGTTTAGCTGTCATCACTAATCCTTTTTCCACTTCATTCTAATATAATTTTTTCTATGCCTATTTGAAATTTAACCCCCCCTTTTTTTTATTGGATAAACAAAATGCAGCATAGCCATACAGTGGAATACTTTTCAGCAATAAAAAGGAATGGACGACTACTGCATGTTACATGAACCTCAGAAACATTACGCTTAATAAAAGAAGCCAGACCCAAAAGATGCCATGCTGTGTGATTCTATTTATATGAAATGTCCAGAAAAGGTCAGAGTAGGAATAAGGAGCTTTTTGGGATGATGAAAGTGGATTGTGGTAAGGCTTGCACAACTCCACAGACTTAGTAAAAATCATTAAATTTATTTAGTAGATTATGGGCATGTAAATTATATCTCAATGTAACTGGTGAAAAATTAAACCCTTCTTCCAACTTCAAAAAAAATGTAAAAATAAAATAAAATGATATCAGGTTTTTTGTTGTTGTTGAGCTGACAAGGATCACACAAAGGCACAAACACCAGAAGGCAGGATCTTGGGGGCAACATTGTCTGCATTCAAAGGGCAGTAAAAGGCTGCTTCTTATTCAGCATTTAACAAACATTTATTAAGGTCTGTTTCCTGCCAAGCATTGTGCTTGGAGAATGCTGAAATAAATATGGCTTAGTTTCTGCCCTTCAACATTACACACCCTTATGGTTCCTCTTATGGTTGGAAGCAATCCAGCCTCCTGGGGAAAAAGGATGGAAAAAATCAGAACTGAGGGGCAGATACACCTATTCAGTGTGACCTACCTCCTCCAGGCAGCCCTCCCTCTCTCCCTGAAGTCATGTCCAAAAGGAGGACACAGCTTATGGACCAAGGCTTAACTCATCATAAATATATAGGAAATATGCGAAATGTAATCAGCCATCCTTAGGCCTCCTAAAAAGTCAGCTCTTTGAATCTGAGTATGGAGGCTACTCAATAAGAAGATCATAGGAAATAATTGTCTGTTAGTGCACAAAGTATAAGAGACCCCCTCTTTTCCCTGTGGCCCCTGGGTACACACAGAAGATTTTAAAGTTCAGAATTTAGCTTCCCATTCTTTGTACCATTCATAAACTGGAAATTAAATGTTAGCAGTGAATCCAGGAAAATAGAAGATACTTCAAAGAAGGAAAAGCAGGGGAATGAACTGCACCTAAGCAGTATGTCACCTGGTTGTGAGCTGTTGTTGGATATATTCTGCTGAAGATAACAGAGATTATTACCTGATAACCCATTCTGGAGGTGGAGGGTATGGAGGTGGGCCATTCCTTTTGGGCCGATGATGGAAGTAGGAGAAGGGTGCAAGAAGATCAAAAGGGGATCCAGGACCACAGGATTGAGAGAATTGTAATATATTTTAAGGTCTTTAAAAAATTAATTATAGGAGGGTGCTACGGGAGAGGAAGAAGGGAGATATGCAACTAACATTTCTTAGTTTCTTCTGTGAGTGACATACCTTGCTTTTGTATTTATATTTTGGCATTTTACATATGTGATTTCATTTAGTTTTAATTACCATGTACTATTACTTATTTTTAACATATGTTCTGCTGTGTCATCTAGATTCTATTAAATTTTCAAGACTTTTTTTGTAATACTTAAAAAAGTGTTAATTATACATTTCCATTTCAGAGCTTCAGGGAAAATTGGAAATGAAATCAGACATTTAAATAAAGCTGGCCTGGGTGAATATAATCTGGAAGAATAAGGATTTTTTTCCCCAAAGCCCTCCAATCTCTATTGTTGAGATCTATGTCATCGTAGAAGCATAGGATGTTAGTGATTTTTGAGTGTAAATTCCTCATGTAATAGCTAAGAAAACTGAAGCCCAGAGAGGGTAAAGTACTTGTATAACCTTATTCAAGGTCATACAACTAGAAAATAACAGAGTCAGAAATACAACTGAGGTCTCCTGACTCTTAGGCAAGAGATCTTTTATTGCACCACTGTATAATTACATCCCTCATAGATCTTCTGGCAAATATGGAAAAATTAAAAACAGTCATTGTATCAAATACTGTCCTAAGGCTGGGGCTTTGGCAAAACAAATATTCAACACATTGGTTCCCTTCTCACAAATTAAGTTTCTCCAGCACATGCCTTGTTTTAATTCCAACAAAGAATGCATGCTATTGACAGCTCCAGTCTCTCCAATTTCTTCTTCCTAAGCCTTCCTTCTCTGCCTTGTACCCCTACCCCCATCTCAAGAATGGGACTGATAAGTAGAACTCTGCAGTATGGATCAGGAACACATAAAGCCTGAGGCAAGTAAATAATCAACTTGCTAGGGGATCCTTTCCACCCTAAGAGGCTTCAGGAAGCTGCCTCTCTATCCATACCCTTTCACAGAAGGAGAGTTCCAGAGACAGGACTTTCTGTTTATGGGGGATCCCTCTCTGGACATCTAGTTAGTGGATCTGGGACATCATAATATCATCATTCTTTCTGAGATAAGTGCTGTTCTAATACTTTGAAAATGGTCAAGAGCTCTTCATTTATGTTCTTCCCTCAGAGATAGCATACACACTCATTATCTGATAGGAAGAATGGGTTTCCCATCTAAGCAAGTGACTTAGAGAATGCCAGCCTGTTGACATTCAACAGGCTTTGACTCACTAATTACTTTTTGGAAGGTAGAGTTAAGTGCACTTGTGTGGCCGAAAAAGCAGAGATTTTTTTAGTATATGATTTCATTTATATAAAATGTTCAAAATAAAGCAGGGATTTTTGAGGCCAGGCAGACCTAGATGCAAATCCCAGTGCTAGGAGTTACCAGATGTGTGATTTTGGGCAAGTTTCTTGAATCTCAGTGTGCTTATCTGTAAAATGGAGTTAATAGTTTCTTCTCTGGGGCTATAAATATTGAATACTATTGTAAAGCCCTTTGTAGAGTGCTTAGAATATAGTAGGTACCCTCAAAATGTTTATTCCCTTCTGTCTGCCCGGTAATGTAAGGATTATAAAAATTTTTGGATTAGAAAGAATAATTGTGAATGGTCCAATGGGGAGAGAGAAGGATTTTTTTCCCAAACCTATTTTTATCCTGTCCTTACACAGGATCTTTCTCTTGTTTATTGACCTTTGCCATGAAGCTTTGACCTTCCTTATGAATAATAAACACACAATGATTCTGTTAATGTTTTCCAACCAGTGACCTGTTGGGTAATCAGTATTGTAATGCCTATTGCATGCTGCCCAGAGTGTATTATCTGCCTGGTCAAACATTACTGGTCAAGGTCCAATCCATAACACATTATCTAGGATAAATTATTTATAACCCTAACTCACTTTAGAAGTGGACCTCATCTGTGATCTGATTAACATAACTATAAAACAACTATAAAACACCTGGAGATTTTTTTTTAAAAGAAGCACATTTAGTAAAAGTAGGAGAAAATGTTGAAAAGGCCATTCTGCAGAACATATTAATCCACACAACTCTTTTCCCTTCTTCTTCTTTTTTTTTTTACAGATACTTTACAGTTATAACAGATAGAGAGAAATTATGTACTAATAGTGCTTAGAATCTGGGCAGGACAGCAGATAGAACAATTTCCCAAACCTTCAGTACCTAGTTTCTGAAGCCATGGTTAGAAACAAAAAGCTGTTTAAATGCTGTGCATAGTGATTAAGCACTCTTCATTTACCTTCATTTTGTAATTCTCTTATTCAATTTCAGAATCTTCCAAATTTGTTGAAAACTGTAAACCAAAATATCCAAGAATCTCAGCGAACCACAAGCAGCATAAACAAAGAAAAGCACACCAAGGCACTCTAGAATCAAATTTCTGAAAACCAGTGATAAAGAGAAAATCTTAAAGATGAGACTGATGACTGGTTTCTTTTCAAAAACAATGCAAACAAGAAGATGATGGGACAGCTTTAAAGCATCAAAAAAAATGCTGTCATCCTAGAATTTTATATCTAATGAAAATTCCTTCAAAGATAAAGACAAAAATAAAGATATTTCAGATAAACTAAAATCAAGAGAATTAATTAATAGTGAATTATCAATGAATGAAATGCTAAAGGAAGTTCTGCAGACTGAAGGAAAATGATACCAGACACATAAATTTATTCAAAAGAATGAAGAGTATCAGAAATGGTAAATATTTGGGTAAGTATAAAAAACTTTTTTTTTGTTTTTAATGTCTTTATAAGATAATTAACTGCTTACAGTGAGAATAATACCAGTATATTATGAGATTTATAACATCAATAGCTCCAAGCATCATATCCTCACACCAGCATTCCAAGCAGGGAGGAAAGGTTGGGAGCAAAAATCCTTCACCTAATGAGACTTTGTCTTTTTATCTGGGAAGCAGCATCTTTCTCAAAATACCCCAGAAGTCTTCCCTTTATGTCTTGAAATGGGTAGAGGAGGCCACTAAAAGTGTCTGCTGGGATCAGTCCTGGAAGCATAGAAATAGAATCACAGAGGCCAATTGGCACTGCTCAATTCAGCCCTATACTGGAACAAGAATATTCTGATGCAAGAACTCAGTAGTTAACTCTTGAGATGGGTCTTTGCATATTGTGGAGATGGATACATCAGTCTCTCCTTATTTAACATTTGTTTACATATTTCATTTATTTAATAGATTTTTATTGTATTGAGTGTTGTTGTCGTCTCTATAGTAATTATAGCAGAGAAAAATCAAACAAAAACCTTTGCCCTCATCATGCTTAAATTCTAGCTAACGTATCTTAGCTGAATGCAAGTAACTCCATGCTCATCAGTATTTTTTCTGATTAGAATGTGTTTCTCCTGGCTCTCAAGTAGTCCCACATCTCATTATGAATTAAGAAGTTGACATCTGCAGCCCTGCCACCCTGAAAAAGCCCAATCCCATCTGATCTCAAAAGCCAAGCAGGGTCAGGCCTGGTTAGTACTTGGATAGGAGACCACCTAGGAAGACTGGGTGCTGTAGGTGTAAACAAAAAAAAGTTGATATTCTTATTTCATTTATCAGTCTCTTGGTTAATGTGAGTCCTGCTAGGGACACAGAATCACCTTTAATAAAGTGACAAGTTTCTGAGGGCCAGTAACTGAACCCTGGTAAATTCAACAAGGCATTTCAACCCCATGAGCTGCTGTGGGAGACACAGCCACACGGCTTTCTTCAGTTATTACCCCAAGAGTACATGTTTCACCTACTTAGAATGTTTAAACTTATTTGTATGTGTGAAAGGGATACAGGAAAGAAATACTCTAAGCCTTTAAATCTATCCAAAAAAGATTGGATAGTTCTATGTACTGACATAGAACTCCTGAGATTTGTGCAATTATTTGAACTAATTGGGTTAAAGTTCATCCACAGAGGATTCAAGGTTAAACAAATTTTCTTATTGATGGACTTTTAGGTTGCTTCCTTTCCTTTTTCCTGCCATTTAAAACAATACTGTTCTGAACATTCTTGTGTATGTCCTTGAGCACAGGAGCAATAATTTATAGGGTATTTATAGGGTATTTGCCTAAAACTGAAATGCTAGGTCAAAGAGTATATGCGTGTTTAGCTTTATGAAGTAGAGCCAAATTGCTCTTTAAAGTGATTATGAAATTCACATTTCTATGAGAAGTGAATGAAAATTCTCAGCACTCTCTGTCCTCACCAACAGTTGGTATTTTCAGACTTTTTGGTTTTTGCTTATCTGATGGGTATGAAATGGTATTTTATATGGTTTGTATTTGATTAATGTGATGTTAATCTTTTTATATGTTTATTGGTCATACATTTTTCTTCTACTTGAATTGCCAACCCATGACTTTTATTCATTTTTGATTGGCTTCTTTATCTTTTTCATATATATTTGTAGTAACCCTTTTAATAATTTATTATTCTAATTCCTCACCCCTATTTTTTTGATATTTTTGTTGCAGACATGTATCAAATCTGTGGCTAAGATATTATTTTTTATTAATGGTCTCTTTGGTCATATGAAAAATTTTCAATTTAAAGTAGTTAAATTTATCAATCCATTTTGAACTAAGACTATGTTATTGGGTACAAGCAAGTTCAGAACTTTTATGTTTTCATGGTAAATTTTTCCTATTCTTTTATTTGTTTATCTTTATAGTTTTTTTAAAATTTAAAGTCCATTTTAATGAAATAAATACAGTTAATACATCTTTATTTTTGTAAGTATTTACCTGATATATCTTTTCTTCCAATCCTGACTTTTGACCTTATTGTATCATTATGTTGGTGCAGTTGATCATATCAAGAACAGGCCAATAGGAATGGTCCACCCCAGTGGCAGAAAATAAGGGCCCTGTAACCCTAGTACCAGCTTACATGCTTATCATTCTGGTTTTGAATTTCATGCCTACTTCTGTCCCCCATCACTTATTGCTTCCATGATTGACAGAACCAAGGAGCGGATAAGGATGATATATATGTAAGGATCTAGCCAATAAATGTGACGGACTCAGATTCACCTGAAAAGATCCAGTGAAGTAGTAATAAGTTCTAAAACTCAGTGGAAAGAAGTAGAAAATGAGTTCCCTTGTTTACTGGCTTAGATAGAAGAGTCCTAGATTAGGAAAATTAACATTCAGAGATAGGATTCTGAAATGATAGATTCTATGACATTTTGTTTCCATATGTTGGGGAGTTATTTGATGAAAACCCATTAATTAAGGTAGAATCAAGTAAAAATAACTGTGGAGTACATTTGTGCACATGAGGAAACAAACCAGAAAGGGAGAAATATTGGCTGAGGGCCCTGGAAAATGTTAACTATGTACATGAGAGGGGAACTTGAGGATTATGACTTGAGGCCCTGTGATCACTAAGTTTCTAGATGATTTTTCATTTCCCAGTTCAGTTCCCCTGACTCTGAAGAATCCCCTGATTCAAGTAATAATTGTTGTTATATGTGGCTGAGATCATGAACCTACTTTCCCAGATCTTCCCACATCATCAGTTTTTTAGGGCAAATGTGGAATACAAGACTATGCCCTCTGGTGCAGAAGGTCGCCACTGGCTGCATGTCTGGTCATAGCCTTTTTGACCATGCTTGATAGCCATCACCTGATAGCCATTTTGGAAAGTTATTAATGTCTCTAAACCCCAATCTTCTTATCTATGAAATGGGAATAAGAGGAATATGGATCTCCTATGCTTGTTGTGAGGATTAAATAAAATAATTGAGCAATAAGTACTCAATAAATAATACTAGTCCTAATAGTAGTAGGACTCATTTGTTTAACAAATATGTATTATGTATTTTCAACATGTTAGGTACAGAGATAAGTACTTGATACATGGTAGCTATCATACTGCTATTTGGTCATTTGGTCAAGCCATATAATTCTATTAATTACAGTGTGTCAGATACTGTGCCAGGCATGGAAGTCACAGCAGTAAATAGGACAGAACCTTCATGACTCTTGATGAGCTTTTCTGGTTCTACTAATGGGACTCTGTTCTCCCTTTTGAGTTCTTTGGACTTCTTCAATGATGCCTTCTCTTCAGGGAAAAAGATCACTGTCAGATGCCTTCCTACAACATGCCAGGTTCTGGCAGACTGTAGGATGGAAGTGGGGTGTAAAAATGTGAAAATCCTTTGCTTTATAGGCAGGTAAGAGATAAGATGCTCATGATGGGGGTTTTCCTCTTCTTTTCCCTTCCCCTTCCTTTCCAGAAGAACCTAGTGTGCCAGGGAGAAAGTTATACTTTAGTACTAGGGGAAAAATTTGGCTATAATAGGGAAAAAGAATATAGATACAAAGCAACACAAACCAAAATGTCTACTCCAGCCTTCCCACAAGAAACCCAAAAACCATAGGCTACTGTCTTTTCCCAGTTCATAGGGAAAACCCAGCCCTTTAGACTGCTTTTTGTCCTTGGTCTTCAGTGGGGTATCAGTCATCCAATTCCTTTGGTTTGTTTGTATGTTTGTTTGTTTGTTTATTTATTTATTTATTTATTTATTTATTTATTTTATACATGGCAACCGTTGGTTGCCCTCACAGATTGAAAGGATCTTGTCAGCTTAAAATCCCTTATTTTTTAATTTTTACACCTGCAGCACCTGGTCTTCCTAGGTGGTCTCCCATCCAAGTACTAACCAGGCCTGGCCCTGCTTAGCTTCTGAGATCAGATGGGATTGGGCTTGTTCAGGGTGGCAGGGCTGTAGACACATCATCCAGTTCCTTTTGGATGAGACAGGCTAGAGGGTAAAAAGGATTGAAGATATCCTTGGGCTTTAATCCTACAAGTAAATAGACAAAAGAAGATAAGAAAGAGGTTCTTATCATGGTCCTCCCTCTGAGAGGTTAAACTAAAAAATCAGACCTCTCCCACTGCCAACATCAGTGTGCTCCTATGCATTATAATGCTATAAATAATTGCTGTCTCTTTTCCTACTAAATGCTCTCTTCTGTTAAACTTTTGCAGGAGATGCAGGAATAGGGATGGGGGGAGAAAAATCAGCCCTTTATGGCAATAAGAAAAACAATTATTTTTAATTTAATAGCCTCTTGAAGGGTTTAGACTAATGCATGGATAATAGACTGATTAAATTAAATTTAGGATGCTGTGGAGGATAGCTTTCAAGGTTGACATTTATCACACATTACACTAAATCACCCCTTTTCGCTGTGATGGACCAATCTTAATTAGATGGACTGTGAATATTATCTATAATGTAGCTCTTTTTATTTTTATATTATGCTCTTATAGAAGGTTCTTTAAACCCAGTTCAGCTGGTTTTTGAAGGCTGCATGAGGATCAAACTAGCCTTTGATGGTGGAAGCATTGCTTACTATTCCTTTCCCTCCATTATTAGCCTGCTCAAGAGCTGGTTTCCATCATCCAATCAACAAGATTGTAACTAGATATTGAGAATTAACCAGACTTGAAATTTAAAAGGTGACAGGCAACATCTGCCTTCAAGAAGCTTACACTATCACTGGAGTACCATGATGGACACTTAAAATAATTAAAATAATACGTGGCAAAGTATAATTAAATAATAAATTGTCAGATACAGACTTACTGAAATAGAAATTTAGAGAAAGTAAAATTTAATAATGATTACAGGAGTCAGGAAATCCTTTTAGAAGAAGCAGGACTTCAATTAGGCCCTGCAAGTCCATGAAGGGAGTACAGCAGCATCAACAGACTACAGGCAGAAGCCATAAAGTTCACAGCCTGTTTCTTTATCTGTGAAGTGAGTCAGGAAGCCAGACATGAGCCCCTTTAAGGCAGGGACTATTGTTTTCAGTCTGTGGCTCTAGCACTAAGCAGACTTTCTCTCAGAGTAGGAACTTGATATGGGTATCTTGACTTGAACAAACATGATACGTGGAGGAGATGGTTTGGATAATTGTCTACCCAGGGATAGAGTTCATGTTAGCAAGCAGTGAATCTCCCTCAGTGAGCTGGGGCTCAGTGCAGAACCATCCTGAGAGAGGCATGTTACTTGTCCCAGGGCGTGGAACTAAGTCCTCTGAGAACGCAGCAAAAACAGATATCTTGCTTATCCAATTCACTTCTGGGGACACATAGCTCTACTTGCCTTCCATAAAGAATTAATCTGGGGTGGTAAAGATGACAACACTGCTAGGTCACTCTCCTAGGAAATGAGCAACTGGGCATTGATACAGTGGTACCTGACCAGGTTCCATGGGGGCTTTTAATTAAACTACATATTTTAATTAGCCAGGGAGGAAGTTTAGTTAGAAATCTGGAAAATTCAATTTGGATAATTTAGTCTCTTTTTTTCTCAGAAGGAAGAAATCTTTGAAATGTCATTTCCTCTCTGTGGCTTTCTAGGCCATTAACCTGTCTCCTCACCAAGACTCTTCAAATACTAATGACTGAGGAATAGAGTGAAAAAATGAAATGGAGTCACTATGGCCAAGCTGCTAAATTACTAGAATCAAGTAGGTTGAGTCATGAAGAAATTATTCAGTTCTTGGAAACTTAAACTTTTGAACTATTTAGTCCTGCATCAATGCCTGGATATACATTAAACCTCCAGATAACCCTCTGTTTATCCCCTGAAGGGCTCACACATCTAGACCACCTGACATCTACCTGACATCCATTATCCAGAGCACTGGACATGACCAGACCTCCTGGCATCCATCATCTAGACTGTCTGACTGATAACCATCGTGGACCAGTCCTAGGGCTTAGAATATAAAACGGTTTCTCAAGAATGCACTTTTCACTATAAGAACTCCTAATTTTCCTTTCTTCTTGGGAACACTTCTGGGTTTTTGCCTAGTTGTGTTTCCAGTCTGAAAACCCTAAGACCTGAATAAAACTTTATCATTTCTTTCTAGCCAAAGCCTCCAGACTCTTTTGAGTTCATTTGACGTGACCCACTGGGGGACTTTATGCTTACGCTTCCTGAATCTGCAACTTTGAGCTCTGCAGAGTTTGAGGTTCTGTTCCGCAGAGGGTCACACTCTTGCCAATAGACATAGTGAAGGCTTTGGACTCCTGTGGCCAAGGAGTCACCATTTTGGCAAGGATGATTATCCTCAGTCAGCTGGAGGACGTAAGGCTGCTGCTACACAATGGGGTAGGGAGGGATGTGTGTGGAACTCATGTGTGTGTGTGTGTGTGTGTGTGCATGTCTTCTCTTCTGTTCTCTTCTCTTTTGTTCTGTTCTGTTCTATTCTCTCCTCTCCTCTCATCTCTCTTCTCCTCTCCTCCTCTCCTGTCTTCTCTGTCTCTCTCTCCACCTTTATCTCTATTATCTCATCTATCTCAGAGAAGTTTTACAGAAACTGCCAGAGCCAGGGTAAGGGAGATGGAGGAGCTGAGAAATAAATGAGGAGTGAGGAATTGTGGATAATAGGACCTGAAATCAAGGAAAAAATGGCTACTTTGAAGAGAACTTTTAGGAGTGAAGTAAGGATCTTTTTTCCTTCCAGGCTTGGTTTCTGCATCTCCACAGATGAGGCCAAACAGAAGCCATACATGATGTCCCAAGGAATGTGCTAATGAGTTGCCTATATAAACCAAACGAGGCAGTCTAACAGTCCCATAAATATCATACATAGAGATAAACCAGCTAGAATAACATCAGTGTTTCTGAAAATAAATTAAGCTAATACTCATGGCATGACTCTGTTTTTGTGTGGCCCCATCTCCAAATAGCACAAACCACAAATTTATAACTAAAAACATGTTATGTGAATTGAAACAACCAGCATAATTTTAATGTCTATAAAATATACAAATTCTCACTGTAAAGTAAGTTTCAAAAAATTGCATGCACCCTGAAGCATGACCTTTTGCAGATATGGTGACATATGTTTACAGCTTTGTTCCCTCTATGGTTATACATCCTGGTACAACCAAATATATTGAGGTACTTGTTGGTTATCCTTGGGCTGAGGAATGGCAAGGTTGTTTCATGCACTGGCCCAGCTGAATGGGCTGCCCTGGGCTCTGAAGGGAGGGCTTTATTTCCCAGCTGGGATAGTAGCAGTTGGGTGGTATGAAAAAAAAGTGATGGAAAGTGAGTGGGCAAGGGAATGAAGAGAAATAGGATATAGAGTGTGGAGTGAATGGAAGGGAACTATATTTGTTGAAGAAAGTGGGTTAAGTGGGAGGGAGGATGAGTATGACAGAGTGAAGAATTATTGGAAGGTTAGGCATGAGTAGGGGAGATACCCATTGAAATTCTACCATTTAAGCCCTACTTTATTGGAAGACATATCTTTATTGAATATGACACTCTAAAATGAAGATGCCTTATCCTAAAGATGCCCTCTGATCCCATGTCACTAATAGTATAACATGTTTTAAATATTTGCCATTTTTAAGCAAGAAGAAATTGTTAGAGGAAAAACCACTGCTGAAGACAAATCTTTCAGCACTTGGATTTTAGGAGCAGTTATAAAAGTGGAGCTGATGAAAGGTAGGGAAAGTGATGAAAATCACTGCTATTTTGAAATCACCTAGCCTGGGTTTTGCTTCTGTTGCAAGTGGGTAAAATACCAAGATCTCTTGCACAGATCATTAGTCTTTCCAGTTTTTTCTTTAAGGTTTAGGGGAAAAACATCTTTCCATTGTTTCCTTCCCCTCCTAACCTTATATCTTTTTGTATAATCTATAATATGATTTTTTAAACAGTGGTTTATCTTAATAAAATTATAGCATGAATTAATTTGTTTGAAAGTTGATGACAAAGTTTTCCAAGAACATTTTCTACCTGAATTAGATATCCAAATATATATATATAGTTCAGCAGCCCAAGGAAAGATATTTTTCATTCATATTACCAGATCAAACTGACAATGCCTATCATTAGGTTTTGTTATTTGATTTTATTTTTCTCCTTGTAATAATGGCATTGATAATATGTATCTGTCAATGTACAATTATGTGTCATTTCTTTTAATGATACGTTTGGTGCTAGCTCTGTTACCCTGAGACTATATCAAAATAGAACTAATGGAGCATAACAGGAAACAATAAAGATGACATAGAGAATTTGTTAATTAAGAACAGTGATTCTCACCACTATACAACTTTTGCATGTTTCCTGGTCTGATTTTGTAACCACTTTGCTTCTATCCCTGCTATTCAAAATTTGGTATTGCATATATGCTTTACAATAATAACAACAGACAGAAATCAGGGTTGCTAAGCTATTATAAGAATTTTAGGCATGCTGCCAGTTAAGATAATCATAGACATGTGGATGAATGCTGGGTTGGCTAGGTTTTAGCTGGGATTCTCTGAGGTACAACTAAGATATGTGAGCTAAGTGGTGAGATCATTTTTTCCCCTCTTTTAATAACATCTGCAGATCAGTTGCTTGGTACTCCTTTTTTTAGAAGTGGTCCATATCTGCATCTGAGTGGCTAGTTTTGGAAATAGCCATGTTAGTAGATCCTGACTTGGCCATGAGTCTGGGTGAGGAGGTTCCTGGTAAGTCAAATGGGCCGATCATATGATCTTGTCCTGCTGCTGCAGTTGGCCAGTCCAGTGGTGTATATTTGATCCCAAATGGGCCAATGAATCTCTTCTGAGGACTTTTGTACTTGAGATACAGATTTTTGAGTCAGTCTCTACATATGTGGCTGTAATTGTAAGATGTAAAGTTCATGAGTTTCTTTTGTCATGTGGAGAAAGCCATTATACAGAGGAAAAAGAATGAAGCCAGAGTGCAAAGGAAAGCAAACAAAAGCAATGGAGAAAAGGCATTTTTGTGGCATTGAGTTCCTGGTTCTAGCTGCTTCAGTCTGTATGAATACTGTTTATACACTGATAAGAATGTGTCTGGCTGGAAGGTGACTTGATTGCACAAAAAGTATAAACTTCCTCTGCCTATTATTATATTATCTATGTGACCTGAAAAATTCCCTTGAACTTACTTAATTTTTCTCCCTGAGCCTCCCATAGCCTTAACCAGAGGTCAAGTAAAAACAAAAGCAGAATATAATTCAATAAAATACTTATTGCACTGTGTTAGGTGTGGTAGACTGTAAAGTATAGCTGACGTAAAGCAAAACAAAACCATCACTGAAAAAGTACAGTTGACATGAACAAAAATAAAAGGGGGATCCTTGCAGGCCAAAAGGAGTCTTCTGGATGTGGAACTGAGGAAAGCAGGGAGACAGGTAGCCAGCAACGAGAAAGCCAAAGACCATGTTTCACTTGTAATTTACCAAGTGATTTTTTAAAAAGCCAGCTTAATTAAAATTAAAATTGACATTTTTTTTTTACTAAGCATGGGGTACCAGAAAAAGCATACGATATGAACCCTGTTTCTTAGGAAATTACCATCTTCAGGGGCAAAGCAAGAACTGCATATATTCTGGAAAGATTCCCTCTCATTACCTTGCTTTATTTTAAGACTGCTTTACCACGTTGAAATATTTGCTAACTTGCTTGCCGACTTATTTTCCTTCCCTGTAGGATAAGTCCCCAAGGAGCAGGGATTTTTACCTATTTTGCATCCCAAGCATCTACAAAAGCGCCTGGCGCACAGCAAAGAGCTCAATAAAAGTTCATTGAATGAAATGGAGAATTAGGGTTTAGGGTAAAATCACCTTAACGCTATGGCCTTGAATTTCTCTGAGCCGGCCAAGATCTCCCAACTTTTCAACACTAGGGGGCAGGCCGAAATTAGAAGAGGTACAATTTTTAGCCTTTAGGTCAGTAGTTCTCAACCTATGCTTACGTTAGCATCATCTACGGAGCCTTTGTCTAAGGGCCAGACCGCAACCCTGACTAAATCAGAATCTCCTGGGAGTGGGGATAAGGCATCAGTATTTTGGAAAGCTGCCTAGAAGGTTGCAACGTGCAACCAAGGGCAAGAACCATGGACTGGGGACCAAGGCGTGTGTGTGTGGGGGGTCAAGGTCGCGCAGCCTTGAGCTAAGAGAGATAACGGAGACATGCTCTAAGGCCTTGGCCGCATCTTGCCTTCACATCACATCCTGGCTGTGCTGCGTGGTGCATTTTTTTTTTTAATCAACAATGGCGGGGACAGGCGGGTCCGCCAGTTAGTAACTCGCTCCCCACTGCTACTTCACAGAGATGACTCCAGCTTCCCGCCAATGAACTGGGCTTCAGACACAGCTTTGCCCCGCCCTTGGCAGTTAGGCCCCACCCCCAGGCAGCGTGGGTAGGTAGGGGTCCCGCCCTCCGGCGGTTTCACTTTGAGGGTGCGGTCGTGCCGAGTGAGTTCTGATCCCGCGCAGACGCTCGGGCTCATTCTCGCCCTCGCCCTCTCCATTGCCTCTATTTACCTTCGCCGACGTGCGCGGGGGTCACGGGTCTCTGGTCTCGTGCGCTGCGGCAGAGCGCGATGAGGCGGGCGGCGCTTCGGTAAGTGGTCAGGGGACGCCCACGCCCGCTCTCCGCGCTGCTAGCGGGCCCAGGCAGAAGAAGCCGGCCCACAGCGGGTGATACTAATGCCATGGGCATCTGGGTAGAATGTGGGGCCGGATGGGAAAGGGCGTCCTCCTACTGCGACCTCGCCCGGACGCGGGCCTGCCGGCCTAGGGTGGGGCACCGCGCTATTCACTTAAGCGTCTTCTGGCACGGAGTGTGATATTAAAAGCAAAGCACTTTTAAGGGAGGAAGTTGGGTGTTCCCTGAAATTCCTTTCTATTTGCTCATCAGAGGTGTGGATTAGGGGTAGCCCTTTGTCAGAAAGCTAATATTTAGAGTTCCACGTTATTTTTCAACCCATTGCACTTCTTTGGAGAGCATTTTTAGGTTAAGTTCTAGACTTGCTTGGAGTCAGACTTAAGTGTGTTGTAATGTGGACAGAGATTGCAGAGTACCTTCTAAGCTCTCAGGACCACGGGACTGTGTGACAAAGACCCCTGGTGCAGATTACCTTAATGAGCAGCAAGACCCTGTAAAGCGAGGGGGAGTCCTTGATTGGGTCACATGGATGAAGAGGATGCCATTTTATATATTTCGTCATCCCAGTTTGCCCAGTTAAGGCCTAAGGCCTTGGACTCCAAGGCATGCCTGGCTCTCTCCTAACCTTCACGGGAGCATTCCAGCTGTCTCAAGTTCTTTCTGCCTGGTTGGGTCCTAGGGTCCTAACCCCTGTTCCAGCTTCTGGAATCATCCCACTGCAGGTGAGCGAGCCACCCCTGGTGTGGCCCACAGTGCTTGACACTCATCTCCATCAATTCTCTTGGGGATCCTGGATCTCTCACTCTCCCTATGGATCTTGCTATCAGTTGAAAAAGGTACTTTCTCTGTTTATTGTTTACAGTACTTAAATAAAAAAATATTTCATTACAGTCTCTGAAGACAGGTTGAAAGTCATTCTAAGAAGGGCCACAGTTGGTTTTATCTTGCATTGAACATGATGTGAAAGGTCTTCTGCAAGATCCACAGTCTTGTCCATGTGTTTTTTCCAAGGAAAAGTTTCTTGATCTCTCCTCTACCAATTTGGAAGTCCTCTTTCTTTGTACTGAACTCCCATAAACTTGCTTTCCTTTCTTGAGTCCTGTTGAACCTTAAGCAGGTACTCTTAGCATCTAGTGAGAGAAAGAGTCCATCAAGGAATGGTGGGCAATCTTTGTAGCTTATTTTTTCCCCACACTCACAAAAGTGTCACCTGAATTCATTTAGTCTCTAAATTGAGGCATTCCCTCAGAGTGAAAGGCATGAGTGACATTGCTTGTTTTTGTACTAAAAATTTCCCAGACACTCATCCTAAGCTTGGGACCCAGAATAGAGCCAAGACACGTCTGTTTATGCCTTCAGGTGATTTCTGTGATTCTCTAGGCAAGGCATGGAAATATTGGGCTCCTTGGTTTCCTTTCATTGGAAAGGGTCAGTGAGTCCTAGGGGCCTGAGTCTTAGGGGCCTGAGTGTCCCAAAACTGTCATGACAGTTTCTTCTAAAGGCCTAGTAGGGGTTTTGCTCTAAATTCCTGAGGGCTTATCAGGGAATAAACCAGTAACCCTGAGGTACTGAGGTTTTGAGTAGTGATTTAGTCATTCTTCCACTCCCTCCACCTCAGTGCTGCATGAAATAGCTGAGATTGTGAAAAGAGCAGCTGCTTGTGTGTGCCTGTGCATGAGAGGGAGAGAGAGAGGGAGGGAGGGAGGGAGGGAGGGAGAGAGAGAGAGAGAGAGACAGAGGGAGAGAGAGAGTTTGAGATTGAGAGATTGAGAGAGATTTTGAGATTAAGATTAGAAGAACTGGGCTCAATTTAGTTTACTGACACTGGGAAAAAGTCATCTAATTTCTTTGGGTCTCAATTTCTTCAGGAGGTTGGTCTGAATCCAAATCTTTTAAATATAGGGGCCTGTGGGGTTGTCAAAAGGGGGTGGTCTATGGATCTATATACCATTTTGTATGTCACTAAAGTGAACCCTGCCCCATCGAATGAGGGCCCACGGTTTTCATCAGATTACCAGTAGTTAGGATACCAAATTGTAGTGAAAAATTACCATAAGATGAATGTTCACAAGATAATAAAAAATTATTATACCAATACATGCTTAGTATAGTCAACAGTTTTTTAAAAAGCATTCAAATTATGCCTTTGTTGTTTACAGGGATATATTTCCCTATTTCTTAAGGTAGTGTGCAAAGAATAGGGCTGCAGGACCACAATTTTCTATATAATTTGGCCCAAGTGTTACTCTATATTCATCAACTCTCTTTACTGTAGGAGTTAGACAGACATGAGGAACAGGAGTGAAGGCCCAGTTCTGTAACCATAGAAACCTTCCTTGATGACCTTCCTTAAGGATCTTCCAGAAACACTGCCCCTTTTAGGCTTATAAATTAACCCAAATATTAGGACCATAAAAGCTGCTGACCTAACAAGCCACAAACGGGCTTGTGTAGAAAGTACAACCCTAACCTGCCCCAAACCTCAGCCTTATTATACCATCTTAATATGACTATGCCTGGAAGTTCATGAATCTAATTATAACAGATTGAATTCTGGGTAAGCACATGTGCAGTAGGCAGGGAGTTATATGGCAGCCAAATGTCAATCAAAATGACATCATGTGCCAGTCACCTAAGAATGCCTTTGTAACCACCTATGGCAGCCCTAATATAATACAGACTTTCCCACTTCTGCATTGTTACAGCCCTCTTTGCTGAAAACCTGCTTCTCCTTTGGAGTGTACTCTTTTATCTTTTCACCTCCCAAATTACACGAGGCTACAGGCTTCCTTAGTGTGGCCTGTCTCCTACTAAGATATACTTTTAATAAATATTACATTTCATAACTCTCACTGTGCTGGAATTGTCTCTGCATCAGCAAAAATAACCAAGAATCTCCGGTATTACCGGGGCAGTGCCGGAGTTCAGATAGCCGTGATGGTAGCATTACCATCTCCATTTGAGTCTCATTCAGAGATGTTCTATCATAGGGCTAATGTGTTTTGAGAACTTGTCAGTGTACTAGGCACACACCTAAGGGTTTAACATTCGTTAACATCTTTATCCTTATGACGGTCCTATAGGATAGGTACTATTATTATACCCATTTTACAGATATGGAAACTTAAACTTAGAGAGGTTAGATAACTTGCCCAAGGTCACTCAGCTAACTAACAACTTGGTCAGGATCTTAACAGCTATACAATATGGCCTCTCAGGCAGGATGGAATGGTTTTCCTTATTCTTCAGAAAATGCTGCTCCTTAGGGTAACAAAACAAAAATCCTTGTGTATATATATATTTACCCAAATATGTGAGGTCAGTTATATAACTCCTATTAGTTTGTAATGAGTATTTAAAATATTTAATCACTCAGAATCAGATCTCATTTCTTATCCTTAATATAATTGTTAATATATTGAGGGCATGATTTCTTTTCCTTTCAGCTAGTAGTAGCAGTGGAAAATATTAGCTTTGTCCAGTGCCCTTTTTAAAACTTTCTATGTTCAGTTGCAGAATGCTAGGATTTGAGATGAAAGGATGAAGAACTACATATCCTGTTTCCTTCAGTAAGGGATTTGAACCTCCGGAAAATATGTAGCATGAAGGAATGAGAAAAAAGGAAAATTTAAATCCTGTTCTGAACAAATGCAAATTAGGTCAAGAACAAGAAGACTGAAACATTAATATACAAATAAAAGTACAGATGTAGAAAATTTATAATGAAAAAAAAAGATCTAAAAAGATAGAAGATTGTTAGCTATGTGTTTGAAGAAGAAACACAAAACCCAAACCCCAGACACTCCAGTAAGCATTCTGGGTGTAGTGGACCAGCAGGGATTGTTTCACAGCCAGTGTGATGACTGGATGGCTAAGGAATTAAATTGCCCATTGAGCATGTGCTCATATTTATATGTTCTTTACAGTTAGATTAGTTGGTCTAGTGAAAGGACAAGGATTTGTTCTAGCAGCACAAGTGTCTAGACTACATGTAAATCTTACCAAATATTTTTACTGAGACTTTCTCCAAATGCTATAATTCAGAAGAGAAATCTATAGTAACATTTGGTTCTAAAGAAGATGAAAAATATATGTTTTTAGGAGGTAGTCATCACTTATTCTGGCATCAAGTAATAAGAATTTACTAGTAACTTGAGCTGAAATGAGTAACAGTATTTAGGGTTCATGACATCTTCAATGCCTTGCCTTCAGTTGTGCTCTCAGCTGATCTATTTGTCTATCCCTGATATTATGTGTGTTTGTTATCCCTAATATTATAGTGTATGGTTAGGAGTAAACACTTAAAGCAACAGCGAATCAAAACCCACATAAATATTTTGGCAGAATAGGTTAGGCACATTTGGATAAATAGCTTTTATTTTATTTCATTAGGGATTAGGAAATTTCTGCCTAAATCCCATAAATGCTTTGAGTCTGGGAAGGATTAATTCTGTTTTCAAAGTTGATTAATTTATAATTGGATTTAGCTTATTCATTGAGGAGATATAATGTGATAGTAAAGAACAAAATAAATGTTCATAATATACTCAGCTGTTTACCAAATCAATTATGGGCTTCTGAAGCTAATAAACTAGAAAGAACAAGAATAAATCTATTAAATCTGGTTGATTATTTATTTTGTAGATAGTTACCTAATTGATCTCTGCTCTTAAATGTTTACTCTAGTTAGATGATTTATGGTGTAGCCTCATGCAAATATATATATACTTGAGAAACAAGTACAGACCACTACAAGACAACATACAATACAGTCATGTGCCGCTTAACGACAGGGGTAGTTCTGAGAAACACATTGTTAAGCGATTGTGTTGTTGTGAACATACTTACACAAACCTAGATGGTATAACCTACTACACTCTTAAGCTATATGGTATACCGCTGTTGTATATGCAGTCTGTTGTTGACCGAAACGTTATGTGGCACATGACTTTATGCTAAGATTATGGGATCGCCAAGTACTCTGGGAGGAGCACAGGCATTTAGGCTTGCCAGAGAAGAAGCCATGGAACCTACTATAAGAGTGTTTTTTTCCTTTTTTTTGTAGGCTTTCTACCTTGAACAGGGAACTGCTTACTCCTGGAAGAAGACTGACTCAGGGATCCCAGAATCCTGAGAAGCAGAGAGTCTTCCATATTCATGAAGGCAAGCATGGGTGTTTGCTTCTTAGATCCATGTTGAGAAAAAACCTGTTTTATTTGTTTGGTGTATAGATAGATAGTTTAGGGGAAATGAGGCATACATAAGATAGATCTTTTATAAACTCATTTATAAAGTGACCTGAATAACTGTGGGTAGAGTTTCTGGGAGCCTTGAGAATGGAGCTTTTTTAGTTAAATAATTTCCACTTCCTGTGTATAGGTACTGAAGGGGAATGTGTGGGAAAAAGAAATCTGTTTCTGTATAAGTAAGTGATGGGCCCTTCAGTTGTTCCCACTAAACAATCTTGGTCTACAGTTTTGTTAGAAGGACCCTGTTTAATTCATGCTTAATTGAAGTTAATTTCAGTTACTAATCTGATATGTAAACTATGAATGTCTTTATCATTTTAGGAGTATTTATTATAATTACAATTGTAACTTCTTTAAAGGGTGCAAATATAAGGTTTTAAATACAATTTAAAATTCTTCTTCATCCTCAGCACCAGCCTTTTTTTTAACATTGACTAAATTAGTAATGATCATTTCATGTCTGTGAGCATCAGTAGGCTGTGTACTGTTCTGTATACTTTCTGTCCATTCTTTTATTCAAGGAGCTCAGGAGGAAGAAAAACAGAAATAAGACTAATTTACTAATGGCTCTTGTAGTTTTCTATGAGTTAATTATAATTAGAGTTTGCACCAAATTTATGGTCTATAACAATTGTTTTATAGTAAAATCGACTATCTTTTTCACAAAAGTTAAAGTGCATGTTAATATACCCATATTTGGTTTTGATCCATTAGTTATTGAAGGACCGGGGATTGTTGTAGTTAATTTCCTATAAATGTAATATACATATTTTAAAATGCTAGAAAAAAACTATATGAACTCAACATATTATTTGAAATCCTATAGATTGATTTTTTAGATTTGGATTACTACTGCTTATCTAATTTATTTTCCCTTTATCCATATAGCATGTTCACCTATACACGTGAACCATGGTGTGTATGGTAATTAGTATCAACGAAGTGCTTAATTCTTTCTTTTGCAATAATCCTTCAGCTTTTGGGCAGTGGACATTAACTAAAATTAAATCGCATTCTTTGCTATTCCTTGGTTTATATCTTTGCTTCATTTTTCTGGCTTAAACTTTTATAACAATTAGGCTATATTAATAAATGAAAAATGAATTAGAATTATACTCAGATTTGCATCACAAAGGGACTCCTCCTGACACTTCTATAGCCTCATCCCTTTTTTGTTTGTTTATATAAATCCTAGTGCTTGCTTCAGGATATTCTTTTCTGCATTAAGGAGACAACTGTTGTTTCAGGTTTTCAAGAAGCAGAGGCCTCTCTGATCCTTTCTTGGAGCTGTTTTTGTGACCTTAAATGGAAATTCATGATTCTTTAAAGCTTTTTTTTCCTCTGGCTTTATTGAAATATAATAGACATTTAGTCACTCATATTTACATTGTACGATTCAATGAGTTTTTTTTATTATAGTTGACATTCAATAACATATTAATTTCAGTTGTATAGCATAGTGATTAGAGATCTGTATAATTCACAAAGTGATCATCCCACTAAATCTAGTACCCTCTTCCCCTTACATACTTATTACATTAATAACTCTTTTCCTTATGCTACACTTTATATCTCCATTTCATACCTATCCATTTGGATTTCTTAATCCCTTTGATCTTTTTCACTGTTCCCTCCAACCCCTCTCCCTTCTAGTAGCCCTCAAAATATTCTCTGTATCTATGAGTTTATTTCTGTTCTTGTCATTTGTTTTGTTCTTTAGATTCCACACATATATGAAATCATGTGATATTTGTCTTTATCTGATTTACTTCATTCAGCACAATACCCTCTGGGTCCATCAAGGCAATATCTTTTTCCATCCCCTTCCTTTTAGTCTGTGTGTGTCTTTTAATCTGAAGTGAGTCTCTCATAGGCAGCATATGTAGGGGTCTTGTTTTCTTATCCATTTAGCCACTCTGTCTTTTGGTTGGAACACTTAAATCTTTTCTACTTGAGGTACTTGTTGATAGGAATGTAGTTATTATCATTCTTTCTTCATGTTTTGATACATGTTTTTTCTTCTTAGAGAAGTCTCTCCAACATTTCTTGTAATACTGGTTTGGTGTTAATAACTTTCTTTAGCTTATTATTGTCTGAAGAACTCTTTATCGGTCCTTCGACTCTAAATGATATAGCTTTGCTGGATAAAGTATTCTTGGTGGTAGATCCTGGGTTTTCATTGCATTAAATAATTTGTGCCATGCCCTTCTGTCCTGCATAGTTTCTTTTGAGAAATCAGCTGCCAGTCTTATGGGTTCTCCCTTATAGATAACTAACTGCTTTTCTCTTGCTGCTTTTAAGATTTTTTTTTTGTATTTAACCTCTGGCATTTTAATTATGATGTGTCTTGGTGTGGGCCTCTTTGGGTTTATCTTTTTTGGGACTCTGAGTTTCTTGGAGTTGTATGTCTATTTCCTTCACCAGGTGAGGGAAGTTTTCCATCATTATTTCTTCAAAACTCTCTTCAACTTGTTTTCCTTCTGGTACCCCTAAGACATGGATATTTTTACATTTATTTGTGTTCCAGAGGCTCATCAAATTATTATTATAGTCTTGGCTTCTTTTTTCTTGCCATTCTGATCGAGTGTCCTTGGCTTCCCCATCCTCTATAATGGTGGTTCGATCCTCTTCTTTATTCATTCTGTTGATTCCCTTTAATACTCTTCATCTCAGATAATGTGTTCTTTATTTCTGACTGGCTCCCTTTTATACTTTCCATTTCCATTTTAATATTTTTTATCTCTTTGTTAAAGTTCTCACTGAGTTCCTCTACACTTATAAGTTAATTGAGCATCTTTATAACCAGTTTTGAACTCTGCATCTATTAGATTACTTGACTCCTTTATATCTGTATCTGTGTTCTGTTTTGTCATATGGTTTCTGCTTCTTTGTCTTCCCATTTTGGCTGCCTTTCTGTGTCTGTTTCTATGTACTAAGCAAAGTTCTTAAGTCTCCCGGTCTTATTAGTGTGACTTTGTGTAGTAGGTGTCCTGTGGCACAGTCCTGAGAGGCGTTCAGCTGCAGGCCATGTTTAACTTCAGCCTATGCTCCTCTGGGGCCACCTGTTAAGATTTAGCAAGCAATCCACAGATGCTGAGCTTATAGTTGCCTCAAGAGGCCATGCCAGAAACTGTAGTCAGCTGCCACCAGAGTGGGCCTTGGAAGTGGCTCAGCAAAGAGCACCTGACTAGCTGAGGACACAACTGGATGTGCCTTGGGTGGGGCCGCAAGTTGGGGAAGGTAGAGTTTTAGGAAATCCTCTGTGTGGAGCGACCTCTGTTATTCAGTTTGATGATGTCTTAGCTATGGTGGTGCTGAGTTTGCGCATTGGGATGGGGGTGGGCTTAACAGAGGAACAGTGGATACTATGGGCACTTCTGTACAGAGTGAGTCTCACCTTGGCCCTCACTCCAACAACTTGGTGTCCCCCTGTAAGTCCTTGGTGCCCCCGCACCACTCGCAGCAGCTGACCCAGCACTAGTGCTCAGAACGAGGAAGTCTGTCACTGCAAAAGTCCGTTCGGGACATAGCCCCTTTAAGAGGCGTCTGCCTCTGTCTCACTCAGCCACTTCGGATTGGACAGCCTTGTGTCTCCACTCCTTCCTACCATTGCAGGGTGATTTCTTACTTCTCTCCCTAATTGTAGTGGTTCTGTTCATCTAGTTCTTTGGTGACTTTGCTTGCTATTTGTTCCATGTTTCTATCACAACTTTGATTCAGGATGAACAAAGCCTCTGTCATCTATGCCATTTTTTCTCTTTAAAGCTTTTGAGTGTATGAATTGTTTTTCAGCATTCTTGAGCTTGTTGCCGTAATCCAGTTCTCATATTTCTTATTTCATGGAATGACCTCTTTATTTTTGTTTCAGTTCGAGATAAGTTGCGGGGGATAGTAGGAGCATCTACAAACTGGAGGTATGCACTTTTGTGTGTTCATTCATTCTCTCATCCCTAAAGTGGTATGCTAGGCATTATTTAAGCTCAGTGGATGGTCCCATTGTTGGGGGTGGGGTTCAGAAATGGGTTGAGAAGTATTTTTTTTACTTGAGGGAGAATATCAACATTCCGACATATTCATCTGTTAATACATTGTCTCATAAAATGATGTGATTTACACATACTCTACATTTTTCAAAGTGTAATCAGGTATATTACTTCACTGCTTCTCAACAAAACTTGTGACATGTTTATGGTACGTGTTCTCATCTTTCTTTCTGTTTTTTTTACATTTGTTGAAACTGAAACTCAGATCAAATGATTTAAGTGTCAGGGTTTGAGACTTGAACCCAAGTTTCTTGGTTTTTCTATTTTATGCATCCTGACTTCTTCATTGCTTCTTGTCAGGTTCCCATACAATCTTTGTCTTTCACTCAGTATTTTCCTGATGTAGAATAGAATAATCTCTCTCTCAGTGCACAGAATTTTGAGACTAAAGTGAGATAAAAAGAAACAGCACAAGTGATCACTTACATACAATAATCTGTTGTTAGTATAGAAATTATCTAATGACTTCTTAACTTTTTATGTGAAAATTTGAATTTACTGAAAAGTGGACAAAAAGGATACCTATGTCCCGTCTGGATCAGATACTTATAAACATTTTTCTAGATTTGCCTATGTATATAGGCTGAACTATTTCTAAGTAAATTATAGGTACCATGACACTCTAGCATACATCACCAATAATAAATACATTTGTAACAAAATGAGCAGTAGTATATCTCCAACAAATGAGACATTCTGTTTGTAGTGAAATTGATAGTAATTCCCTAACAGTATAGTATAGTACTCCTCCATATTCAGAATTCCTCAGCTGTTCCTTGAATATCTTCTATAGCTTTGTTTTTAAAAAACATCAAGATCCAATAAAGAATTGCATGTTGCATTCAGTGGTTATGACTCTATTTTCCCCTAATCTACCTAATCTAGAATAATATATTTTTTTAATCCCCATGAGCTTGCCTTTAAAGAGGTCTAGCCATCTGTCTTGAATGGTTCACATTCTGCATTTACCTGGTGCCATTTAACTTGTTTCTATATCCCATATATTTTTTTGTAGGCTAAATCTTTTTGTCGGTAATAAATATTTTATAAGTGAAGCTTAGGAAGACATCTTAATTAATGATATTGTTAACATTTTAGTTCCCTATCCCCTTGTGTCTCTCTTCTTCTTAATCATCTCTTCTTTTTCTTTTTCTTTTTCTTTCCTTTCTGTCTCCTCACATTTTCTGCCTCTTTACCTTCTGCTCTGCCTTCCATACTGCTTTTGGATATACTCCATTATTCCTCCTCTGTCTCTCTTTCCTGAAATTGAAGGCAGAGAAAGAGAGCTGGGGGCACAGAGAATATGAGAACCATCAAGGTGAGAAATGGGAATATGGAGTTCAGTGGCCATATCGTTCTTTATCCCATATATATACTGTTGTGTCCATCTTTGTATTTTTAATTTGATTTCAAGTGTTCTATTATTTGAATGTACATTTTGATGAGGGTGAATATATGATTCACTTGGGTATATCACTTAATACATGTTTTTCTTATTTACTCTAAGAAATTTTAACAGAAGTTTTTAATTCTATCAAGTGGCAGGTGGAAAGGGAGGGAAGGAAGGAAGGGGAGATAAGGTAGGTCCAGACCTTCTCTTTCCTCCTTTGAGGGTACCTGACTGGCCCATATGTCACTGGAATTGCAGGGTAGCACTGCTCCCATGTTTCATGAGGCTTTTTCATCTTTTCTTCTCAGAGATCATTTGAAAATGATGGAGGAAAGAAAATTACTTCAAAAGTTTTTGGCTAAGTCACAGACTGGACTGCCACCTAGGAGAATGAAAGACAGTTATATAGAAGCACTCTTGCCTTTGGGAAGTCAGCCTGAATTACGAGAGAAATATTTGACTGTTCAAAACACCGTAAGGTAACACAGCACTATTTTTATTTGTATTATTTGTTTTTACTTTATTTCTTTCATTTATTGCAGCTTTGAGATATAATTCACACATCATACCATTCACCAATTTAAAGTGTGCAATTCTGTGGTTTTCAGTACATTCAGAGTTGTGCAACCATCATTACAATTAATTTTAGAATATTTTCATCACCCCAAAGTGTATTTTTTTAAAAAGACAATCATCATGATTTTTATGTAATCTCACTTTTCTTTATTTCACAGATTTGGCAGGATTCTTGAGGATCTTGACAGCTTGGGAGGTACTGGTATTATTTTAGTATTTCTAAGTAGAACTCACAGCTATCCATTGAATCCTATGGCTAGATAGGGCTTCTTTATTCTTTAACTTGCACACATGAGGATATTCTAAAAAAGCAGAAAAAGAAGGGCATCTGCTATCTCATGTCATAATTTTCCCCCAAAATGTAGCTTCCTATTTAACAGTTATAATATGATTAATCCTTTCTAATAACTTTAGAAGCCTTAAACTTATAGAAAAGTTGCAAATAAGCGCAAAGAAGTGTTCTTCCCTGAATGATATGGGAATATGTTGCTGACATGCACATCACCCCCAAATATTTTTATGTCTGTTGCCTACAAACAAGGACATTCTCCTACATAACCACAATACAACCATCAAATGAGGAAATAACACTGGGACATTAGACTATTCAGTCCTCAGACCCCATTCAACTTTTGCTAGTGGGCCTTTATAGCAGAAGGATCCAGTTCTGAACCACATGTTGTGTTTAGTTGTTGTGTCAGGAATAGTGCCTCAGTCTTCCTGACTTTCATGACCTTGACACTTTTGAAGGTCATAGGCCAGTTCTTTTTTGAAATTTCTTTCAATTTGGGTTTGTTCGATGCTTCCGTAATTTTAAATTCAGGATGTGCATCTTTGGCAGGATTGTCACAGAAAGGATACTGTGTTCTTATCACATCTTATCAAGTGGTACATAATTCTAATTTGCCCTATTACTTTGATGTTAACTTTGATTTCTCGATGAAGGTGGTGTCTTCCAGGCTTCTTCACTGTAAAATTACTCATTTCTCCTTTGTAACTAAGTACCTTGTAGGGAGATACTTTGAGACCTTATAAGTATCCATTCCTCACCAGACCATCAATTTATTACTTTAAAATCTATAGGATGCAGGGATTTCTATTTTATTGAATGGGTTATAATATGTTACTGTCATCTATTTTGATTCTCAAATTGTCCCAGGACTGTCCCAGTCCATTCAAGCCAACTTCTGTGTTTTTTTGATGTGGCCCCATTATTCTTTGAGCACTTCTTCGCTTTCTGACACAGCAAGATGTTCTAGGCATATTTGTACTTTCCCTGCCCCAGACCTAGAATCAGCCAACCTCTAAGGAGCCCTGCTTCTTTATAATGGAGAATGATATTTAGAAATCAAGATCTGGGTGCTGGGAGTGGTCGTTGCTGCTGGGGTGTGACTGCTCCCACACCCTTTCAGTGGATAGCTGGGGAATATCTGCACATCCACATACATTTACCTCTGTGTTTATCTATCTGTTTGTGAAAACCATGGGCTCACACTGATAGTTCCAATTCAACACCACAGGTTTATTCTTATTTCCTCCCTTTTTATATTTGTAATTCCATTCTCTGACTGGCTCCATTATTCTTAATACATTTACTTACCACCCCTAATACATGCTACCCCTAGCCCCTCACACATGCTCCCCTCACTTCTCTGGGGTTCTACCCCATGCCATTCCAGGTCACCCTCCTCATTGTGCCCAGCCTGCACCATGCTGGGCTGTCACTCTTGTTGCCTCTGCATGTCTTCCTGACCCCACTTGGGCTTCAACACCTCACTCTGGGCCACCCTGCTTGCTCCTAAAATCCAGACATAAAGCTATTGTTAGAGTTATACTTAGCTGCTTTTTTCTTCAGATTAAATAAATCTGCTTAAAAATTCTTACTTGCCTTTATACAAAATTACGCACGTGCGTGCGCGTGTGCACACACACACACACTCAAATATTTGACTTTGATTTACTTAGGTGTCCCTAAATACACAAACTCCTCTGCCATTACCCTGTTTTTCCCCCATTACTTGCTGTTAATGGCCAGTCCCTTTCACCTGTTCACTTGATTCTATTTCATTTCAAGGAACTTGCCTTATCATACATTCTTTCTCCCTAATATCTTAGGCCTTCTCTCAACTTTTCTTTTCCCTCAATTTCTAAACATATTTAAATTTCTTCCATCTTAAAATGAAAAATAAGTAAAATACTCTTCTTTTATAACACTTTCAAATGGTCTTTCTTCCTCACTTCAGAGCTAACTTTCTAGAAAGAACTGGAAGAAATCACTTGCTCCCACTGCCTCTGTACTCTGACCTCCTGTTATTTCCCAGCCTGCCATGTTATATCTTCTGCCCCTCATGCCGTTAAACTGCTATGCCAAGCTCTCCACTGGCTCCCATGTTGCCTGACCTGCTGATTGCTTTCAGGACTTAACTCGGACCCTTTGTGGCTCCTGATATTGTCAGACTCATCCTTGGGCTTTGATGCCATTTCCTTCTGCCTCTCTGGTTGCCCCCTCCTAGTCTCTTGAATAGGCTCCTCTTCATTGATCCCTTAAATGCCAGTTATCCCTAGGGTTTTATCTTCTGCCCTATTTTTGTTATCTGTACATTCTCTAGAAATAATCTAATTTACTCCTAATTTACAAGGAGTAAATTAGGAAGGTCCATTTCTTGGCCTGCTTTTCTGAGTTCCAGACCAGTTTGTCCTTCTGCCTATTGGACGTCTTCATTTAGTTTCTTGAATTCAACATGTTGAAAACAGCCCATTCTGCCCTTCCTGCATTCCCTTTTTCAGCAAATATATACCGCCATCACTCATGCAAGCTAGAAATCTGGGTGTAGTGAAGTCTTGTCAAGTCTCCCTTCTTATTAGCTCTTGGATCTTTTCTCTTCATTTCCACTAATATTGCCATAGGTCAGATGCATATGGTTTCTGGGTGCCACTAAGGCTTTTAAATGTAGCTTTTTGGTTTTAGCCTCTCATTCCCCCAGTATATCCTTTAGCAGGTGCATGGATAGAAGGATTTATTCTCACTCAAGAAATCTTGTTTGAGCACAGACCCAGTTCTGAGGTTGAGTATACAAGTTTGAATGAATCATGGGGGATGCAGGGAGGCCACTAAACACAGAAGTATAATACAACTTTAAAGAAGTTGGTATTTGTAATGTGCATTAGAATAGTGTTTGGCAAATACAAATGCTTGTTAAAATATGGAAAATATTTTTTAAAAATCCCTAAATGTGGGAAGTATACAGATGACCCACAGGGAGGGTGTGTAGGAGCTGAGGGTGTTATGAGGAAGACGGGATAACCGAGCAAAATAATTGCTTCATGATTAGGAAAGAGTCGGGAGGAAAACAGATAGCTAAGTCCTCGTGAGTTGTTTCTGTTTTCTCAAGATGTTTGATGCTGTCAGACTCAGTGCTGCAATCTTTTGCTGATTTAGGCAAAAGTGTCTCTGGAGTAGTGACAAACCAGCCGCATGGTGGGTTTGGGCTTTGGGCTTCGGTTTCCTTACCAGTTCTAAAATTGAGTGGACTGTCAGATTACAGGTTTCCCAAACCTCTTCAATTTGTAAGTCTTGGGTCCTAGGATAAGACCACTTGGAACATGGGAGATTGGGTCTTCAAAACAAGATAAGACTTTTTATGAATTTCAAGGAGTAGATTATAAATGTTGAGAATAATTTTGCTTTTCCTTTATTTGGTTCTCTTCTGTTTTCCTACAGTTCTTATTTGCTACATGCACACCCAAATTCATTCAGCTAAGATGTCTCCTTTATCGATAGTTACAGCCCTGCTGGACAGAATTGGTAAGTGATATTATTTTCTATGCATACTTAGAATTCTTAGTACAAGATATTGAGGTAAGAGGAAATATTTTCCTTTTATGGGGAAAGTTTTATGTATATATGCATATGAAAATGTCTAGAGTACTATATATACAAAGATATTTATTATAATTATCTTTGGGTGGAAATGTTTTGCATGGTTCCAGTTTTATTTTTTATATTCTTTGCATTATCTACATTTTCCAAAAAGAAACAACATTTTTTTGTATGTCAAAGAAGTCCTTTTTAGTTTTGAAGGAAAGCTATGTAGTAGAATTTGCCAAAATTTTGGATGAAATTGTCCATTGACAGTACAGAAAATTTGGGGTGTGGTTCAGACTCAGATATATTTTCTGTTTTGCAGACATGTGTAAGAAGAGCCTAAGCCCAGAACAGGACATCAAGTTCAGTGGTCATGTTAGTTGGGTTGGGAAGACATCCATGGAAGTGAAGATGAAAATGTTCCAGGTGTGTTTGTTTTCAAAGATTGACCCCTTGTTTCAGTATAACCTGCTACTCTCTATGAAAGCAACTCTTATTTACCTATCTGTCCATAGACAGGTATATATATAGCTCACTCCTTCTAGAAAAACTTAGAGATGGTGCGTTATTAAAATCTTCCTCCTGGACAAAGACTGGCACATTATTTGGCAGTTATGTTTAGAGTTTATTACTTTCAAATCACATACAGCTCCATATTAAGGTGTTCATTGCTGATTTTGCCCCAGAGAATTTCACAAAAGTCTGAGTTATGTTAGGCATGAATGGGATTAGTCACTTAGTTTCCTGGGGCTGCTGTAACAGAGTACCACAAACCAGGTGGCTTAAAACAACAGAAATGAATTGCCTCAGTTTGAAGACTAGAAGTCCAAAATTAAGGTCTCGACAGGACCATGCTCCCTCTAAAATCTGTAGGAGAGAATCTTTCCTCACTCCTTCCTAGCTCCTGGTGGTTTGCTGCCAATCTTTGGCATTCCTTGGCTTGCAGCTCTAACACTTCAGTTTCTGCCTCCATCATCACACGGCATTTTCTCTTTGTGTGTCTGTGTCTTCACATCTCTTCTCTTTTTATGAAGACATCAATAATACTGGATTAGGGGCCCACCCTCCTCCAGTATGGCCTCATCTTAACTGATTATATCTGCGACAGGCTTATTTCCAATCAAGTCAGCTTCACAGGTACTGAGAGTTAGGACTTCAGCACATCTTTTTGGGGACACAGTGTAACCCAGAACAATCATTTAGACTATTACAGAAGTTAGGAGCAGCTCCTTTAATGAGCAAAACACAGAATAGCTATTATAAAGAAATAAAGAAATTTGACAAGAAAAAAGTACCTCCAAGAGGATAATAGCACACAAATCAAATAATTCAGAGTATGTCCAAGATTTCATTATGAAACATTTAAGAATGACCTATTCGGTTATGCCAGAATATTCAGTACATCTGTTATTCAGATACATTTTTTTTCTGAATTATGAAGCATTTCACCTTTTGGAAAAAGTCTGAAGCTTGCTCTGCAGTAATTAAAGTAATTTGTCAAAATTAGTAGTTTTTTTATTTGATATATGTAAGCAGTTGGATTCTTTAACTGCCATGTTGCTGTAGCTGACAAGAAAACTGTTTTTAAAACAAAACAGCAGAGTTGGAGATTCTACTATGATTTGTCCATATTCTTTTTTAATCTTCATGGTTGATTCCTGGACTGCTTGTTGCCAGACACAGCAGATTCCTGGCATAGGACCAGCTTTCTAGGGAATCTTGACAATTTGAATCTTGGACAAGTAGGTCCAAAAGAAAGAGAAATACAGAAATTATTGGCAGGGAGGGGAGGTGACATCATGATCCATTTCAGGACCTTCCAGTTAGGGTGGCTATTTAGAATGGTGCATGAGGGAGTGTTTGGAGAACTGGAGAGGAATCTGGGCTCTGTGGTGAGGGCTTCATATATAAGACCAATAGGCTTAGACCAGATGCGCTAGAAGAAAGTTGAGAGGGAAGGCGATAGGGCTTGAACAGGCAGTAGTGATGAGGAAGGAAGTGACTATACCCCCAGGTTATGATATGACTGTCCTGGGAGTACAGACTTCTAGGAGATAAAGAAACACCTTAAAACCTCAAAGGCTTGTGCATTATAAATATTTAGCTTAATCCACAGAATTATCACTGATCTTACCCCCTCTTGGGAGCCCCTGGGCTCAGCTAGGGAAACACAAACATGTACTGGTAGTTGGCACAGCAAAGTTCCCTGGAAATAGTCTTGTTGTGGGGGCAGTGGGGCCACCTGGCTCAGTATGCCATTGCGAGGACAGGTAGGTATGAAGGAAGCAGGATTCTGCATGATGCAGGACAATGAAATGATGATACAGAAGGTCCCTCTGTGACCCTAACCCTTGGGTCTCAGTCACGCACAGCTCCAGAGCCCGTCATTTGTGTTCTTCCCAGCACCCCTCACAGGGCACTAGTGAGATTTGGGGGATCTTTTTTTGCCAGCCCACAGGCTCCTAGGTCATGCTGCCACTCCCACCCAGTGCCTGGTTCTGTGCTTGGCAGCTCAGCAGCTGGTGGTTATTGAATGCACTTCTCCTTTTCTAATTTCTACCGTTCTCAAAGTGTGTGTGCTGTCTATTAGAACCGTAGTGGGTCTTCCCAGGAAATGCGTTTCTTACATCTGCGTTTTCTTTCCTCTATTCTTTAGTTACATGGCAATGAATTTGGTCCTGTTTTGGAGGCAACATTCGTAATGGTGGCTCGTGACTCTGAAAATAAAAGGTAATTTTTGTTTTTTCCTAATTATTTATTTTGAAAAATTTCAAAGATACATAAAACTGGCAAGAATGTAACAAATGTTTGTGTACTTATCACCTAGACTTAAGAATTTTGACATTTTTGCCATATTTGCTTCATCTTTTTTAAGTATATTATTTTCTTTATAGTATTTTAAAGCAAATCCCAGACATAATGACATTTTACCTCTAAATAATTAAGTGTAGGCTTCTCTTTAAAAATTAGGATGTTTTCTTAAGTAACTACATAACCATTAACATGTTTTAACAAAAATGCTAGGAAATTCTTACTATATCTTAATAGTTCATATTCAGTTTTTCTCAAATACCTCTTTAAAGATTTGTTCAAATTAGGATTCAAATGAGGTCTACATATTACATTTGATTTTTTGACTCTTAATCCTGTTTTTTTTTGTTAGCAACTTTCTTGAGATACAATTAACATATACAATTCACGCATTGAAAGTGTACCATTTAATGGCTTTTAGTATCTTCACAGAGTTCTACGATCTATTAAGGCTGTTTTATACCAGAATAGTTGTGTGTCACCACGTTGTTAGGCCATATTGTTCTTTTATACAATGTCCAACTGTCTGGATTTGTCTTATCGCTTCCTCATGGTATATATTTTTTGGACTTGTTTCTCTACCCTGGATATTTTTTGTAAATTGGAGTTAAATCTAAAGCCTTGATTAGATTCCCGTTCAACCTATTTGGAGAGAGCATTTCATAGGTAATGCTATCTATGTATCTGGTGTCTCATATTGCTTCATATCAGGAGGTATAGATTATCCCACTCACAGAGATGCTAAAATTGATGGATGGGTTCAAGTAGTAACATATCGATCTTGCCACTATCAAGTCCAGTTAATCTGCTTATGATCAGCAATGATCTACAGGGTGTAGTGCAATGCAGGGTACATCCAAAGTATACTTTGTCATCTGTATATAGCTACGTCTCCATCAGTCTCTCTCCAGGGATCTTAATGTCCATTGATGATCATTGTTTTAATCATGCAGAGGTATAAAGTGATCTTCAAATTCTGTCATTCCTTTGATGTTAGCTCGCATTCTGTAAAGAAGACATTTCCCTTATCAACTAGGACAATTTGGTTTGTAAATGAAAGTCAAGATTAATATTTTATTCTTGCCCTTTACTTACACACTTGCAGAATAACGAGTTGGTTTGCTAGCTAGTAAGGACATAGTTTTTTATGTTTTTGGCTTTTTAAAAAAGTCTCATTGTAAATTCATGGATTTTAATGTAGTAAATATATTTCAATAAATTGCGGCCATTGTTCTTGCTGCTCAGAGTTCCTGTGTATGGTCAGTGGAGGCTCCAATGATAAGATAAGCTCTTTGGCCATTTCCCTATTAGTCTTTGATACCTGCCTGCTCTGGAGCATTAAGATGTCTTGAGCTTATTTTATACATTTTCTGTGCCAGGCCTGGAATCAGCCATTTCTCCAAGGAGTCCTGGGTTCCTTTTAGTGGGAACTAGTATTTAGAGACCAAAATCTGGGCACTAGACCTATATGTTGTTAGTCCTTTGTCATGTGTCTAGCCCTTTTCAGTGGATGGAACTTGGATGTATGTTGAAAAGCAAGCATGCAAGCAACCGCATGAATTCATGCTGTCATCTCCAAGACAGGTTTAACTGTACAGGCTTTCACTTATTTGGCTTTATTCTTTATCCTTTTTCTCTCAAATTGAATATTGGTTCCTAAAAACGGTTACACCCAGGGCCTTCAAACTGAGAAAAACTCATCGTATGTGTGGGAGTTGGGTGGGAGGGTATCTTACAGGATTGCAGTTTGTACAGGACAGAATCTAGAGGCCTATGGGAAGTGTAGTTGGTATTAGAAACTTGAGTTAGGAGTTTCAATGAGAAATCTTTTCAGCTGCATGGAAAGCTGATGTGGAAAGCTGCGTTGAGATTGAAAAATACCTTGGTGACTCATCTGAGTGAAGGATAAACTAAACCCATGTGGTCTAAGTCCTCCCACCAGTCCCAGCTGACCTGCCGCTCCTGTTGCCTGGCCTTCAGCTCCTTTGCTAGCACTGAGGACGGTTGCTTCAAGTTCTTCTCTGAGCTGATGTATTTCAGTTTTCTAAGCTGCCATTTTTCAGTTATTTTGTTTCCATTGCTGTTTCATCAAACTTTTGTATTATACCACAGTGAAATACTATCTTCCTTTTCACTTAGTTTTTTTAAAAACAAATTTGTCACCTACAGAAAAGTAGAATAATATATTGAATATCCATGCCCTTCACTTAAATTCACCAATTAACATTTTACCACCAGCCTTATTTTCCCACCCTCTGTATAAATACACACACATACACATTTTTCCCCTAATTCATTTGAAAGTAAGTTGAAACTATTACACCCAGAAGTAGTTCAGCATGTATCTCCTAAGAATAATATAATTCTCCTACATAACCTCAGTGTCTTTATTATATCCAAGATATTTAACAATGATAGTATTATATGATCTAATATATGATCCATATTCAGACTTTGCCAGTCGTCTTTGAAATATCCTTTGTAGCTTCTTCCCCTACGTTGGGATCTGATTAAGGATCATGTATTGCAGTTATCATGTTTCTTTAAAATAGCCCCTCTGCCATTTTTCTGTCTCTTAAGACGTTGACATTTTTGAAGAGTCTAGGCTAGTTGTCTTGTAGAATGTTCTACAAACTATTTTCACTGTTTCCTCATGATTAGGGTCAGGTGAAACATTTTGACAAACAGCCATGTCCTTTTCATTATGTGAACTTTCTGGTGTACAGATAAGGCTGTAACCAGAAGCCTCCCCTAATTGTTCCACGTTCTTGTGTGAAGCCGTCAGTAAGTGTTACCCAAAACGAACAGCAAAGACTTTAAAACTAAAGCGTAGTTGTTCATCTTCCATTTTTTATTAGATGATGGCACATTTTAACTGTACTCTTTCCTTCTCTTTAGGCCGGCGTTTGTAAACCCACTCATCCCTGAAGGCCCTGAGGAAGAAGAGCTCTTTAGGAAAGGAGAATGTATATTATTTTGTTTATAATAAGATAAACTTTAAAAAGCACATTAACTGTACTGTAGAGGAGATTATGTAAGAGTATATGGACTTCATATGCCAGTCAAGTGTCTTAATAATGCCAAGAATTCACTGAAATTAAAAATACCTTATTTTTTGTTCTCTGGAGTCCATATTTTGAACAATTTTATCAATCAGCCAATATTTATTAATTGAAGTCATTTGTTTTCTCATTTTTAATGAAATGAGAAATGTATCTTAATGAAATAACCGCTGGTCAGGGTGCTAGGTCAAGATAGTTATAAGTGGTTTCACACTGAGCGGATAAGACTTCCATGTGGAAGCAAAGAATCACCAACAGTTTTATGTGGGATGTATGTGTAAGTTCCAGTGGGCTTTTTGCTCTCTGTGAATACTGCTTTTGTAGGATCCAGGGCAGCCCAGATCAGGAACCCCAATGTGTAGTGTGATTCTCCTGATTGTGGCTCTTTCTATTGTCCCATGTTCCAGTGAACAAGGGGAGAAGGGTCGCCTTCAACTCCATGTCATTACTGAAAATGGCTCCCAGTGCTGAGGAGAAGACGACTATACATGAGATGTTTCTTAGCACGCTGGATTCAAAGTAAGTTAGGCTGGCGAGAGTCCATGTTGGGAAAGCCTTTAAACCTTGGCCTTCTCCAGAACCAAGCTTGCCTGAACGTATTGGGAATTTTTTGCAAGTAGTTTACTTTTCAGCAGCCAAGCCATGTTCTTAACAGGCTTTACTGACTCTCCCTTTGCACAGGACTGCAAGTTTTCGAAGTCGAGTTTTGCCCCCTAATGCAGTGTGGATGGAGAATTCAAAGCTGAAGAGCTTGGAAATTTGCCACCCTCAGGTATTGTAATTTGGTGAAAAATAGAAATAGAACAACTCGAATCCATGATACTTATCTATAATTTGACACCTTTAAATTGGCCTCCATTTCTATGGCATTGATTCCTTTGTTCTGTATATGAGGGTGGCCATGAGTTTGTATTTGTTAATATTTGTTTTATATCCTGTAGGAGAGGAACATTTTCAATCGAATCTTTGGTGGTTTCCTCATGAGGAAAGCATATGAACTTGCATGGGCTACTGCTTGTAACTTTGGGTGAGTTAGATTTACGGTTGTTTTTGACTTTTGAGAAGCAATTTATACTATTGCACCTGAATGAAACATTATAGATCAGTCTGGAAGTGCTGGCAAATATGTTGTATTTTAAAAGAAATACCACACTGATACCAGTTGGGATTGATCTTCATTTTAGGACTGTAGCTCTGACTAGGTAAGTTAGTACATTATAGGCATACCTTGTTTTATTGCGATTTGCTTTATTGCGCTTCATAGATGTTGCATTTTTTTTAAAAATTGAAGGCAAGATCCTCACCAACAAAAAGATTATGATTCACTTTATTTCAGTGCTTACTTTACTGTGTGATGTAGAACTGAACCCTCAGTATTTCTGAGGCACACCTGTAAAGACCTGAGAAAAGGAGGTGACGATAGGCTGAAGGGAAAAGATAGAGTGATTTTGGCATAGATCTGATCCCACTGATCATACCATTCCTTACCGGTATGATTATTTCCCCTTGTCTAGGTTTATTCTTTAATCATTTAAATTTTGTTTCAGCTCATTGTTAGGGAAAAAAATAGAGATCATCTGAATTTTGCAGTTGACCCCAAATTCTGCCTTCCCCAATAGTGGTTCCCGAGCATTTGTAGTAGCAGTGGATGATATCATGTTTCAGAAACCTGTCGAGGTTGGATCGTTGCTGTTTCTTTCTTCCCAGGTAGGTGTGCGACAAGATACAATACAATTTTTTATCATTTGGGCCCGAAAGAGAAGTTTTTATGTTCTAAAGCCACTGTATCTGTTATGACTGTGTTGTTCCCCCTTCCCAATGAGAATGACTGACATGTCTCTAATCTCTTAGGTTTGCTTTACTCAAGGCAATTACATTCAAGTCAGAGTACATAGTGAAGTGGCCTCTCTGCACGATAAAGAGCATATGACCACCAATATCTTTCATTTCACGTTCGTGTCAGAGGAAGATGTGCCCTTGGTTTTCCCCAGAACGTATGGAGGTAAGCAGCAGTGATGGTTAGTTGCTGAGAAAGGACTAACTTTTAAAGAGATTTTTCTTCTTTTAAATTGTCATGGAAAATTAGGAGTTAACTGATGCCTGTTAACTCTAGAGCATATCTTTAGGAGATGGTGCTTTCGAGTTTCTGCAGCCCTAGGATACCTCATGGCCTTCAGATGGCTGTGGCTGCTTTGCCCACGTAGCTATTGTCTGTAGGGTGAGTACCAGCTGCATGCAGGCACTGGAGGTCAAAGACTGACTGGTCTGGTCAAAGGAAAGGGGTGAGAGTAGAGGCCCACTCCCTTGGGAACTTTGCACACCCTCTGGTTCAACAGTGCTTATTTAGCACCAATTCTTCATTCTTGTTGCTGTCCCAGTGTCCCTGAATAGCCTTGTGCTCATATCATAGTTTTCTGAGGTGCTGCAAATTTTCCCATGGTTCTCTCTCTTGTGTTTCAGAGTCCATGTTGTACTTAGATGGGCAGCGGCATTTTAACTCCATGGATTTACCAACGACCCTGAAAAAGGACTACCCGTGGAGCCCCAGGGAAACTGCGCTTGTTGGAGACCAGCAGCCCTCAGAGACGTAGTGCCCAGGGAAGGCCTGGGCACCTGTCTCAGTTTTAGTGTTTATTCTCATCCTCTATAGCAAAAGACAATGTATTCAGCTTTAGGATGATTAGAAAAGCAAAATGAATAGAGTAGCTGGGTGGGCGGAGGGAGAGAGAATTATTAAATAATAGATACTTTGAAGACAATATGAATTGTGAACCCACCATGTTGCCTTCTGCCTGCTAAAGAAATTAGGGCAGATGGCTTTTTATGCCATTGGAAACATTCTTTTCTTACACATATCTCAAACTATCAATATATATGTCGCTTCCTTCTAAGGAGTTTGGAGGGCATTCTTTAAGCCTAACCTTTGCTGCTGTTCCCCTGCGCTATCTACATCCCATCAATCCCACATGAGTCCTTTGCATTTTCCCCCCTTCCACTTCCCAGCTTTTGTTACAGAGAGTAGATAAAAAGTTGTGGTGAAGGGATTTGCTGGAAGATGTAGCATTCAGAAAGATTTGTGGGAAGCTTTAGATCTAAAGCCGTACCAAGTGGAGATGTTCGGAGATGATCTGGATGAGGAAACACAGGACCGTGTGTTATTCTTTCACTCGCCAGACAGCTCTTGAGCACATGCAATAGAGGCTGGACAAGATGTATCATTAAAAAGCAAGAACAATAATAATAATAGCTGCTAATACTTACAGAACATTTTCTGTATGCTAGGTATGCACAATCTTCAGCACTTGACATGCATTAGATCATTTATTTTTTTCCACCAGCACTGTGAGGTAGGCTCTGTAACCCTCTCACAGCGCTAAGTCACTTAGGAAACTGAAGCACAGAGAGGTTAAGTCACTTGCTCAAGGTCCCACTGCTAGTAAGTGGTGGTAGAACCACACTGTGTGGGACCAGGTACTCTTGACCAGTACATCGTACTGTTTTCTGGGACTATAGCATGGGAGGCCATACCCAGTATCACAGTGTCACCTAGGAACCCAAAGGCAGGTATTACCATGATTCTGCAGCCAAGACAGTTTCTTCCCTTGATGGAATGAGAAGTTGATCAAATTCAGAAGAGAAAGACGAGGCTGCATAGAAGAAAAAAGTCATCTCTGAGGGTGTGCCCAGGAAAGTTTCAGTCTATATGTGGGTTCTAAATTAGTGGCCACAAACTTGTCTTTGCCTCAGAATTAGTTGGAGTGCCTTTAAAGAAAATCATATTACTTTAGTATTTACTGAAATCAAAGTTACCGTGAACAGGCACTTCTGGTATAGTCAGTCATAGGTACAAACATGACTGCTGGGGAGGCGTGCCATGTGACTCCTGGAATCGGGCCTGCGTGGCATGATATCTTGCTAGCATCATGCCTCATCCCTACATAAGACTCACTACCAATCTCGAGCTTCGAGCTTCGTTTGGCCCTTCAGTGCAGCATTTTGCATATCTACCTGTAGACCCCGTGGGGCCCCGGAGGTGACTGACAGGAAGGGGCGTGCCCTGGAGAGTTGTGTGAATATTAAGTGGAGTCCAATAAAGAGACCTACTGCATCTTTTTGTATAGATTATACAAGTATACATTTATCCATTTATTGCTGTACACCGAAGATTTTTCTAGAATTTTCCTTGCTATTATAAGCAGCATTGCAGTAAATATCCTAAGTAGCTAAAACATTTAATCCTTAAATTATTTACTTAGGAAAATTGTAGAGAAGTGATGTCTAGGTAAAAATAGCACGCATGTGTTGAACGCTTTGAATATGTATTTCACATAACCCTCCAGAGCAGCTGCATGTGTCACTTACTCATCAGCAGTTTCCCTGAACTTTGCCAGATTTTATCCTATTCTTTGAAAAACTTCTTTGCCATTTTCATAGGTGAAAAATGACATTCATTGACTCTGAATTGTACTGACATGGACCTTTAAAAAATCTCTCATTGTCTTTTTTCGTTAAATAACTTGTTCTAGTAATTTTAGACGTCAGAACATTAACCCCAAAGTCTGTTATCTACTAATAAAGATTTTTGTATTTAAGAACTAGAGATTTTAACACAGGACTTTAAGAAGATGAGATGAAGCAAACTATGAAGGAAATACAGTAGGTTCTAGATATTAATAGTGTTCTGTCTCTTCTTTATCGAACTTTTTTCTTTTTAAATTAAGTTTATTGGGGTAACATTGGTTAATACAATTATATAATTTTCCGGTGTACATTATAATTTGACATCTATATATTCTATTGTGTTTACCTCTTTATCGAACTTTTAACCGGTACCAGCACTGCTGTGTGTCTGGCATGGAACTTGCTTATGTGGGTTGGATGTGGTTTTATATCGAATACTTCACACTGAAATATTCCAATTTTACTTCATGCCTTTCTTACCAAGTTCTTAGTTTTTGCTTAGGTATTTCTTCAACGGGCAGTCTTTGAGGATGGTATCTTTATCACTGGTTTCTTTAGAAGAGTTCACTCTAGTAGGCTTTGCACTGTTGTGTGTGCCCATGTGATGCTGTGGAACTGTTTCTTGTGGGAACCCAAGTACCCTGTCTTTATGTTCCCTTTGCTACCTGCATTTTCTATGATATGACCCATTTTCTGCCATCTCTTTGAATAGAGCCAGGAACTTGTTCCTGAAGAACTCAAGTCCTTCTCCTAACTCCAGAGACTTCACCATTTCATTTTCAATGAGTTTGTGCAGACAGACCTTGTATCTTTCTTAAGATAGATTTGATTCTGTGGATGGCTGGGCTCACCTGGGAGGCTCTTCTGCTTTATGCATCATTGGCTGCAGTCCCTTAGGCAACTACGTTCAGCTGGGAGCTTGTCTGGGCCGGGAACGTGTGGCATATCAACTAGGATGGCTGGCATGGGTGGAGGCTGGGCCAGGCCTCTCTAACAGGCTGGTTGGATTTCCTTCATGCTGGCTCAAGGGCTCCAAGAGCATCCAGACAGATTCTTAGGTCCTAACTGTGTCATCCTGCTTCTTAAAGCCATTTTTGTGAAGGTAATGATCAGTGGTATCATGGAATTTATAAAGATGAGCACTGGGAAAAAGCTACCAATTGGACAATTGATAGGTGCCAGAAAGAAAAAATGGTTTCAAAAAGTGATCGTGTCTAGGGTTGGATGGCAAGGCTGTGAGTCATTGCAAGTGCCTAGCTCTCTCTTCTGGGTACATTCCTTGGACACCTGCTGCTAGTGAGATGCTCTTTTAGAGATATTTTATTGACAAGTAACTTTGGGAAACACAGCCTAGGCTAATCCTCCTGTGATATCTTATAGTGCATATTAGCTTATAAAAGACACTTTGGAAAGTAGGGTCATAAGGACACCTGTTTAACTTTGTTTAATTTTTCTACCATTAACCACAGACCTTTTTCTTTTTGTTAATACCTATGAATAAATTGAACACACTAGGAATTTTTATAACTTTTACAAAGCTAGGATCAGACTCCATACTCTATTTTGTAACATGAAAAGGCAGTCTAGTATATTGTCCAAGGAGTAATCGTCATGCCTTTCTTTGCTGTGAAGAATCAAATATTACTACTATGTTTCTTAAAACTAAATTTTGGATAGCATTTTAGATCTTACTGACATTTCTACCTTTCAAGAGTTGGCAGTCTTGCTTTGGAGTATAATTGCTGTCATTTTTGATGTTTCATAAAATGTTAACTTCTGACAATGTGTTTAACTGTACAACATTCGAAATAATCTTTTAGCATTTTGCTCCTTTACAGATGAGAAGATGGAGGCCAAAGGAAGTACATCAGAAGGATAGTGAAGGTTAGTTTATGAGATATTGCCTCCATTTTGATAGAATACAAGTTGGTGTTACCAATTTATGTTTTTGGGCAAGAGCTTCAAGTTCAAAATCAAAGCTTTATGCTTTAACATGAAAGCAGTTGGAAATACTTAGAGATTCTTTATTTGGTTATAGAATCCTATGGCAACTCATAAGTGAAGGGTGGCAAAAAGTCAGTTACAAGGTGTAATCACAAAGTAAGAATTTTATATATGGCTAACATACTGAATTCTTATGTGTCGGGCATTGTGCTGATGACATTAAGGCATATTTTCCTATTTAATTCTTATAACCACCCTTTGAGGTCAATACTGTTATTACCCACATTTTGCAGATGATGGAAAATGAGAGTTAGGAGGGAAAGTAAATTCCCAAAGCCAACCCTGTGACTTTGTATAGGTGGAATAGGTACAGACTGGATCTAGAATATTGGCTTTTTGCAACATTTTATACATATTTTCTCTGCTGTTATGATATAGGGTTAACTAATGATTATATATATATATATATATATATATATATATATGTATATATATATACACATGAGACTCTTATCAGAATACAATCAGATCTCAACCATAATTGATGAGGTTGGCTGAAATATTTTTGGCATTTTAAAAAGCAGGTTTTGTTTTATTTTTAGATTTATGTGATGGGGAAAAAAGGAAAATTAAAAGGGGTTGCTGTGAGTCAGTAGAAATCCGATGAGTAATAGTGGGAGACTGCTGTTTATTATTCAGTTTTTAGGTCTAGTACATATATTACTTTGATTAAAGTAAAAATAAATCATCACAAAAGTTATCTCAATATCAAAGCTTACACTCAGAAACTTCAATATGTCTGGTTAAGAGATGTGAATCTGTAGACAGACTGCGTGGAATCTCAGTTCTGCCACTGATTGTTATATTTGACCAGATTACTTCACCTAATGATGCCTAATTTCCTTAAATGCAAAATGGAAATAGTAGTTACATCTGCCTCTTAAGGCTGTTAAGAGGATCCTGTGAGGTGATATTTGTGAAGTGCTTAATATTGGGCCTGGCACATAAATGCTATGTTGTAATCTATTTTAGTAGAAATAAAACAACAAAAAGGACATATATGCCATAGAAATGTTACCTTGGCTTCGTTTAAAAATCTAACTGAGAATCAATGCCAAGAACAGAAATCTCACTCTTCCTTAAATATTTTTATTGATTCTCCCTAGATTTACTATATTCAAAAATATTTTAAAAAGTAAGTTGGTTCTCTTTTATCTGCTTAAAGAAATGTTTCTTGGCACATTAGTCAGATTCTGATTGCCAATTTTATTCAAAGTATGTATACTCAAGAATTTTTTCCAAAGCACTCAAAATCCTATAATACAATTTTTCAAAACCAGCTGGACTGGCCAAGCTTCCTGGCCTACTTGTGAGCCTGAGTCTGAGATGGATTAGCAGAAGAAAAGTTGGCCTACTTTTAATCATCAATAGGAAGAGTTTGTTAAAACAAAAATGACCCTGAAGGACGTTACTGGTGTAAAGAAGAGTTCATTCTAGTTTCCACTGATTTGTCAGGCACAGGGGAAAATATAAATTATATTAGCCTCAGGGCATCAGCTTATCTTATGGAACCACTGCAGAATTATTAGAAAATATGTATTAAGACCAGCAAGAAAATAAAATCAACCTTTTCCCCATTCTTATTTAGTAACATTTTTGAGATTTGTTGGTTGTGAATATATATTGCTATGAGGAATTAAGTATTCTAAAAGAAACATAATTTTCCTGAGGAAAATATGCCCCATTAATGCAGCAAAAAAAAAAAATTAAAAGGCAACATAACAATGAAAATTTGAGACTACACATTTTAAACATATTTGGTGTATCATGAGCTCCTGAAGGGCAGTGACTTTGACTTTTATTTGTGTGCTCTCTGTGCAATGTTCAGGATGTACTCAGCATTCAGTCAATGTTGATTTCATTGAATTAAATCTTGGTTAAAAATCTTTTCTGGGGACATTTTATTTTCATTGTGACTCTGAGGCTGTCTGGATGAATTTTCAGTTTATTCATAGTATTGAACTGTAAAGGTCACCATGACGAGGCAGTGGAGAAAATATGAATATAGAAACTTGATTAGTTGGTTCATTTCACAAAGGTAGACACAAAATGCTGTATAACTGTCTGTTTTTAATTAGCTTGTCAGAAGATTTTGACAAAGACCTCCAGTAGATTATTGAACAAACCCGGTTGCAGATTACTTGTATTGAATCAATTATTGTCTTTCATAGCTTTTAATAGATTTGATCTAATCATGTTCATTCTATTCTCTCACCAATTATATACTTCCCTTTTGTTTATATTTGTAATTATAAGGTTTTGTAGAGATAAGTTTGCCTTCTCTGTTTGCTGTACCTGCCTTCAGCTTGAACACATACTTTAGATCTCTCCTGATATTTTTATTTGGGTCTGAGAATGATATTTCTAGTACTGTTTCTACTTTTCTTTCTTTCCCTTGTTTTTTAAAATGTAAATGCTGGTTATAGTTTTTATTTTAGCTCTTAAAGTCAACCTAAATACAAAGAATAGAAGACTTGATTGTGGTTGCAGCAGAGAATATTGATGTTAACAGCCTTGCTGTTAACTGTAAAAGTGAAAGTGTATCTGCTGAAGGTCAAGGGAGGACAGTTGAAAGGGGGTATGAGGCATTAATATTCTCATTTTGCAAAGGGAAGAATGAACTTTTGCCACATTTTATACATTTTTTAGCTGTTATAAAAGGTTAATTTGTGATATTATATATATATGATTATATATATCAGAATACAATGGGGTCTGATTGTATTCTGATAACGTATTGTAACCATAATTGAGGTTGGCTGAAATATTTTTGGCATTTTTAAAAGATTCTCCTTAGAATAAAACTTTTGCTTCATTTGTGATAGATTCTCTAACTTGACTTGTGGATGTTTTCTCCCCCTCCTTTGGCAACAAATAATGAACTGCTGTAAAATAGGTAACAGGAAAGAGGAATTAAAAATAGGGATTTGGCAAGTTCGAAATGGATTTAAGGGTCTTTGGTAAATCACATGGCTTCCAGATGAAACTTGTATTGTGAGAGTATTTTGATCTAAGGAGCTCAGTCTAAGGCGGATTTGAGGGTGCATTGGTCCAGCGTCTGGCAGGCAGTGTGACGTGGGGGAAGTGGTGCTGGACTGAATGTTCACACCTGTGAGGTCTCGCCTACATCTGCAATGAGCTAGCTCAGGGTAGAATTGGAGATTCATTGCTTCTGGTTTCATTTCTTCCTCCATAAAAGTAGGGGCACTTTTTCACTCTACAGTCCCCTGATTTAGGCTTATATTTCTTCACTTGATTCAGCTGTTCAGTTATCAAAATACTTTAATGAGTATATTGCATATCATCTTAAAAATAAAATCCCATTTAAGATGTGAATGCTTAAAAAAAAAAGGAGCCTCATAATAAAACAGGCTCTTCTGAAAGCCATTCAGGAATCCAGAGGTACTGAGAAATTAATACTGCAGAGGAACGATTATACTAAACAAAGAAAGGGTAGGGATCTTGTGTGTTTTGTGTCAAAGAAATTGTGCACCTTTAATAGAGGGAGAAAATATGGCTAAAACAAATGAGTTTTTCAAACTATGGGTCGTGACCCATTAGTGAGTCATGAAATTTATGGGTTGTGACCAACATTACAAAAATAAAAGATCAGAATGCATCTTGCATAGTAATGGTGTCGTGTGAAACTTATGCATCTACAGGGTGCACAAACACATTACCTTTGTACTACGTCACAGTGTAAAATGTACTTCCACCTGGGTCAGGGTCACTGATGGAAGGAGTTGTACTCAGTACAAATTAAGGTGCCTACTTGAGTTGTTCTTAGTTTTGAATTGGTTTGAAAATTTTAGAAATTTTTTCTTCATTTTTTTCCCCTAAATTAGATTACATAAAACAAAACAATAAACCAAACAAAACATTTGAGAGTTAATTGTTGCTCTTTCAGTTTAGCCTGGAAAGGGGTCTCAGGATGTGGCAAGTGGCTGGTTTTGGTGTGCTTGGCGCCATCTCGTGGCCTTTGCATTACAGTGCAGTGTATTTCCTTTAATGGAAACCTTGCCAATTGTTTCTGATGTGTCCCAATTGAGCTGTACAAATGACCAGAGAAGTTAACGAAATCACGCCTGCAGATTCAGTTTTTACCTTCCGTCTAACCTTGGCCGCATGGTGGATCCCTAACTTTGGCCAATAAACTCTAAAGTATATGTCATCTCCTAGTAAGATTATCATGAGAGAGATAAACCAGTCAGGGCTCCATCTCTTGAGGTTGGGTCACAAATACTATCTTTTTATATAAAAATGGTGCACTTTTGGTGATAGAACCTTCAGTGGAGGAGTAGGAAATGGGCTTAAACTCTCCTCCTCTGTGACACCTTCCCTTATTCCAGTCTTTCCTTGTAGTTGCTCATGGTAGCCTTGGAGCTTTATATATAGTCATTTGTTAAGAGCAAGCGACATATATTCAGTGATTCAACTTTTGTTAAACTAAATATAAACATGTAAGTTGTTACTTGTAAATTTGGTACAAATTGAAAACATGAATTTAGAGAAGGGTGTGTGTGTGTCCAGAGGACTTTATGTTGTATAGAGTGGTAGACTCTGGAGTCAGCCATCCCTACCAGATATTGTAGAAGGTGACTGCTTACAACCTGTCCTTTCCTGCCATCCTCAAAGGTTTAGAAGAATAGCTACAGTGGAGTGTTAAGAGCCCAGAAACTAGAATGAGCCTGTTTAGGTTCAAAGTCTGATTCTACCTTTGCAAGTTAGCTGTGACTCTGGGTGAGCAGCTCATCTGAGCTTCAGTTTCCTTGCCTATAAGAACTCACAGTTGCTGTGAGGATTAAATAACAGTCCTAACCTGCCTGGTATAATACCTGCAAATGCTAGTTGTTATTAGTTTGAGTCAATTTGACATTTCTTATTTTGGAAAGATAATAACTTGCCTATCTTTTGGCATTAGTGTCTAATTTGAACACTAAATATCTTTGGACCCTAAAATGGATTCTTATATTCACCAAGAAATTACTACTGCAACACAATGTGGGAAAATGGTGAAGTTTACTGAGAAGGGTCAAGCATCATAACATGAAGTATTTTTCAGTTCAGTTTATCGAAATACTTCAGTTTTCCGGCTGGATCTGGGATTATCTGTTAAAAGAAAAATGCAAATTATTCATTTTAAAAGCCAAAGTATGTCATTGGTTGTCCAACATTAGTTGTCTATCTCTTGACTAAAGAAGATTCTTTTTGAGTGCCAGATTATATCATATGTATATAGGAAAAACTGGATTTGTCCTACCTACTAATCTCAGCTGTGCCAAAAGGCAAATAACTTATTAATAAATTAACATCTGTACTCAAGCACCCCCAAATTTACTTACAGCTCTTCTCTTGGCCACCAGGCTTTCATGGCATCTTCAGGTTTGATCTAATTAAACCAAACATTAAGAGAGCATGGCTACAGATGTTAATGTATTTTTAAATCATCTGCTGAAATGTTGGTATGTCATAACAACTTGAAAAGGGGGCAGTGTGTTCAAATGGATTTTTTGGAGGTCCAGAATGCAAACTTTACTTTCAAACTGCAAAGTAAAAAGAACAAACAAACAAACAAACTCAAAAACAACATGAAGTATACCTTCAATAACTATTTAGTGACTGAACAAATACTCTGAACAAAAAATGCTCTCTACTAGACCATTGCAGCCTTAGAAACCTACTAGACTTCTTTGAAATTTCCATATAGATTGACCTCACATTAACTGTTACTTGATAGTTACAAGTAAAGTGCATCTATCCTTATAAAGAAAGCTCTTGTAATCAGCTTACGATAGTTTTATATGCATTTTCTTCTGAAATTTTCTTCAATATGAAATAAACATTACCTAGTTTTTTAGGCATCACTTTGAGTTTTCTATCTTTGCTAATTTTTGATTTCTCTGCATTTAAATTCAATTTTCAGCTACGCATGGAATGACTTTGTGTCAAAAGTATGGTGGGCAGTGGTAACTACTGAAGTTCATGCCTTTGGGGCTTGTGGGGAAGATGTCTGTGTACACATGTGATGCAATGTATGACTGTATGACGCAGGCTGTGTGACTCAATGGAGGCTGAGATGGCATTAGCGATGGTCGCAGAGTGGGGCTGGCATTTAGGTTGATCTTGAAAAAGGAGAATTTAGAGAAGGGGACAGATATTCCAGGTTCTAGAAAGACTTGAGCAAAAGTACAAAGGTCTGAAAAAGCAGGGCTTGTTTTGGGGGAAAATGGGTTAAGTGACCTGGTGGGAGCACAGCATGAGAGCAAGAACCACAGGGAAGGTGACTCAGGAAAGACCTATGAAGACAAAGAATGCAAAGGCTTAAAGACTGTGCCCAGTATCTGGACTTTGTCCTGTGAGTACTGGAGTACCACTAAAAGGTTCTCATCTGGACAATGACATGTGTTGGAGAGAAGCTTGAGGCCAGGGAGACAAATTGGGGAGGTCTGCACAGTATACTGGGGAGAAGTGAGGGAAATAGAGATGAAAACTTTTGTCTATCTTCAAAGAAACACCACCTCCAAACCTTTTCTGATCCTACATCCCCCCCTTTCCAGCTACTTTTTTTCCTTCTCCCCTTCATGGCTGTATTTCTTGAACTAGTTCATACTTCATCTCCTTTTCCCTATCCTGCCCTCACCATACTCAAACCACTCCAAACTACTTTCTGCCCTCACTATGATCACCAGTGACTCCACATGGCTCAGCTAGTTCACTGTACCCCAGTGCTCCATGCCATGGCACACTGGCATTCCTATCCCATTGCTCAGAGCTCACTCTGTTCCTGCCACCAGCCCCCTTTCTGTTTCTGGAGCTGGTTAAGTTGGTTCCTGCCTTGGCCTCTGCCCTTGCTGTTCTTTCTGCACTATGCTGTGTATGCCTGGCTCCCTCTTCACTCAACTTTTCAACTCAAATGTCTTCTTAGAAGTTTCTCCTGACCACTTTATCCCTACCCCAAGCACTCTCTTACCAACTCACTCCTATCAATCAACCTGTTTCTGAAGCATTTGTCACAACCTAAAATTAGAATGTGGGGTGGCTCCATAGTGTAGTGGTTAGCACATCTGCTTTATACGCAGAAGGTCCTGGGTTTGTGCCCCAGGTGGAGCCATGGACCGTGCCCCGAATATGCCAGGCCCTGGGTACATGCTGCGAGCGTGTGGGAGGAGACGCCTCGCCTTCAGAGATTCAGTTCTTAGGTCAGGGGTGGAAGTGGGGGTGGGGAATTAAAAAGTAAAAACAAGAGAACAACAAAAAATAAATAAAATTAGAATGTAACTCCGAGGGCAAGGACCTTGGCTGTAGTGTTCCCTAATAAATACCTTCTGGCTATTGTTTGAATAGTCACCATACAGCAAGTGCTCAAGAAATGTCTGTTGGAACAATGCCCATAGAAAGAGTAAATGGTGGAAATGGGGAGATGCTGGTCAAAGGGTACATGCCTTCAGTTTCAAGAAGAGTAACTTCTGGGGATCTAATGTATAATATGATGACTATAATTAATAATTACTGTTGTGTATACTTCAAATTTGCTAAGAGTAAATCTTAAGCCTTCCTCCCATACAGAGAAAAAGGTAACTATGTGAGATGATGCATTTGTTAATTAATCTGATTGTACTAATCATTTCACAATGTATGCATATGTCAAATCACATTGTACACTTTAAATATATACAATTCTGTTTGTCAATTATACCTTAGTAAAGCTGAGAATAAAAAAAAGAGTGTTCAAACACAGTATATGATAACACATGTGCATTTTTCTGGAGGGAGAATCCATGGTTTTGATCAGATTCTCGAAGGGGTTTTGTGCCCCCCCCCACACCCTTTCCCCGTTAATCAAATGGATAGTTAACATGTTTTCAGAAATGTAAAATCCTCACCCTATAATACCCTTCATTGTTTTTGTACTTCTTGGGAGCTCTTGCTGATCTCTCAGCACATGTCTGTGATTGATGGTGACATTATTCATTAGTACTGCTGCTTTTGCTACAGCTCCAAGGGGGAGGTACCCCTGGCTTGAAGACCTATCCAAAAATGCTTTTTAAGGATTCTCAGGTGATGCCTATAGTATCTGATTCATATTTCTTTCTGTGTCAATAATTATAAACTAACCTAATGACTAATTTATAAAGTACTTAGTACTCGAAGTACTACTTTAATGCCTAACTTCAAATCCCCTTTGAGATCCAACAGATCTATATAGAGGTGAGTAAGTTTGTATTGTAATATTAACTTTAACCCACAAGGACAAAGCTGTTTTGCAAATCCATCAAAAACTGGTTCAAAACCAATGTTACTTTACCTAATCTGAGTGAGCTTACACAGTGAATTTCTACCTCTCATTGTCTATGACCAATGGTACTTTTTTTTGTTTGATAAGAAAGTCTTAGGAGTCTATATTTTTCTTTTATCCTAAGATGATTTCTTCCTCTAATGCTCTAGTATTTTTCAATTTAATAACTACAGTTTGTGTAAAACTCTTGATTTTTAGAGGATAACATGTTAATTAAAAAAGGTTCAACTAAGTTTCCAAATTGTATTTTGGCCAGACATTACTTCAGGAATTGTTTGTAAATAACACAGCCTCCCTAAATAAGAGAATGTACTTGTTTCAATCTTTTTTCCTTCAAATGATAAGGAGAGAATCATTAGCTTCAGTCTTAATTAAGCTAGATTTTCTCAAAAGGTTTTTACTGTATATAGAAAGGTTTTGCTTATGACTTTTCTTTGCCCACAGTATAGGAAGAAATTCCACATATGATCTCTGAGAGCTCTTAATTTATTCTACCAAGTCTCCACTGTTCCCTTTCTTTTGTTTTTAGTAGTATATTTCTCTGGATACTTGGCTTTAAAGTTCATAGCATGAAGTCCCATCTTCTGTTTTCTCTAGTTTTAGCTACTCTTCCTATATTTTAAAGAATGCCTGTACTCTTCTGATTTTTGCCTAGCAATGTTTGTTAACTTCATTTTCAAAATCGAGACAGTACTATTACAAGGAAAGCTTATCATAAGGTTGGCATTCTTTGGCCCCAGCCATCCCCTTAATACAAAGATTAGTTTGACTTACTGTTTCACTACCAGGTTTCCAGCCAGCAGGGCAGACTGAAAGGAACAAAAATCAGCAAAAGATAGTTTAAAAACAAAGTTCAATTATCTTCAGCAACTCTTGGCTTTTCTTTTTCCAAATGAAACAAAATACAGCCTATAACAATGAGAACATTTCTAGGCCATGGAACACTTAACTTCTGTTAGCTTGCCTGCTCGCACCAAGGAATCTTAGTCATGGAGCTTATCAGCAGGCAGCTAATCTGTTTTTTCTTTTTGCTAGTTATGTTTAGTTCCAGTTACAATGTAAGAAACCAAACCTAGTGATCCTCTGATAAAGTTGAAAAGTTTGGAAATTTGGCAAAAATTTCTCTGAATTTATATAAACCTACAATAAGCTTATTTGCTATTTTCTATAGTATTTTATACCGATGTTATGGTTTGCTGTTTGTCAAGAGACTTTAAAACTATTCAGAAAGTAGGATATCCCTTTGACTTAGAATGCATCCTGACCCAGGCTCTGAGTTACACTTTTGAAAGGAACGTAAAACATACGTTCTATTTCTAGTAAAATCTGACCTTTTCCATTTAGCTACTGCAAAAACTTGGGAATGAAAGGATGAACTCATAGATTACTAGTGTGATACTGAATAACCTTGAGGATTATTGACTTACCTTGAGGAAAAAAAATCTAAATCAAATAATACAAACATGCAAATACAACTTAAATTACTACATATTGCCAGATTGAAATTTTAAGTTTACAGAAACATAATTTAAAAAATTGCAGTAGCAGAAACTTTTTTCTATCCAAAAGGGCTATACTAATAATATTTTTGCATCTTATTCAGTAAGTAGACTATATTAGTGATACTTCGTTAAAAACACTTTACATAATTTAATCTGCTAAAAAGATTGGCTAATAATTTGCAATCAGAAGACTTTGGAACCATCAAAATTACTTTTAGGATAGGAAACCAAATTAATTATGCTGCTCTCTCAAACTAAAAAATCAAAAGCCAATGATGTTTAGAAGGCAAAGGTACCTTCTCCGTGTTTGTCAGTGTACTGAAATGCTTGAACCAAACGAAGTGTCTCATCCACTGATCTACCCACAGGAAGATCATTCAGAGTAATCTGTCTCAGGATTCCTTTGTCATCGATAATGAAGAGGCCTCTGTAAAACATAAGAATGGCAGAGGTAAGGCCATTTTACCTCAGTTAAGACAAATGTTAGTTAACATGAATCCCTGTACCATCCGCACAGAAGCGTTGTTATACTGAACCAACAACACATTACCTACCTGACTGGTATGTACACACGCACACACCCTCAATACCCATGCTTATCTACTATATAATTTGGGATTATCATTGCTAAATGGTAGCTTTAAAGTTTTCTTTTTGTCTGTGAAGTGTCTGTAAGGACATGTACCCAGTGTTTTCCGGGGTCATATAATTTGTGTGTTTGGGGTCACAGCAGAAATCTTTGCATTCTCTCAGTTGCCATGGGCATGTTCTAAGAGTTTTACAAAAAGATGTTCTCTTTGTATAATAATCTTCATGTCTACTAGGTTTGGTATTTTACTGCACCGTAAATGAAATGATAAAACTATATAGCAAAGTCTTCTTTTGGGTGAAGGAGTGATTGATCCATCTTGCTTATCACTGGCTGTTTAGAATGTCTTTATATTTCCTTTTTCAGTGGTGAAAAAAAACAAGTTCACCAATATAAGCTAAGTTACTGTGATTCATTTCGATGGCCTGGGGAATAATGCAGTTTGATTAAAAAAAAAAAGACCTGTTATTGAGATAGAGGTGGCATAATAAGAGTTAAAGTAGACTAGAGAGAGAAACAGAAATTTTTGAAGGACTTTATTGTCTATTTAAGTCAATATGGATTTCAACCTAATACTTTGGATTAGAAAAAGATCTCAGGTACTGGGGCTAACTGCTTGTGTACAACTATTATAAATAATGATGAGATATGTTTTTAATAGAAATATATGCAATTACATATCTATTCCATGAAATCTTATTTCATAATTATATTAAATATTACTAAAGTATTCCTGCTTATCCTACAATAGATTTTGAATGAACAACTTAATGTCTGAACAAATTAGGGCTTATTCTCCTTGGGCCAGGTAGACCTGCCAAATTTGGGTAAAACTGTTAAATTATTATTCATATGGGTGTTCATGTAGCTACTTTTACAGTTGAAAAATGTTGTCAATGGTAATCAAGTCTGTTATAAGTTGAGCCTGATCTGAAATTTTGAGTTTGTCTCTATAACATACCTCATATCAATACACATCATGGAAAAACAGATCTGCCTTTTCTTTGGTAGCAAATTCTAGCTTCAGTTTTCTGTTTTAATTTTGTGAACTGCTTCTTTGGTAGACTTTGAGACTAAGACATTGGTGTTATATAATGCCATACTTGGTGTTATATGTATGTATGTGTCTTCCACAGAGAAGAGATAGGTCATTCTTATAAAAAAAGCAGAAATTAAAATGTCAACAGACATCTCAGTAACAACCCCAGAAGCTAAATGTAGTAGGGTAATGCTTTCAAATGTTTGCAGGAAAATCTCTTTCAATCTAGAATTCTATACCCAGCCAAATTATTAATCAACATGTGAACAGAAGAATAAAATTTTCTGACTTGGAAGACCTCAACCATTTTATCTTCCAATGACCTTTTACTAGGAAGCTATGAAGATGTGCTTTACTAAAACAAAGGATTAAATAAAGAAGACAGGCAGGCATGGGAGCCAGAAAATTGGGGAAAAGGGAGAGTAACTACTCATAGGTGTAGGGTTTCTTTTGGGGTAATAAAAATATTCTAAAATTAATTGTGGTGGTGGTTGCACAACTCCCTGAATATACTAAAAATATTGAATTGTATGCTTTATATTGGGTGAGCTGTATAATGAAATATCTCAATAAAACTTATTAAAAAACAGGATTATAAAATACTGACACTTTCACATAAAACATTAGAACAAGAAACTATTGGTATTGCAAAGCCAATCAACAACATAACTATAATAAAATTACAACTGGTTTAAGCTAAAATTACTTTTTTTTTTTTACAAAGAATTCTATTAGCATTTATTAGCTCAAGTAACCCTGTGAGAGCTATTGGATAAAATATTTTCTCAATTTTTCCCACTACAAAGACACAGGTTTGCTAAATAGTTTGATACTTATATTTAGAAAAACCATTATTGGTGTCAGTTTGGAGAAGAGAAAGAAATTGTCAGGGAGTTTGGAGACATGGGTTCAAGTCTGTGCTTCACCATTAATTATACAATTTTGGCTAAGTTCATGGAACTCTGGGAATCTGCTTATTGGTAAAATGACAGGGTTGGTCAAAGACCTCTAAGTAATCTTCCAGCTCTAACAGTCTGTGACACTCACATAGTTTAAGAAAGGTACTAACTAATTACCTATGACAGTACCTATGACATTTTTGCAAATAATATTTCTTGATCAAACCTTATATCTTCTAACTCCATTTCAAGGAGGATTGCAAATATATTTAGATTTGTCATAATGTAAAACCACTGAAAGGTACCTAAGAGTATGGCCTGAGTCCTCTAGATATACACCATAGTCCTTTGAGATCTGATGGGTCAGATCTGAGAGAAGTGGAATCCTTATTGACCCAAGTCCTCCTTGTCTTCGAGGGGTATTAATCCTGTAACAAACAACATGTACCTCTCAAAATTCAGTAAATACTATATATCAAAACAGTCAGCACTCTTTCTTTGCATATGCACAATCATGAACAGACAGACAACATATACATTCTTTTCTCTAAAAAAAACACAGGCTAATATATGTTCTATTTTCTTACCTGCCCCCCCCAACAATATATTCATATTCTTTAAATACTAAATATGGAGACATACATCATCTTGCATTTTCAACTTTGTGTACTTGTCTGATTAATTCTTGGAAGCGGAATTGATGGATCAAAGGATACATGCATTGTCTTAAGTATAACCTTAGAATTGTGATCACAAGGCAATACCTTAACAGGTAGGCAGAATACAACTGGATGATATTTTAATATTCTGACAAAGGAATGCAAAGTCCACTTGCAGCAGCAAAGGAAGTTAGAGATAATCTTAGATACAACAGTCTTCAGATTTAAGTATTCCTTAACTTGAAACTAGGGTATGTGGACTGGTACCCCAATTGCAGGGCACTGACATAGTAGCTAGAAAACTGAAATACAGCTATGTCTACAGCCAGTTCTGACATACAAGTAGAAATCTCTGGCTAATATGAAAACTATCCAGCTGAGAATGTATCCCTGAAAATTCCTTGGGAAAGCAATCCAAATTTTTTGGGATGATATAACTTTTCCCTTAATGGATTTGTGTTTTAATCCTGTGATTTAGAATTACTATAGAAATGATGAAGCAAATTAAACCCATAGTTTTAATATTTTTATATTAAGAAATAATCAGTACATATTTGTATTTTATATTTGTATGTATATTTTATTTGTAGTTATTTATAATGTTTAAGGGAATCTGTCATATTAGAGCAACAGATTTACTTTCTGATTGTAATTTAAAATGTGTAATTTGAAATTTTATTCAGTTTATAAATAGTAAGGAAACATTTTAAAAGGACTTAAGACACATTGTATCTATCTGTTTTCTCAGATTCGTAAGAATAACTTAAGTTCTTCGGAAGTTGTATCTGAAAATTGAGTTACTTAAAGGAAATAAAATATAACTGAATTTTAAAATACTTAAGATAAATTGTAGTTCCTGAACCAATTAAAATTTTAGTTATACATACATATACATACACATATATTTATTTATATTTATGTATAACTATAAATGGAGGAAGACTTTTGAATTTACTTTAATGAACTAAATATTAAGTTTGAAAATCAAAATAATTCTGAATAGTTTATTGTGCATAAAATTTGTGTTCAAAATTGTTGACATGATTAAAAACTCACATCAACACACACATTTAAAATTTTGGAACATGTTGCCTAACTGCTCTCTAGAAATGCTGTATCAACTGTGTGTATGAGGGCCTTTTCTTCCTACCTTTGTCATAATAGGATGAAATTTTTCAATATTTGAACTCTTGGCCAGTTGGACAGAGAAAAAATGGCATCCCTTGTCATTTTAATTTGCAATTCTTTGCAATTAAGTAGGTGGAACAATAAATTAAAAATTATTTCTAAAATTAAAAGATCATTGCTTCTTTGAAAGTAATTATAAAAGAGATTATGAATTTAACTTAATACTAGACAACTATGTAACAGAGAAATGGTATTTTAAATATTTTTTTCCTCCAGATAAAGTTACCCAATTTGTCATAATAAAGCAACCATACAATTCAATGGGTATTTGCTATGGATATTACATCTTTTGCACTGACTTCTTCCCTCTAATTTTGAAATGTCCTATAAAACCCTTAAGCATTTTTACCATAACTTCATTGAACTAGCAGCTCTCAGATACATCTCCTGGATGGTTTGATAAATAACTATATTCCTATCATGTTAAGACTTGTCTGCCCATAATTTAGGAGTAAATCTATTCTTTCCCTTACAAATATAAGTGTAAGATACTGACCAGGCCAAATGAGTAAACTGTGAATCGACAGAGCATGCCACCACTTCAGTGTTTATAGATCTGAATTCTTCAATTCTATCACCAAAGGCGATAATTTCAGTTGGACACACAAAAGTGCTGGAAATAAAAAAAATATATTCAGTATTCTCAAAATATGCATATATGTAAAGTTTTAAATGACTTAGTTCTTACAAACACCTTTAGTATATTAGAATGTATATCAAGAACAATTTTATATATGAACCTTCTCAAGACAGAGTAGTCTAAGACTGTCATTTTTGATCAAACATAATTTAATAAATGTATATTACAGATTTCCCAATTATACCTCAATAAACCTATTTTTATAATTTAATGGATCAGTGGTCAACCAATGTTCCCTTCTCCCTTATGGCAGCACCTCTCCCCATTTTATTAACTTTTATTTAATAATACTTAATGCCTTATAGCTTTCAAAGGATCTACACACATTTTACATTATTTCACTATTTTTTTTTACATTCCTATACTAGCTCTATGAGCTAGATGCATGTATCTTTATTTTGGAGATAGGGAAATGCTCTCCCACCCTCTCCCTCTCAATTAGGTCCTCTTCCACCTTGTGTTCCACTCCTTTTGTCAGAAGGGCGTGTTTAGAGATTATTATTAAGTGTAGTATTTTTCAAACTGTGGTAGGAACTATTTATGCCAATTTACTGAGTTCCAATCAACATTTAAAAAAGTGAAATAGAAAATAGGAGAGCACATAATTTATAAATTATGAAACATATGTACATACAAGTACATGTGTGTGTGTTCAGGACTGATACAAAAAAATATGTAACAACTTTAACTCAAATTTGGCCTTAGCACTGGAGGTTTCAGAAAAGGACCAGGTAGGAGGGGCAACTTAGGGAGGGTGTTGGGAAAGGGGCTATTTATTATCTGGTATGGAAGTTTTTCAGTATTTAGTATAGCATTGGCTTTACTGGTGCATAAGACTGAATGTTGCCCTGTTTGTATGTGTAAGTGTACTGAGTGGCAATGAAAAATTCATTTCCTACTATGTGTCATGGTCAAGAAAGTTTGAAAAATGTATATTTAGGGGACAAGTTTCTACCACAGCCCAAGATAGGCTTCTCAGATGTTTCAGTTGTTCAAGGAGAGGGCTGTCATATGCAAGCAGACAGTTCTAATCTAGATTATGTCCCTGGAAACCTGGGCCATAGTATGTATTTTTAATATTTTCCAAAAGGTAGGACTAGTTAGCGCCTGCCTCCTTTTATCCCAAGAAATGCTGTCTAGTGACACACTAGCCCAACTTCTTAGTGAAGACAGAGAATAAGTTCTGGCAGAAAACTGAAGGGTTATGTTTGTGACCTTCATCCTTGCAGACTGGCAAATGCCCCAGATTTTTTCCTTCTCTAACCAGACCAACTCCAGCATTCTACAGAAGTGACAGAAAGAAGGCTATCGTAGTTCCTTGACCCAGAAGACTACTGCTAACATCATGCTCTAATTAGATATGTTTTATTAATTATGGAGTTTTAACACTGGAGAAACAGAGCATATTTGTTTGCTGTTAGACTAATTTCAAAATTCAGTTTAGTGTCATATTTTGTATGTGTTAACTTTTTGGTTTTATAACAACATGAATTTAGAAGGCCCATAATTTTTATATATTAATGTTTCAACTTCTGGTTTCTATTAGAAATTAAAATATATTAAACAATCTAGCTAGTCAAGCCACAGTATAAGTTGATTAGAAAGAAGCAAGTTCTCACTAACTTAAAGACTATGTATTATGCAGATTTATGACTTGTTTTAGTTGTAATGTACTAATTTTTATAGGAATTATTCCTATTTGGATTAGAGTAGGGGTTAGCAAACTTCAGTTCACAGGCCAAATCTAGCCTATCTTATTTTTTTGTAAATAAGCTATCAGTGGAACATAAAACTCGTTTGTGTATGTATTATGTATGGCTGTTTTTGTGCTACAAAGTGAAGTTGAGTAGGAACAGAGATCACCATAAGACTAAATAAAGTATTTACTATCTGACCCTGTACAGAAAGTTTGTTGACCCTTGGCCTAGAGACAATCTATAGTGATGAGTTTAAGTATATCCTTGCAAGTTTAAATTTTATTTACATAGTTCTAGATTAGTACCAACAGGAAAAGGACTCTACTATACAGTGGCAAAGATAGAAGAATCTTCTACCTACTTTTTGAAACCAAAAAATAAATTCGAATAGAAAAGATGTAAAAGTTTTTGGATAACTCTCTTTTTGGCATCTTCTTACTTTCATGGAATTTGAAAAAACACTCAAAATAAAATTAAATCCTTGAAGTGACTAAAGCTAGTTCGAGTCAACTTTCTATCTACAAAAGCGCTCACTGTCACAGTTAAAGAAGAAAACCCTCCCACAAGAACCATAATTTATATTAATAGGCATTATTTGTTAGGCATATGCAGTATTTTCAGGAAAATGTTCAAATCACAGGAAAGCAACAGATGTAGCAAAGAACAAAAATAGTAAAACCAAAGTTAAATGGCATCACTAGAGGAAAGGGCTTATTAATTTTCTATTTAATGGGGATACATTAAATAGGTTTGTGGCGTAATTCTTGCTATCAAATGCATTCTAAAATATTGTCATTCTATTTTCTTGTCTTAGTAGGTATAGCTTAAGGAATGTAATTCTATTTTTTTCTAATGATTAACATTATAACAATCATGTAAACATAAGTATGAAATATTGGGGTCAATGGGCTATGATGCTGAAATATGTGGCAGATGTTATATTCTTGGAAAAATTCTTCCTCTCAACTTGCCTTTTGAGAAACAAGAGCTAAATAAAGTATTTCTATTTGATGAGTTCTTAATCAATGATTGATAATTGAGGTTTTATTAGCTGCTATGTATTACTTACAAATCAAGTGGGTAGAAGAAAAAAACCAGGTATTTTCCACGATAATCAGTTAACTTGAGCTCCTTAAATTCTCCATTTATCACAGCTGTTCCTTCCCAATAAGGAGCTGGCTTGGAAACTAAGAAAGAAAAATATAGGGTGTTTTATAACACTGAGAAAGTTGGTGGGATTACAGAAAGATAGCTTTAGGAAATCACTATATATCAAGGCTTCTAAACCTTTGGAACTCTTTAGCAGTCTGGTGAAACTTACAGACTTCCCAGAATAGTGCTACTGAATTATAAAGAAAACCCATTATATTGAAATGCAGTTACCAAAATATTAAAAACAAATTGGTGATGTAGTAATAGATGTAACATTTTATTAACACTTAAAAAATGCAAGATCGAGCAGTGATCTAATAATTTACCCAAAATAGTGAAGAGTGTTAGTGATGTTTCAAGATAACTGAGCCAACCACGTGACATGAAAATACCTGTTGGTCTACTGGCAACAGGTAAAAGCAAGTACTGTGAAGCTAACATGGTTTGTTGCTGACATTTATAATGGAAGGAAATGCTCAATTTTGGTTGGAGGTTAGTGAAAAAATATATATTTTTTCTATTCATGCTCACAGACTCTTGTACATTTCATACCTGCACTACACCCTACTGGATACTTCACTATAGCCCCTCCAAGTTAAACAACTTCTTACATGTCAAACAATTGGATGTTCCTTTCTCTCCTGACAGTCTTTAGGATGTACTAATTTAAACATTTGTACAGTTTCTCACATACAAATGGAGGACCTGCTGCCAAACTCAATGATTAGGAAATTTGCAAATACATCAGGCCAGAAGTGTAAAATCCCAGACCATGGGATTATTTTCCTAGAAGGTTTTGAACAGGCAAGTGACCTGATGGAAATTTAGTTTGAGCTGCTCTCTTGTAAGGGCATTCTGTAATTCTAGCGCACATGCTTGATACAAATATATCTTGATCTTCTGTTAACACATTCAGATAGCATTTAAACTTTCAGTACTAATATATACATTGAAATAAGTACTTGCTTCCAAGTTTGAAAAGGTTCCTAGAAAGTAAGGCTTAAAACAGCCAACATTTATTACAATTTGTATAACAGCCAACATTTATGGTCACGATGAAAATAAACAAACTGAAGGTAAATTTCTCTGTTAAGTTAAAACATAACATGGGATTACTTTTTTTGTTTTAAATGCCTACAGCACCCGGTCTTCCTAGGTGGTCTCCCATCCAAATACTAACCAGGCCTGACCCTGCTTAGCTTCTGAGATCAGAAGGGATTGGGCGTGTTCACTGTGACATGGACTTAGACAATGATTACTTATGTCAGTGTCCTACTTCATATAAATAATTTGATCTAGTAAGCAAAGACCAGGAGGGAGAATTAACAGAAGTATACTAAACTATATATGCTTTATATACATTACTGAAAATATTACTCAAGTGTGAGGTTTGAATTGTAATCATCTGTTACAATGACTTGCCTTAATGATTTTTAGCATATTGGGAAAACCAAATCTGAAAAATAAATTTTGTTATAAAAAATCTGAGCTTGAAAATTTCGGGTTCTTGATTTAAGAAGTGCAGTTGGTGGGATTGCAAATTGGTACAGCCAATATGGAAAAGTCTGGAGGTTCCTCAAAAAATTAAAAACGGATCTACCTTTTGACCCAGCAATTGCACTTCTGGGTATTTACCCAAAGAAAACCAAAACAATTCATAAAGATCTATGTATACCTATGTTCATGGCAGCACAATTTACAATAGCCAAGGATATGGAGGCAACCTAAATGCCCATCCATAGATAATTGGATAAAGAAGTTATGGTTCATATATACAATGGAATATTCAGCCACTAAAAAAAATGAAATCTTTCCATTTGCAACATGGATGGACCTAGAGGTGATTATGCTGAGTGAAATAAGAAAGATAAATACCATATGATTTAACTGATATGTGTAATCTAAGGAAAAAAAACAAATAGAAAATAGACCCACAAATATAGAGGACAATCAGGTGATGGCTCAAAGGGGTTAGGGGGGCTGGGAGAAAGCAGTGAAGGTTTAAAGTACAATTTAGTAGTTGATAGAGGGTCACCAAGATGGGGAGCACAGCATAGGGAATGCAGTCAGCAGTAAGGTAATGGCTATGTGTAGAGCCAGAGGGAAGATAGAGCAATCAGGGGGATCATTTCATAAACTATATAAATGTCTAACCAATGTACTGTATACTTGAAACTAATAAAAATAATTGCAACGTTAATTCAAAGAAAAAAACCACCATCAATTTATAGAGCAAAAAGAATGCAATTACTTTGCTAAGACCTATAAATGGAATTCCTAAAGCAATCCCTTTCATCTATTAAAATCCTGTATACAAAATCATATAACAAAGATTCTAGCAAATTCAAAGCAGTATAAAGAACATTTAAGAAAAGGAATATTTAAATCTCTTCTTCCCATAACCCCACTAATTTAACTGTTAATATTTCGATGTCTTTCCTTCCAGTCTTAAATACAAATTTGGATCATCTTTACCACTTAAACAGTAAAAGCATAAAAAATTTTTCATGTTACTAAAAATTATTCGAAAGTATGACCTTAATGACTATAACATTCCATTTTATGAATAAAAGTACTTGTATCGTTAATTCTAGATAAGTCTATATGTGACAAATGCAGGAAATACTTAAAATTTGAATAAGTTTTCTGGTAAAGGAAAATCTATTACTATTTTTTTGTGCTTTTGAGCAGACTTGGATGGGATTTGTTTTTTATGGGAAATATATGTAATGCCAGTAAACATTTAACTGGCTGACATATTTCAAAATATCTTCCCAGACAAGTAAAACGAATGGGACTTGGAAACACTATGATTTTAAAAGGGTAAGACTAGCTTTTTAAACACAAAAATCCAAAAATAGTTAACTTTCTGTAGGAAAGAATTGTAAATTTTTAAGGAGGCAAAACAGTTCTTCTCATTACTCCAAGTCATAACATCCCACTTAACACTGAGGATTCATAATTGTGAAGCATACTTTTTTCACTGAATACTGGCACAGAACAAGGTGTAAATTGAACCACAGAAGCGAAACACACATGTTCAGAATGCCAAATAATCTGTGAGAAAAGCAGGTTACTTTAAAGCAAGGGGAAGTCTTTGTCCTTTAACCGTTGGCCACTCCTTTTTGGCCAATCTTGATATCCAGATGCAGCAGGCCACAATTTTTCAGTGTCTGAGTGACGTGTCCTTCCTGAAAGTGGCCATTAGCTGTGTACACTGGATAGAAATGCAAATAACCAAAAGCCAAATTGGCAGGGCACAAATTTGCCACGAGGTTTATCATCAACCCAAATGCATTACTTCCAAGCTCCTTCTCCACCGTTTCCCTACAAAGAACCTCTAAAGTACACCCTTGTAATAAGTTCTTTGTCTGAGACACAAAGAATACCCATTAACTATACGGGTTTTGGAGGAAAGCTTTTAATAGTTTTCTTTATAAGTTGAAGGAAAAAATGAAAAAAAAAAAGATGAAACATTTGATCCCCTGAGCATTTTTTAAGCCACTTTTCTGTTTAATCAAACTTTCTGTAAGTCATTATTCATCTTATCAACATAGTCTTCCCTGAAATAGTACGTGGAAACAGACACGACGCGCTGCACCCACTTTGCGATGTTTGAGGAAGCGTTTCAGTTTGCACAACATCCTCTAATGCCAGCCAAGCCCAGGACCAGGGCCACCCTCTTTCGCTTTTCTGCGGCTTTTGGGGTAACCACTACTTCTTCCAAAATCTGATTAGTGGAAATCATCCCTTTCTTCACAGCTGGAACCCTCCTCCACCATCCCCAGGAGAGAGCCAGGCCCGCCCATGGACTGGAGGCAGCCCACGAGGTGCAGCCCGAGCCAGGCTAACGGGCAGCCACTGTCACCATGGCACACGTGTCTCCTCGCTCTCCCCACTTCCCGCCTCCCTCTGCCACCGGTCACCCACCACCCCCCCACTCCCGTTGGCGGGTCACCACCTACTCTTGGCTTTGCTGAGGTGCAGGGAGTGGTCGGCTACCGAAACTCGGGACGCCTCCCCCGGGTATACTTGTCCCCCTGCGTAGAAGTGGCACTCCTCTTCACGGGTTCGGGGCCTCTCCTCTGCCTCCAAGCCCCGCAGAACCCCAGCCCGCAGCAGGAACAGTAGCAGCGGCAGCAGCAGTAGCTTTCGGTTCCAGCAGGGGACTAGAGTCGTCGCGGCTGGCAGCAGTGGCGACACTTCCATGACCATCCCAGCGCAGACCCAAGTCTCTTGGTGTGAGCGCGACTTCTCCCGCCGCGGAACAACTACAACAGCGCGCCTGACGCCCGCGCGAGCCGGGGCGCGGCCTCGCGAGACCTGCTCCGCCCTCCCACTCCAGGGTTCCACCCCTCTCCACCCCCTGCTCTCAGTTCTTTCAACCCTCCTGCCCCCTCCCCACGCCACGTGTGTGCTAGTCCCGTCTGGCCCCCCAGACAGCATTTGCGTCTGCGCCTTGGGGTGGGCCAAGGCCAGGCGCTCAGCCTGTCTCTGTGAAGGCCGTTTGCTGGAGCTGCCCATGACTGGCCTCACGCCGCTCCTGTCCTCTGCATTGTTTTAGACATCCATCCACGCCCATCTTTTCCACAAAGCCTCACCACCGCATATTACTCCCCTCCCTCAACAAAGTCAAACTAACCTATCTGCCTTTGAACCGCTTGTGTTTTATACTTCTAACAGTTACTCTTTTTTTGAAGTGATCTGTGAACAATGCCACGACTCTCCCCTCTAGTTGCAGCCCCTTTTAAGTCCTGGTAAACTTGGAGAAGAAAGATCTAACATTTACTCTCCTCCAGCATGCAAAGGCAAACACACACACTTTGGGACTTAAGCCTGTCTCAAGTTTTTTTCTTTCTTTTTTCTTTTTTTAATCAAGACTTGAAAAGTTCTAAAAAGATGAGACTTTCTCCCAGCGCAGTTGTTAGTCCACCTTCTGACAATTACCCCATCACATTACAGGAGGCAACATCCCTTCTACCTTCCTGTGAGCCCTTGCCATCTTTCTGAATCCTGCAAAAGTCTGTTAGACTGTCAGCTGCCTGTGGTCTAAATCCATGTCGAATTCATCTTTGTTTTTTCAAGGTACCTGGCATATGGCATTTGCTATTATAAGCACTTGATTCTGTAACATCTAATATTCCTGACAGCCTGTATTAGTTTAAAGTTGCGTTCGCATATTATATTCTTGCTCCTTGTGGAAACCTGGAATCAGATAGGAAGCCTGCCTTTTCCAAACTCACCCCTTACCCTAGTCCTGCCCATCATACATCCCGCCCATCATACGCCCCGCCCCGCCAGTGTTTGCGCATGCGCCCTGGGAGCAGGTCCAGGCCGAGAAGCGTCGCGTCGCCGAAGTTGAGGAGGCGTCTTCTGTGGCGTCGACTGTGACTGGTATCCCGCCCTTCTGCCCTCCCTCTTGCCCCTTTCTGCCCGCCCTCAGGATTGTTTTAGGCTCTGCTCACCCTTCCAGGTCCATCTCTCCCTCAAACCTTCACTGGAGACTGGCCTTCCGCCATTGACGGTGACTGGTCTCCAACAGTCAGCAATGTTTTATACCTTCTCATCCTTCCACATCCATATCTCCCACAAAGCCTCACTACCGCATACCACCCTCCCCCGCCCCAGCTGAATTAACCCTTCTGTCTCTGAATGGCTTACATTTTATACCTCTAACACTTTTCCTTGCAGTGTGCGGGGGTGAACAGTGTCGTGACTCCTTTGAAAAGGTCAAAGCCCTTTAAAGTCCTGGGAAAAATTGGAGAAGAAAGGTCTAACCCCAAAAGCAGTATCTTGAGACCATTTATTCTCTTCCAGTGAGAAAGAAACTTTTCCAGCAGGAAAGTCACAGTTTGGTGACTTAAGACTGCTTTAAGGTCTTAGTCTTTAAAATCAAGACTTGATAAGTTCCCAGAAAACCCTTTTCTTTCAGCATAATGCTGTTCCATCTTCTGACAATTACCTCATCACTCACCCAGTTGCTAAAATGGCACGTGAGGAGGGGGGCGGCGATGCCACACAACACACACCAGAAAGACAGGAGCCAACCTCAGTCTTTATGCTCCCCCTCTAGGATCCCTTCTATCTTCCTGTGGGCTCTTATCATCTTTCTGTATCCCACAGAAGCCATCCTAACAGTTTGTCTTTTCTCTATTAGACTTCCAGCTCCCTGGGGTCAAAATCTATGTTGAATTCATTTTTGTTTCCCAAGACACCTAGCTCATGGCATTTGCTATTGTAAACACTTGATTTTGTAAATAACACCTAATATTCCCAACAGCCTGTCACAGTTTCAGGTTGCTTTCACATATTACATCCTTACTCCTTGTGACAACCCTTTGATTCAGATAGGAAATCTGCCTTTCCAAACTCATCTCTCACTCCAGTCTTTTTCATTATGTTTTGCTTTGTGTTTTCTGACCCACATACTGTGGGCATAGGATTAAAAATATGGAACCACCTCCCATTTGCTGAGAGGCAGAGAATTTTTTCTTACCCATGACATTATCTTGCAACTCTTCATTCTCTGGGGGCCCGTAGATGGGAGTCCTCTGACGAGGGAGCTCTCGCTGCTCCCATTCTTCTCCTTCCCTGGCCTCTTGTTCCACATGGAAGGGGAGTGGGGCCCTGGGGGTTCGGGATTGAGTCCCTGAGATTCGGCCTATGCCACGAAGTCGGCTTCGGTGATCCATGTTGACTATTGAACAAACAGCTACCAAGCCTCAGTGAATTCTAGGCTCTGTGCTGGGCCTCAAAGTTTGAGAACTGGGAGAGGAAGCTCTCTCTGGGAGAGATTCCTCTACTCTAGGTTGAGCTGAGGTGCCCCAGTTGGCAGCAGGGGCTGCCCACCAAGTGGGCCCCAGTAGACCTTCTGCCCACCGGAGAGAGTGGCCAGGTAGGCCAGCTCTCAGGTACAAACTGTGCACCCCTCAGTTACACTGGAACCCCTTGGCAGCTGACATTCTAGGTGGCAGTTGCTCTGAATCCTTCTAGCCAATGATATTGCCTGAGTGCCTGCCTCCTGCAGGCAGACATTGTGCTGTCACTGTGGCAGTCACAAGGAAGGGTGGGGCTCTGCTGCAAGGCACTCACCATCTAGCTGGAGTCAACTGCCCATATTAATAATATAAAACCATCAGGCATAGAGGGGTGGTTCTATATAAAGAGTGCATCTGAGAAACACTGGGGAGTTTAAAAACATTCAATTGTATGGACCAAGCCCCAGAAATGATGACTTAAGAGGTCCCAAGCACCTATGGTTTCAGAAATGGTGTGTCTGGTGAAGGAGCACCACTGATGGAGGTTAAGAGCACAGATTATGGAGGTAGCCATTTCTAGGTTCCAACCGAGCTCTGCCATCTCTTGGCCTTGTGGCCTTAGGAAATATATTTAACCTCTCTGATCCTGAGTTTCATCTGCAGATGAGAGACATTAATACCTTCCCATGTTGTGAAACTGAAATGATAAGAGTTTCATGATATAAGTATAAAGCCTAACTTGGAATGTGGGCCAGGCTGAGGCACTCACTTTTTTTCCCCTAGCTTTATTGAAATAAATAAATGATTAGTTGCTTGTACTTACATTGCACAAATCAATGATTTTTAAATTATAGTTGGCATACAATAATATACTAGTTTCAGTCATATAGCTTAATGATTAGAGATCTGTATAACTCACAAAGTGATCACCCCACTAAATCTAGTGCTCCTCTTCCCCCTTACATGTTTATTACATTAACTATTATTCTTATGCTACACTTTATATCTCCGTGTCTATTTTGTAACTATCCATTTGTACTTCTTAATCCCTTTGCCCTTTTGCCTGTCTCCCAACCCCTTCCCATCTAGTAGCCCTCAAAATATTCTCTGTATCTATGAATTTATTTCTGCTTTTGTTGTTATTGATTTTGTTCTTTAGATTCCACATGTGCATGAAATCATGTGATATTTGTCTGTCTCTATCTGACCCATTTCATTCAACGCAATACCCTCTAGGTTCATCAAGGCAATATCTTTTTCTATCCCTTTCCTATTAGTCTGTGTGTGTCTTTTAATCTGAAGTGAGTCTCTTGTAGGCAGCATATGTAGGGGTCATGTTTTGTTGTCCATTCAGCCACTCTGTCTTTTAATTGGAGCACTTAATTCTTTTCCATCTGAGGCACTTGTTGATAGGTATGTAGCTATTACCATTCTTTCTTCATGTTTTTGATGCATGTTTTTTCTTCTTAAAGAAGTCCTTCCAACATTTCCTGTAATCCTGGCTTGGTGGTGATAAATTCCTTTAGCTTATTTTTGTTTGGGAAGCTCTTTATCTGTCCTTTGATTCTAAATGGCTTTGCTGGATAAAGTATTCTTGGTTGTAGATACTGGGTCTTCATCATGTCTAATATTTTGTGCCAAGCCCTTCTGTCCTGCATAGTTTCTTTTGAGAAATCAGCTGCCAGTCTTACGGGTACTCCCTTATAGGTAACTATCTGTTTTTCTCTTGCTGCTTTTAAGATTCTTTGTATTTTATCTCTGGCATTTTAATTATAATGTGTCTTTGTGTAGACCTCTTTGGATTCCTCTTTTGTGGGACTCTGAGCTTCCTAGGGTGTCTATTTCCTTCACCAGGTGAGAGAAGTTTTCCATCATTATTTCTTCAAATAGCTCTTCAACGTCTTGTTTTCCTTTAGGTACCCTATGTCATGGATATTTTTTCATTCAGTTTTGTCCCATAGGCTCATCAAATTGTTATTATAGTCTTGGCTTCTTTTTTTTCTTGCCATTCTGATTGAGTTTCCTTGGCTTCCCCATCCTCTATATGAGTAATTCAATCCTCTTCTTCCTCCACTCTGTTGATTCCCTCTAATAAACGCTTTATCTCAGATAATGTGTTCTTCATTTCTGACTGGTTCCCTTTCATAAGTTCCATTTCTATTTTTATGTTTTTTTAAATCTCTTTGTTAAAGCTCTCACTGAATTCAACTCCTCTTCCCCTAAGTTCATGGAGCATCTTTGTAACCAGTGTTTTGAACTCTGCATCTGTTAGATTGCTTGACTCCATTATTCCTGAATCTATGTTCTGCTCTTTCATATGGTTTCTGCTTCTTTGTCTTCCTATTTTGGCTGCCTTTCCATGTTTGTTTCTATGTACTAAGCAATGCTCCTAAGTCTCCCAGTCTTATTAGCATAGCTTTGTGTAATAGGTGTCTAGTGGCACAGTCTTGAGAGGGGTTTAGCTGCAGGCCAAGGTAAGCCCCAGCCTGTGCCCCTCCAGGGCCACCTGTTAAGATTCAGCCAACAATCCACAGGTGCTGAGCTTATAGTTGCCTCAAGAGTCCATGTCAGAAACTGAGGTCAGTGGCCACCAGTGTGAGTCTTGGAGTTGGCTCAGCAAGGAGCATTGGACTGACTGAGGACACAATTCAATGTAGGTTGGATGGGTTTGTGAGTTAGGGGAGGCAAGGTTTCAGGAAATCCTCTGGGCAGAGCGACTTCTGTTATCCAGTTCAATGATGTCTCAGCTATGGCAGCGCTGAGTCCACACACTGGAAGCGGGGAGGGCTCAAGAGAGGAACAGTGGATACTGACAGTGCTTCTGCCCAGGAGAGAACCTTGCCTCTGACTGAGGGACTCACTTCTAATGCTTTGTGACTTCTGAAGCCAGGCATAAGAAGGATAGTTTCTGTCTGTCTTGCATTTAGGTTACTCATTCCGAGAGAAGGATTTGTTCCCAAATTTTTTGAGTTAAAAATTCACAAAACATATAGTTTATTCATCCAAAATGTGTAATTCAATAGTTGTTAGTATAGGAACAGTGTTGTACTTTGTGCTCACCACTATCTAATTCTAGAACATTTCTATCACCTCCAAAAAGAAATGGCATGCCTGTTAGCAGCTCATTCCTCCCTTTCCCCTAGCCCTTGGCAAAAATTAATCTGCTTTCTCTTTCTATAGATTTGCCTATTCTGAGCATTTCATATAAATAGATTCATACAATATGTATCCTTTTGTGTCTGTCTTTCACTTAAGTATACCGTTTTCTAGGTTGATTTATGTTGTAGCATGTATTGGTACTTCATTCCTTTTTTATTGTGATAAAATATATATAACATAATACTTAACTTTTTAATCATTTTTAAATGTATAGTTAAGTGGCATTAAGTATATTCACATTTTTTTGGGTGGTAATCACACAATAGAATACATAGATGTCAAACTATAATGTACACTTGAAATGATATAATTGTATTAACTAATGTTATCCCAATAAACTTAATTAAAAAAAGTATATTCACATTTTTGTGTACTTGTCACCATCATCCTCTAGAATATTGCATCTTCCCAAACTGAAACTATACTGTCTATTTTTTCCTTCTCCTAGCCCCTGGAAACCATTGTACTTTTTGTCTCTGAATTTGACTACTCTAGGTACCTCATAGAAGTAGAATCATACAGTATTTGTCCTTTTGTGTCTGGTTTATTTCACTTAAGTTTAATGGTCTTAAGGTTCATCCATGTCATAGCATATATTGGTATTCCTTTTTATGGCTGAATAATATTCCACTGTATGGATATACCATTTTTGCCTTACTCATTTATAAACTGATGGACATTCAGGTTGTTTATATTTTTAGACCATTATGAATAATGATGCAATGAACATTCATTTACAAATTTTCATGTGAACATTTGTTTTTCAGTTCTCTTGGGTATGTTATCTAAAACTGGAATTTCTGGGCTACCTGGTAACTCTTTAACTTTTTGAGGACCTGCTAAAGTGTTTTCCACAGCAGCTGTACCATTTTATATTTACACTAGTAGTGTTTGAGGGGTCAAATTTCTCCACATCCTCTTCAGCACTTGTTTTTGCGCCCCCCGCTTTGGGTATAGTCATCCCAATGAGTGTGAAGTAGTATTTCATTGTGATTTTAATTGGCATTTACCAAACAACTAATGATGTTGAGCATCTTTTCATACACTTATGGGTCATTTCTATATTGTCTTTGGAGAAATAGCTATTTAAATCTCTTGCCTATTTTATAATTGGGTTGTTTTATTTCTGTTGTTGATGAATTATAAGGATTCTTTATATATTCTGGGTACTAAACCCTTATCATATTTTGATTTGCAAATATTTTGTCCCATTCTGTGAGTTGTCTTTACACTTTCTTGATGGTATCCTTTGATGCAAAAGATTTTAATTTTGATGAAGTTCATCTTATCAATATTTTTTGTTTGCTTGTGCTTTAGGTGTTCTATTTAAGAAGCCATTGCCTGATCTGAGGTCATAAAAAATATACACCTATGTTTCCTCCTAAAAGTTGTACAGTTGTAGCTTTTACATTTAGGTGTTTGATCATTTTGGAGTTCATTTTGTGCATGATGTGAGGTAGGGATCAGGAATAATATTTTGAGCGCCTACTGTGTACCTGACACTATCATTTGGAAGCAGCAGCAACAAAACAGATATGTCCCTGCTGTTATCATGCTATAATTTCAATTGTACTCACGAATATTAGTTAGAGGCTACATAAAGGTCTCAATGTAAATTTGACCACCCCGCCGTTTCTGATCTATAATAGGGGCCCAGAGAATGCAAGGATTCTAGGAGAGGGACATACCCTTGCATGGTTAGCAAAGTTAGAATATAGCCTGGGGCTCTGTGATAGGGAAGGGATTGCTATCTAACATTGTCATGGGGGCATTTGCCAGTACCTTGAGGGACATCAGAGTGTGCAGGCCCTACCACATCCAGTGTCTTTCCTCTGAATATCCATGTAGACTTCTCCTCAATCTCTAGGTCTTTTGTGATGTACCCCTGTGATGGAGTCCTTCCACTCCCTTGGGTGGCCCACTTGACTGCTTTTTCTTTTATGACAGTCTCAGCCCACTGTCTCTTGTGGGGTTCACATATATTCCCTAGAAACAGATTTTTCTGCATTTGCTGGCAGTTCAGTTTACATTTAAAGCTGTCATTTTATTGTCCCTTCTACCAGGGACAGTTCTAACTCCAGCCTCTAGACTTTATTTATATGATTCAGACAATAGTTCCTGTGATCCTCAGCCTACAGGAGACATAAGCTTTCTGAAACTTTTTGTCATTTCCTTGAGTTAACAACATTTGTCCCTCTCTCATTCTAGGAGAAGTCATCTACTAAGTTATGAGGACAAACAGCCCCTGAAGACACCTGTGTGGGAAGAAACTGGGGCCTCCCACAAATTGCCAGAACCAACTTGCCATCTTGTGGCAAGGACTACATCTCCTTGGAACTAGATCTTGCAGCTCCAGTTGATTCTGATGACTGCAGCCCTAGTGACATCTCAAGTGTAGCCTCATGAGACACCCTGGGCCAGAGCCAGTTCAGCAGTTCCTGAATTCATGACCTACACAAACAGTGAGTTTGACAAATGCTCATTATTATTTAATTTTGCAAGCTTTTTTTGACATACAATTCATATACACAAATTTCACCATTTTAAAGTATACAGTTCAGTGGTTTTTAGCACATTGTTATGCAACCATTGTCACTGTCTCATTCCAGAACATTTCCATCACCTCAAAATGGTACTCCATACCTCTAAGCAGTCACTCTTAGTTCTCCCTACTACCTACATCACCTGATAACTGCTAAACCACTCTCTGACTCAAAGGATCTGCCTGTTGTGGACATTTGCTGTAAATGGAATTATACAATATGTGGTCTTTTGTGAATGACTTCTTTTACATATCATAATGTTTTCAAGGTTCATCTAGGTTGCAGCACAAGTCAATCATTCAATCCTTTTTTTAAAAAAAAGACTTCATTTTTTTACAGCAGTTCTAGATTTATAACAAAATGAAGAGGAAGGTACAGAGATTCCCCAAATATATGCTGCTTCAATGGATGCATAGCCTCCCCATTATCAGCATCACTCACCAGAATGGTACATTTTTAAATTAAGGATGAACCTACATTGACACATCATTATTATCCAAAGTCCATAGTTTGTTTACCTTAGGGTTCATTCTTGGTGTTATACCTTCCATGGATTTGGACAAATTATACCGACATATATCCATCATTATAATATAATACATGATATTTTTACTGCTCTAAAAATTCTCTGTGCTCTGCCCTCATTCTTTTTTATGGGAGAAAATACTCTTTTAAAAATATGCTGCATTTTGTTTATCCATTTACTAGCTGATGGACATTTGGGTAGTTTCTACTTTTTTGTCATTACAAATAATGCTTTTGTGAACATTTGAGGATAAGTTTCTCTGTGAACATATTATGTTTTCAATTCTCCTGGATATATACATATGTTGGAATTGCTGGACCATAAGGTAACTCTATGTTTCACTTTTTGAGGATCTGTCAAAGTGTTTTCCACAGCAACTGCTCCATTTCATGCCAGTAATGTACAAGAGTTCTGATTTCTCCAAATCATAACCAACACTTGTTACTGTCTTTATTTTTGATTATAGCCATCCTAGTGGGTGTGAAGTGATATCTCATTGTGGTTTTGATTTGCATTTGTCTAATGACTAATGATGTTGAATATCTTTTCATGTGCATTTTGGCTATTTGTATATCTTCTTGGGAGAAATGTCTATTCATGTGTTTTCCAGTTGTTTAATTGGATTGTCTTTTGATTGTGGAGTTTTAAGAGTTCTTTGTATACTTTGGATACTACAACCTTATCGGATATATAATTTGCAAATATATTTTCCCATTTTATGGATTGTCTTTTTATTTTGTTGATACTGTCCTTTGACACAAATGTTTTTTTAAATTTGATGATTTATAATTCAATCACTTTTACTTTGGTTGCTTGTACTGTTGGTATCAAACTGAAGAAACTGATGTGTAATGCAAGGTTGCAAAAACTACTTTTTCTTCTAAGAGTTGTATAGTTTGTAAATAGAAGAAGTTGACTATGAAAAGGGTGGGAGGAAAACCTATTTGAGATGCAGGGTTTTATATAGGTGTATGTACTTTAAGAAAACATGTAAGATGATATTGGGGATATGTATTCCATTAGGACTCCATACCTAGGTATCCCTTAAGAAAGTCTACTTGTAGGACTGGGGCACTGACCTGAACCAGAGAAGCTCTTGGTTCTTATAGACATCCCTCTACATAATGAGTGAGAATAGGAGAGGAGTGGGGAACAGTAATGAAAAAGGGGAATATGGCAGAGAAGGAGAGAAAAGAGGAGGTACAGGAGAATGCTAGTAAGTTGTGCTGGGTGAAGTGAGGGAAGCTAGTGGCCCCTTCTCTCGTCCTTGTAGGTGTTGTCAGGGTGCATAGAGACCCCCATATATGTGACTGCCTTCAGATATTTCTGGACCAAAATTCTCCTGGTTAACTCAGATAAAATTTCTGTATTGAATGATCTCTGGTGTGATTTTGTCTTTGTACTTTCAAGCTTGGGTGTTTAGTCTTCTGGGTTCTTTCAGGAAGCCTGTTTTGTAAATTTAAAAGCATCTTTAAAAGTCTTATTATTTGTAGGTTATTGATTTCACTTCAGCTTTATGTATCTGGTCAATCTGGCTGGCGCTGTAGGTAGTGCTTCATTTTCTCGAGCACCAGTTTCTCACAGTTATATTCCTTCTGTCATTCGTATAGCAATATGTCAGTCTTTCAGGCTCTGTGAGTTCCTTGTCAGGCTAGGAAGCCTGAGCCCAAGTTTGTGTGCATGGTAGTGGAGGTACCTTGAAGTGGCCTGCCTTCATGTTGGCCCCTGGCCCAAGCTCTTGAGCTCTCAGAAGCTTTTGACAGATTGATCCCATGGTGTTTTGAACCCCTTCCTCATGGTTGAAATGGGTTGCTCTCATTTGAGCATCCTAGCTGTGAAGTGGGATATTACCATCTCCTATTTCACAGATGCAGCGACTTTTTCAAAAGTTATTTGTCCACATTTGCACACCTCTTTCCAAGTATATATCACAACTTAAAAAAAAATTTAATTAATTATTTTTATGGTGACATTAGTTAACAAAATCCAATAAGTTTCAGCTGTATACTTTAACAATAAGGCATATATATGTTTACACTGTGTGTTCACCTCCCATAGTTAGATTTCTTTCTGTTACCACATATTTGACCCCCTTTACCTCATCTACCTCCTCTCTCCCTCCTCCTCCCTACCCTCTGGTAACCACTTTGTTTGTCCTGTTCTTTTGTTGCTTTTAGGTTTATATCCCACATATAAGTGACATCATGTGATTTTCAACGTTTTCTGTCTGGCTTATTTAGCTTAGCATGATTATCTCGAGGTCCATCCATGTTGTCACAAATGGCAGTATTTCATCTCTTTTTATGGCTGAGTAATATTCCATTGTATATATGTAACACAGCTTCTTTAGCCAATCATCTATCGTAGGACACTTTGGTTGCTTCCATGTCCTGGCCATAGTAAATAATGCTGCTATGGACATTGGTGTGCAAAGATCTTTTTGGATATGAGTTTTCAAGTCTTTGGGGAAAATATCCAGTAGAGGGATTGCTGGATCATATGGTAGATCAATTCTTAGTTTTTTGAGGAACCTCCATACTGTTTTCCATAGTGGCTATACCAATTTGCAGTCCCACCAGCAGTGTATGAGGGTTGCTCACAGGTGTGAGATGGTATCTCATTGTGGTTTTGATTTGCATTTCCCTAATAGCTAGTGATGATGACCATCTTTTCATATATTTGTTGACCATTTGTATGTCCTCTAGGGAGAAATGTCTGTTCAGGTCCTCTGCCCATTTTCTGATTGGATCATTTGCTTTTTTGTTGTTGTTATTGAGTCGTATGAGTTCTTTGTATATTTTGGATATTAGGCCCTTATCAGAAGTGTTACTTGCAAATATATTTTCCCATTTAGATGGTTGTCTATTTACTTTGTTGACAGTTTCTTTTGCTGTTTGCAGAAGCTTTTTAGTTTGATGTAGTCCCATTCATTTATTCTTGCTTTTACTTCCCTTGCTTTTGAGGTCAAATTCATAAAATCCTCTTTCAGTTCAAGGTCCTTGAGTTTGGTTCTTGTGTTTTCTTCTGTGCAACTTATTGTTTCAGGTCTGATATTCAGGTCCTTAATCCATTCTGAGTTAATTTTGGTGTGTGGTGTTAGACAACAATCTAGTTTTATTCTTGTGCAGGTGGCTTTTCAGTTTTCCCAGCACCATTTATTGAAGAGGGTTTCCTTTCCCCACTGTACATTTTTGGTTAGCCTCCTTTTTATTCCTGGAGATTCTCCTCCCCATGTCAGGCTGGGGAATTTATACTAGTGGATTTTCTCATGGGGCCTCTTTATTTTTCATATTTCCAATGTCTAATAAAAAATACCAGAACATGAGGCTTGTTCATAGCTGAGAAGTCACCATGTATCACAACCTCCTGTCTTGGGCTATCAAATAGTCCAGAGCGAAGTGCTCTCCTGCAGTTCTCATTATGATGGCCTGGCTGTCCAGTTCCTTTGCAGTGTATTCAGATGGTAATTTGTTCACTGTGTGTGCAGTTGTGTGATGGTTGACCTTGCCTTCATGGATACAAAGAGAGTAACTTACTTCTTTATGTCTGAAAACTGGCTTGGGGTCTGTTCTTCCTATGATGGGATGAAATCTCAGGAAGTTCCTATAGTTATATTGTTGCTCTTGAATGACTTATCCTGTGGTCAGTTCTAAGCAGTTAGAAACCCAATCTAGAATAATAATCATAACCCTCAACTCTTAAATATTGAAAAACTTTTTCCTATTCTCTGTTGGCACCTACTATTTATTGACACTGTGTCAACAGGAGAGGTATTTAATCTTCATCTCTTTGAACCTCAGTTTCTTCTAGTGTAGGTGGAAGGTATTTCATGACCCTTGTTATGTGTGAAACTAAAATGAGATGACAAGTGTGAAGCCTTAGTACAGCTCCTGATACTAAATATCATAGTCTCCTTGTAGGATTGGGGTCCTGACCCAAAGCAGAAAACCACTGCATATTTTATATAACTAGACAGAATGAATGAAAATGGGAGAGAAGTGGTGAAAAATAGAGAAAAGGGGAAATTAGGGGTGAAGTGGAGAAACGAGTTGGGGAGAATACTGGGAAGTCATAGTTGGGTGAAGTGGGGAAAAGCCAGTGTCTCTTTTTTCATCCTTATTGTAGGAGTTGTCAGGGAGAATGAGAGCTTCCACATGTGTAACTGCCTTCACTTCTCTGTAGGCCTGAGTCCTCCTGGTTATTCTTAGAGAATTTATATAGTGGAATATCTCCAGTGTGATGTTTTCCTTTGCAGATTTTCCAAGGCAACCAGTTTCATATAATTAAAAGCCTCTTAAAAAGTCTTGGTATTTGTTGGTTATTGATTTCACTGCAGCCGCAGGCACCTAGTTAAACTGGCCCACTGTTGTGGGGAGCCCTTCAATTTGGCTTATGCCTGTTTCCGCACTTTTACTTATTTTCCCTATTGTAACATGATGTGTTGGAGTTCCAAATGGGTTCTTTTGTGATTTCAAAAGCCTCTTAGAAAATACTGGAAAAATATATTTGTGGAGAGCTGTTAAGTCACCTTGTGGTATCAAATACTGCAGTGTCAGGCTTTATGGTCCTACTGTTATCCTCACTATGATTTCTGTGATGTCATGACTTTGGAGTATCATCAGATTGGAAATTCTAGTTTCTGTTGATCTGATATAAAGGGGGCCTAAAAGAAAGCAACTTTATTCTTTTTCTTTTTCCCTATGGAAACTGTATTGAGGACCTCTTCTTCCCATGCTAGGAGGAAAATCCAGGATAGTCCCATTAACTTTTCTGGTTACTCTTATATAGCCAAATGTCTGGATGCCTCTCCTGTTTTATAAGAAACCTGTTGTAGTATAATAATCAAAACCCCAATTCCTGAATTTCTGGAAATATCTTCCAATCCCAGCTGGGGCCTACTTGAAGGTTGGAATCCTGCAAGTGATGTAGATATATGGGCTGGAACTGGAAATAGGCAACCTGTTTTTGCCTGTTTTTTCCGCATCTACTCCACTGTTGAGCAGTAGCTCATTCTCATCCCCTTGCTGCAATCCCCAGAAAGAGAAGAACTGAGGGAGAAGAGCCTACCCTTGCATGGTTGGCTAAGTTGTAATGTGGGTTTGGGGGCCTGAGATATGGAGGAAACCCTGAGTGAATGCTCTCATGGGGACGTTTTCATTTTCTCCGGGGACCTCAGACTTCATACCACTGCCACATGCAGGGCCTTTTATTCTTGACTGGTTACTTGGATTCCCCCTCAGTCCCAAGCCTTTTGTGGCCTCCACCTCTGTTGGGCTCTTTCTGTACCTCCAGGTGATTTTCTTGGTTGGCATTCCTTTTAAGTAATTCTCAGGCTACCCTTTTTCTCAGGTTCACATGTCGACCCTGGAAATAAAATATCTTTCTTGTGAAAATAATGGAAATGCTGTTTACTCACCGGGTACACTTTTTACTGTTCTTCCCCAGGAACACCTGCAGTTTTGGCTTCTTAATTTTCCTTACATGAGTCAATACTACTTTGTGTGTCCCTCAACCTTCATGGGCATCAGTCAACCTTTCTGAAGCTCTCTGTCTCTGGTTTGTGCCAAGGGGGAAGCAATCCTGTTACCCCCTTATGAATGTGGAGAAAAGCCCACCACACTGATAACTCTATGAATTATTTTCTTCTTCCTCCACCTCAGCTCTTTTATAGCTCTGTGGTAGGTGATGGGCTAATGCCAGTAGATCCTGTTTGTTTCTATTTCTTTTCAAGATGTTCTAATACTTCAGTTTAGACTTTGGCAGTATTTGACATTTATTGTTTGGCCTTTGGAGCCTGTGTTAGTTTGATAAGACTGATAAACTGGGTGGTTTAAACAATAGAAATTTTTTGTCTCACAGTTCTGGAAGCTAGAAATCAGAAATCAAGGTGTCAAGAGGGTTTGTTTTTTTTCTGAGAGCTATGAAGGAAAGATCTGTTCTGGGCTTCTCTCCTTAGTTTGTAGATGGCCATCTTCATGTTTACATGGAGTTTTCCCTTACATATGTCTATGTCCAGGTTTCCTCTCCTTATAAGGATGCCAGTCATGCTGGAATAGGGCAACTCTAATGTTCTCATTTTAACTTGATTGCCTCTGTAAAGTCTCTATCTCTAAATAAGATCACATTCTGAGATACTGGATATTAGGACTTCACATACGAATTTTCTGGGCAGACACAATTCAACCCATAACAGAGCCTCTGCCAAATCTCTTACCTGGGAGGGCATGTGTACTACCTTCCATTCAAGCTTTCAGGAATGTGCCTTTCCTCTGACTGGACGGTAGATGTACCCTAGCCCCTGGAATTTTGTGACCCAGCCCTCTGTTATGCTCCCTCATTTCTTTCCAAGAGCTCCTGTTGAGTATTTTTATTTTAATACAGTCTCAGGCCACTCACCCTCGTAGCCTCCATATGTAGTCATTGGACAGCACAGTCATTTCTTGTGCATGTAATGCAAGCACAGTGCACTCCCAGGTCAGTCTCTTGTACCTTCTGGCAGAGGTAGCTAGCTGCAGCCCCTGGGAATGAACTTCACTTGCATGAGCCTAATAGTAATCCCTGTGTTTTGCTAATTCCAGGGAACTTGAAACTCTTTGTCATTTGCTTGAAGCAGGGGGGAAATACTCTTTGTCTTCTCCCTTTTGGGTAGAGAAAAAGCCCATTGCTCTCTTTCTCAGGGTCCACATATCCATGTGGAGAACCCAACACTTTCTTCTGCAGGAGGTGGAGGTATAAGTCTCCCCTTAGCCAGCCCCTTTTTGCACCACCTGGCTGGGCAGGTCCAGGCACAGATTCTCTTCATATATGAATCAGGCACTAGTACCTGTGCCCCTTTAAATCAGGGCCATGAGTGAAGCTTACTGCCATTATTGCATTTATATCATCCATTATATCCCTCATCATATAATTCAGTCATGCAAGTCAGAGTTCTATAGAGAAACACGTGAGTGTTGGACGACACCAGCTTTGTCCAGCAGTGAGAGTGTTGACTTATGAATGTCTGTCCCAGGAGGAGGAAGTCCTGGTGTTATCCATGCGTAAGGCATTGCCTGGGCATTTTGTCCTGATGACCTTGCGTATATTCATTTATGCCACACAGGGAAAAGCTCATCTGAGTGTTGCAGAATGCCTTTAGATCTTCTTAGCATGTGGGAGGTTGGGAGGCCTGTCTGTCTCCTATAAAAGATCGTGAATCAGTTTCACAGTTCATGGTCTATAGAGATCAGGGGCTTTTTTTTTTCTACCCATGCATTCCCAGATTAGAGCTGCTGAATTGAAAACACCATAGTACTCATGAAACTGGCACATGGGAGCAGACCACATTGCTAAATTCTTTGGTGATGTGGACCATGTGATCCCTTACTTTTGTCCTTGAGACCCTACTGACTTGCTAAGGTCTGTGCTGTTTGGAATGTTGTTGACTTAATGCCTTCAGCACTACATTTCTAACAAGATCTTTCTTCTTTCTAGAATGAACAAGTCTAGGATAAAGGTTGAGGGCCATCCTTCTCCAATAGCAACTGGAGACTTTATCTATTGGTCAAGTTGTGTTCAAGGCTTGACAGCACTCATATTTTCCAAATATTTTCAGCCCTTATGGACACTGGCGCACAAGTCACTGCTGCCTTGAAATGGATGACATTTCATGGGCATGGTAAAATTTTACTTGGATGTGGAAAAAAGTTTCAGATTAGACTATGGACTGATATGAGTTTATGGGTGGGCCCTTGAGGACAAGACCAATACATGCAATATTTTAAAATTGTTCTACTGAAAGTATTGTGGGAAGAGTTATGTTAACTATGTTAAGAGAATTCTCTTGATTGTAAGGGCTGTTCCCTATGGGGGAAATGCTGTGATTAGAGTAGTGCAAGTGAGGTGAGTGGACAACTGGAAGCCCATTAGGTTTTCTCAGCACAGTCATGAGTTATCAGCAAACATTGTAGAATATGGGAATATGAGGCAGGGGAGTGAATGAATCAAGGAATTAATGGGCATAGAGAAACTTAAGAAAATTATACCATACTACAAAATAGCTTTGTGTGGCCAGTGAAAAAACCCTATGGGGCTCCATGCCTCACTGTGCTGGAGTGCAAGCTCAGTGAAGCAGTATTAATCATACACCCTCCACTTCCAGGTTATGGAGTTCATGACACCTAATTAATGGCTTGGTACACAATGGTGGATATTAATGCTTTTTTCAGTTGCCTACATCCATGCCATGAGAGCCAATTTGCTGTCATGGAGCTTAGATTGTAATATATATCGTCCATGTTGCCACAAGGCAATCTAAAGCTTTTCATGATATCTCACCAGTTAATGGGCTGAGGTCTACAAAATATTGAATTTTTACAAGAGGATTTATGGTACTATTATGTGATCACATTATTCTGATTGGATGGGCTAAGGACAATGTATTTTCTGTGTTAGATAGACTGTCCAATATCTAAATAACCAGGCCAGAAGATTAACTCTGACAAGAAACAGTGTCCAGCAACTCAGATAAGTTTGGGTGAACCATGTGGGCAGATGATCAGATAACAATCTCAAGCTTGTTCTGTAAAACTGATGTCCTTAGCCCTATAGAAAAAGAGTTTGGCAGAGCACATGATAACTTGTTCAGTATTGGATGGACTTCCTACATCATATAAGGATCCTACCCAGACCATTACATAAAATTATTGGAAAGGCATTGAGTTTACCAACAGCCCGCCTTATAAAATATCTAAAAGCTATACAGATGACCTTTTCACTAGGGACAATCACCTTGTCAGTGTGTTTTGAGACAAAGTGTCAATGACCAACATTTATACAGAGTACAACCAGTGGCAAAAAGATGTAGCCATTAGGCAATAGCAGCCTTGAAATTTGTTTGTGGTGTTTGTTTGAAACTGCCTGCCAGTATACTCCATTGACAGACTGTTGCTTGCTTGTTAGTGGATGCCGATGGACATCGAGAGTAACAAAGCAGTAATGGGTTGTTAAGTCTTGACTTCCCTATCATGGGATGGGTCAAAAGTGAGAACACCAACAACATGGTTATTTTCCAAGAAACATTCGTTTTTACATGAAAGTGGTATGTACAAGAAGAAATAAACCAAATATTAAAAATGTCTCAAATGTGCCACAGAAAGTATCTGAATACATCCAGATTCTTGAGGGTACTTAGATCTGATTAATGGACAAGTTCATGGGAGGTAAGGTAGATGGGGTATAGTGGGCTGCAGAAAACCCAAAGGCTGTGAAAACCCAACAAAAACTGATTCTGCATGGAAAAAGGAATTCCGCTCAATGGATGAAGATATAGTCTGTGGTACTTTCACTGGAAAATACCCCCTGAAATGTACCTTGTTATGTTTTGACTGACTCCTTAATAGGTGCCCCCAGGCTGACATTATGTACTGGTGCTTGGCAGTGTGATAATCGGATAATCAAGTCTCAGCTTCTTCTGTTTAGCTAAACATTATCAGCTGATTGCAGACACATACCTCCTATTTGTGCATCATGTGCGTGTTTATGGATAGGGACCCTGTAAGGATGAAAATCAATTGAATCAAGAAGCTCATCAACCTGAACTGCCCAGGAAGGGACCACAATTTACTGGCTAGACCATTGCATTGGGCATGATAATTCATCTTCAATTCAGGACCTGACCTGAAAATAAGATTATAGCACATGAGGCCAAGGAAATCTGGGAATGATGCCTAGAGTGCCAGCTGCACAGTCGAGTAGAGGGGGGACCCCTGGGTCTATAAACAGATGTGCCAGATCTAGTGCCATACTGTCTTCTCAGGGTTACCACTGGGTATGGACTGCAGTTTTCTTTTCTGAGTGTGGCACTACCAGCCCTGTGTGCACAGCAGATGGAGGATTGTTTTCAAGGACTGTTAGTTGGATTGTGTTTTATGTTTATATTCAGTGACCACATCCAATCAGACAATAATGCCAACTTTACAGCAAAAAGTACCCAGCAGTGGGGAACTTCAAGGGATATTTGGTGGATCATTACTCCTTATATCATCCCAGGAAGGCAGATGCCATTGAAAGATTGCTTAGATTCTAAAAAAAAATAAAGGGTGGTGGCAGTGAAGAGCAATGTATAACCAATGCTCAACTCTCAGTGGATCATATGCTTAGGAAAGTTAGTATGGGCTCTAATTGTGGCATTCCTCAGCAGGCATCTCCCATTTAAATAGACTTTTATTATGAGATTGGGTAAAGGGGAGGAGGCCCAACCCAGGGTGAGGAAGAAAATGAGTAACACTAATAACTCCCTCTAATGTTTTCCTTCCTCTGCTATCTCATTTTTTCATATCTCTGAGGTGGGCAATACTGTTGACCAGCTTTGATTTGAGTTTTAGCAAGATAATATGATACCTTACCTTAGAACATGGGGTCCTAGCATTTACTTTTTGACCTTTGGAGTCTCTGCCAAAGTATTTATCCAGGGATGAGGTGTTTTCAACATTCTGTTCAAGATAGACTTTCAGGAGCCTGTCTGATGCACAGCACCTTCCCTCCCTACACACTTAGTTGTAGGCACTGTGGGTGCATTTCTTTATCCAATTTCATATTTCAAATGTTGGGTAAGTCAATACCCTTTCAATTCATCATTCTATGAGTTGTCATGGTGTATGCAGACTTCTCACATATGTGATTTATAAAGGCCCCTTATGAAGACTTGGTATTTGTTTGCTGTTGATTTTACCACAGCTTTAGGAATCTAGTCCATTGCGGCCTGCCAGTGTGGGAAGCCCCTTCATTTTGGCCAGCACCATTTCTGCATTTTAATTTCATTTTCCTATTGTAATGTGACATATTAGGATTCAGAGTCTTTTCTTTTGTTATTTCATAGGCTCTTAGAAATACTAGACAACTATATTTGTGAACAGTTGACAAGTTATAGTATGTCATTATCTCCCACCTCATAGTATCAAATAGTGGAAACATGAATGGTTCCTCTATAGTCCTCAGTATGACCTCTGGGTTTTCAAAGAACTTTGGAACATAGTCATATTGGAACATGATCAGTTTCTTTATTTGAGTTCCTGTTGAGCTGATGTCAGTGGGGCCTAAAAGAAAGTAAATTTATTATTTTTACTTTCTTTATGAAAACTATATTCGGGACTTATTCTTTCCATGTCTGGGAGGAAACTCTAGGAGGATCCCATAGCTTTTCTGGTTACTCTTCTATAGCCACATGTCCTGTTGCCACTTTCAGTCTGTAAGAATTTTATTCCAGGGTAATAATAAAAACTTTGATTTCTGAACATTGGGAAATACCTTCCAGTCCCAGCTGGGGCCTGCTTGAAGATTGGAGTCCTGTAAATGACAGTGTATATGTGGATGTGGAGTCCGAAATAGACAACTGTGTTTTGCCTTTATTTTCTCCATCTTTTCTTAGTTGAACAATGCTCATTCTCACCCTCTTGATGTGGTTCCCAGAGAGAGAAAGGCTTAGGGAGAAAAGCCCCACCCTTGCTTAGTTGACTAAGTTGTAAATGTGCGTCTGGGAGGAAATCCCAAGTATTTGCTCTCAGAGATATTTTCACTTTCCTTTAGGGACTTCAGACTTTATGCAGCTGCTTTCCCCCTTAGTAGCCATATTTCCCCCTTAGTATCCATATATGTTAAGCCCTGGAATTCAAAAATCTCTCTTCTATAAATGGTGGTATTGCTGTTTACTCCCAAGGTGCACTCTTACTATCCCTTATTCAGGTGTATCACTAGCCCCAGCCTTTTGATTTTACTTGGGTGAGTCAATCACTAGTTCTTTTATCAGTCAACATTCATGGGCATCAGTCAACCTTTTTGTCAGTAGTTTGTGGCAAAGGGGGAATATCCTCTTCACTACCTCATGGATGTGGAGAAAATGCCCACCAAACTGATAACTCTCTCTAAGAATTAAAAAAAAAGCTATCATTTATTGTCATTCATGGATCTGCTGATTTAGGCTGAGCTCAGCAGGGTTGTTTAGGCTTGGTCTAAGACTTTTTTTCTCATTCTTCCACCTCAGCTGTTTTGTACCTCTATGGTGGTTGATAGGCTAATGTTAGCAGAACCTGTATGGATTCTTTTCTTTGCATGATGGCATATTAGTCTGTTCAGGCCCATATACATGGCTTAAATAACAGAAATTAATTTTTTTTTACAGTCCTGAAGACTAAAATCCAGATTCCATTAGGGTGGTCTTTGGTGAGCACCCTCTTCCTGGCTTGCAGTTGCCTGCCTTCTTGTTTCTCCTCACATGGCTTCTTCTGTGTGCGTACATGTGGAAAGAAAACTTTGGTGTCATTTCCTATTATTATAAGGGCACTGGTCCTATTGGATTAGGGCTCCACTCTTATGACCTCATTTAACCTTAATCATCTCCTTCAGGCCCTATTTCCAAACATAGTCGCATTGGATGTTGGGCTTCAACATATTGGACACAGTTCAGTTCATAACAGGTATCCTAGCACTTCATTTTTAGATTATGGGAGTATTTGGCATTTATTGTCTTGGCCTTTGGAGACTATGCCAGTGGTGTGTATTTACAACCCTGTTTAGTGCAGACTTGTAGGAATGTGCCTTTCCTTGGCTACCTGATTCAACCTCAGCTCCCAGGCCTTTTGGGACTTACCCTTCTGTTTGGCTCCTTCTGTTCTTTGCATATGCTCCTCTGAGTGCTTTCCTTTCCATACAGTCTTAGACCACTCACAATCATAACATCCACGTGTGGACATTGGAAAACATAGTCCTTTCTTTTGCATGTGGCAGAAGTACAGGTTCCCCCTAAATCATCTTTTTATGATACCTTTGCTGGTGGCTGCTCCAGCCCCAGGTTCTTGACTTCCTGTGTTTCTCAGACACTATACCTTGAATTTCAAAAACTCCACAGGACATAAAAAAAGCTTTCTAAAGCTCTTTGTTATACACTGTTCCTCCCTTATAAAGGTGGGGAAAAACCCTACCACATCTCTTTTCTTAGGGTCCACATGTCAGCCATAGAAAACAATACGTCTCCTACAGGATGTTGATCATCATTCTGAATCATGGTAATGGAGTATTGTGCTGACTGAAGGGCCTGGTATACAGGCACTCCCAAGTCAGCCCACTTATTATACCTCTGTTAGGGGCAGCTCCACCTCCAGCTTACTTCCTGTGTGAGTCAGACATTAGTCCCTTTGTGCCTCTAACTATAGGGTCACAAGTGAACCTTACTGAAGCTGCTGTATTTATGTCATGCATCCTATCTCTCTTAGCTCAGGCTGCATAAAAAACATTTATTTCTCACAGTCCTGGAAGCTGAGAAGTCCAAGATTAAGGTACTGGCAGATTTGGTTCCTGGTGATAAGGACCTTCTTTCTGGTTTGCAGATGGCAGTTTCTCTCTGTATCCACATATAATGGAGAGTGACCTTTGGTCTTTATTCCTCCTTTTATAAGGGCACAAATACCATCACAAGGGTAGTACTCTCATGATCTCACCTAAACCTAATTACCTTACAAAGGCTACACCTCTAAATACCATCACATTGGGGACTTAGGGCTTCAACATATGAATTTTTTTTGTGGGGGCACACATTCAGTCTATAATATTATTTCTCATCTCATAATTCATCATGGGTCTTCAGCTGTGCAAGTCGGAGTATTGGAGAGAACCATGTGGTGGGTGATGGATAGCCCAGGCTTCCTCCAAGAATATAGTGGTCTTATGACTTATGGGTGTTACAGATGGAGAAACTCTCTGATGTTATCCATGTGTAGGGCATTGGCTTTGCATTTTTTCCTTTTTGGCCCTTTAGTTCACATAGGGTAAATTTGAAGCACAGCTCATCTGAATGTGGCAGATTGCCTTGCCATATCCCACTTGCCTTCCTATCTTATTTTTAAGGTTATCATGAGGCAAATTCTCATTTACTTCCTAGTCTTTTGAGATGTGAGGCTTTTGGATTACCCCTACCCCTCAAAAATAGATCTGTAAAACAGACAGCATTACAGTGTCCACACATTAGCTTGCAGTTTCAGATCACATTGCTAAATTATTTGGTGACTGGGAAGGATGTGATCCTTCACCTTTGTTCCTGAGACCCTTGTGGAATCATATAGGTGGTATGAGTTAGACATAAAGGGTGAAGAACCCTATGAATCTAAGACAAACATTTCTTTGTTATTGCCCACTCATCTGTGTCACTAGGATATTGAAACTGCTTCTGGTGACTATGATTACAGATAAGCTACTTTCTCTTGTTTTCAGAGTGGCCAGTTATTCAGAAACTTACTGAGCTCCTCTCCTAGAGAGGCAGAAGGACAGGATGGTAAGGATAGGTTTCAGCAGAAACCCAAGGAAACAATAAGAATTTCCTCCTCAGGCAGTAGATGAGGGAGCCCTGCTGTTTGTGCTGGAGGGAAAGGCGTGGAGATCATCCAGTTACCTAACAAGCAATCCCACATTCCAAGCCCGTCTAACCATGAGCACCCAGGTATCGATAGTAAGAAGACCAAGAAAACGTGGAAAACCTTGCTATTGTTCAGACTGATGTAGATTTAATAAATTCAGTACCAACTTACTACCCAGACCTTTCTTTTTTCAAGAACAAAAAGGTCAAGGGTAGCAATCGAGACCCTAGACCTTCTCTAACTGGAACCAGAGGCTTTATTCACTGGTCAGAGTGTGTTGGGGACTGACTGCACTCATGTTTTTCAAACTTTTTCCATCCTTATTCACACAGCAGTACAAGTCACTGTAGTGTCTTAAAGCTCCTATGGGCATTGTCAAAATTTATTGGGAGGAAATAGCTCTCAGATTGGACTGTGGATGGATGTGATTTTATGGGTGGACCCTTATAGACCAGTGCACACACAAGACATTGTAACTGTTGCTGCTGAATGTATTGTGGGAAGATTTGTGTTAAATCTTTGTAATTCTCTTGAATGTAAGGAGATGTTTCCAATGGGGAAATGCCTTGATTAGAACAGTGGTAGTAGGACAGGTAGACAACTGGGAGCCCACCAGGCTTCCCCAGCCCAGCTGTGAGGTATCAGTAAAGCCCTGGAGGGAGGGCAGTGAAAAGAGGTCCTTACACTGATCAAGAAACTAATGGAGACAGAGGTGCTTAAAGAGACTACACTACTCTATAATACCCCTGTGTGACCAGTGAGAAAAGCTGATGGTATTTCATGCCACAATGTGGATTACCACAATATATTGAGCTTGATGTTCTGATAAAATTGCCCAAAGGGACATTTAATTCCTTGATCCTTGAGGCTCCTAAGGTTACAGTACTCTTTTGGAAAAATATATGGAACCCTGTAGTTAAAATAGGACACATTGAATGTGAACAGGATGAGAGAAGAACTTGGACATGCTTCATGGTTATTCAGGATAGAACTAATTTAAGAAACCAAATATATAGGAGATGAGTGTGTGGAAATGGATTCTGTTGGGAATCTCCCTGTCCAGGTACCTGGACTTTTGGTATTCCCCAAGAACCTCTTCTATATTTTCAGATGCCTCTTAAAGAGACTTTGGATTTATTTTCCGTTGACTTCACTGTAGCATCAGGCATCTAGTCAGTCTAGGTAACTGAGTGTGTGAGGCGCCTTAATTATCAATACTTTGTGTTTGTATTCTTTCTCTTGTTTGGAACATCACATGCTGGGACTCCAGATTCAGTGCCAGAAAGTAAGATCCCATCTTTGCCTTTCAGCTGGCAGTGGTAGCCCAGAGGCCTGTTTCAATGTTTGCTTCAGATCTGAGCTTTCACAGTGACTAGACTGTCAGGACCCCAGCCTTTTTGATACATTTACTCATTTTTTTCCCTTTGAAAGTAGTGTTATTGTCAAAGCAAGAAGGTAATACAAGCATAACAGGAGGCACATAAATTAATTGTTATGGTAATTTTAGACTTTTAAGTCTCTCTATGGAGGGGTCAGCTCTTTATGTAGACAAAGTACTATTCCAAACAGTGGGTATTTGAGAGAGCATTCAGTTCAGTAACTGCATATGTACACAGTGAGGAAGAATAAAGGCAGTCTCCCTGTTTCCTTTCCTTAGTAAGTTCTTTGCCATGGTGCTTTTCTTAGGGAGATTCTTTACCTTCATAGTCTCAATAGCCAGCTTAAATACCAATTGATGCCAAGGTATTGTTAAAAGCACATGTGTTGAGGCTCATAGAATGGTCAAAGGTTGTGCAAACTGTCCTGAGTGGTGTCAGTTGCTCTACTGTGTCCTGTCATTCTTAAGTCCTGGGATTCTTGCTTAAGAGAGTATGTGGTCTACTGGAAGCTATTATTTTACTGTCTGTATATGGCATGTGTTTCTGTAAAAATGTCTGAATGCAGAACTTATAGTGAATAGAAGAAAATTGAAAGTAATTTTGTTACTGAGATGCCTTTGAGTTAATTCATTGTATGTACTGTAATATTAAATAATTGTTAGTGAAATGTGTTCCATGTTTGATTTGTGAATGTTCATATAGTCACAGAAAAATTCCTCTCATCTTTAGAGTTTTCACTGTGTAAAAATCTCTTGATTGGCTTAATCAAAGATCTCATTGCTCCCTGCAAGGGAGACATAAAATCACCAAAAAGCCCCTCAGGGCCTACATGGCAGTTATGATGTGTGAAATAATATAAATGGGTTCACACATGAGATTTCTTGTGCAGTCAAGGAAGAGTGTCCGACTTTCACTGACTAAAGAATTCCATGATGCCACAACAATATGTATTGCTCCTAAGGAGCTGCTGCAAAAAAATAGACCCATTTAGCTTAATGTAACAGCAGCTAAACTGTGCAGGGTTTTGCCCCCTTGCTTGGACAGATCGACTCCGTGGTATTTTTTACTCCCTCCTCTGGAGATGATAAAGTCACAATATCTTTTTGACAAAATAGACACAATAGCTGAGTAGCAAGGTGTTGAACAGGTCTCAGGCAACAGCAGACCTCCTAGGCAAAGTATTGTTGACAAGAAGCCTTGTGATCTTTGAGTATTGTCCCAAAGTCTCCTGCTTACATCAATGGTCAAGTTAGAAATAAAAATTCGAGAACTTCATAAATCTAAAAAGCACTCTGTGGTTGTTTTCCACACTGTTGTTTCATTGCTAAGTGAAACTGCTTCCTTCCAATCAGCATTCTTGTGGACACATAAAATATTCCCTGATGATCAAGAGCAGTCAGTTGCCCAGAAATGTACGATGTGTGCTCCTACAATGAGCATGAATGAAGGGACATAGGATACAGTTTGGAGAAATGCATAACGAGAATATAGAGGCTTCTTCCTTAGCTGTCAGTGAAGGAGCCCTGCCACTCATGCTGGAGGGAAGAAGTGGAGATCCCCAGTCGCCTAATGACAGAAGCCATATTCCATATCAGTCTGGCCTTGACCACCGTGCTAATAACAGGAAGGACACTAATGGGACCTAGAAGCCCTTCCTGAGACCTTGTACTGTCTGGACTGTTGTTCATCTAAAGCTTCAACACCACATTTCCCCCTGCTATTTAAAAATTTTATTGAGTACTGTGGAAATACAATAAACTTCATGTATATAAAGTGTACAGTTTGGTGAGTTTGACAAATTAAATGTGTGAAGCCATTACCACTATCAAGAAAACAAACATTTACATCACTCTAACAGTTTCTTTGTGCCCCTTGGTAATACATCCCTTTTTCTCACCTCCCTACCCAGAACACTACTGATCTGTTTTCTATCACAATATAAGATTTAAGGTTTTCTAGAATATTATGTAAATGAAATCATATAATTTGTACTCTTTTTTTCCTTGTGTACTCTTTTTTGACCTTCCTTCCCCCACTCGTCTACTGCATTTGAGACTCATTCATGTTGTTGCATCTAAATAGTTCATTCCTCTTGATTTCTGACTTCTATTCCATTGTATTAATATACTGCAATTTGTTTATGTATTCACTGGTTGCTGCACTTTTGAGTTGCTTCCAGATTTTGACTATTATAAGTATAAGCTTCTATTAACATTTGCGTAAAAATTTTTGTGTGGACATATCCTTTTGTTTCTTGAGAAAATATCTAACAGTGGAATTGCTAAGTTATATGTTCAAATGTATATTTGAACTTTTAAAACTACCAAAGTAGTTTTACCATTTAACATTTCCATCAGGAGTATACAAGAGCTCCAGATGCATTTTACTTCTTTGCCCTTGATATGGTCACTTTAAAAAATTTTTATTGGTATCATTTTGGTTTTAATTTGTATTAGCATTATGATCACTGATATTGAACATCTTTGTATATGCTTATAGGCCATTTGTACATATTAGTTTGTATAATGTTGGTTTGAAAATTTTTATTAGGTAGTATATATTTTGTTGGATTGATCTCTTTATCATTATGTAATACAATTCTTTGTCTCTTATTATGTCTTTGTTTTAAAGTCTGTTTTGTCTGATAGAAATATTGCTACCTCAGCTTTTTTCCATTTCCATTTGCATGAAATATTTTTTCCATCCCTTTACTTTTGTTTGCGTGTATATTTTGATCTGTAGTGAGTCTTTTGTAGAGCATAAATGTATGGGTCTTATTTTTTTATCCATTTACATTTAAAGTGATTATTGATAGGTACATAGGTACTGCCATTTTTTAATTCATATCTGTGTTCTTTCCCCTCTTCTTTTTAAAGAAGTCCCTTTAACATTTTTTGTAGTACTAGCTTGGTGGTGATGAATTCCTTTAGCTTTTTCTTGTCTGGAAAACTCTTCATCTTACCTTCAATTTTAAGTGATAGCATTGCTGAGTAGAGTAGTCTTGTTTGTAGGTCCTTCCTTATCATCATTTTGAATATTTCATGCTAGTCCTTTCCGGCTTGAAAAGTTTCTTTTGAGAAATCAGCTGCCAGTCTTATGGGTGTACCCTTGTAGGTAACTCACTGCTTTTCTCTTGCTGCTTTTAAAATTCTTTCTTTGTCTTTAATCTTTGGCATTTTCATTATGATGTGTCTTGATGTGGGCCTCTTTGGGTTCATCTTGTTTGGGACTCTGCACTTCCTGGGCTTGTATTCTGTTTCCTTCATCAAGCTAGGGAAGTATTCTGTCATTATTTTTTCAAATAGGTTCTCAATCCCTTGCTCTCTCTCCTCCTTCTGGTACCCCTATGATGCAAATATTATTGCACTTGATATTGTCCCAGAGGTCCTTAAACTGACCTCACTTTATCTGATTCTTTTTCCTTTCTGCTGTTCTGATTGGGTGTTTTCTGTTCCCTTGTCTTCTAAATTGCTGATTCGATCCTCTGCTTCATCTAATCTACTGTTGATTCCTTCTAGTGTATTCTCCATTTCAGTTATTGTATTCTTCATTTCTGACTGGTTCTTTTTTATGGTTTCTATGTCTATTTTTATGCTTAGTATCTCTTTGTTGAAGTTCTCACTGAATTAATCTATTCCTCCCCTAAGTTCATCGAACATCCTTATAACCAGTGTTTTGAACTCTGCATCCGGTAGGTTGCTTCCCTCTATTCGTTTAGTTCTTTTTATGGAGTTTCCTCCTGTTCTTTTATTTGGGGCATGTTTGTTTTCTTATTTTGGCCATCCCTCTGTGTTCATTTATATGTGTTAAATAGGCCTGCTACATATCCCAGTCTTGGCTGGGTGGCCTTATGTGGTAGGTGCCCTGTGTGGCTCGGTGGTGTAATCTCCCTCCTATTGTAGTTGAGCCTTGATTGCTGTTGGCACATCAGTGGTAAGGTCGACTCTCAGGCTGATAGGCTGAGAGGATTGGCCATGCCCATAGCATATGAGCTGCCGATTGGGGGCTGACCCCATGGAGTGGGATTTACCTCACTAGGCTCTTGTGCCTGCTGAGACCACCCTTTGGGTGTGCCACTTGTAGGGCTAATCAGGTGGTGCTCTGTTGAGGTCTGACACTAGCCTTTGGGTGTGTTTGTTTTGGGGCTCCTAGGGAGGGGCTCCTGTGCAGGCCAAAGTCACCTGCTGCCTGTGACTGCCCAGGGCTACCTGGTAAGAGCTACAGAGCTATCTGCAGTTCATCGTTGCCTGTGCTGGACCTGGAGGCATGTGGGAGAGGCTTTGAACCAAGGCTGGCTGCTACCAGTACTAGGCCTGGGGTAGCTCAGCAAAAGCACCCCAAGGTCTGAGACTGTTTGCTGGTTGCTACCTGAGGCTCAACAGTTAAAAGAGCCTTGAGCAGTAGCTAGTTGTGTGAAGTGGGCTCCAAGGAAGTCACCAAGGTGGGGCAAGTGACATTCCCCAGGTTAGTGCAGATTCAGATTTGGCTCTAGTATGAAACATGTGGACACTTGCAAAAGTCTCAGCTTGCACTGAGGCCAGCTGCTGCCAGCCTCGGGCCTGCAGACCCTGGAGATTTGTTCAAGAGATACTGTATCTAGGGCCAGGGCTGGCTACTGGCCACTGAAAGTATTCCAAGGTGCACAAGTAGAGGCCTGTGGATTGCTGCTGTAGGAGCCTCTTGCTCAGAGTGGGGCTGGTTGCCTAACCATAGAATGCCTCCAGCAATTTGAGAGTTGAGTGAGTGCGGGGAACTCAGGGAGTCACTGGGGTGGAGTGAGTAGATCTCACCAGGCTAATGCAGCTTCAGATTTGGCTGTGTGCGGGGTATACTTAACACAGGCAAGATGGTACCTTGCCTGTAGGCTGCACTGGAAGAGAGCTCAACAATGGGACAATGGTGGCTGCCCTTTTTGCCCTCACCCTGACACTACACAATTTAGTCTTTCTTTGTATATCTCTGGCACCTCCTGGGCTGCTGTCTTTCCACTGGAGCCCAGGGTGAGCGCCTATGAGTGTGTCATTGTGCAGACTTTTAAAGGTGAAATGTGGGTGTCCAGTAGCCTTCTCTCCCAGAATCCCTGCTGATATCCACAGTCAGATTTTATGGAGACTTCTCTTCCTGGCACTGGAACCCTGGGCTGGGGATCCCGGTATGGAGCTGGGACCTCTCACTCCACTGCTGAGGGGCCCTCTGTAGCCGTGATATCCCTCCTAATGCTCAACTGTCACAGGTGGGTGTGGGAAAAGCCTGTTTGGCATCTCTACCCCTCCCAGAAGTCTTGATATGGCTTCTTTATATCCTTAATTATAGGAGTTCCATTCAGCTAGTCTTCAGATAGTTCTACAGGTTGATTGTTCTATAATTTAGTTTTAATTTTAATGTGGCCATGGGAGGAGACATAAACAGCATTTATCTATTCTGCCATCATGTCTTTTTTTTCCATCGCCCTACAGCACCTGGTCTTTGTAGGTGGTCTCCCATCCACATACTAACCAGGCCTGACCCTGCTTAGCTTCTGAGATCAGAGGAGATAGGGTGTGTTCAGGGTGGCATGGCCACAGACTCTATTCTGCCATCTTGACCTGCTCTGTCAACACCACATTTTTCATCTTTGTCGAAATATAATAGACAACTAGTTGCCACATTTACATTGTATGATTCAATGAGGTTTTTTTTTCAATTATAGTTGGTATATAACACACCAGCCTCAGGTATATAACATTGATCAGAGATCCACATAACTTGCAAAGTGCTCACCGCACCAATCTAGCACCCCTTCTTCCCCCACATATTCATTCCGACATTATTAACCATCTTTCCTATGCTATACTCTACATCCTCATGTCTACTCTGAAACCATCTGTCTGTACCTCTCAATCCCTTTGCCCTCTCCCCCACAATACCTCTCCTATTTAGTATTCCTCAAAATATTCTCTGTATCTATAATTTTATTTTGCTTTTTTGTTGTTGTTGATTTTGCACTTTAGATTCCACATGTGCATGAAATCTTGTGATATTTGTCTTTCTCTATCTGACCCATTTCATTCAACGCAATACCCTCTAGGTCCATCAAGGCAATATCTTTTTCTACCCCTTTCCTTTTAGTCTGTGTGTGTCTTTTAATCTGAAGTGAGTCTCTTGTAGGCAACATATGTAGGGGTCTTGTTTTCTTATCCATTCAGTCACTCTACCTTTTGGTTGGAGTACTTCATTCTTTCCCATTTGAGGTACTTGTTGATAGGAATGTCTTTGTTACTATTCTTTATTCCTGTTTTTAATACATGTTTTTCTTCTTAAAGAAGTCCCTCCAACATTTCCTGTAATACTGGCTTTGTGATGGTAAATTCCTTTAGCTTATTTTTGTCTGGGAAGCTCTTTATCTGTCCTTTGATTCTAAATGATACCTTTGCTGGATAAACTATTCTTGGCTGTAGATCCTGGGTTTTCATCATGTCGAATATTTTGTGCCAAGCCCTTCTGTCCTGCATAGTTTCTTTTGAGAAATCACCCATAGGTAACTATCTGCTTATCTCTTGCTGCTTTTAAGATTCTCTGTATTTAACCTTTGGTATTTTAATTATGATGTGTCTTGCTGTGGGCCTCTTTGGGTTCCTGGTTTTTGAGACTCTCTCAGCATCCTGGGGTTTTATGTCTATTTTCTTCACCAGGTGAGGGAAGTTTTCTATCATTATTTCTTCAAATAGCTATTCAACATCTTGTTTTCCTTCAAGTACCCCAATTACATAGATATTTTTTACCTTTAATAGTGTCCCATAAGCTCCTTAAATTATTATTATAGTCTTGACTTCTTTTTTTGCCATTCTGATTGAGTGTCCTTGGCTTTCCTGTCCTCTATATAGGTCATTTGATCTTCTTATTCACTTTGTTTATTCCTTTGTTTATTCCATTTAATATACTTCTTAGATAATGTGTTTTTCATTTCTGACAGGTTTCCTTTTATAATTTCCATTTTTATGTTTTTTATCTCTTTGTTGAAGTTATCACTGAATTCATCTACCCTTCCCATAAGTTCACTGAGCGTCTTTATAACCAGTGTTTTGAACTCTGTATCTATTAGATTGCTTGATTCCATTATTTCTGGATCTCTATTCTGTCCTCTCATATGGTTTCTGCTTCTTTGTCTGTTTCTATGTACTAAGCAAAGCTCCTGAGTCTTCTGGTCTTATTAGTGTGGATTTGTGAAGTAGGTGTCTAGTGGCACAGTCCTGAGAGGGGTTCAGCTGCAGGCCAAGTTTAGCACCAGTCTATGCCCCTCTGGGGCCAACTGTTAAGATTCTAAAAGCAATTCACAGATGCTATGTTTATAGTTGCCTCAAGAAATCACTCCAGAAATGGAGGCCAGCTGCCACTAGTGGGGTCTTGTCTCTGTTCAGCAAGGAGCACTTGACTTGCTGAGGATTTATCTGGATATGGCTTGGGTGAGGCCACAAGTTGGGGGAGGTGTTTCAGGGAATCCTCTGGGCAGAGCACCTCTGTAATCCAATATGACGATGTCTTAACTTTGGCAGTGCTATATCAGCACACTGGGAGGGGAGAGGGCTCAACAGAGGAATAATGGATAACACCGGCACTTCTGTCAGGGAGAGTCTTGCCAAGGCCCTCACTCTGACAACTCAGTGTCGCCCTGTAAGTCCCTGAACAGCCTAACCGGCACTGGTGCTCAGACTGAGCAGGTCTGTCACCGGGAAAGTCACTCACAGACGCGGCTCCTTTAAGAGGTGTTTGATGCTGCCACTGCTGCAGCCTCTGTTCCACTCAGCTACTAGGAACCGGGCAGCCTCATGTCTCCTCCCTGTCCTACCTTCTGCCGTTGCAGGATCTTAGATTTTTCCCTATGTGTATGGCTTGTTCTTCTAGCTCCCAGGTGACTTTTCCCTGCTATTTGCTCCTTGTCTGTAAACTTTGATTTGGTCACCAGAGGGATGAACAGAGCCTGTATCATCTATACCATTTTCTCCCCTCTATCCACATTTTAAACAGACTTTACATATTTCAAGTACATAAGGGTCAAGTATAGTAGGCAATACCACCATTTTCTCTGATAGTGATCAAAAGCTTTATGCTCTGGACAAGGAATGTTGGGGACTTGGTACTCAAGGTTGTTGAAGCTTTCAGACATCTAGACATCTGGATTGTAAGCAGTCTGCCAACTTAGAGTTTAAATTGACATGATCAAAATTTTCCTTTAACAGGGTGTGGAAGTTACTCTTACTTTGGAATAGAGATGGGCGTGATTATAAGTAGGTGTGTGTGCCCACTGAGCCACTACACACATACAGTATATTATAACTGATACTGCTGAATATATTGTGGGAATAGGTGTGTTCATTGCATGTAATTTCTCCTCTTTATTGTGCAGAATGTTCTCAATGGGGAAATGCCATAATTAGAACAGTGATAGTGAGATGAATGGGCATCCTGGATCCTACCATGCTCCTCCACCCCATCCAATAGATATCACTAAAGCAGTGTAGCATACCAGTGTGTTGGGGAAAGGGGATATATAGGTGAAAGGATGTTTCTATAATAAGCAAGTAGCTAATGGAGAGAGAGATATTTTAAGAAGCCTATACTACTCTACAATTGCCCTGTAAAGTCATGAAATAGTGTTTGATGCTGTTTCACTGATCAATGGGCAGTAGTTCTTTTTGAATCTGAACTTTCAGATATAATGATTGCAGAATTAATTCTGTTTACCAGATGCCTCCTTTACAGTGGTGGGTGTGCTGTGCTTTCTTCAGATGCCACTGCATCCATGGGATCAGAGCCCATTTACCTCACTAGGCTTGGATTATAATCCATTTTCATCATTTGCCCCAACACAACATAAAAATTGCCAGCGATTTCTTATATATGTATAACTGCTGCAAAATGTGTGAGCTGATACCCAAAGAACAATCCTTGGGCTCTTTCAAGACTGATGTCCTTAACAGATCTAGGAGTGAAATATGACAATGCATATAGCAACCTCATTCAAGTACTGTATGCCCTACATACTTCACATGGGGTTATTTCTTGGCACACTGCATAAGATTATGTGAAAGGCATCCATGTTGGTGAACACATGCATGAGAAACTTTCCAACCAACTCTGTAGACCACCTTTCCACACAGCAAGGCCACCTGTGCAAAGGAGTTTTTGAGAAAGTTGCAATAAATGATTTTTATATAGACTAGGACCTGTGCAAAATGATCAGCCACCAGACACTGGCACCCTGTGAAATTGGTTCCTGGAAATTCCTTCAAACTCTCACCTGATATACCCCATTTTAGAGACTAGTGCTGCCTTTTTAGTGCCTGGGGGTATACAGTGAGAGAGTAACAAAGCAAGAGTAAGTTATTATAACTTGAATTCCTGACAATGTGATGTGATGCAAATGAGAACTGAAACAATTAATTATTGTCCCAGAAAAATTTATTTTAAAATGAAAGTGGTGTAGCTACAAAAAAGTAAACCAGGAGTTAACAGAGTCTAAGAGGTACTGGAAAACGTATACAGTCACCCTCCAGATGGGACTGTATCATTTGCAATGTGTGTATCAGCTCATTAGCTTTCTGGAAGCTTCAGTACACCCAGGTTCCTGAGGATGCCTGCACGTGGTTCTTGGTCACATCCACTAAGTTAAAGGCATGTGGGATGTGGTGAGCTGCAGGAGTCACGATTCCAAAGAACACTGCTTGCACCTGGTCATGGCGAAAAGGGATGCCGCTCAATGGGTAGGGTTTCTGCTGTAGTGCTTACCTGAAAACACACTTCTCCCCAAAATATACATTGTTAATTGGACTGACTCCTGGGTATGTGTCCATGTGCAGACAGTATGGACTGGTGCCTGGCAGGGAATGCCCAGATGATCCACTGTCAGTCTCTGTAGTGGCAAATGTGATCAGCTGATGGCACAAGATGCACACCGCCTTTTCATGCTCCATGTGGTGCACATAGATAAGGACTTTTTGAGGTTGAAAGTCAATGGAATCAATACACTCATCATATCTGCACATGCTCACCTGAATAAAACTTTGCACCAAAAAAAGGTAATTCATCTAAATTTAATTCCTGTCCTCAAAAACAATTGCTAGTGATTCTAGTACATGAGACCAAGGAAGCCTGGCAAATGTGCCTAGAGTGTTAGCTGTATAATCAAATAGAGAGGTGTCTCCAGTTTTCATACATGATATGCCAGACCAGGCACCCTACCTTCCTTTTAAGGTTGCCATTAGGCATGGAGCATGGTGAATCCCCTTTTGGCGTGTTACCCTTACAACCCTGTGAACATCAGGTGGGGGAATCTGTACAAGGATTGTTAATTGGACTGTGTTTTTTTATTTGCATTTGCCAATGACACATAATTAGACAATAGTGCCACTTTTATGGCAGAAAGTACCCAGCAGTAAGGAACTCTATGGGACATTTGATGGACCATTCGTATCCCATGTCATTTACAGACAGCAAGTGCCATTGAAGGATGGTTTGGATTCTTAAAAAAGAAACATTAAGAGACATGAACAAGCCATGTTTGGCTTCCAGTGGAGCACACATCAGAGAAAGTTAGTTTGGGCTCTAAATGTAGCATTTCCCCAGCAGGTACTTCCCATTTAAATAGGAAGTGTAATTATAAGGTTGAGTAGAAAAGGAGGAAGCACAGGTTACAGGCAGGTAGAAAATGCCTACCACTCTTTCAAGTTTGTCTAAAATATCTTTCCTCCTTTTTTCCACTTCAGTTTTCACATCCTTGGTTACTCGATGGGCTAATGTCAGCTGAACCACTTTTGTTAAGGATTTTGGCAAGATGTTACAGTACCTTACCTTAGAATGGGGAGTCCTTGGTATTTATCATTTTGGTCTTTTGAAAGGCAAGCTTTCAGGGATGTATTTGACCCAGAGCATTTTCCCTCACTGCACCCTGAATTGTAGGCACTGTGGGTGCATTTTCTTATCCACTTTAAAATTTCAAATTCGGGGGGAGGCTAACGTCCCTTTATCCTGTCATTCCATGAGTTGTCAGGGTTTATGCAGAACCTGCCACATATTGACTCCCTTCAGCTCTCTCTTGGCTGAATGCCTTCTGGTTGTTCTCAGAAGGAATTTTTATATCACATCATCTCCAGTGTGAATTTGTCCCTTAATATTCACACCTGAGTGCTTAGGCTTGTGGCGGTTTTTCCCCCCAGGAACCTATTTTATATATCTATAGGCCCTTTAAAAAGATTTGGCATTTGTTGGCTTTTAACTGCCCAGTAGCTCATGCATCTAGTCAATCTCAGCTTGCCAATGTATGCAGTCCTTCATTTTGACAAACAAAAGTTTCTAAATTTTTACTTAGTTTTCTTGTTTTGATGTGACATGTTGGGGTTTCAACTGCTCTAGACTCAGCTCCAGGCCCGGCAGGTGCCCAGTTTTGTATGTTCTGACCAGGTTGTGTCTGTCCATTGTTCTCATGCAGTAGTGCAGTTTACTTTCCCAGCCTCACTCCTCATTGTGCCTTTCTCAGGGTAGCTCCAGCCCCTGCTGTGGAATTCACTTGCCTGAGTCAGACACTATATGGTATGTTTCCCAATACCAGGGGAAATAAGATAAACTTTCTGAAGCTTTTTGTTTTTTGCTTGGAGCAAAGTTGGGTAGTTTTCACGACTCACTTATTAGAATGGAGAGAATCGTCACCATACTCCCTCTTGCGGGATCCACATGTTAACCATGGAAAACACAGCATTTTTTTTCTGTTGATGGTGGGGTGCAGTTCTTTCCCAAGCCAGCACCTTTGAAACTGTTTTCCGAGGTAGCTCCTTCTCCAACATCACTTCCTAGATGAGTCGGACAGTAGTTCCTAGGGTCCTATAAATCCAGAGGAATTTATTGAAGCTTTATTAGGCTCATCACTGTCATTTGTTTGAAGCCAGAGCTTAGTAGTCTTTGACCCTCTCTCATGTGGGTGGAGAAGATGCCCACTGCACTGGCTTTCTTAGTACACAGTTCTCTTTTCTGCACATGGCAGAAGTGCAGTTCTCCCAAGGTATCACTATTATTGGGCCTTCGAGAGGCAGGGGCAGTACCAGGGAAAACTTCTCTTGCTAAGGGAGGCAGACACTAAGTGAGGCAGGCACTGTTCCCAAGGTTCCTCTAATTCCAAGTACCTGAAATGCCCAGGGGCTGAAATTCACCAAATGTTCAAGCCTCTTTCTTTACCAAGCATGTCTATGGATGCTGCAAATGTTCAGGTGGACTTGAGAGCTTTACAATGTTTGCTTCAGACAGTCCTTTCAGCTCGATAGTTGTTACAGTGGAAAGACCGATCCCTGGCATTTCCTACTGCACCATCAGCAGTGACTTCTCTGGAAATCTGTTTACTAGAAATTATCTGATTTTTATGTTTCCACCCCTCTTTAATTCTCCCCCTATTCTACCCCTGACCTATGGATGTTGCTGTTTCCCCTTAAGAACTGGATTTCTGAAGGCAAGGCGTCTCCTGTCTCCTCCCACATGCTCATGAAGTACACTGAGACCTGGCACCCCCAGCACACTCAGGGATCTGGCACACCTGGTGCACCCAGGATATCGTCCATAGCTCCACCTGGGGTGCAAACCCAGGACCTTCTGCGTATAAAGCAAACGTGCTAAGAACTACACTATGGAGCAACCTTGTGTGTGTGTTTATTTTAAATGACAGACACTGTTCTTCTTTTTATAGATATTACCCAAGTTTTTCTTTTCTTTTGCTCTTATTTTAGTATTATAACTCTGAAGTGGGGCATAAAAATCTGTTTCAAAGATGAAGTGGCAGCCTCAGAATTTATTTGTGCATGTTGAATAGCTCATTCCAAGTAAAATATCTTGGTTCAGATGCTTTTGTTGTTGTTATTGTCATTCCACAATTGTTTGACTGAAAGGGGCAGACCTTTTCCTAAAAGATCCAAAGAGCACTTCCTTCCACAGCTGGTCTTTACCAACACACTGTTCAGCTACCTTCAATAGGCATAAAGAGAAAGTAACTTCCTTCTTATTTTTCTTAGGAAAACTAGCTTTGGGACCTGCTCTCATGTCTGTGAGGAGATCTTCAGAAGGTCTCTGGTTACCTTCAGTAACCAGACATTTTGAGGTCATCTCCAAGTAGTTAGATCACATCTAGATAATAATCACTATTCTGTACTCCTGAATAGTGGGAAATTTCTGACTATACCGTGTTGGCACCTGTGTGCTGTTTAATCCAGTAGGTGATGTATAAATAGGTGCCATGGAATGGAAATTGTTTTTCTCCCTTTTTCTTTCCTCTCTTCTTCTTTTCTCCCTTTGATCACAGCTCTTAATTGTTCCCCAGAGAGGAAGATGAGTGTGAAGAATAGCATAGCATTGCATAACTGGCAAATTTGTAATGAGACTTTGAGGCTGTGAACTGAAGAGATATTGAGCTGATATTTTTATGGATACATTTTGAGCTTCCTAAAGGATTCTCAGACAGGTGTCTACCAGGTTTTCAGAACCCTGCTTGATGTATCAGCAAATCAGTGTAGGATAATGGAGAGCAGGTGTGTATGTGAAAGGTCTCCACGTTGTCAAGGAACTAATGCAGACAGAAGTGTTAAGGAGTTTATACCACTGTAGCCTTGCGTGACCAGTGATAAAAGCCAATGATAATAGACATGTCACTGTGGAGTACTGCAAACTGAATGTGGCAATGTCCTCCTCATCCCTGCAGACTCTGACAAAACTTTTATATTTCAGAACATGTTGCTTTCAGCAGCCAGTTCAAAACAGGCTTTAAGACATGTCTAACTTGCAGCATCTTCTATTAACTACTACCATATGCTGAATTGTAGGCACTACTGATGCATGTAATTCTCTACTTTATATATTTTAAATTTGAGAGATAGCCAGTGTTCTTTCATCCCATCATTCTATGAGATGTAAGGGTGCATGCAGACCCTGCCAGGCATTGACTTCCTTATGCTCTCTCTGGGCTTGAAGTCTTCTGGTTTTTTTAGAGATAATTTTATATTGAATTATCTTCAGCCTGAATTTATTCCTTAACTTTCAAATAGGAGGATTTAGACTAGTGGATATTCTCTGGGAGCCTTTTTTATATTTCAAAGCCCCCCCCTCAAAAAAAAAGACTTTGTATATTATATTCTTGAGATTTTATTGCAGCTTCTGGTGTCTTGTCAATTCAGGCAGATAGGTTTGTGTAGCCTTTCTAATTGGCATTTACCAGTTTACCTCATTAACATTGTTTTTACCTTTTTAATTGTGATATGCTCAGGGTCAAGGGGCTGGCCATAATGTAGGATCTCACCTTTGTGTTTAAATTTGTGGTAGCACCTGAGGTAGCCTATTTCCATGTTGCTTCCTGGCCTGAGCCCTGCGAGGAGTGGACATTTACTGATGTTTTGACAAAACTGTTTAATAGAACATTTAACCCCTCAATCCTTAAAGCTGCTAAGGTGACAGTGTTCTTTTGAAAAAAAGTAAGTGGCCTTGAGGGCTAAAATAGGATATTGAATGTGAACAGGGAGGGAGGAGTACCTGGACATGCTTCATGGTCATTTTGGGGAGATCTGATATTGACTTGGGGAGATCAAATACATGGATGTTGAGTGTATAGAAATGGATTCTATTAGGATTCTCCCTATCCCAGATTCCCCATGAAAAGTCTCCTTGAATGACTTGTCATGTTTTTATTCAGATAATCTCTGTAATATTTGTAGCTGTCATTCAGCATAATGAATAAGAACATGAAAGACATGTAAAAAAGAGAAAATAGGAAAAGGGGAAAGAAATGAGAAAATGTGGGTGAATTTGGAGAAATCCAGGAAATTAAGGTGGAATGTATTTTGGCTATAACCTATTCTCCCTTTATCCTATCCTGTCTGAGTTGTCAGGGACATGCAGACCCCACCACATACAGGACTGTTTCAGATCCTTTGGGTTAGTAGGCTCCTTGTTGTTCTCAGAGGATCATCTCTGATGTCAATTTCACCCTTCAAGCACACGTCTTAGTACTAGTAGATTCTCTCAGGGAGCATTTTTTAAAATTCCCTCTATGACTGAGGGATTTCAGTATCCTTTTATCTCATCATTCTGTGATCCTTCAGGTTGAATGCAGATCCTGTCACAATATGACTGTTTTTAGCTCTCTCTGAAGTCAATGTTTACTCATTATCTTCAGGGATATTCCTATACTGGATTATGTCCAGTGCAAAATTATTCCCTATCTTTCAAGAGGGGACTGTGGCATGGGGATGTGAAGTATAGCATAGGGAATATACTCAATAATAATGTTAAACTATGTATGATGCCAATGGGTACTAGACATATCGGGGTGATCACTTAGGAAGATGTATAAACATGTAATCACTATATTGTATACCTGATACAAATATAATATTGTATGTCAACTGTAACTGAAAATTTAAAAAAAAGAAAAAGAAAGAGGGGACTTTTACATATTTCTCAGGAGCCTCATTTTTTATTTTCAAATGCCCACTAAGAAGACTTAGTATATGTGCCTCTTTACATCATTTGATATTAACCATGGAAAACAGAACTTTTTCTGCATGTAGTGTAAGTGCAGTTCACTTACGGGCCAGTCTGTTGATTGTATCTTCTGTTTATGTATTTATAGCTCTCTAGATTTTTGACTTTATTTGTGTGAGTCAAACCCTAGTACCAGTGCCCCCCTAACTCCAACACTTACGTTAAGTTTTCTGATAATCTTTGTCATTTGCCCTGGTCAAAGACATAATGAGGAGTAACCTCACTATGAAGTTCGAGAAAATGTACACTCAGTTCCTTCAGAGTCCTTACATGGTCATTTATAGGATGTGACTTTCTGAGATTCTGAAAGGCACATCCATTCATGGATGAGAAGTCACCATATGTGATTGTTACCTGCCTTGATCTATCAGATAGTTCAGAGTACAGTATTTTACAGTCGTCATTATGCCTGCCTGGCTGTCCAAATCCTTTGTAGCTTATTAAGGTGGGAATTTGTTCATCATATCCTCACTTACATTATTGTTTAGCTTGCCTTCATGGGGGTAAAGAGAAAATAATTTTCTTCTTTTCATTATGTGTGAAAACTGGCTGGGGGGGATTTATTCTTTCATGTCTGGGAGGATCATGATAACAATGATCAGAATATGAGGTAATGACTTCTACTGTGTTCCTGGTGTGGCCAACCTTGTCTGGGGATAGAAAATGTCCTAGGTGTACAGGTGTAAGGAAGGAATTGGTGTGCTACAAAAGGATGATCTATGCAAACTGCGTGTGTAAGACAAAGGAATATTGTAAAAGGCAGAGTGATTGCTGCAGGGAGTGGTTATGCTGACATCTCATAATTGGACAAATCTATGAGTCATTTTTCAGGCCTTCTCTTCAGTATAACTGATGGCTCCTCTTCCCTATGAATGTTCTCCCCAATTCTTTATTGTGGTATAATACATAAGAAAATTTACCATCTTAATATTTTTTAAGTATACTATTCAGTGGCATTAAGTGCATTTACATTATTATGCTACCAACACCACCATCTATCTCCAGGACACTTTTTATCTTGTGAAGCTGAAACGGTATCTGTTAAACAAGAACTCCCCATTACTCCTTCCTTCCAGTCCCAGGAAACCATGATTCTACCTTCCGTTTCTGTGATTTTGCCTACTCTAAGCACTTCACATATATAGAATCACATAGTATTTACTTTTTGTGACTGGTTTATTTCACTTAACATAATATCCTCAAGTTTTATCTGTGTTGTAGCATGGTTAGCATTTCCTTCCTTTAAGGCTGAATAATATTTCATTTATGTATATACCACATTTTGCTTACTGTTCTTCTGTCCATTGACACGTGGGTTGCTTCCACATTTTAGTTATTACTGAATAATGCTGCTATGAACATGGATGTTCAAATATCTTTTTGTGGTCCTGCTTTCAATTATTTTGGGTATCTATACCCAGAAATGGAATTACTGGATCATATGGCAATTCTATTTTTAATTTTTTGAGGAAATACCATACTGTTTTTCACAGTGACTGTACCATTTTACATTTGCACCAATGGTGCACAAGGGTTCCAATTTCTTCACATCCTGGTCAACAGTTGTTATTTTCTATTCTTTTTTCTGATAGTAGTCATCTTAATGGCTGTGAGGTGGTATCTCATTGTATTTTTATTTGCATTTCTCTAATGATTAGTGACATTGAGCATCTTTCATGTACGTATTAGTCATTTGTATACCTTCATTGGAGAAATATCTGTTAAGTCCTTTGTCCATTTAAAAATTTTTGTTGGTGTTGTTGTTGAGTTTACCCTATGATTTTTATGCTCCCCTGTTTTTTCATCCTGTTCCTCTTGCTGTTACTTCTCTCACTTGTATTTCTCTTTCCACCTCTAAGTTTTGATGTTCATCAAGGATCTGTCTTTAAACTCTATCTGGCTCCTACTTTGCCAGATCTCACCAGTGTGAAGATGATGTCTCCATCTGTATTTCCACTCCTGACCTCCCCAGTTTGCCTCTGGCTCCCTGACTAACATCTTCACTTACTTTTTTCTCTCTTTTGTAAATTTCTGGGTGGGAACTTGAGGGCTGGTTGTCAGGCTGGTATCTTGTTACTCTGCCACCTTAGGATGTTCCCTTTCTTTACATAGTCAGGGATTGCCCACCACCATGTATAGCCCCTAGAGGGAGGGCAAGGGAAAGGGGCTAAGGTCTGTTTGTAGCTGCTGGCTCTGGCTATTTTGCTCAAGTGAAACTTCCAATTCTATAATAGAAGGGAAGTATGAATGTTGATAAATAACTAGTCTTCTCTTGCTCAGGTAGCTTTATTATTCCTCATATAAAGTTTTATTGTTTGTCAAGTAGGGAGATCCGGCTACCAATCCCAAGCAAGGATTGCCATTGTGTGGAGGATGGGGAGATCATAATGCCAACCATCAGAAGAAGGAGCCCACAGATCTTGACTCACTGCACCTTTTATGAATTCTGAGTTACCAACACACAAGGCACTAGTTGGAAAAATACTTTCTTGCAGGAAGAAGAAGAGACACCGTAAGATCAGCATCTGTAGTGTACATCAGTCTCCCATGGCCAGTAGGTCCCTTCTGATAACTGACTGAAGGTAGTGGACTACATGCATCCCTCTTGTACTGCAGGTGAAGACCGTGTTCCCTTCCCAGTAGCAGGGTGTGGGGAGCAGATATACTGGCAAGGCAGGCCAGGGAAGGCATATAAAACACAGGCTTAAGTAGCACATACAAGGAAAATCATGGTTTACCCAGAATAGGGGAGAATCCACCAGGGGAGACTTTTTTTTCCTGGGGAGAATCTGAGGCCAAGTGACAGCTCAGCACCCCACTTTTATTTAGGGGAATGTTCCAGGGCCAGGGCACTTATTGGCAGTCTATGCAGAGCAGCAGATCACATGATGGTTACTTCCCCAATAGTATCTAACCATATTTGGAGTGAACTAGAGTAGAGAAGAGCTGGAGCTGCTCCCTCTTATTAGCTGACATCATGTCCTCAAGACAGACAAGTCTGAAGGGTCTTCTCATTATAGTAGCAGCTTCCTTGTAGTTCCCTTTCTTATTTCTGTTGTCCTCAACTAATAACTTTAAGTATTCCACTTATTATAATGTGCGTTTAAACTTTCTGCTACTTGCAATGTCATGAATTCAATTCAAAGCTATTCAGAGGTGGTATCTATTGCAAAGCACCGAAGAGGGTAGCTCCAGGGACATCTCTTTCCATTTTTTGGTGTGTTTCTGGGGATGGAAGGATTGACATGGAAGAGGACCCAAAAGGAAATTTTTGTGGTATTGGAATGTAAATAATCCTCACAGATATGTTGTTGTCTGGGAGTTTTTCTTGTCAGTACAGATCTTTGCTTAGCTCCCATGATGTGGTGGGTGTCATGTAATATTTTGTAGCCAGAGTCAAGGTGGATGTAATGATGGAGAAAATAAATCCTACTGCCAGGAATATGACTAAATATGCTTTTCACAGCCATACACTCCTACACTCTAATGTTCTTTTAGAATGCAAACTTGAGGAAAGAAACCTTAGTTGAGAAAGTTTTCAGGCAGAGAATCATATGTGCTTTTGGTAGGAGGCTCATCTGTATGACTGTGAAAGCTGAGGGCATATGAAGGGACACTGATAAAGCCCTCCTATACTCTGAAGTAGCTGTACTGTAGACAAAACAATATAATCAATGCTGTGGAATTATACGGTTTGCTACACATTTGTCCTCGCATCAGTGACCATATGGCATATTCATAATTTGGTTTCTCAGTTCTCATATTCCACTAGGACTTCTTTGCCATGTTCAAGAAGAATGTAATTAATATGACCAGACATATTTGACATGCTCTACATGACATGAGCACACTAGAGGAAAAGTCTGACAATAAAATCATGTATTCTGTAGAATAGGAGCAAGCTGAGAATGAGGATACAGTGTTGATTTGCATGAGAACTAAGCCTTCTGAGTGTAAATTTACGTGAAGTATGATTTGTGACCCTTGCCTCTGATCAGTTTATAGATGACTATCAAAAAAGTTTTTTAAAAAAATTTTAAATTGGAAGCTGTGCAACTATGTGTCTTCAGAAGACTTTTCCTCTCTATCATATTCCTTATACTTGATTCTTGTATGTTGAGAATTTGGTATCAAATATCAAGAAGTTTTACTTTTGCAACCACAAATTTGTGTAACCAAGAAGAATCAGATGAAAGTAATGAAGTAGAATGATTATATTGGAGCAAAAAATGTTTCTGTGCAAAATTTAGTAGTTCCACTAGATGGTAGCAAATGATTATATTTTATACCTTCGTGGTGACTGTCCTAAAGTTAAAAAAAAATTCTGGGAAAGTAAAAATTATATGTGAAATACTACTTCCTTTGGAGAGAGTAAAACACAGTTGAGTTCAAATCTATAAAAGAAAGTGTTGATAAGAATTCTTTTCCTAATAAAGTAGTCCTTGTTCAGATGGCAAGAAAACACTAGTTCCATGCCTGGTTCCTGGTGACTTTTGCTTTACATTTGATAAAATTTTGCAGAAAGACGTGGATCCTTTATTGACTATTTCTCCCAACATTATTCAGAATATATGCTTTAAATTACTTTACCCTGGATTTAAGTGGTGGGCCATGAAGTTGTTTGTGTTGAAATGAAATGTGAAATTACAGAGAACACTTGGAGGAGATCAATTTGACAATGGAATAACAGTATAAATATACATTTTAAAACATGGTTTTACTTTCTTTTGACTTATTTCCTACAAACTCTTCATTAGTTTTGCCAAGCAAAATCTCATACAGGTAGTCTGCTCTGGTTGTTCATGGTTTAACTAAAAGTAACTTAATTAAAAATGGATACTTCAAAAGAGGTATAAGATTAAAGGAAATCTAACTATGGGTGGTGAACACATAATGAAATATATATATGACTTAGTGTTGAGTTGTACATTTGAAACTTACTGGATTTTGCTGATCAAGGTCACCACAATAATTTTTAATAATAAAAAATAAATTAAAAAAAGATTGAAGAAAGTAAATGAGTTGGTATTCCATAATATGTATGTACCACAGTTTAACCATTCACCCATTGAGAGGCATCTGGGCTGTTTCCAGTTTTTGGCTATTATAAAGAAAGCTGCTGTGAATATTCATGTACAGGATTTTGCATGATCATATTTTCATTTCTCTGGGATAAATATCCAGCTTTGCAATTACTGAGTCATATGGTAGTTACATGTTTAGTTTTAAAATAATCCATGAAAAATTTCTAGAGTGGCTATACCATTTTACAGTTCCACCAGCAACATATACATGATCATTTCTCCACGTGCTTGCAGCCGGTGGCTTGTCTTTTCATTCTTTTAACAGGTTATATATATATTTATTTATTTTTAGATATAAGGATGACTCTTAATGAGTTTTTTACAGAGGAAAGGTTTTTCATTTTGATGAAGTCCATTTTACCTACTCTTTTATTAGCTTTCTTATCTGAAATTCAGCTTGTGAAGAAACCCCTAATAAGACAATTATTATACATCCATTGTAATATGTTATAATTTATATTGGGCATCTTTCATTCTTGACTAAAACAAAACTTTAATAAAAAGCTCAATTTACCTATATTCTTGTGAATAATAAAATTAATTATGCATATCTTTTATTCTGTCCTCTGCTTCAATTAGATTAAAACTGTTTTGAGTATAAGGATTGTGTTCATTCATCCTGACTCCTCTTTGAAGTTGAGTACAGTGTCTTACATAGAACAGGTATTCAACAAACATACTTTAACATTTCACTGAGGCATGACAGAGTGTGTAAAGAGGTAGAGTTTGGAATCTTGAGTTCATAATCTGGCTCTGCCCCCTTGCGTTCAGTGAAAAATTGGACTAGCCATTTAACTTTTTTGAGCTTCAGTGACTTTACTTCACATTTTAGGTAATAATATGACTTCATATGCTTGTAGTGGGATTCTAGTGATATCACATATATAAGGTACGTAGTAGCGTGTTTGATACTTAGTAGGTTGTAAATAAATGGTAACTATTGTAGTTATCAGGATTTCCATACCATATTTTAAGTCAGCTAATGACTTGGCATTTCATTTTACCTATGTTTTAATTAACAATATAACTATATTTGCAGTTCAGAAATTGCTTCTCTTATGTTGTTATAGTTAGCAATTTGTATCAACACAAGTTTCAGTTTTATTTGTAATCATTTTAATTTTCAAGAGTTGCAAAATTTGATTTCATTGATCTTTAGCAAATGTTTCTTGAATTGTGTGATTAAATACGTGGACTTGATTCCATCAGTTGGATATTGAATAGTGAGAATATAGCTATTAATGGGCATATAAAATATGTTTATAAAATTTATAAGTTTATTTCATTGATTTTAAGAAATGCTGTGGAAAAACAATTCTGTTCAGTGTAACTGTCTTAAATTTTATGAACTTGACTTTGTAAAAGCAGGAATTAAAAACCTGAGTCAAATTTATAAAGAAATTTATAGGAACAAATTAATTTCATATATAGCTTGACAATTTTTCTTATCTAAGGCACCTGGAGTATTGATAGAATTCTTCAGGATTCACTGCACACTTTAATGAGGCTACAAGATATGTAATTCAAATGTTAAAGAACATTTATACACGGTGATTGCAGATTTGAGATTTTTCTAGAGAAAATGAGAAAAACAAGTAATTAAATAAAAAGACCTGTATGAGCAGATGTTTCTTAAAGTGATGCTTCTCAAACTTTAGTGTACATATGTATCATCTGTTAATCTTGATAAAAAATATAGATTCTGATTTGCTAGATCTGGGGCTGGGCTCAAGATACTTTATTTCTAAAAAGCTCTCTCAGATAATGCTGATTTTTCTGGTTCAGGGACCATATTTTGGGTGAGAGACTGTTAACTTGGTGGATTCCATCTAGAGTTCTTTGCCATGAAAGGATTCACAATGGATACTAGTGACTGTGGTTACTCAGTACTTCATTCAAGTAACACTATCTGTGGAAACCCTTATGATGATTACTGGCTTTCTATTCCAAACTCAGAATCAAGAAGGGAGCATAGAATATCTCTGTTGTACATTTGTATATTTTTTCAGAGTGGAGGTTAGGTGTGGTTGTGAATTATTAAAAAACTGGAAGCCACCACCACCCTCAGGCTATGCAATTAGGAATTGAGACCAGTGTGAAATGTTAGGATAAAAGTTGGATGGCATGGTAGCCTCCACTGCTTCATAGTATATAACCCCTTTGCCATGATGCAGACTGTAAATTTTGGTCTAAACTGCGTTCAGAGAGACGGAGTACTAAGGATTAGAAAAATGAATTTTTAAACTTTAGCATATATGTGAATCACCTAGGGAACTTGTTAAAGATGTACCTTTATACAAATATACACATATATTTATATATACACACAAACATATATACATGTATGCATATATACATGTATATTAGAAATGATAAAAATATGTTTAATATGTAAATATAAAAATGTTTAAACAAAAAGGGAGGATGGAGTAAGAGGATATAATGGAGATAAACATAATTTAGTTTGGATAAGAAGGTCAGGGAAGGTTTCTCGGAAGGCATGACACTTAAGCAGAGACCTAAGAGATAAGTATGAATGAATGGGTAGAAGAGAGGGGAAAAAAGTAAGCTAGGCAGGGAGAATAGCATGGATTAAGGTTCTGAGGAGGAAAATAGCTTAGGAAAACTGGAAGGTGAGTTTTAATGGAACGAGGTGGAGAGTGGTGCGAGATATGGTTAAAGAGTTTGGTAGAGGCTTGAAATTCATAGAAGGCCCTGGATGTCATTTTGGATTTTATTCTAAGTCCAATGAGAATTTGAAGAATTTTAAGTAGGAGGATAATATGATGTAGCTTACATTAAAAATATCCTTTGGCTGCAAATGGATAGCAGGAAGGCCAGAGTGGAAGCAAGGAAACCAGCTCAGAGGCAATCCTTGATCTAGGGTGGTGTGGTAGTAGAGTTTTGTTTGTGTCATATTTTGGGAGTAGATTCAGTGAGATATGGCAGTGGACTAAATATTGTAGATAAGGAAAAAGGAATCAGGAATGTCTGTTAGGTTTCTAAGTTTATCAATGAGTTGGATAGTGGTGGCTTTTTCTGAGATGGGTAAGAATGGAAGTGGACCAGGTTTTGCAGAAAGATCAAGAGAAACTTCTTGACTGGGTGTGGACTGAAAATAGCCTTATATAGATTAAAATCTTCTTTTGGACACAGCAGTTCAAGGGTTTACAGTTCATCATAATTCCTCGATTTTAAGATGCCATCAGTTTTAAGATGCTGCATTAATTTAACACTAGCTTTTCAGAAAGAAAGGAATACTATCATGTTAAATGTACACCCAGATGTAACACACATCTCAATTGAACTATTAAAATGTAGAAAATATGTCTTAGATTTGGGGAAATTTAATATTTCAAACCCACTATTATATGTTACAATTATAAATAAAGAATAATAACAACAGACAGGCCAACATAAAAAGTTTAATTTTAATCTCTAAAATAGCTCTAGGAAATCCTATCACAACTTTCTAGAAATATGTGTCCATTGTCTGTTGGACATTTTATTTGAACATCTCAAGAGTACCTCAAAGTTTTCTGTGTTTGAAATGGAGTTCACTTTTTCCCATTAATTCCAAGCCTAATATAATTCCAAGTTAATATAGCACCACCACCCTCTCAGTTTTTTCTTTCATTCATTTATTCATCTATTCAACATATACTTATTGAGCTCTGACTCGCAGCTAGGTAGATACTGTGTTCTCAAACCTCTTTTTATATCTCTTATCTTTCTGAGGGAATTTAAGAGTTGTGGTAGCTTGACCATGTGACTTGTTTTGGCCAATGGGACAATAGTAAATATGATACAATGGAGACTTAAAAAGTGATTGTACAGTAGGGCTTGACCTCTCTTGCTGCTCTTGGGAACTTTGTGATTACCACTACCTGAATAAGCTCAGGTAGTCTGCTGGATGATGAGAGTCATGTAACTAAGCTCTTCTATTACCACATCTGACTTTAAGTCAACAGCCAGACATATGAATGAGGCTATTCTAGATCATCTAGCCCACCCAAGCTGGCCCATACTAGAAGAATTGCCAAGACAATTCACAGAAGTGTGAGAAATAACATGTTTGAAGTTTTAAGCACTAAGTTGTGGGGTGGTATGTTATACAGCAAAATTTAATTGATAGAGTCATGGACTCTTCTTTAATTCTGTAGGAGTGTGGTGGGTAAAGGAGTCTGGTTTCACATCTGTGTTCTGACATATATTATTTTGACACTTCAAGCAAGAAGAGTTTCATGATATTAGATTTTATATTAGATATTAGCTTCTCCAGCTTTACAGAAGAAAAAACTGAGGCTCATAGAGTGGCTTGTCCAACACCATGTAACTTAAGTTGGAGAGCTATGATCTAAAGTCAATTCTTTTTGAATCCAAGGTCCTTGCTTTTTTGTGTAACATCAAACTCAAATATTCTGGATTAACATTATGAAGGATGTAGCAAGATTCCATATACACCAAGATGGTTCCAAAAAACTTTTTTCTTTTTTTACAAAACAAAGCAAAACAAAATCTTCCAAAACCTGTATATTATAGTGTACATTTTATGTAGTTAGGAGACTCATAACTAGAATAGTACTTAATACAAATTCCAAAGCATGGGATTTGTAATCTGCTTTTAATTAAACAGATGTATGTATTTACATGCTCTTATATAAATAAATGTCTGTGCAGTACATTATAAGTACTTGAGATGATTATATTTTCACTTAAAAGACAGCCCCTTCATTCTGTCTCTGCAACCTGTTTACTTATTCTTTTATACTTCCATTTCATATTCATGCTCAGTCCTAAATGGATAACACTGCATTTCTCTTCCTAGTTTCCTTTTTCCTTTGTTCAGTATATTTTGTGGGGTGTACCAGCTCCTGCCTGAATATAAATTGAGAACTTAAAAACATTAAAAATATTTATGTACATTATGATATTTATAAAAGATATATTTAAAAAAATAAATGATATTTATTTTATTTTTTACCATATAATTTATTATTTTTTATTAAATTGATCGAGGTCACATTGATAAAAAATTCTACAGGTTTCAAGTGTACAATTCAATAATACATCATATGTATATTGCATTGCGTGTTCACCACCCAAAGTTAAATTTTCTTCTGTCACCAAATATGTGACCTCCTTTACCCTCACCTACCTCCCCCACCCCTTTTCCTTCTGGTAACCACTAACTCTTGTCTGTTTCCATGAGCTTCTGTTTGTTTGTCTTGTTCATTTGTTGCGTTCAGTTTTACATCCCACATATGAATAAAATCCTGAAGGACTTTAATTACAAAATGCAAAGCATATACTTGAATATATAGTCCAGTACACTGATTTTTCACATTTTTATGAAATATTATATAAGCATAAATATGCTTAATTTTACATGTAGAGAGTATAAATTTTCAATGGCCACAAACTTGGAGGTGGGGTGGGGAAATTCATCTCTATCTTGAACTCTTTTATAGCAGAAAAAGTAATCTAGTCATTTCCAGGTAAACTGTCCCTTCCAATTTCTTTTTCCATGTTATTTAAAATTAAAACTCTAATTATGAGTTTTACATAATTTGCTTTTCTCTATGAGCTCCTAATTCTATTCTACTTAATTACATAATTTTATTCCAATATTTATTTTATGTTAGAAGTCTATTACTTTTCTGCGGAAATGTACAAAAATGAAAGGTTTTAAAATAATTTCTGGGTCCTTTATGGGATTTAAATGATCAAAACACATTCTTGTGGATTAAATTAAATTTCTCTTGCAGGAATTTCCCTTAATGAATCCTTGCACATTTAATCCTATCTTGGCATTTGCTTGCGAGAGGATCTAGACTAACACATCTGTTTTTTACTTATTGATTCATAGGAATCCTTTTTGTAGTTTAGATAAGAGCCCTTTGTTTGTTACATGTATTACAAACATTTTCCAAGTCTGGGGTTTGCCTTTTCACTCTCTTATTGGTTCTTAATTTTAATGCAATATAACATGAATGGTTATTGTTTTTTATGTCTGGTTAAAAAATATTATTACCTTATGCCTAAACAATGAAGAAAATCTAAGTTATCTTCTAGAAGATTTATAAATTTATTGAAAATACCACCCTTTCTCCTCTGCTTTGCAGTACCACCTTTGTCATAAATCAAGTGTCTGTATAAATGTGGGAGTTTGTTTCTGGACTCTCAAATCTATTCAAGTGGCCTTTTTGTCTGTCTTTGTGCCAGTACCATGATGTCTTAATTTCTGTAGTTATGGGGTAAGTTGATATCCAATAGAATGAGTTATCCCACATTGTTTAAAAGTGTATTGGTTGTTTGATATTAATATTACTAATTTCTGCTCTTATTTTTCTCTTTACTTTTTCTGTTTTACTTTGCTATTCTTTTTCTAACTTCTTGAGAGCAGTGCTTAGATCATTGTTTTTCAGGCTCTCTTTCCAATAGATGCATTTAATTCTATGAATTTCCCCTTTAGCATAGCTTTAGCTACATTCATGTTTGATATGCCATTTGTTTTTTTAAGTTATCATTCAGTTGAAAATACTTTCTGATTTTTGTCATGATTACTTCTTTGAACCATGGGTCATTTAATTAAATACTGCTTAATTTGAAAATATGTGAAAAATTTTTAGTTATTTTTTGTCAGTTCTAGCTTAATTCTGTTGTGATCAGAGAACATACATTGATATGTGGTCAGCTTTTTAAATGTTCCAAGTGTGCTTGAGAAGGGGGTGGGGTGGGGAAACCAACCAGCTGTTTAAAACATGATTTACTGAGTATTTTAAGACCACTGTTGAGACCCTACTGCTCAGAAAAAAGAATTCAAAATATTACTGCTTATTGACAATGCAGCTACCTAGTCACCCAAGAGCTCTGATGGAGATGGACAATGAGATTAATGTTGTGTTCATGCCTGGTAACACAACATCCATTCTGCAGCCCACAGATCAAGGAGTAATTCTGACTTTCAAGTCTTATTTAAGAAATATATTTTATAAGGCTATAGCTGCCATAGATTGTGATTCCACTGATGGATCTAGGCAAAGTAAATTGAAAACCTTCTGGGAATAATTCACCATTCTAGATGCCTTTAAGAATATTTGTGGTTCATGGGAAGAGGTCAAAATATCATCATTAATAGGAGTTTGGAAGAAGTTGATTCCAACTGTCATGGATGCCTTTGAGGTGTTCAAGACTTCAGTGGAGATGATAACTGCATATGTAATGGAAATAGCAAGAGAACTAGAATTAGAAGTGGAGCCTGAAGATATGACTGAACTGCTGCAATTTCATGATAAAACTTCAACGGATGAGGATTTGCTTCTTACGGATGAGCAAAGAAAGTGGTTTCTTGATATGGAATCTACTGGTGAAGATGCTGTGAAGGTTGTTGAAATAACAACGAAGTATTTAGAATATCACATAAACTCAGTTAAAAGAACAGTAGCAGAGTTTAAAATTTACTCCAATTTTGAAAGAAGTTTGAATGCCATCAAACAGCATTGCATGCTACAGAGAAATTGTTCATGAAAGGAACAGTCAATTGATGCAGCATACTTCATTGTTATCCTATTTTAAGAAATTTCCACAGCTACCCCATCCTTTGGCAACCACCACCCTGATCACTCAGCAGCCATCAACTTTGTGGCAAGACCCTCCACTAGAGAAAAGATTACAACTCACGTAATACTAAGATGATGATTAGCATTTTTTAGCAATAAAGTATTTTTAAATTAAGGTATGTACATTGTTTTTTAAAGACGTATGATATTGCACATTTAATGGACTACAGTATAGTGTAAACATAACTTTTATATGAACTGAGAAATAAAAAAAATTCATGTGACTTGTTTTACTGGGATATTTGCTTTATTGTGGTCGCCTGGAACCAAACCCGCAATATCTCTGAGGTATGTCTGTATAATAACAGTTGAAAAATGTAGTTTCACTTTGGCAGGCTTTTAAAGTCCTTGAATATAAAACAAACTTAACAAAATAATAGAAGAAAGAGTATATAATTAATGAGTAGTTTTACTATGACTACCATCACCATAACAAAACTCATGAGAAGAAAGCCACTGAAACTGCAAACATGCAGTCATAATAATAGTCTTTGCTAGTTTGGGGGTTCATTTTCACTGTTGTTGTTAAACTGTTATTGAATTTTAATGATAAGTAGAACTTCTGCAAATTTTCTCTGTAACTTTGCCAGAAGTAGATTCTTTTGGTTAAAATAATTACTTAACAGAATTATTATCTATAAATCTAGTGCTGCACTGTCCAGTTTGGTAGACATTAGCCACGTATCGCTATTGAGTACTTGAAATATATCTAGTCTGAATTTAGATGTGCAATGAGTGTAAAATACACACTGATTTCAAACACTTACTATGAAAAAAAGAATGTAAAACAGCATAAATAATTTTAAATATTTGATTTTATGTTTAAATGCTATTTTGGATATATTGGTTTTGATAAAAATAATTAAAATTAATTTTACCTGTTTATTGTTATGTTTCAAAATGTGCCTACTAGAAAATTTAAAATTAGATTTGTGGCTCACATTATATTTCTACTGGACATCACTGATTTAGATGTTATTAGTGTGACATATAGATTGGCGCTTATTTTAAAGACACTAAAAGTGTGGGCCTGGTCTCTGGTTATCACTAGGGGAGGAGATTCTACACTTGACTCTGATACCTCATTCTCACGTCTAGACTGTCTGAGTCTAGAAATAGGCTTTAGTTACCGGAGTGTCAGAAATGGCAGTTTCTTATTTTGCATTGGACACTAATTAGAACCTGGCCTCCCACTTAACAAGCAGGGCCTGGGATGAAGCAAAGCTCTGAGCAGATGTGCTTTCACTGTTTTTCCCATTTCCTTCAAAATTGGCATATTCCTATTATTTAAAAGTCTTAAACCTTTTCGGTTACCTTTTGCCTCTTTCCACTTTTTTAACAATAAAAACTGTAAATTTTACAAAAAATTAATACTTCTATCATCCTTACTCAGCTGTTTTTATCTTTGTATATTATTTTATACATGGATAATCTGTCATTAAATAGTTGTGGTTTTTAATGTACAAACATACTCATGCTTTGTACTTTGCTATTGGAACTAACTTAATATTCTATAATAAATGTTTCACCATTTTTCATTATAGTTATCACTTTTAAGATTGTATGATATTACATTGTATTGTTGAATATTAATTAAAAATATCAGCTGTGGGGGGCTTTTTCACCCAGGAAGTATGGTTTAGCCTCTTCCTCTAATTATTGAGTAGGGAAGCATGTAGGTACTTAATCATAGGTCTGGTTGAATATGAATTAGTGACTATGGGGTCATTAGCATCCATCATGATTTATACAATCAATAGCTTGCTGGGTGCTTGCTTATTAAAACAAAAAGTAAATTTTAATACAGTCTACAACTCAGATAATAAAAATGTACTAAGCATTTTAATTAAACATATTAACCTGGTTAAAAATATCTGTGTAATCCACAATGTGCAGATGTGTTTGAAGGAGAGTTTTCTTTATACTTCAATCTTTCCCAAGATCTGAGTGGCTGTGACTCCGTTTATTTCTTGATTTTCTTTTAATTGCTCTCTTCTGCTTTGTCCATTCTCTGTTGCTCACTTTGCTTGCTTGCTATATGGCGAAACTGGCTCTGATCTTTCAGTGTCACTTTCTGCATTCTTTCTTGGTCCTCTACTCTTTTCTCTCTACTCATGAGCTACCAGATTTCTTTTGTTCTGCTCATGTCCATACCTTTGGCTGAGCACTGCATTCAGTGCAGTATCTCTTGTATTTCTTCTTTTATTCTTAGTGAGATAGGAAAATAATTTTCTTTAAGGAAATTCATGTATTTGGAGTGAAAAGATGGGCTTCTTGATAATGGTAAGTGGAAGAACTCTCTTCCTCCTCTCCAACTCCTACCCTCAGACAACTCTATATTTTAAGCTTTCTACTAGCTACAGCTGTGAAGTTGAAATCATGGACTACATCAAAGGTATGACCATTATAACTGAGCAGTGATCCCTGAAACTGAAATTTCAAGCAGGTCTTTTAAGCCTTTACTATCCTCTATATATGGGTTATGCCAGCTCTGAGGGAGGAAAGGGAAAGAGAAGACATCTTATGGTATTTTTAATAATCCTGATGGAAAGGAGAACTCTTTATAAATAGTTGGTCCATTTCACTTAAAGAAAAATATATAATATAGTGAGTTTTAATGATCTATAAGCTTTTTGTTGTGAGTAGAGGGAACTTATGTTATACATTTAATTCCTCCCTCTTTATTATGTATTGGGCTCTCAGATATTTGTTGAATGGATGAATGAATGGCAATGCTATTATCTTTTCCTTTAGGATATATTTTCTTTAGCGTAAAATTAAAGAGGAATTGGTATACCCTATAATTATTTTATTTTTTATATTTTACTTTTATAATGGAAAATTTCAAATATATACAAAAATAGAGAAATAGTATAATGAACTCCCATGTACCTATCACCCAGCTTCAACAATTATCAGCTCGTGCCCAATTTTGTTTTATCTCTATCCCTACTCACTCACTAGAGTATTTTGAAGTAAATCCAAGACATCATATTTTTAATATTTCAGAATGTAACTTTAGAGATGAATATGCTTCTCATTTAAGACAGTGCCATTTGTCACATCTAAAAAGTTAATAATTTCTTATGATCTGATATTTAGTCAGATCAAATTTTCTTGATTGTCATTTATATATTTAATTTGTTTGAATAAGGGTCCAAATAAGATCTATACATTGTAACTGATTAGTATTTTTCTTTAGTATTTTTTAATCTAGAGGTTTCTCTCCCTCTTTTCCTTGCAGTTTATCTGATATAGCATCATTTATCTTGTAGAGTTTCCTATCATCTGGATTTTGCTGATTATATTCTCATGTTCTTTTTTCTTTTAACATGTTTTCTTGAATTTCCTGTAAATTGTTATTAGATCTAATAGCTTGATCAGATTCAGGTTCTTTTTTTTCTCAAGAATGTTTCACAGGTGATGGTTTGAAGTTCCATCAGGAGACTCATAAAATCAAATTTTCTCTTTTCATAATCTTTAGCTGCTATTAATGGTTATTGCCTAGATTCATTAATTCAGTAGGGACTGCAGAATGGTTATTGTCAAATTTTATTATTTCCTTTTCAAATAGATGGCTATAGATAGATATAGCTACTAGGATGGTTGTTGTGTTTAGGCTTTTTTTCAGTGGAGAGATATATATACTTCAAATTCAAGTTTGGAATACATGGGTTTTACTTATTCTTCCCTCTCCCTCATGCAAAAGGTCCTGGTTCCTAATGATTCCTACATAATTAATCATTTTTTTTCAGAAAATGGCCTTTAAATAATAATAACACTTTTACCACTGGCAGAAATATGATTACTGAAAATATTATCCTGTCTCTTTTTGAACAGAGGATATATACCACTAGGGATGTATAACTAAATTAACATGATTTAAATTCACTTGAAATAATTCTTCCGATCTTTGTTGTTATGCTGCAAAATTAATACACAAGTTCATTTATCTCATTTTGCTCCTGATTTTCAGGGATTATTTTCTTATTGAAACTGTCTTGATTTAATTATTTTTTTCCATTCTAATGTTAAATTGTTACATGGTTTCAAAATCAAACCTATAAAAATAGATATGAACAGAGAAACCTAATTTCTAACTCTGTCTCTTCTACTTTATCTCCTCCCTTTCCATAGAGGTAACTATTTTTTTAAAAAGTTTGCTTGTTTTTTTAAGTTAAAAAATCAACACAGTTATACCCATCCTCTTTAAATTTTTAAAGTTTCTTTGTGTTTCTGTTGAAAAGATAATTAAGGTTAGATTCCATTTCACATACTACAAACTGATAAACAGACCTTTCAGATTAGTACTTGATCCTTCCAAACTAAATTGTACTCAGAGCAGCCTGAGTCTTTAAGATATGTCTTGTTTCATAATTATTATTAAAATTTGTTAGTGTCTCCTCATTTGCTGCCCATAGTATCTGTTAGCTGGATAATAATCTGGACTACACCTCAGTGTAATTTGAGAAGAGAAGTTATAACATTTTTCCAAGTTTAGTGCTCTTATTTCCAATTTATCTTATTCAAGGTTAAAACCGGCAATACGATATGGTTACATAGGACATGGTTGTGATTGAATCTTGATGTTTCCTCAGAACTTCTTAGCCCTGTAATTGCTTTCAACAGTGTTTTTGGAGAAGATTAGCTGCAGCTCCCAGTAATAAAAGGATGTATAATTGAAAGCTTATGTATTCCTTGTCCTTTTCTTCTACCCAACACAACAAAGGCCTAACATAAATAGGTTTATTTTTCTAAGAGGATGTCTTTTATCATGACATTAATTTGAAGAGACAAACATAGTGTCAGAGGAATAGATTTTCTTAGTACATTGAAAATGATTGCCCTAGTTGTTAAAATGTAATGGGAAGAGGGCAAAGTGCATGATAAGTATTTTTTCCATGAAAAATTTTTGTATTTGTAAAATAGCACAGTCTCCATATCATAAGTGTTAAAATTGTTCATACCCTTGGACCCAATAATTCTGCCTCTAAAGAAACAAAGTATTTGTGTATAAGTATTTGTTTATCTCAACCTTATTTAAAATAGTGAATATTGGTGATTGATTTTCAAAACTGGGGGATTACTGTTAAGTGGAACTTATAGTTCATCCATACAATGTATTCAGTAAGTTTATTTTTAAAGTAATATTTAATGAATGAGAAATGCTTGAAAGAATGCTCAGTAAAGAGGATAATACTAAACTACACATGTTTTATATATATATGCACATATATGTATGCATATAACATGTATGTGTGTATGTATATATATATATGTATGTGTGTGTGTGTGTGTATACTGATCCCAGTTTTTAAAAAAAGTATATTTGTGCTTTTAAATTAGACTTAAAGGAAGTATTCCAAATATGTAAGGTAAACATTACAGAACCAAAATATATACATTTCAATGGATGGTATAAAAAATAAATATAAAATGTTCTAATATTTTCCATTTACTCTAAATAGATTGATTGGTTGTCTTACACACCCTCTAAGGTACAGAAACCCTACTTTGAAGACTGAACCATACTCTGATCAGTGGAATCTGAGGCCTGAGCTTAACCAGGAAAAATTTGTTATATTTCAAACACGAAGCAGATATTTTCTAATTGTTTTTCTTTTTTAAATTGAATCTTCAAGGGAGAATTGAATATTTTGCTCCCTGTTTCTCATGCTATAGAAATTTTACATAGTCACAATGATAGGGGAAAAGCAATAAAGTATATGCATAGTCTGTTCCCTCTCCTTGCTTTCTAGGTATAAAGCGTACTTCTTTGTCTATGTCTTAACATTATCCCTTTATTTTTACTTGTCCTTGAATTCTTAAGTTTTTTTTTTCACCTTGTAGATTCTATAAGTTTTCTGAAATCATTTTTTGGAATGAGATAAGGTATAAACAAAATTAAAATGTTAATTTCCCCTTCCATTTACTCAAACACATCCTTTATTCATAGTTTTACAAAAGCACATTAACATTTTTAAAAAATTAAAATATAAATACTGGCTGGGTCAAACTCATTAAATGACTTTATATATTTGTAAAATTTGTTTTTAAGACCAGATTATAGCAGGTTACAGAAGAGTACAACAAAATAAATGAAAAGTATGAATAAATTTACTGGATAGATTGTGTTCTACAAGTCATATGTAAGTAAACTCAAAATTCCAGTCCTAGAGAGATATTGGCATGAATCAAGTTTCACATGGAATATTGAAAGTATGTCAAACAGAAACACCATAATTCAGTAGCCTAAAATGACAGAATAAGAAATAATTTTTTAAGGAACAGTAGACTTTCATAAAAACTCAATGATTTAGAAAGGAAACAGGAAAAATGCAAAATTTATGAAGCGGTTTATTAAGTTGGGTACAGTCTTTGAAGTATGGCCTTAGTGCTATTCAGTTCTAACCTGGTCAATAATGCCCTGATTTTGCTAACACATGTGTCTGGAGAAAAAGAGGAAAGAATGGTGGAGTGGCTTAAAACAACAAACAGTAAACACAGCTGAGGATATATATTGAGATTATAGAGGCTTAATATTAAAACAGATTAGGGATTTATAGTTACCTTTCTTTAACAAATATTTATTAAGCATATATTATGTGCCACCCATTCTTCCAAGCTCACTGTGGCTATAACATGAAGTCTGCCCTCATGGAGCTTACATTTTAGAGTAGGAAACATTTAACAAACAAATTAGAATGTTAGTCTTTAATTTGCTTTCAGGCTGTTGCAAGTGCACTAAGCTAAATAAAACAAGTTAAAAGGGTAGAGGTCAACAGGCACTGCTATCTCAGATATGGCAGTTAGCAAAGAGGCATCTGTGGAGGTTCCATTTTCATCGTTACTGTGTTCTTTTATTTTAGTATGTATGTAAACATTAAGCAAATTGCATTTTCAAACATTAAATCATGATTTTCAGTGGATTTATTTTAAAATTTTGAACAGAACAAGAATGCTAATATGTTGGAAATCTATTTCTCTTCACATCTGTATCTTGATCTTTTCATCATACCCTCTCTGGAATCTTCCAGCAGACTGCTGGGTGCTCTCTGTTTCTCATCTTCCTCCTGTAAACCATCTTATATATGAAGAGATTATACCTGAGTAGAACCTTGATTGAAGGACGAAGGGGAACCAGATGGGCACCAAGAGTATTATCTTGATGACAGTGTAGCTTGACTGCCCGGACAACTGCACATAGACTTTTGATTGTGTTACTTTCTTCAGTAAAGCTCAGAAGCTCTCAACTTTTAGAGGGCCTAAGAATTAGTTTATGGGTAGTACACAATATATCATTTATTATGGGTAGTAAACTATGTGTCATGAATAATTTAAGGGATTTTCAAACTGATTTTTTAATACATGCAACATTTGCTTTACATGCTGAGTTTAGTGACTAAGCCCAAAATACACTCTTCTGTAGGCCTAAAAACATTATGACATAAAGGGTTGAAGCTAGTAAGGTATGGGAAAAAGGAATTCTGAGGCTTGAGTATTTGATATTTTAGGGTAGGAAATTTAACAAATACAGAGAGCATCAAGGTAGAAAAACAATCAGCATTAACTATACCACCCCAGAGATGATTGCTATTAATATTTTGGCATATAGTCTCCTAGTCTTATTTATTTAATAAAATAGGATAATAATGTGCCTATTATTCTACTTGTTAATCTGCATTGGGTTACAAACCCAATTGGCGCCATTTCAGATTTTTTTGTCTGTTTCCTTCTTTTTACCCATTCAGTTAGTGTCCCATCTGCACTGAGTCACCCCTCCACATTCAAACTGAGAAGAATACCACACTGGTATGTGGGATCTGGCTTCATGAGCAACCACCTAGGGATCATTTGCTATTACTGGGGAATGTGGGAAGTGGGAGATAGGAAGGAGCTAGTCAGATAGATGTTTCGTCCTTTTCCTGTCCTCTGGAGTCCTTTCAAGTGCAGGTCCTCGTAGCAAAGCTTCTAGAGAAGTACTGTATGCTGAGTGAACACATCTGCTAAGTGGCCTGCTGTGTCTCTTCATGGCTCCTTGTGAAGCAGTAATCATGCTAAATAATGCATCATATCACATGTTTTGCATCTTTTCTTACCTTCTTTCTCCTTTTTTTCACCCTCACTGCCTAAGTTTGTGTCTTTTGAATACAATTTAATATCTTAATCTTTGCCTCAGCTTCTGATTTCTGCATGACACAGGATAAGGTTGAATAAGCTTAACTATATATTGTGCAGATTTTCCTATATTATTATTTTTGGCATTTTATAAATTATCTTTATTAAATATTATTATTTTAATAACAAAATCATGATTTATTATAGAATGTACAGATCTTAAGTTCAATGAGTGGATAGTCAAATATATACACATGTGTGACCAACATTCCAATCAAATACAGAATATTTCTATCATTCAAGAAAGTTCTTTTTGCTAATCATTAAATATTATTCACTAACACCTTGGTTGTAATTATCTAGTTGGAAATTCAGTGCTGAAACTGAGGTTTCAGAGTTGTGGAAAGAACAATGAATTATGAATAGTGAGACATAAGTTCAAGTCTAACTGTCTTAAAAAATGAGGTAGGTGACCTTGGAAAAGTTATCAAAATGCACTGGATCTGCTTCATTACATGTTAGACAAAAGGGTAAAATTAAATAACTCTTACTGTTTCTTCAATTTTAATGTTCCAAGCCTCAGTGTCCTTTGGGAAGCCCTTTTTCTTCTTTACCTCATGAATCTAGTAGGTGGGTCCTTCTTAAAGCAACCTCTTTGCTCTGAGGTCACCATCAAGAGCCAATTCAGTCACCTTTGGTGGAAGCCTTGTTTTGTGTTCTAATCAGAGTTTAGGTGACTCTTGGTGTGGCCTCTCTTGAGCTGTTTGGGGGATATCCTTCATACCTCACCCCCTTTGATACCTCAGTGAAATGAGAGCAGTGTGTCACAATCAATGAAAGTCTTCCTTGGGCCACAGCAACATGAAATGCCACTTTGTCCTTCAGGTTTCTCTTTGAGGTTGTGACCACTGAGGTGAGGGTTCACTTGGGAATGAGGTAGGTATTGAATGATTGTGTTTCCTTTTGACAAATAAGACAGAAGTTACCAAAGACTATAAGAATAGTTTTTTTTCAGTGCTGTTATTCAATACAGATTTGTGCTTGTATGTTGCACACATGTGTTCAGAGCAAGAAGAGGTACCATGTGGTGTAGAGGTGACACTGGTTTGTTGAAAGTCTATTTCTCAAGCACATTCATAATTTTTGGATGAGATTTTACACCCCCATACTTCATTTTATTTATAGCTAAGTTACAAAAACAACTGTCTCATTTTCAACTCAATATTTTTTTTTGAATAAAATCACTAGGATGGAACAATTGGAACTTGGCAGCAGCTTCATATTTGCTTGGACTGACTCATGTAAATTGATTGGAGTCTTGTTCATATTCTCTCGAAGAATAAATTATTGGCCATTTAAGTGCATAGTTTAGAATTTAATATGGATAGGGCATTTCTACTATAATTTGGTTTGGAATGATTCATACTAGTTGAAAAATTTTAAATAATGTTCACTTATGAATACCTAATTTGTTACTTTTTAAAGGGTTCCCAGAAAATCATAGGCATTCATGAGATTTTCATTAGTTTTTTCTCTTCTTCATGAATAGAATTTCGAACCATTTTTGAATTACCGAAGAAACATTAGTATGCATAATCTCCAATAGTTTGATATTGGAAAAATGATAATAACATTTACTTATGGAAACTTCCACAGGAGAACAGTACAAAAAATGAGTACTTTCAACATATACCACAAATAATCCAGTTTCTCATTAAATTTTATTAGTGCTGTTTGCACTTGGTTTATAAAAATTCATTGGTGCCTTTAGGAAGAAGACTGGTGTTAACTTCTTGTTGGGTAACTATTTTTTAGTTTATGAAGTTTTCCTGATTTCTAGGTGATTATTGTTGTCTTTTTTATATGTTCTCTAGGTAAATTTTTCAGTACATGGACGGATTTGTTCTGTTTAGTTATACTTTAAAGTCCTAGTCCATTTGCAGGATAATGGCTCAAATTAAGTGGGAAGTATTTAACCACAACCCAGAGGAAACTAACTAGGTCACAACTCATATAAGCCATGACCTTGGCTTCTTTTCTACCTAGAGGACAAGAAATATTCCCTTTTCCTTTATCATGCAAAGGGATTAGAAAGGGAAAGGAAAGGAGTGTGTTGCTGTGATAGATTGTATCATTGTTTTCAAATACTAGCTCTTTTACTGATGAGAAATTTTTATTGTCCTTGCTTATTGACATTTGAATTGCTGTGCCTGCGACCTTGAAGGTATTTATAGTCCACTACATTGACTTTAGGCTTGGACATCTGATGTCCAATAGGATGTGAATGGACATAATGTATGCCACATCTGAGCATCACAAACTTTCATCATCTCTCTTGCTTGTCTTTTCTGCCATTAAAATGGCATGTCCCAAATAGGGCTTTATCCTTCAGTCTGGACTCCAGAATGAAAGCACATACGGAATTGCAACAGCATACTTGCAGGTGCTAACACATAATATGAACAATAAATAAATGTTGGTTGTTGCAATCTTGAGATTTTTGAGATTACTTGTTTTACAGCAAAGCTGATTAATAGGCTTGCTTTCTCAAGGTGTGATGAAGGGCCTTTGGATGTTCTAGGATATGAAGTAGAGATCTTATTTGCATGTTTTCCTATGTGTCTTCAGAACTCCAGGAAACCTGAGAGATTATTTACATAAATGGCTTTTAAATGTTTTGACTACAACCCACACTAAAAAAATGAACTTTACATTATAACTCAGTACACTCAAACATATATGTTCATATATGTGTATATATACAAAGTATGTATGGAAACATATATATAATACATATATGTAAATAGCTATAATGCATAGAAACTAGTTTTAAGAAAATTCTTATTCATATGTATACTCTAATATTTTCTGTTTTTCTATTCTGGTTTATTTCTTTAGAAATGATGCTTTTGACATGCTAAATCAATTATACAGTTCACTAATCTGCAGCTCAGAAGCCCCAAATGATTTAGAGAAAATATTTCATTATAAAATGATAAAGAGCTGAAAGAGAGTGTATTTACTCACAGTTACACTGCTATTATTTGAAACTTTGCAAAATTTAGATTCAGTTGTAAAATTTACACTTAAAATATTTTATCTATTTGTAAAGGAAAGATGGAGAACACTCAGCTATGAAGTAGAATTAAAGCTTGTCGCTGCTTTATACATTGAAACTGATATATGAGCATTAAAATTAGCAGCTTACAAAATCAAGGTCAAAAGATATATGTGTAAAAATCCTGCAGAATTGTAGAGATTGGCAAGAATAAACAAAAGATGAAATCTCATAAAATGTTAATGTTAGGGTTAAATAAATCTACATTCTATAGTTTTTTTATTGTGTTTTATATATGTCTCTGACAACTTGTGTTAATCATGTTGTTCAAGTATCCCATATCCATTCTGATTTTTTTCTCATTTATTTTAATTTTTTAATTCAGTTTATTGGGATAAGATTGGTTAATACAATTATGTAATTTTCAGGTATGTATTATAATTTGACATCTATATATTCTATTGTGTGATTACCACCTGAAGTCCAGTTTCCTTCAGCTACCATATATTTGATCCCCTTTACCCACTTTACCCTCCCCCAACCTCCCTAATACCAGGTCTACCTCCCCCCTCCTTCCCCACCCCTTACCATCTGGTAACTACTAGTCTATAGACCATGTCCATGAGTCTCTGTTTGTCCTGTTCATTTGTTGTTTTTAGGTTTATATCCCACATATAAGTTATATCATGTGATTTTCAACTTTTTCTGTCTGGCTTATTTAGCTTAGCATGATTATCTTAAGGTCCATTCATGTTGTCACAAATGGCAGTATTTCATCTCTTATGGCTGAGTCATATTCCATTATATATATGTACCACAGCTTCTTTAGCCAATCATCTATCATAGGACACTTCAGTTGCTTTCATGTCCTGGCCACTGTGAATAATGCTGCTATGAACATCGGTGTGCAGATATCTTTGTGGATATGAGTTTTCAAGTCTTCGGGGTAAATACCCAGTAGAGGAATTGCAGGATCATACGGTAGATCAATTCTTAGTTTTTTGAGGAATCTCCATACTGTTTTCCATGGTGGCTATACCAATTTTCAGTTCCACCAGCAGTGGATGAGGGTTTCTTATTCTCTGCATCTTCTCTAACATTTGTTATTACTTGTCCTGTTGATTATAGCAATTCTAACAGGTATGAGATGGTATCTCATTGTGGTTTTGATTTGCATTTCCCTCATAGCTAGTGATGTTGAGCATCTTTTCATATATTTGTTGACCATTTGTATGTTCTCTAGGGAAAAGCATCTGTTCAGGTCCTCTGCCCATTTTTGGATTGGATCGTTTGTTTTTCCTATTGTTATTGAGTCATATGAGTTATTTTATATTTTGGATATTAGGCCCTTATCGCAAGTTACTTGCAAATATATTTTCCCATTCAGATGGTTGTCTCTTTACCATGTTGATGATTTCTTTTGCTGAACAGAAGCTTTTTAATTTGATGTAGTCCCATTCATTTATTTTAGCTTTTACTTCCCTTGCTTTTGTGGTCAGATTAAAAAAATTCTCTTTAAGTCCAAGGTCCTTGAGTTTAGTTCCTATGTTTTCTTCTATGCATTTTATTGTTTCAGGTCTTATATTCAGGTCCTTAATCCATTTTGAGTTAATTTTGGTATGTGGTGATAGACAACAATCTAGTTTCATTCTTTTACAGGTGACCTTCCAATTTTCTCAGCATCATTTATTGAAGAGGCTTTCCGTTATCCACTGTAGGTTTTATTTTTGTCAAAAATTATTTGCTCATGTAAATATGAGTTTACTTTTAGACTCTTGATTCTGTTCCACTGGTCCGAGTATCTGTTTTGCTGCCAATACCATGCTGTTTTGATTATCGTCACTTTGTAGTATAATATGAAGTTGGGCAGAGTGATGCCTTCAGCCTTGTATTTTTTTTCTCAGGATGGCTTTGGTGATATGGGTCTTTGTGTTTCTATACAAATCTGATGATTTTTCTTGTTCCATTTCTTTAAAGAATGCCAATGGGATTTTGATGGAGATTGCATTAAATCTGTATAATGCTTTAAGTAATATGGTCATTTTAACTACGTTGAGTTTTTCAATTCAAGGACATGGAATATCTTTCCATTTCTTTGTATATTCTTCTATTTCTTTTAATAGGGTCTTGTGGTTTTCATTATATAAGTCTTTCACATATTTTGTCAAATTTATTCCTAGGTATTTTATTCTTTTTGGTGTAATTGTAAAAGGAATGATTTTTCTACTTCTTTTTCTGACACTTCATTATTCGAGTATAGGAATGCTATGGATTTTTGAACATTGATTTTGTATCCAGAAACTTTACTGTATTTGCTTATTGTTTCTAGTAGTGTTTTTGTGGAATCTTCAGGGTTTTCTATATAGAGAATCATGTCATCCACAAATAGTGACAATTTGACTTCTTCATTTACTATTTGGAAGCCTTTTTTATCTTTCTCTTACCTGATTGCACTTGCTAGGACCTCCAATGTTATGTTGAATAACAGTGGCGATAGTAGACAGTCTTGCCTTGTTCCTGATCTTAGAGGGAGAGTTTTTAGTTTTTCACTATTAAGTATAATATTGGCTGAGGGTTTGTCATATATGGCCTTTATTGTGTTGTTACTTTTCTTCTATACCGATTTTGTTAAGTGTTTTGATCATAAATGGGCATTGTATCTTGTTGAAGGCTTTTTTTGCATCTATTAATATGATCACATGATTCTTATTTTTAAATTTGTTTATGTGGTGTATCACATGAACCAATTTGCATATGTTGAACCATCCCTGTGCCCCTGGGATGAAGCCCACTTGATTGTGGTGTATAATCTTTTTAATATGCTGCTGTATTCAGTTCCCTAGTATCTTATTTAGAATTTTTGCATCTGTGTTCATGAGAAATATTGATCTGTAGTTTTCTTTTTTTGTGTGTGTGTGTTATCCTTACCAGGTTTTGGTATCAAAGTAATATTGGCCTCATAAAATGGGTTGAGAAGTATTACCTCCTTTTCAATTTTTTGGAAGAGTTTGAGGAGAATAGGTATTAAATCTTCTTTGAATGTTTGGTAGAATTCACTGGTGAAGCCACCTGGTCCTGGACTTTTACTTTTTGATAGGTTTTTGATGATTGTTTCAATTTTCATACTGCTGATCAGGCTATTTAGATTTTTCAGATCTTCTTAATTCAGTCTAGGAAGATTATATTTTTCTAAGTACTGGTCCATTACTTCTAGGTTATTAAATTTGTTATTATATACTTTTTCATAATATTCTTATATGATCCTGTGTATTTTTGTGATGTCAGTCATAATTTCCCCTCTTTCATCCCTGATTTTGTTTATTTGTGTATCTTTCTCTCTCTTTTTTTTTAAGTGAGTCTAGCCAGGGGTTTTTCAATTAAATTAACCTTCTCAAAGAACCAGCTCTTCATTGTATTTATTTTTTCTATTGTTCTTTTTTTTCAATTTCATTTATTTCTGCTCTAATTTTGATGATTTCTTTTCTTCTCCTGACTTTAGTCCTCCTTTGTTCTTTTTCTAGTTTAAGATGAAGCATTAGGTTGTTTATTTATGCTTGTTCTTGTTTTTGGAGATACTCCTGTAATGATATGAACTTTCCTTTTATGACTGCTTTTGCTGTGTCCCACAAGTATTGATATGTTGTACTATCATTATCATTCATTTCTATGTATCTCTTGATTTCTCTTTTTATTTCTTCTGTGACCCAGTTATTCTTCATTAGCATGTTGTTTAATCTCTATGTATTTGTGGTTCTTCCTGCTTTCTTTTTGCAGTTGATTTCTAGTTTAAAATCATTATGATCAGAGAATATGGTTGGAATGATTTCAGCCCTCTTATATTTGTTGAGGTTATCTCTGTGTCCCAGTATGTGGTCAATTCTTGAGAATGTTCCATGTGCACCAGAGAAGAATATATATAGCAGTTGTTTTGGGATGGAAGGTTCTATATATGTCAATTATGTCCAGTTGGTCTAATGTGTCATTTAAAGATGTTATTTCTTTATTGATTTTGTGTTTGGATGACCTGTTCATATCCGACGGTGGGGTATTTAGGTCCCCTACTATGATAGATAGTGTTTTGGTCTGTTTCTCCCTTTAGTTCTGTTAGTAATTGCTTTACATATTTTGGGGCTCCCTGATTGAGAGCATAGATATTAATAAGTGTTATGTCTTCTTGGTGCATGATTCCCTTTATCATTATGAAGTGTCCATCAGTATCTTTCTTTAGTTTTTTTATTTTGAAGTCTGTTTCATCTGATATTAGTACCATTACTCCCGCTTTTCTCCGAATTCCATTTGCTTGAAATATTATTTTCCACCCTTTCACTTTGAGTCTATGTCTTTGGAGCTGAGATGTGTCTCCTGGAGGCAGCATATAGTTGGGTTTTGTTTTTTGATCTATTCTGCAACTCTGTGCCTTTTTATTGGTGTGTTCAGTCCATTTACATTTAGGGTGACTATTAAAATATGAAGTCTTCTTATAGTCATTTTATCTTTTGCTTTCTGGTAATTCAGTGTTTCCATTACTTCCTGTCCTCGTACTTCTGTTTTCTTTATTTTGGTTGGCTTTTGTGGGTTTTCCCTCTGATCCTTCTTGTTTTATGTTATATACTTCAGTTCTGAATCTTTGATGTGTGGTTACCATTACAAATATGAAAAGGATAGTTATATAAACAGTCTTCTCTTTTCTTCTGCTTGTGCCTTATCTCCATTCCCCTTTGCAAATTTGGATGTTTGAACCTTCCACTTTTAAGTCATTGCTATCTCAATTTGTCCCTATGTATGCCGAATGCTCATTAATGTCTTGCTTTAGCAAGATATTAATTAATTTATTATTATTATTATTATTTAAGCTTATAATGCCCTGATTTCAGTAAAGATTGTACTGCTTTGTTTCTCTTTGCCTGATAGTCACTTTATTCCTAATTATGGTTTTTTTTTTTGGTCATTTTGTTTTAGGCGAGCTGACCGCTTTCATTATTTTCTGTAGTGCAGGCCTCATAGTGGAGAATGCTCTCAATTTTTGTATGTCTGGAAAGGTCTTTATTTCTCCTTTAAATCTAAAGAAGAGCTTAGCTGGATACATTACTCTAGGCTGGTAGTTCCTTTCACTTAATAGTTTAAATATTTTATTCCATTCCTTTCCAGCTTCTCACCTTTCTGTGTTGAGAAGTCCTATGATAATCTAATGGGTTTTCCTGTATAAGTTACTGTTCTCTTCTCCCTGGTTGCCCTGAGAATTTTATCTTTGTTGTTGATTTTTGATAACTTTAATACAATGTTTCTTGGTGAAGGCTTTTTTGGGTTGAGATAATTGGGTGTTCTGTTGACTTCTTGAACTCCAAGTTCCAGCTCATTTCTTAGATTTGGGAAATTCTCATCCACTATTTGAAAATGCTTTCTAGTCCCTGCTCCTTTTCCTCGCCTTCAGTAATGCCCATTATCCTTATGTTTCCTCTCTTGATGGTGTCAGCTAGTTCTTAAATTTTTGTTTTATTATTTTTCATTCTTTGGTTGTTCTCTTCTTCCTTCTGATTTATTTCTAGATTTCTGTCTTCGATATCACTGATCCTTTCCTCTATTTGGTCGATTCTATTTCCCAAGCTTGCTATTTCATTTTTTAACACTTGCAGTGTTTTTTTTTAATCTCCAGAAGATGTATTCTGTTCTTTTTGAGGGTTTCAGTCTCCTCCTTGCTCTTCTCATCTAGTTGTTTTTTCAATTCCTGAAATTTTTGATATGACTCATTTCGGAACTCACTGAGTTTTTTCATAAGTATCATGTCAAATGCTCTTTCATTTAAGTTGCATATTTCTATGTCTGTAAGTTTATTTTCTGGAAAATGTTCTCTTTCTTTTTTGAGCTACTTCGTCACCTTAGTTATTAATGGTGCTTAATGGACTATTTCTCTGCCTGGGCATTAATGGAAGTGTATTGTGCTGTTTTCCCAGAAAGAAGTTTTATTATATAAAGGTCTCTCTTTAGCCTGCTGCAAAAAAAGGTTCTTTTCTTTTGGTTTCCAGTAGGTAGCGTCTAAGCCTCTTGGATCCCTGCTTTATATAAAGCATAAATAATGCCTTTTTTTTGTTTTCTTATAGATATTTAGTCACACTCGTTACCCTCAGTTTCAGTTCCTCTCTGTGTCAGAGACAGTCTCAGCAGCGCTTGCTTAGATTCCCCTGGGGCTCTGCAGTGATCAGTCTCAGACGGTATTGAGGGTGGGGCCATTTGGGGTGGGGGTTGGGGGCACGGCTCAGCCTTGGTTATGCAGCTGGGGCCAGTAAAAATCAACTATTGTTTTTCTGCTGTTCTGCTTCTCTGCCTTCTGCCCTGATGACTGGGCCCTGCCACTGGCCAGCTTACAGGGAGCTCACAATTCTCCCAGGCAGGGCTGTTCAGGGAAGTTGTTGTACCTTCTCCCCTCCCTCTCCTCCTGCAGGGAGCTCTGGCGGCTGAGAGAAACAGCTTTTTTTTCCAGTCACTGCCGGATACCCGAGATTCTGACCTGTGGTAACTCTTCTGCGCAGATCCCATGCTCAGTTGTGCTGGTGTGCAGTTTGGGTGTTTTTTTTGTTCAGTTTTAGTTGTTCAGCTTATTGTTGTTTCAAGGGGAGAGATCTAAGGACATCTTTCACTCCACCATGTTTCTCAGAATCTTCTATTCTGATTTTTTAATTTATTTTTTCTTTTAATTATTGAGACCTGTGTTAAAATCTTCCACTCTACATATGGTTTTGTGTATTTCTCCTTGTTCTGTCAATTTTTGCTTTAATTATTTTGATGCTGTATTATTAGGTACATATTTAAAATGGCTCTATCTGGTAAACTATACCTTTGATCTATATAAAGTGATTATCTTTATTTCTGGTAATATATTTTAATATATTTTTACTTACACATTTTTTCACAGTATTATAGCTACTCCAGCTTTTTTTTTTGGTTAGTATTTGCATGGTATATTTTTTTCTATACTTATGCTTTAAAATTTCTCTATTTTTAGTTTTTAGATATTGTCACTTTTGATTAAAATGTAATTTTTTTCATTAAAATATATTTCTTTCGATTAATGTGTGGTTTTCCTAATAATCTTTGTCTTTTAACTGGGGCACTGGGTTGATTTACTTTTAAAGGAATTAATAATAGGTTTTGCTTTTAATTAATCATCCTACTTTACACTTTATATTTCTCTTTTATTACCTTATTCTAGATTGAGTACTTTTAAAAATAATTCTAATTCTTTTCTTTCTACTACTTTCAAAAGTCATATACTTTTTTTTCCTTTTAGTGGTATCCCTACAATTACAATGTGCTTACTTAATTTATCAAGTCTAAAATTAATGCATACTTTTACTTTTCTCCTTGATAGTATAAGGGTGTTAGAACACTTTTAATTTTATTATTCACCTCTTCAGATTTATATCTTAATTATATCTTAATATATTTTAACATCAAGGAACATTATTATTATTGTTTTTTAAAAGTAATATTTTTTAGATTTATCTACATTTCTACTTCTTTTTGGCTCTATGTTCTTGGTTCCATTTTAATCATTCCTTCTAGAATATATATTTTTTCTGATTGAAATGCATTTTCTTTCAAATTTATTTATTTTCATTAGTTTCCAGTACACAGTACATTGGTTAGACTATATAGTGTGTAAAACTATACCCTCAATTGCTCCCTCACTTCCCTGATCCTCCACCTAACCAACATATTAATGGTAACTGCAATCCCTATGCTGTGCTCCCCATCTCTGTGACCATCCATTAGCTACTAATTTGTACTTCTTTAACCCTTCACCCCATTCTCCCAGCCCCCCAAATCCCCCTCCTCTCTGTCCATCACCAAATTGACAACTATATTTGTGAGTCTTGTTTTGATTAGTTTATTCTTTTTATTCCTTAGATTCTCCATATAAGTGAAATCATATAGTATTTATCTTTCTCTGACTTAAATACCTTCTAGATCCATCAAAGCAATATCTTTTTCCATCCCCTTCCTTTTAGTCTGTGTTTATCTTTTAATCTGAAGTGAGTCTTCTGTAGTTTTTCTTAAAGAAGTCCCTCCAACATTTTCTGTAATACTGGCTTGGTGGTGATAAACTCCTTTAGCTTATCTTTGTCTGGGAAGCTCTTCATCTGTCCTTTGACTCTAAATGATAGTGTTGCTGGATAAAGTATCCTTGGTTGTAGATCCTGGGTCTTCATCCTGTTGAATATTTTGTGCTAATCCCTTCTGTCCTGCATAGTTTCTTTTGAGAAAACAGCTGCCAGTATTATGGGTGGTCCCTTATAAGTAATTATCTGTTTTTCTCTTGCTACTTTTAATATTCTTTCTTTGTATTTAACCTTTGGCATTTTAATTATGATGTGTCTTGGTGCTGGCCTCTTTGGATCCCTGATTTTTAGAATTCTCTGAGCCTCCTAGGGTTGTATGTCCATTTCCTTCACTGGGTAAGAATAGTTTTCCATCATTATTTCTTCAAACAGCTGTTCAACATCTTGATTTTCTTCAGTTATGACAATCAGTCGAATATTTGAACCCTTAATAGTGTTGCATGTGCTCCTTAAATTATTTTTATAATCTTGACATCTTATCTCTTGCCATCTTATTTACTGTGTGTCCTTGGCTTTCCTGTCCCCTAGATAGGGCATTTGATCCTTTTCTTTATTCATTTTGTTTATTCCTTTGTTTATTCCATTTAATATGCTTCTCATCCCAGATAACATGTTCTTCATTTCAGACTGGTTCCCTTTTACAATTTCCATTTCCATTTTTATGTTTTTTTAAAAAATCTCTGCGTTGAAGTTCTCTACACTTCCCAAAAGTTCATTGAACATATTTATAACCAGTGTTTTGAACTGTGCATCTATTAGATTACTTGACTCCATTATATCTGGATCTCTGTTCTGTTCTGTCATATGGTTTCTGCTTCTTTGTCTTCCCATTTTGGCTGCCTTTTTGTGTCTTTTTCTATGTACTAAGCAAAGCTCTTGAGTCTCCTGGTTTTATTAGTGTGGATTTGTGAAGTAGGTGTCCAGTGGCACAGTCCTGAGAGAGGTTCAGCTGCAGGCCAAACTTAGCCCAAGCCTCTACCTCTCTGGGGCCACCTGTTAAGATTCAGCAAGCAGTCCACAGATGCTGAGCTTATAGTTGCCTCAAAAGGCCACACCAGAAACCAAGGGCAGCTGCCTCCAGTGTGAGTCTAGGTGTTGCTCAGCAAGGAGCACCTGACTCGTTGAGGATATACCTGGATATGGCTTCAGTGGGGTGGTGAGTTGGGGGAGGTGGAGTTTTCGGAATCCTCTGGGTGGAGCAACCTCTGTTATCCAGTTTGATGAAGTCATGGCCATGGGGGCACTGTGTCTGGTGCATTGGGTAGGGGGGAGGGCTCAACAAGAAACAATGGATACCACCAGCACTTCTGTACAGAGCGAGTGTCACCTCAGCCCTCAGTCCGACAATGTCTCCCTGTAAGTCCCTGGTGCCCCTTGCATACAGTGGAATCGGCACTGGTGCTCAGAGTGAGTAGGTCCGTCACCAAGAAAATTCGCTCGCAGATGTGGCCCCTTTAAGAGGCATCTGCCGCTGCCGTTTCCACAGTCTCTGTCCCACTCAGCCACTCTGGACCAGGCATCCCTGCGTCCTCGCCCCATCCTACCTTCTGCTGTTGCAGGGTGATTTCTTGGATTTCTCCCTAGTTGTATGGCTTGTTCCTCTAGATCCCAGACAATTTTTCTTTGCTGCTTGCTCCTTATTTTTGTTGCCAGAGGGATTAACAGAGCCTTTATCATCTATGCCATCTTTTTCAGTCTTGCTTAAAATACACTCTCTAGAATTTTCTTTAGTGAGATTCTTTTGGAAGCAAATTCCATTTTTGTTTGTCTTAAAATGTCTTCAGTTTGTAGTCATCAATTTACAAAATAATTTTTGGTTATTTCAGTACACTGAAGGTATCATTCTACCTCCCTCTGATTTCCATTGCTCTTGTTAAGAAGTCAATTTTTAATCTGATCATACATTTGAATGTAATCTGTTCTTTTTCCTCCTAATGGTTGCTTGTAAGATCTTCATTTTGTCTTAGGTGTTCTGCAGTTTTACTATGATGTGTATGTGGTCAAGAGGCTTTTACATATCTTGCTTGGTACTTACCAGGTTCTCGAGTCTGTAGATCTGTGTGTGTGTGTGCTTTTTAAAAATGAATTCTCAGTTATTAACTTTTCAAATTCCTATCCTTTTTTCTCTACTGGAACTCTGATTAAAGATATGTTAAACCTTTTTACTCTATACTCCATATAAGATCTCTTTGAATGCTTTAATTAATTTCATGTAGTTTTTATATTTTTTATGCTACATTCTGGATACTTTCTTCTGATCTATATTTTATTTTACCAATTCTCAATCTTGCTATATGTAATCTGATGTTAAACTTATCCATTGAGTTTTAAATTTTGGATTGTAGTTGTTATTTCTATGAGTTCTTTGGCTATATTTTCAAGTCTCCTTGGGCACTTTATGGTTTACATTAAAGATAGTTTCAGGCTTCTCTTTTATTTATTTAAGCATAGTAAGACTAGTTGTTCTAGGTTGTGTCTTATAATTCATTCCTATATTTGAAGTCTTTGGGGGTCTTTCTATAGTCTCTTATTTCTTCTTATTCTTAGTTATGACATATTGTTCTTTGGGGCTTTGTTATTTTTTCTGTGTAATATGCCTACCATACCCACAGTAGTTAACACAATCTTTTCTAATTCCTGAATGTAATTTGATGGGTCAATTCATGAATCCTCATATCTTTTTATTCCTGCTGTTCTCTCTTGGTTCAGTTGGCATATGGTAACTATTTCTAATCTAAACAAAATAATGAAGACAAGGAATACAGGGTTAATAGGGGTTTTGAGAGAGTAATTCATCTACCTCTGCCACTTATGAATCATATGCAAATACCTTTTACCTTATCTAGTTATTCATTCATTAATTATTTGTATGAAGAAAAAGGGAACAATGGTAAAAACCTAAAATGGTTTTTGAATTTTCATGGTGTTGGTTTCATCATGTAGTATTTTTTCTGGGAAGTTTTCACACTGACCTCTAAAGAATATCTGTAGGATCTGATAATTCAACTTCTAAGTAAAAAGATTAATTGTATTGAAGGTGGATCTTGCTACCTTCTGTTGGAAAGGCACTTGACTAATAATGCTAGTATATTATGAAATCATAAATTGAAATTGGTTTTCTTTTATCTGTCAGGGTTTTGGCATGTATTAGGATTAATCAACATATTACTCCCATGTAAACTTCATTTTTTTGATTACACATTACATTTACTCTCAGTAACAGAAATCATGATTTTATGTTGACAGGGAGTGATATCATCTCCCTTTTTTTCTTTCAGCTACCAAATGCCTCATTCTTATGTTGAGAAATAATGCATTGTAGCATTTGTCACTGTTATTTTCAGTCTGACTTCTCTTTTTAAGTTTATTATTCTTCTAGGTTCTTAATTAGGATCTGTCTTCTACCCATTCTAATTCACTATTTCTGGCATCATAAGAACCCAGCCTTAGTCCTTTAAAGGTGAAAAAAGGAAAAGTTACTTAATTATCCATTGTATGTACGGTATTGGACCATATACTGTCAGTATTTCCCAAGATGTATTGGGCAGAATTAAGTCTGTTCATAGATAAAAACATGGTTCTATGGTCAGGTCAATTCAGGGAAGGCTGAATTAAATGAAGTTAAGCTGGTTTATTAAAAGAGAGGTTTGGTAGAATCCTTATTATCCAAATATATATTCTAAATTTCCCAAGGGAATTATTTTGATCATTTTAACTAATTAATATTCTTCAGAAATGTGGGAAGTACTCACATAAGAGGACATTAAGTCCTCATAATTGCCCTTTCAGAAAAGTATTAAGTTTTTAATGATGAGAAAACTTAAAGTTGTTAATATTGTCAAGGTACAAAGTTTCAGTTATGCAAGATAAAGAAGTTTTGGAGATGTATTATACAGCATAGTACCTACAGCTAAACTGTATTTTATATTTTAAAATTTCTAAGAGGATAGATCTTATGTTAAATGTTATTACCATAAAAGAATAATAGAAGGGGTGGGAGGAAACTTTGGGAGGTGATGGGTATGTCTATCATCTTGATGGTGGTGGTGGTTTCATAGGTGTATACTTATCTGCACACTCATGAAGTTGTATACATGAAATATGTACAGCTTTTTATCTTTAAATCATACCTCAATTAAGTGTTTTTTAAAAGAATGTCTTAGTTTGGTTTTCTTCAGAAGCAGACCTCAAGGCAGAAACTCAAGAACAAGTAGTTTATCGAGGTGAGGGAAACATTGGTTGGGAAGTGGGGTAGTGAGACAGGGAAGAGGAGGCAGCCCTCCAAAAAATCACCACTGTGAGTAATTAGCATTTAATCTCATGAAACAACTCTAGGAAACAGAGCCTCCCTCCTGAGGGGCAAGAGAGCTAGGATGTTTATATACCAACTTTCATTAGTCATTGGGGCTTTCTGAGAGCAGTGTAGATGCTAGGTTTGGCCTGCTGTGTGAACAGCAAGGTAGACTTTGGTGGCCTGATAAAACCCTCAGGCATGCATGTTCTGGAAGCTGGAAAACAGGATGGCATGCAATGAGTCGGTAAGGTAAGGATTGAGATAGGATTTGCTCTGGGCTGCTCAGATGTTGAGGGAAAGCTCTTTCTATAGTAAATGAAAGTTCTCTTGCTATTTCAAAGATGGAACTGATGCATGGGAAAAGCAAACTGGAATAATTCAAAGACTTTGTTGGAGGTATAGTAAGATAGAAAGACGTGGCATAATGGGTTAGCATTAGCAATAGAGTTTTCCCAAACTACTACGTAAACACACTTGAAAGGAGATGATACCTTCCTGTGACAACACTAGATGGTGCTGTTCTCTAAGTAGAAATCTACAACTAGATTTTTTTTTTTTTGGATGCTGATCTATTATTGCAGTTTAGCACACGATTTTAAAACAGTTGGACTTCAATCAATCAAAAAGTCTTTACTGAACACCCATTAAGTGCCAGAGTTGGGCCTGAAATAGAAAAGAAAATAGTATTAAGAAGAGAAAGACAGCAAAGCACAAAATTGAAGCAGGAGCTTTCCAATTTAAATCAACCTGGATTTTTCCTTTCTTTAGAGAACCTTTAGAGAATTTATGTAAGACTTTATTGTAAGAATTTTATTTTATTAAGAAAGAACTTTGTATTAATAGATGAATATTTAGTATAAGTTTTTTACTATATTATTTCTTGAATATTATATATTTAGTTACTGGTTAATTTTATGATGAAATTAAAAACCATACTTTCTATAAAATACAATTTTAATATTCTACTCAAATATACCTCCTCCATGAACCTTTCCCTATTAAAGCCCGCTAGCCTTAATTACTCCGAATTTCTCTTATTACCCTGAGTAACTCTAGGGAGTCCTTATAGCAGTACTCCTTAAACTTTCATGTACATAATAGGTACCTGGGGATCTGGTTAAAAAGCCAATTCTGAGTCAGTGGTCTGGGGTGCAGCTAAAGATTTTGTATTCCTAATAATCTCCCAGCTGCTGCTGCTGCTCCACAGACCACATGGTAATTGAATGCGTTTGGCACAGTTAGAAACATGTTTTAATTTTAATTTCCTGTAGGAAAAGTTCTTTCTTCCTTTGTGACTTTCTCTCCATCTTCAACCTCCTTTACCCCATCCCCACCATGTTCTTATAATGAACTGTACATTGCATACAGTAGTCATTCAATAGAAGTAGAGGATGATTGCGGCAAAAAAAAAAAAACTGTCCTAAAACATGGAGTATTGGATAGTTTTCATTAGTCTCTCCAGTGCCATTCTCCTTTTGTCTTTACCCTGCTCTCTGCCTTGGGACAGTGGCCTATATTGATCTCATCAAGGTGCTTCCTTGTCCTCTGGCTCCTAGGTAGGTTCAGCCCATAGTGGCTCCAGAAGAAGGTCAGAGAGAGAATGAGATCAGGTATTTAACTCCTGGCTCCCTTTATACAAGGTCACCTTGGATGGGCTGAGACCTACTAAAGGTCAGTGTCCTTCAACAACTCTCTCCTTTTGAGTTCTGGAAACTGCTCCCTTTCTTCCTCCCTTTGGGACTAGTGGTTGTAACTGCCCCTATATTGTTAGCCCTGGGCTACTTGTGATTCTTCTGCAAATCACCCACACCTCTTAAAAGAGTTCTTTTTAAAATAAATCTTCAAACTAACCTAATTTGAGTGTGCCAACCCACTCGGACCCTAATTGAAACACTTGGTAACGACTGATTTTGGAAATATAAATAGGTAAAATTTGAGCTGTAGGGAGACATAAAAACAAACAAACAAACAAACAAACAAACAAATAGAAAAGGTCAATTTTGATAAATACTTAATTGCTTTATAATTTAAGGGACATGCCAGTATTGCATGACATTATCACTCTGTTGGAACAATGACTGAAATCTGGCTTAGGTATTCCATTATCTTTGTGGTGTTTTAAATATTCAGACAAATTCTTCTGTTTCTTTGATCAGTATGGGTCAGAGTCTTTGTTAGATGTAGTTGAGCAGGGGCTGCTGATTAGGTAGACATTTCCCAGACTACTCATCTCTATCCTCATTGCAATTGATGATGACAGACAACAGAAATAATAAATTTAACTTACTCTGAAAAACAACAGTGGTGATCATCTCTCTTTGACCCACCCTTTTGTTTAAATAGATTAGCTTTGCTATTCTCTCATCTATGTCCATTCAATATGTATGCATATATATGTGAATATGAAGATATTCAATCCAGGTTTTTTTTAAAGCTCTTATGGTTCGATTGCAGGAGATCTCACTTTGTATGAAATGTACCCATCACCATATTTAATTTGCACGCATTAAAATGTCAAAGAATGATCCATCTTGAATTTGACCTGGAATATTCCAGGGTGATAAAATTTTTAGTCCTCTTAAATGGGACAGGGATTTTATTCTTGGCTGTATCAATTCCTTCTCCATTAGACTCTAACACTTGAGGCTACAAATTCATTCTTCTCCTAAATAAATGGTCACGGTGTTTACCAGAATTTTATTACTATGGCAGAGACCTCATCATTGGGATTTTTTTTAATGGAGAAATTTCATGGCCTTTTTTCGAGGTTATTACTCAGAGCATCAGCTATGTAACAAGGTTTTATTTTTTTTTTATAGTTATTGTCACAGTAGATGCCAACATAGCAGTTTCAGTTGCTCAAATGATCACGGCGAGCAGGAACTTTTTCATTTGAGACAATTAGGAAATCTAGTTGGACTGTTTAGAAAAACAAACAACCATTGATGGCTCAGTAATTGATTTCTTCTCTACTTAAATCATTCATCCATTTGCCATCTGGTGATTGAGAACAAGTGCTAAGGTATGTAGAGAAATAATCTATTTTTTTTTACACAGGGCTCATCATCTTGGATGAGTAGCACCTCTACACAAATTATAATTTATTTTAGCAATGATAAAGATATTAGTTACACGACATTGAGGGAGAAGGGCTTAACCTGATCGTGGGGAGAGGATTTGGTTGAGAGAGCTTCACAGAGGAGTTGAAATCCGATGGGGTTTTGAATGTTGAATAGGAGACAAAGAGGCACCAAAGTAAGTAGGTAGGAGCTAATTTATAAAAAAGTCTTATACCTCCTACTAAAGACAATGAAAGCCTCTAGAGAAGGACTTTTATCTAGGAAAGAGATATGATCAAGTTTGTATTTTGGAAAGACCTTTTTACAGGAATGTAAAGGATATACTGGAAGGGAGGGGTGGAGTTGTGTGTGTATAAGGCAGGAGGTAGGGAAAGTAGTTGCTACAGAAAGCCCACACAAGAGCTAAAAACAGCCTGAACTAAGGCTATAGTGGTGAGAATGAAGAGAAAAAGGCAGATCCAAGAGATAATTAGGAGGTAGAGTTGGCAAGACTTAACATCTGAGAAATTATTGCTAAGATATGGAGTATACAAAAGAGAGTATGTTGGGAAAATGGATAGGGAGAAAGTATTTTTACTTTGATACTTTGAGGTTGTGGTACCTCTAACAGACATCTAGATAACTAGATAACTCTGGAGCTCAGAAAATAAGTCTGGAGTAGGGACACAACTTTGGAAATCAGAAAGTAGTTAAAAACAGAGGAGTAGGTGGGATGTTTGAGGGGTTGAGTGCAAAGCAGAGCTCTGCAAACTGTTTTTCTGTCTCCATACTTTTCTTATGTGCAATATTCTGATTTAATGTTGCTAATTACAAGATGATTTCCACCAGGATGGGGACTGGGAAGGACATGCCCTAAATGCAGTTAAAAATCACTAGAAGATGGACTGAGAAGTTGCTTATAAATGCAAGAAAAGAATGAGAAAATGAAGTCCCAGAATGCAAGGAAAGGCAGAGTTTTAAGAAAGCAAAACTCAGTTACTTAATGGGCTGGGTTGCTTTAAATTTACAGAGAGAACATTAAACATGTTAAAAAACGTGTACAGTGATGATCATACTTAAACAGAGGTTTAATTTTAGCAGTAAACATGGATGACTCTGAAGTCAGAAATAATTGGAAGGACCCCCAAGCATTTGAAATGATTGTCACAGACTGCTTTGCTAAAGCCATATGTCTTTGATAAGCTCATCTTCACTTTATTTTGAGCCATCTTTGCTATTTTTAATACCAGCAAGAAGAACTTTGAATACACATTTAAAATTATTTTCTTTAAAATCTGATTAATTATTATTTCTTTTTTTTCTGAAAAAGTTTTCCCTGGTAAAATCAGTGGTGCAAAGTTTGCTTTTCTAGGAATGGAATGATACAATAAAATTCCTGAGCATGATATTAGAATTCAGGATCAGAACATGGATATGATAGTAAAGTTTCTTCTATCTACACTGTGACTAACATTTGGTGGATCCAAATTGCAAAAACTGCTGCATGAGAGCCTGAGAGTGCTACATCCAGGCTTCTGCTGCTTCTGGTTTTGCTGCTGTTAATCAGACATTACACTCTTTAGTAATAGGAATGTAAAGCTATGCTGTACTTGAATCAGCAGAGAACGAAAGGAATCAGATTATCTGTAAAGAGCTTCACAAAAATGTTACAGGAAACATGTGCTTGAACATATATACCTATGCTTATGTCTGGTTCAGTCCTTTGAGGCCAGGCCGGAAACATGAGGCCCCTTTTCTTGGCTGCCTGTGCATGGGGGAGGTTTGGGGGAGCCTGCCAAAGGGTCTGTCACTGAGCTGTATGACAAGCCTGGGTGAGAAGGCTTGGGCCGATCTAGGTATTAAAGCAGGAAAATAATGAATTCAGAAGTCCATGGGATTGGATGGGAAGTGCTGAAAACAAACTCAAAAAATAATGGAAATACCCAAATCTGGATAGTCATTGTCATGTTGAGACCTACATGAAACTAATGCCTACCTCTTAGAAGTAGGCAGTGGCCAGATGATTAAAAGCCCTGTATATCCCACTAAGGAAGTTAGATTTTTATCCAGAAGGCAATAAGAAGCCATCTGCTATTTCAGATCTTTGGTTTAAAGATGGCATAGCATGTCCTAGGCTTTCTATGCATTCTTTCTATATAAATGGTTTTCATTCAGTTCTATTGGGATATAATTTACATACATAAAACTCATACTTTTTAATATACAGTTCTATAAGCATTGACAAACACATAGTCATGTAACAACCACCAGTAAAGCTATAGAATAGTTACACCACCCACATAATTCCCTTGAGGCCATTTGTAGCCAATCTTCTTTTCCACCCCCACCTCTGGCAACCACCAGTCTGTTTTCTGTCCCTGTAGAAAAAAGGCCATTTGGGCACAGCTATTATGGAAAAACAGTTTGGAAGTTTTCTTCTAAAGTTAAATAGACACTTACCATATGACTCAGCAATCCTATTCCTAAGTATTTACCCCTAAGAAATCAAACTTCTGTTAACATAAAAATTTGTATGTGAATGTTTATCGCAGCATTATTTATAATTGCTCCAAACTGAAAACAACTCAAATTTTTTCAGTAGGGGACTGGATAAACAAATGGGTATATCCATAAAGTGGAATACTACGCAGCAACAAAAGGCAACTAACTACACATAAAGGCAACATGAATGAATCTCAGATTCATTATGCTAAGTGAAAGAAGACAGCCTCAAAAGGCTACCTACTATGTGATTCACAGTGACTGTACTATTTTACATTCTCCCCAGCAATGCATGTGAGAGTTGCAGTTACTATACATTCTTGTCAGTACTTGGTAGAGTTTTCTTAATTTTAATCATTTTAATAGATTTGTAATGTTATCTCATTGCAGTTTTGATTTGCATTTTTCTAATTACTAACGATGTTAAACATCTTTTCATGTGTTTATTCACTATCCATATATCTTTTTCGGTAAAACGTTTTCAAATTATGTGCCCATTTTATATGTGTGTGTGTGTGTGTGTGTGTGTGTGTGTGTGTTTGTTGTTTTATGTTGATGAGTTTTGAAAGTTCCTTATATAATCTAGAAACAAGTCCTTTATGAGATATATGTTTTGCAAATATTTTCTCCCATTCTGTGGCCTTTTGGTTCATTACCTTAGAGTCCTTAGCAGAGCAGAAGTTTTAAATTTTGATGCAGTACTATTCATTTTTTTTACATGTCCTGATTTTGCTATTGTGTATAAGAACTCTTCCTAACTTAAGGCCTCAAAGATTTTTCTTCTGAATTCTAGAATGTTTATTGTCTAAGATTTTACATTTAAGTTTATGACCCATTATGAGCTAGTTTTTGTATATAATGTTAAGTATGGACCAAAGTTACTTTCCTTTCTTCCTTCCTTCCTTCCTTCCTTCCTTCCTTCCTTCCTTCCTTCCTTCCTTCCTTCCTTCCTTCCTTCCTTTTATTTAATATGTGGATGTCTAAATGTTCCAGCACCATTTGTTGAATAGAATATTCTTTCACTATTGAATTTTATTTGCATATTTGTCAAAAATCAATTGACCGTGTATATTTGGGTCAGTTTCTGGACTCTATTGTTCCATTGATCCATGTGCCTATCCTTTTGCCAATAGTGCACTATGTTGATAATTTATAGTAAGTCAGTTAATAAGGTAGTATGAATCCTCCAACTTGGTTCTTTTTCACAACTATTTTTGCCTATTCTGGTTCTTTTACCTTTCCATAAACATTTTAGAATCAGCTTGCTGATTTCTATAAAAATCATGTGTTCTTTTTGAGATCGTATTTGTCTGTAGATGACTTTGGGGAGTATTGCTGTCTTGACAATATTGAGTCTTCTAATCTATTAAAACTATATATCTCTCTATGATTTTTGCATCTGCCTTGATTTGTTTTATCAATGTTTTGTAGATTTTATCGTATATATCTTCACTTATTTTGCTATATTTATACTGAAGTATTTTATGGTTTATTTGATGCTATTGTATAGTATTTTTAAATTTTTATTTTCTAATTGTTCATTGCTAGAATATAGAAATACGGTTTTTTTTATATTGACCTCTTAATACCACAACCTTGCTAAAGTCACTTGTTAGTTCCAGTAACTTATTTGTAGATTCTTTGGGAATTTCTATATACACAATTATGTCTTATGCAAACCTATATGCCTTTTATTTCCTTTTTCTTGCCTGATTGCATTGGCTAGGAATTCCACTATGACGCCGAGTAGAAGTAGTAAGAATGTACAGCCTTGCCTTATTCCTAATCTTAGGCAGAAAATATTTAGTCTTTCATTGAGGAGACTGGCTCCTCACAGGCAATTACAAAGGGTTAGCCCAGCAGCCCTCACAGGTGAACTACCCTCCCCACATCAGAATGACTACATTGTAGTCTCTAAAGAGAATTATAGTCAAGGACTCAGATCCCTGTGGCTGGCTACATTCTTACACATATTTCATTCTTAGTCCAGGCACCTTTTGAGCAAGGCTTTCCTCAGGAGCCTATGTGAGGGCCTCCTTTTTCAAGGTAAGGGAATCAAAGGAGAACTTGAAGACACTTTTTCCCACTCTCAATACTCAGTACTTTTCCATGTCTAGCCCTTCCCTCTTTTCTTCCCCCTGGCTGGAGTCCATAAAACTGCAAGAGCCTTTTGTTTGGGATCATGAAACAGTGAAAGAGGCAACCCTCCCCAACATTGATGCAGATCTATCTATCTATCTGACTAGCAACTAATAAAAGCAGGGGTTGAGGGTGAGGGAGTCAGTACTTTCTCTGGTTTTAGCCTTTTGCTTCTACTATTGCAAAGAGTGGTTAAATGCTTCATTATTGCTTTCGTTTTTGGCTTCTTTCTTGAATCATCTAGACAGCTGATGGTTTAGCTCTCTCTAGCTCAGCTGAGCTTCTGCCATTCACCATTAAGTATGTGTTAGTTGCTGGTTTTTTTGTAGATGCCCTTTATCAGGTTGAGGATGTTTCCTTCTAAGCCTAGTTTGCTGAATTTTTCCCCCTAAATCATGAATAGATGTTGAATTTGTCAAATAATTTCTTTGAATCTATTGAGATAACCTTTACAACTTTATTTATTATCTGCATTAACATCGTTTTACACTTCCCACTCTGTATCTAGTTCATTCTGATACCAAAGGTTTTTGGCCATTCAAGGATCATGTAAGACATAAAGAGATATGTTCTTGGTTTTTCAAATGAACACTCTCCAAATTCCAAGGTTTCCTTTATGGGAACGAGGAGGTGAATAGTATGAAAACAGTTAAGAATTTTGAGTATTTGGATGTGGCTTCATTCTTTTCTTAAAATAATATATTTTTTCTAAGTATATAATGAATACAGAGATGCACATTCCTGCCGTTTTCTCTGTGTTTGCCCCTCTGGTGCTGGACTTGGGAGGAGGAACAGGAAAAAAAAAAACAGATGCTTTTTTTTATATGATTGCCCATGACAGGTTTGACTGTCTTCTTTGTTGTGGTCCCAACTGCTTTTCTTGTATGTGAGGAGCAACACTTTTGGTAGTAGGAAGACTGGTAGTCTTTTTTTTAAATGTCACTCCAATATATCTACCACATTTGCAGGTTTGGCATGAACTGATGATATCCTTAAATAGGCCTGCTGGAAATTGAATGGATTGAGGGAATACTTCCATTACATTTTGTAGCTGGTTGTAAAAATATTTTGGTCTATATAACCATGACAGGTTACCAGAATCAGGGCATTCTCTTGCCGGAATTATTTCTGATAAACATTGACATTTTACTGTCTAACACTTTGGAATAAGGCAGTTATGGATTTGAATGCCAGCTCTTCTATGTACTAGCTGTTTGTTACCTGATTTCTCTGAGTTCTCAGTTTCTGCATCTATAAAATGGAAAGAATAAAGTGCATTTCATAGGAGGGTTTGAAGTTTAACTGATTTAAAGTACCTACCCCAAATGCACACATAGTATTCAGTGTTAGTTTTTTTTATCACAGTCCTCTTCTTCCCTCCCTTTTCAATTCTCACAATTTTCTGTCTTTATCAACTTCCTTGTTTCAAAGAAGTTAGTTTCCAAGACTGGTTTATCTGCTAGAAGTTATATTTTAGATTTCATTTTAGGAAAGAACCAAAACCTCTTTAGAGATTTAGCAAATAATTCTTTTTTTAAATCAGCAACCACTGTCTTTAGAAGTTATCTTTTAGATTAGTTATCTGTTGGGGAGGCATCTACCCTTTATTTGCTAGCTCTTATTAACTGTTATTTCAGAGGAGATATTTTCCAACCTTTCACCAAATTCAGAGGCACACCTATTGGGGGCCTTCTTCCTTCTCTGTACTGATTACAGATGAGTCTCAGAAAGAGGTCTGTACCAGCTCTACAGAAGATCAGAGATGACAAAAGAAGCAACATAGAACTCCCTCCACTTAATGCACTTGGTAATTGTCCTTCACAGCTTTAGACTTTCATGAGAAAGTGAATGCACAATCAGCCTTGATTATCTGAGGTTAGTTATCGTCTCCATCAACTTGGACCTTGTCCCTTTTCTCTGCTCTCACCTGCTGATTGACCAGTTCACTGTTCATTAACAGTTTTTAGAAAGATTGGCAGAGAAGGAAAAGATCATTACACTTTAATCAGTCTACTTATGTTAAAAAATCAGATTATGTAAAATTGTTTCATTAAAGTAGAGGATAAGGATGAAATTAACAAAGAAAACTAAAATGATTTTTTTTGGTGTATTATTTGTTGATTTGATATTATTCATGAATCTCCAGCTCTAATGATAATGGCAAATCGAGAGCTGTTACTATATCTATTTAAAATATTATTATATAGAATGATGCTAACTTTGCAAAAAAAGTATTTGTATGAATATATACATATATATAGGAGTAGAAGAAAATACATCAAAATTTAATGGTGTATTTCTTTGGTGATGGAACTTTTATTTTCTCTTTCTGTTCAATATATTTCAAATTATCTGGAATGAGCCTCTATTACTTTTATAATAAGAAAAAAGATATTATGGTAATTTTATTAACATGTACTTTGAAAAGTGAAGAATAAATTGGTGTAATGATTAATATTTTCTAAGTATATGTTAACTATTACTCAAAGCTTTTATAAGATCGACTGGGCAATTTTCCTTTAGAAAGCCCATCAAATTCTTTGGAACAGACACAATTGAAAATGCTGAAGGACCAAACCAGTTGAGAATCTTTGGTAGCCTAGTACTGGGCTCAGAAATGTTTTTTTAGATTTAACTTTTTGGTCAATAAATCTGAGGTCTTTGAACTACAGGGTTTCATTTTATCTTTACACCAAACTTTTTAGGAAACAGAATTTGGGGACTTACAGGTTCATGCCCTTCTCTGGCTGCTTATTTGCCATTTAGAGTCCCAGACATTTGGAACTGGGTTTTTTCTTTATCTTAGCCTCTCTTCCCCTAGAGGTAGACTCTGAGACAAGGATTCCACTACAAATAGTTATAAGCATACCTCAGAGATAATGCGGATTTGGTTCCAGACTCACTCAATAAAGCAAGTATGGCAATAAAGTGAGTCGTAATCTTTTTGCTGGTAGATGGTCTTGCCATCAATTTGTTAAAAGAAGAAGAAGAAGAAAGCAACATCTGTGAAGCATAATAAAGCAAAGTGCAATATAAGGAGATATGGCTGTAATTCAGAAGGTGATCCCAAAAAACATTAGCAGGAGAGTTAGGGAAGTTAAGGGTGTGCGTGTTACCAAGAAAGATAGCACCATGAGTAGCAAGAGCATAATTCCATACAGGCAGGTTCTGACATATCTGTCACACTTCCCCTTTCATAGGACACTGTAATGTCACAGTACTCATCTGCATGAGAACAAAAGCAATTGAGTGTTTCCTTGCTTGGAAAGGAAGCATATGTTACAAAATGCAAAATTCATATTCGGTAACAAATGCCAATAAAGGGTACACCATTGAGCAGATCACCACTGTGGTTCACTGAAGCTCAATCTTACTGTGACCTTTGAGAGGTAATATAAAACATGTCTCAAAGTTACTCCACCCAAGGGACAGGGAAGCTGAAGGTTTTATCCTCCAATTCAGTCATTACTGTCTGAGAATTGCTCCTGGGGTATCTCCTCTGCACTCCTCGCCTTCCCCTCATGGAGGCTGAGAGAAAGCCCTCAGGTGGAGCTGTAGGTGCTGGCAGTGGGAGAACAGATGAGAGCAAGAGGCCATAGTGTCAGGGCACAGGCTGTTATCTGCTATACTTGGTGTGATCTGGGCAGCAGTTACGACATGTACAATTCACAGTGGGCAGAAGGGCCTAAGACATGAGATCTGGTGGTTCTTGTAGCTGAGCTCCTCTAGGGAGAGTAGCAGAAAAGACAAATGGAGAATGCACATGGGGTGCCCCTTAGGGACATCTTGAATTTGAGAAGATGTTAAAGAAGGTTGGAGAGCCATGATGCTTCATTATGGTCCACTTTTGTGCCTAATGGCTGTCATGGCCTGGGCAATCCAGGTTCCAATAGAAATTTAGTGCTGGAAGGAGCATTTGGCATCTGCCTCCTCTATACAGGGTTCAGCTTCTCCTTCTCTATCCACTGTGTGGGCTGTGAGTTGTTTAGGTCCATCTATTCTGTTATCAGATGCCAGATGGGGCATAGGCAGGAAGTCAGGATGGTATAAGAGCTATTAAGATCCCTTATATAGTAGAGCATCTGCAAGACAATCAGACCTTTTACATTGCCAAGATTTACTCTCTCAAATTTCTGTGTGTGGTTATGCTAAAAACGTGCCTCTTTCCCAGACTCTTTCATATATTCTAGTCAGTATATTTTTCATATGCTTGTTAATTGGTGCTGCATGTTGGTTCATAAACTGGCTTGGTTCATCTATCCAGGGAAATTTACTCATTATCACCGTCACCTTCCATAGTGTGCTTGAGTTTGAAGGAACCAGGAAAAGCTGAATGTTATTGTAGAATACAGAGGCGAAGAGCTGGAGGCAGGGGACTTTGATTGAAGCTCAGTAACTTGGGCCTAGCTTTTCTGTTTAGCTAGGTTATCAATGTGGTAAATTATTGAAACAAACTCAGAAACAATCTTGACTGAATTTCTTACATACATTTCAACTTATATTGTGTATATTTTATTAGGAAAACAACCATTTCCTTTAATGAGATTTAAAATTTTTCTTGTATTTCAATATATGATTTTATTTTGTCTAGGGAAACAAATTCTTTCCCATACCTGCCCAGAAGAACGCAGGTATCATTTTATAATGATGCTTTTCCAAAAATAGTATTTTACGAACTTTGCTGGGAAACTTCTTGTTTCATTAATCAATCAGTTTTGTATTGATTTATTGATTCTATCAACAAATATACATTGTACTCCTACTATGTATGTGTCTGTCAATGTGCTCACTGCTGAGGTGAGCAAAATAGGGACAGGCCAGCTCCTTATGGAAAGGTAGGATGAGAGAGTTGGTTGTATCACCCATATAGAAAATGCAGCCCATTTGCCTGCTTGAAAAATGTAAATGATAGCCAGGCAGCGGTTGAACTCTAAGCTCAGCTCTCTTTTATTAGTCCCTGCTTCACTCCCAGCTCCTTTCTCTTGTTTCCTGTTATCCCTCCGTGTGTCTCAGAGGGATTTTCTGGGCTGTCTTTTCCTTCCAATGGCAAGGTTCCCCTGGCGCTAGCTCTTGTCACACAGCCAGTTCTTGAAGGTTGTGGAGAGAATGTCACCTTGTTTTTTTCCTCTAAATTCTCCTTATATATTTAGAAATTGAAGGTGATTTACAGCAATGATTCATACCCTGCAGCCCTGGGATTGAATGGCTGACTCCCAGGAGCATAGGAATAAGGATTATAGGCTGAAATCCCTTAAATTCAGACATCGTTTCCTTAAGCATTTGGGAATTATGCATTCAAGCAACACTCTCTTTTTCTCACATTTTACGTGGTTTGTGAGCAGGTGGGTGAAAGCCTGGTAAGTGTCATGGGCTAGAAAATGCCGTGAAGAATTTCTGACAGCTCCTGGCTGAACCTTCCACAGTGAAGTTGATTTGCATCTGAGCTTGTAGTTCTGCGCCTGCGAGCTGTGTTGAGTATGTGCTTATTTAATCGCCCTCTTTACACGTGGTTCCTTTCTTCACTTTTAAATTTGGTTTGTTCCCTGCAGGATAGACTTGACTATTTTTAATCTGGTTGGCATTAAACACAGTGTGGTTTACCTTTCAATTTGTTGATTGAGTAAATTAATTTAGAAAAACTGTGGAGATAAACATTTAAGGGAAGGTTTTTTAGAGAGAGAGCCTAGGACTTGCTTCACTATCTTTCCAGGTTGCTGTTATGCAAATGAATTTCTTGTAGTCACATTCCTGAGTTTGTCTCTCTCATGTCAGGATGTTAAGTACACATGCTGCAAAAGGGAGGATTTTTTTCATTATTTGTTCAGAGGAGTGAGAGAAAAATGAATGTTCACAGTAAAGAAGAAATTGACTTTAAGAATATATTAAGAATAAAATGGCCTGGAACTGAGGTGGGCCAAAGGAAACCACTCACTCGAAGGGAAGAATATATATTCAAAGCAATATAATTATTTTACTAGTCATTCATGTTATTATCTCAGATTGATTAACCATGACAAGAGATTTAACACAGAATCTTTCAGAGTGCCCTACTTACAGGAGAAAAAAAGAGTGACACATGTGTCAATTAAAGTATTGCTCTAAATACTAGTTTTTTAATAAGGATTTCTTTTTCAAGGAGATGTTTGAGACCAAGAACACAGAATATATATGAAATTGTGCATTGTGCTATCACACTCCTGGATGGTTGGTATATCTGCTTCAAATTAAGGGTTTGATGTCATGGAAACAGCTTGTTCATTTGGAAAGCTGCTGACACTCTGTGGGAAGGCAAAGGACCAGTATGTGCCTGTGTATATGTGTTTAACATTCCCTATCAACCCGCACCAAAACAAATACCCATTCCTGCCAGAAAGTCTGGAATTATATAGGAGGCTTCAACTTCTCTTTTACTTTTGGCATCAGAGTTTTAGAACATAGCATATGAATCATCTGGAGAATAATGTTAGAATGGAGATTCAGATTCAGATTCAGAATGAAGATTCAGATTCAGTGGGTCTGGGGTGGGGACTGGGATTCCGTACTTTTAAGGTGCTTTCAGCTGATGCTAATACTAATGTTCTGGGAGTCACATTTGGAAAACCACTGGTCTAGATTTGTTCTTAATTTGGCTGAACATTAGAATCACCTTTCTCTTTGGCTAGTAAGACTTGCTTAATGACTTAATGTTTGGTCAAAATTTTCAAAAAGAATCATAGTTTTAAATTGCTGCTTTTGCTGGTTTCTATGTCAATTTTAACTTATCTAGAGCTAAGATGTCTTGGCAAATAAAAGAAAGTAAAATTACATATGTGTTTAATACATTATTTTGAATAGGACATTGTGGATTATCAAATTGTACTGGAGTTCAGAGACCTGGAAGGAAAACAGTTTGCAGTCTCTTACCCTTAAATAGAACCAAGAAGCCTTATAGGAGATCAATCTGGTAAGAGCAGTGACTCTGAAAAATTGAGAATGCCCACTGTAGCAGCTTAAATAGTGTCCTTCAATAATTCATGTTTACCCAGGACTTCAGAATGTGACCATATTTGGCAATAGGGTCTTTGCAGGTGTAACTAATTAAGATGAGGTCATATTGGATTAGAGTGGGCCTAAATCCAGTGGCTGGTGTCTTTACAAGATGAGAAGTTCAACACACACAGGGAAGAAGGCCATGTGACAATGGACTCAGAGGCTGGAGTGATGCAGCTACAGCCCAAGGGACTCCAAGGATTGCTGAGAGCCACCAGAAACTCAGAAGAGTCAAGGAAGAATTCTTCTTTAGAGCCTTTACGGGGAACATGGCCCTGCTAACAGTTTGATTTCAGGCTACTGGCTTTCTGAACTCTGAGAACACAGTTGTTTTAAGCCACCAAGTTTACAGTAATCTGTTACAGCAGCCCTAAGAAACTATACACTCACCATGACATGGTTAGTGGTACTAAAACCTGGCATCATTGCATTAGATAGAATATGCTCTTCTTGAGATAGACAAGCACTTCATTTCTTAAGAGAAAGTGTGATTTTTATTCTATCCGTCCATAAATTTAAATCTCTCAATTAATTTAGGGATCATCTATTGTCTTATGATTTTTTTTTTACCATAACCCTTTATTTGTGTCACAATGATATGTTGCTGGTGCTTAATGTTCTCACAGAACAGTAGGAAACCAAAATTTGTTGTCCTCTCTTAAAGAATGGAGAATTAAGGACAAAAACCTTACATAAATTAAAAGGATGAATAAATTTACAGGTGCAAATGCAAACTGTTTTCCAACTCAAGGCAAGTAAGAACCTGGTATTCTGCAGGAAAAGGTCAGCTAAGAAAGGAAATTGAGTCCTAATGCCTGGACCTTCCCAACCCCTTCCGACTGGCAGGACAGAAATGATTCAGGACTCTTGTCAGCCTCTAGAGAAATCCTGCAGTAGGTGGCTCGTGCACATTAATACCCTGCACTGATCAAGAAATGCGTGGTCTCACAGATTCTTATCAAGGTACTGGTCTTCTCTTGCATAAACATGTTCCTGCTTCAGTCACCAAGTGACTAAGCAGTGTGTTCTAGGGGTTTAAATCAAAGATATGTATAGAGTAGTAAACATGGAGCAAGGGAACAGTTAACTTGAATACAAAGTCAAAATAAGCTACCAGGCCTGCATTTCAGTGCTGATGTCAGATATAAGTTTCAGGGAGAAAATTTCTTCTAAAGGCTTATTCCAGTTTCATGAGGCTAGCATGAGATATAGGGAAAATTTATACTTCTGATGGACTCATGCACCAAATGCTGTGTATCTGCTCACGATCCATTTAGAAGCATTTGTGTTGGGTGGTGGAGGGGCCTGACCCGTCGCTCCTGCTTGCTGATCCACATCTGCTAGAAGGTGGACAGCAAGGCCAGGATAGAGCTCCCAATCTACATGGAGTACTTGTGCTCTGGCAGAGCTATGGTCTTGATTTTTATCATCCTAGGGGCCAGGGCCATGATCTCCTTCTGTGTCCTGTCCACAATACTGGGGTACATGGTGGCCCTAGCAGATAGCACTGTGTTGGCATATAGGTACTTCTGGATGTTGATGTCATGCTTTGTGATGGAGTTGGATGTGGTCATGTGGATGCTGCAGATTCCATACCCAGGAAGGAGGGCTGAAAGAGTGCCTCTGATGCCAGAACTGCTTGTTGCTGATGGTGATCACCAGCCAGGTCCAGATGCAGGATGGTGTGGGAAAGGATATACCTCTCATAGATGGGCACAATGTGGGTGACCCTGTCCCCAGAATCTATAACAGTACCAATGGTATGGCAAGAAGTGTAAAAGGACAGCATAGCCTGGATGACCACATATGTGGCTGGAGTATAGAAGGTCTTGAAAATGATCTGAGTCATCTTGTAGTTGGCCTTGGGGTTTGGGGGGCCTCAGTCAGCAGCATGGGGTGGTCCTTGGGGGCCACACGCAGCTTGTTGTATAAAGTGTGGTGCCGGATCTCCATATTGTTCCAGTTCATGATGACGTTGTTCTCAACGGGGCACTTGAGGGTCAGGATGCTGTGCTTTCTCTGGGTCTCATCCCTGTAACCTTTTACCCCATGTCCACCATGATGTGCTGGTGTCGGGGGCACCCACTGATGGATGGGAACATGGCCTGGGGCGTCATCCCCAGCAGCCAGCTTTGCATATACAGAGCCATTGTTGATGACAAATGCAGCTATTTATTCCATTGCAATTGACAGAGGTGGTGGCTATGGAGGCCATGGAGGAACAGACAATGGAGCAGTGAGAGGAAGAGCGTGAGCTGGGTGCAGCCAGTGAGTGTCCTGTGATTCTGAACAACCCATGGTGAAGTATATAGTTCCAATCACAGCTGTGAAATAATAATGATAAAGTAGTATATCTTTCATCCAGTTTTCTTCAGCATCTTTAGGTTATACTTGAGGAGATAGTTGTGCTGCCGGTTTCTGCATGATTCACCATAACTGCTTAGCTGCTCTTGGGGTCAGGGTCATAGCTGTCTTTCTTTAGTTCTTGGCCATAGACTGGTCACTTAACCCTACTAGTGTCCTTGAAAATGTTGATTAGAATTGAAATTTAGTGAAGATGTCTGGAGCAAGTTTATCTCTCTAACAAAACATTTCAAGAACACAGCCTTGAAGAGCACAATACCAGCTAATTATATGAAAGTGGATCAGTAGGTATCAACTTCTCATGCAAAGGACGATGTGATGATGATGATGATGATGATGATGCAAATGATATTTAATCTTATGGTATATGTGGGTCAACAGTTTAACCCTCCATCAGCATTTGGTTCATACTTTGGAAAATTGAATTGTGTACCAGGTTTGATCTCAATCTGTGTTAGATTTGTAGGCTCAGTTGAGATGGTTTTGAGATTTATTAAGTTAATTATTAATGCAACTGCTTTGATTTTGAGGATGAAATTAATTCTGTGGATTTTATATATAGCTTTGGGAGTTTCAGGGAGACATTGAAAATGTTGCCCATTAATTTCTCCCATTTTATTTATTATTTTTCCTTTTTAAAATAATTGTATTCTTCAATTACAGTTGGAATACAGTATTATGTTAGTTTCACATGTACAACATAGTGATTAGACATTTTATATAACTTACAGAGTGATCACTCCAATAAATCAGTACCCAATCTGACACCATACATAGTTATTACAATACTATTGACTATACTCCCTATGCTGCTCTTCACATCCCCATAACTATTTTGTAACTATCAATTTATACTTTGTAAACCCTTCACCTTTTTCACCCGCTGCCCAACCCCACTCTTATCTGGCAACCATCAAAATATTCTCTGTATCTATAAGTTTGTTTCTGTTTTGTTTGTTTATTTTGTTCTTTAGATTCTACATGTAAGTGAAATCATATGGCATTTGTTTTCCTCTGACTTACTCCACTTAGCACAATACCCTCTAGGTCCACCTATGTTGTTGCTCTCCTAAATTTTAGATTCTTATCTCAAATCTGACAAATTTGATCTGGGTTATATAATAATTTCTAGCAAGGTGTAAACAACTTAACCTATAGTGTGTTTGTGTCAGTACAAATTTGCTCTTATAATTGGTATTCTAATAGAGGTTATGAAAACAGATCTTGGGAGTTATTTTCTTTATGGCAAGGTGCACTTTCAAGAAAGTTTGGTAAAAATCTTTTCTGGATGCAGTACTACAATAGGCCCACTCTTTACAGTGAATATTAATTGATAAGGTGTCTTGGTAGAGGCAAGGGGCAAGGAGAGGAAATTCATGCTTTTCCAGGGTTTGAATATCAATTTTATTACCCAAAGATGGAAGAAGGAAGTAGATTTGTCTTAAAAATTTGGGATTTGAGTTTAAAAAAATTTTAAATGCTCTATCTAACACAGCATTTCATAGTTTTTCAAAGGTTAAATCAACTGCAGTAGGTTTAGTCCGAGAAAGGGGAAGTTGGCACAATACCAGCTAATTATATTAACAAGATGCTACTGCCAGGTCTGTCTTATCTGCTGTCATTTATTACATTTAGGGATGGGGACCTCCCTAAACATCTTTCCTCCCTAAACATTTTTTCTCTCCCTAAACATCTCCCTAAACATAGGGAAAGATGTTTAGGAAAAATAAGAAAAATTCTAGGAAATTTTCAGAGAGAACCTGAGACTATGCCTGATGGCTTTCAATTGTCCTATTTGCTCCTTTGATTTATTACAAGAGAGAAAGCTTAGAGTGTTAGGATACTCAGAATTTCAGTGCTCTACATATATTTATCTGAGAACCCATCAAGTGCCAGGTGTGGTACAAGTAAATTCACATATCCCAGCAGCCCTCTGACTTTTAGGAAACTAAGGCTCAAAGAGATGATGTATTTGCCCAAGATCACACAGCAATTAAATGGGAGTCATGTTAGTCTGGCTCCAAAGCCCACATTCTCTTTATTGTACCATGTTACCTTTCAAATGCAAAAGTAAATAAAAATATGGAGTCTCACCTGTGCATTCACCAGGCACTTTCACCTTCTGGGAGGCAGTAGAGCATGGTGGTTAAAAGAGCAGGCTCTGGTGCTGAGTTGCCTGGGTTCAAGCCTCACATCTGCTACTTAATAGCTATGTGACATTGAGCAAGTTGCGTGCCCTGTCTGTGCCTCATTTTTTCATCTGTATAATGGGTAGTAATATTAGTATTCATACCCAACAGGAATGAGCAGCTAGAGCAATGCCTGTTACATGGTGGGGACCAGTTTAGTATTAATCACTAAGCCTCATGATAACACTGTTTTACAGGTGAAGAATTGACTAACTTGCTTGGAGTGGTACTACTAGAATGCAGTAGCAGAGGTGAAATAGGGGTTGAGCTCAGGCTGATGCTATGTCTAGGGTCTTTCCACTACATCTCAAGTGAAGATTATCAGGAATCACAAAGAGTTAGAATTAGGGAGGATACAACATACACTTCTGAGTCCCTGAAATGCTTTTATTGGTCTCTGAACATGCATGCATGCATACACACACACACACACACACATGAATAGAACAGAAAGGGGAAAAAACAGTTAAAAAATACAAGCAATGGGGGTGGCTCCATAGTGTAGTGGTTAGCACATTTGCTTTACATGCAGAAAGTCCTGGGTTTGTGCCTCAGGTGGAGCCACAGACCATACCCTGGGGATGACAGGCCCCAGGTGCATGCTGCGAGCATGTGGGAGGAGATGCCCCATCTTCAGAAATCCATTTATTAAGGGGAAAACAGCAACATCCATAGGTCAGGGGTGGAAGTTGGAGGGGGGAATTAAAGAAGGGGAAAAAATAAAAATAAAAAATATAAGCAGTGAACATGGTGGTAGGGTGAATTGGGGAAGTGGGGTCGAATATATGGTAACAGAAGGAAACTAGATTTTGGGTTGTGAGCACAAAATATATAGTTATCGAATTTTAGGTGTTGTATACCTGAAATTTATATAATGTTATTATTAACTTTAAAAAAAGAGAAAAAAAGGGATGCAATAGCTGTTCTCAGGGGTGGGTGAAATGCAATATCCATAACCAGAAGACTGTGATTTTCAGTTCCAGCTCAGGAAGCTGGCTATTAAGAAGGCCATCACAGCTTCCTTACTAAGTATTTTCCCTTAGAATCTGACTCACTGCAGCCTGCATCCCCTCTCTCCCTGCCCAACATGAACCCCAGGATTGCTGTGGAGGCAGCAGGATCTGATCATTGTAAAGTGACCGTGATTTGGGTCTCCCTGCAAAGCTAATCCTTACATTGGTTGCTGCCTTGTCAGAGCTGTGGAGAAAAAGGCCCTAGTGCTGGTGGCCAAGCCCCTTTTGACTGTTGGTTCAAATGTGAGTGGGTGGCTGGGCTGGGGGCAAGAGGAACTTCTTAAGCTTTTCAGCAAGAAAAACTAAGGAGGTTGTCACCTCCTACCATCACTACTCCTTTCTCCCCTTTGTTCTCTGTCCTTGGTAGGTCATTTTCCCTTCACATGTAAAGGGATCACAGTTTGTACAGCTAGTTTAATGCAAATTTATCCAAACATTTCTGATGGAGTTTGATTTGAGGTCCCATTTTGCTCTGAAATCTCAATTTCTTCTGCTTGCCCTATTTTCTTCGTCTTCTCTATTTCACTGAAGTTGATAATAATGGTGCCACAAAGAGACTTGTTCTAACTAACCTTATTTTCTTCTCATCCACTAAGCACCCCTTGACACACTCAGCCCCAGAACTTGACTCATGCCCTGCCTTCTCCATTCTGCCACTTAGAGTGTTAGGATACTCATAGAATAGCAGTTTCAAAGCTCTCCATATTCTTGACTGAGGAGAGGATTGAAATTAACATTTTCTGAGCACCCATCAAGGGTTAGGTGTGGTGTTGGTAAATTCACATATCCCAGGAGCCTTCTGACTTAGTGGTTATGATTACCATCAAACGGGGCTGATCTGTCTGAGCTGCCTATTTGGCATCTATCATATAGCCCCTATGTCAGCAACTCTATCATATAGTCCCCTCAACACACACTACTGATTCCTGTAAACACGAATAATTGGCTTCTCACTAAGAACACTCGCTTTTCTGCCGATGGAGTTTTTCTGGTGGGATTATGCTCAGCACATACACAGGGCAAGGGAATGGCCTAGAAGCAGCCTTCAATAAATAGTAGGTGAGAAGTTGATGGATAAATTCCACAGCTTCCTCACTTTTGGTAGGATAATTCTGAGGACATGTTCTATGGTATGTCCCAGAGGTACCCTTCAGGATTGAGCCTCAGTTGTCCACAGTGGTAACCTGGTCAGTAATGCACCATTTATTGGCTTCTTTTCTTCCCTGGCTCATTTTCTGTCACCCTTACCAGAGCTTCCTGGAATCATCTCCAAAAGAAGATGATTATACCTGAATCCGCTTCTGGAAAAGTCCAACTCAGACAGACCCTTTAGATTAATTCTTTTAATGTGATTGTTTTTCACAACTTTCTTGCAAATTCTTTTGTGGAGTGGGGTGAGGAACTCTTCCATTTTTTTATTCAATAATATTAACAGAACATTCAATGTGTATGAAACACTGTGCTGGATTATACAGAGACTTAAAAATTGAATGACATAGTACTTCACCTCTAGGGACTGTGATGTGAAAATAGATTTCAAAATAGCAATCCCCAAATTTCTTTACAGTTTTTTCTTTTAGTTTTTAATTGGTATGTTTATTGAACCAAAGAAAATGATGTTATGGTAACACTGAGATACACATTGTTGACTATTCAGTATTAGCAGTATCAGGTGATTCTCTGAATAAAAAATACTCATAATTCTACTCTGCTAAAGCATCAAAGATAATTTGATCTCATATTCTTTTCCAATCTTTATATTCATAATACTATAACAGATGGCAACCAGAGCAGAGATACAATTTTGTATTCTACTTTTAAATTATCACTTTTGTACGTTTCCGTTTTTAGACTGTCTTCATAATTATTGTGAGTAACTTAGAGTAGTGTACTGAGCTGATGATATATCAAAAATTATAAAATAGTTTCCATATTACATAACATTTAGATTATCTATAAGCTTTTACTATTACATATAATACTTCAATGAAAATCTGCTGACAACTTTTTTTCCCTATCGAAATATTACCTTTTATAAATTCTCAGAAGCAGGATTACTAGCCCCAAACAGGACGAATATTTTTGTAGTTCTTCTTGTCTCTGACACTTCTGTTCTTTGTAGTACCTAGAACAGAGAGAGCTGTTTAAATCTACATGTTGGGGACAGTGGAGAGATGAAAAAAAGATGCTAGGTGTCCATTAAAACTTTCTCCTGTTATCTCAATAGCATGGATTAATGTAAGAGGCCAGTTAATGATCTCATTGGCAATCATGAAGAGTCTGGCTCTAAGGAGCAGATACAGGGCATCTGAGCAGGACCATGCTCTTGGCCTGGGAGCAAGTGTCTCAGTGCATGTCCTGGTGAGATGCGTGGAGTGCTCCAAGTAGCATGAGACAGACAGATGAGAATACTGTCTGGCAGGTTTTGACTAGAGCTGTCCTTGGCTTCCTGGGTCTGCTCAGGTCAGCCAGGAACTCTTAGCAACTGCATCTTTCCTGGAGCTGGGCTGTGATTTGAACATGACGTCATTTGCTCCAGTGGTCCCCGACTCACATGACATTGTGCTGACTGATTGTCAGAGGAGAAATTCTACATATTCTGTGCCTCCTGGGCCACAGCTGGGGACAGATGTCTGCTTTAGAAAATCACTGATACTCCCAACTCTTTGGTTTTAATTTAAACAATGCACAAGACAAATAAATAGTTCAGGACAGTTTCTAGATATCTATTTGATTAAGTAATTCATGAGTTGCTTCATTCACTATTAATTAAACACATATAAGCATTTTTTGAGGGGTTACCATGTGCTAGTCATTGTTGCAGGTGCTAGGAATATAAAGATCAGTCAGACTTGGTACCAGCCCTTGGGAGAATGGTCTGTGACACAATACTACACTGTAACTGTATTATTCTTCAGAATAAGAACATAAGTCAAAATTCTAAATTCATTTTGTAGTTTATAATCCTACAATTTCCAAAAAAGATTTAAGGATCATAACCCAGGCTATGTCCTGACTAGCTCTGTATGATCTCACTTATATATGGAATCTAAAAATGTCAAATTCATAGAAAGAGTAGACTGATGGCTATGAGGAGGTAGGGTGGGGGAAATGAAGAGAGATTGGTCAAAGAGTTTAAATTTTTAATTAGAATTTGGATAAGCTTCATGAATCTGATGTACAACATGGTGATTTTAGTTAAAAATACTGTATTGCATACTTGAAAATTGCTATGAAAGTAAATCTTAAATGTTCTCCCCATAACAAATACTGAAATGGTAATTGTATGAGGTGAAAGATAACTAACCTTTATCATGGTAAACATTTCACAGTATATACATGTCAATCATCACATTGTATACATTAAAATTATATATGCCATATGTCAATTTTGTTTCAAAAAAGCTGGAGAAAATTTTAAAAATCAGAGTACTTTTAGTTTTTAAATTTAATTTTAAGGTTGATTTACACATTGTGTTTTAAGGTTGAAACCATTGCTTATTTATATCCCCAATTTTGAAGTCTTTAAAGAGGTTTTTTTTTTAAAGGTTTGTTTAGTGAGGATAGTTTCCAAACTGGGAAGACTGTACAGACTCTTTTTACTGATTATGGCAACAAAATATTAGATTTGTTGATGTTTTTACCTAAGGGAACATCTTTTCATAGCAGCAGGCAGGAAATGAAAGCTATTAGCACATTGAGCTTGGCTAGAATGTTATGGAAGAATTTTAGGGAGGGCGAGTTAATCGAGGACTAGGATAGAGGGAATAATTGAGGATAGCTCCATCTTCTTTCTTGAACTTTGAGAGTGAGTGTATTGGCTTCTTTTTTCTTCCTTTATCCTCCCACCCTTCTGCTGGCACTTCCAGGACATTTCTGTCCTGACTTCAGTGTGAGTGTCTTTATCCAGTGTAGGGGAGGAAAATAATTTTTCATCTACCCTCTTAGGATTGATAAATGGGGTCTGCAAATTAAACTGACAAAATTTTCCAATTAACAGGACAAAATCGCATAGTTGACTTATGCATGCAACGTACAGCTATGTGGGAGAACTCAATGATGAGTAACTCAAAGAAGTGGTTATAATTTGTGACTTATCTACTATCTTAACAAAGAGCAATGAATTGGGGAGAAGTGACTAGACAGGAGAGAGGGATTTGGGCTTCTGGGTGTGGTAAATTGTGTCAAGGCAACTAGGAAATGTATGGTAGATAAGAGTTGTTTGGTAAGGTTTGTTATATATAAGGAGTCATTCTCCTCTTCCTGGTACAGGAGAGGGGAACACCTTTGCAAATGGAAATTTATGCCCTGCTTTTAGACAGAAAGAGGTAGGACAGAGAGTTCCTCCTGTGTCTACTCTTTCTTCATTGTCTTCAGCTCAAAATAATCCTTATGACAAAGTGGCATCTTTGGGGGTGGTATATTCTGATCCCATTCACAAGTAATTCTGTAATGTTTTCATCTTCTCAAGTTTTAATATGTACATGGAAGGGATTAGATGACATTGAAATTGAAGGGGAAATAAATGTGGGAAGGTGTCTAGAGAATCATCTATTATAGGTCAATTCTGAAGTAACAGTTCTCTTGTCTCCTTTGGTGTGAGTAGTCAATTAACAAATGTCTAGTTATGCATAGTTTTATGTAGCTTTCAGATAACTTTCAATTTTAAATAAACAATGTAGCTCTGGTCTTTTTTTTTTAGCATTTTTAGGAGCATTGTAGTTCTGAAGATAATTACAGCATCTGGTGTAGTTCCTAGCTCCTCGTCTCAAGTATTTACCCAGGTGGTCAGAAGGAAAGAGAGAAATTAAGTCAAAATAGTGATCAATAAGTTGTCTGGACTGGGAAGATAAATTGGTGGCAAATAGATTAAGCCTTTTAGACAGAATTGACCTGGGAACAATTGACTTAAACATGAACTTTCTCTACTTATTAAAATAAAGGAATATCCAAATGGCAACATGGATTTTTTTAAACGATTGTTTGAAATGTAATCTGTTAAACTGAGGAGAATAGCTAATTTTTTTTTGCATCACCAGTGACAATTGTGAAAGGTTTATCTTCCCCATCTATTAATCATGAGACAATTAATAAATAGCATGCCCTGCTGTTTATTCTGGGATGATATGGGTTTGTAGTTAAGAGTTATAGTCTCTTGATTCAGATTTTCTGGGTTCAAAAACCTACTGTGTAAATTATCTTTAACAGAATAAAGTATAGAGTTTTAGTAGAGTGGGTCGTTGAATAAATAGAACTTTATAGAGTCTTAGGGCTTTGATCACTGACTATATCTTTTACTGAATTCTAAGAATACACAGTGATTTCAGGATGTTTTATTTGGGTTCTTCAGCCTGTGGGCCCTTAAGACTTTCAGGTGTTTATTGGGCACAGCTGTAATCACTGCTTGATTCTCTTTAATGACATGTATTGTATTTAATGTAACAATAATTAGAAAATTCTCAGTATAAGATAAACAAGGTATTAGCCCCACAGAACCATTTGAAACATGTTCTCCAGCAGAAGGTGGTTATTACTGGAAGAAGGTGTGGGGTAAGCAGGCTAGAAAGACAAAAGTTATAGCTATCATAGTTTCCTAAAGGTGTGTCCAGGTAGAATGATAAGCTGGAGGAGACTTCAGAGATCTAAACCAGTAGGCTGCAACCCTGGCTGCACATTAGAACCAGCTGAGGAGTGTAAAGAATGGTTCTTAACTAGGGCAATAAAAACAAAAACAAACAAATGGAACCATATCAAACTAAAAAAACTTTTATACAGCAAAGGAAACCATTAATAAAACAAAAAGACAATCTACTGAATGGAACAAAATATTTGCAAATGACATACCCAATAAGAAGTTAATATCCAAAATATATAAAGAACTCATACAGCTCAACATCAAACAATCCTATTAAAAAAGACCTAAATAGACATTTCTCCAGAGAAGACATACAGTCGGCCAACAGACATGAAAAGATGCTCAACATCACTAATCATTAGGGAAATGCAAATCAAAATTATAATGAGACATTACCTCACATCTCTTAGAATGACTATTATCAAAAAGTCAACAAATAACAAGTGTTGGTGAGAATGTGCAGAAATGGAAACCCTCATGCACTGTTGGTGGGATTGTAAATTGATGCAGCCACTATAGAAAATGGTATGGCATTTCCTCAAAAAATTAAAAATAGAACTACCATATGACCCAGTAATCTCGCTTCTGGGCATTTGTTCAAAGAAACCCAAATCACTAATTTAAAAGATATATGCATCCCTATGTCCATTGCAGAATTATTTACAATAGCCAAAATATGGAAGCAACTTAGGTGTCCATTGATAGATGAATGGATAAAGAGGATGTGATATATAATGGAATATTATATATATTTACATTTACTTATATATGTAAATATAACTATATATATACTTACATATATTTATATATACTATATACTTAAATATATATATTTACTTTCCATAATACTAAAAGGTGTTATGCTAAATGAAATAAGTCAGAAAGAGAAAGACAGATGCCATATGATTTCACTTAGATGTGGAATCTTAAAACCAAAATAAATGAACAAAATAAAACAGAAACAGATTTGTAGATACAGAGAACAAACTGATAGTTGCTAGAGGGGAGGGGGTAGAAGATTGGTGAAAAACGTGAAGGAGAATAAAATAAATAAGTCACTGGGATATAATATACAGCATAGGGAATATAGTCAATAATATCATAATAACTTTGTATGGAAACAGATACTGGACCTATTGTGGTGATCACAGCATAAGGTATATAAATGTAAAACCACTGTTCACCTGAAACTAATATAATATTGTATGTCAAGTATATTTTAATTAAAAAATAAAAATAAAGACCATAAGAGATTTAAAACTAAAGATTGTTCTTACCAAAGATATTTGACTGGGGTGGGACCTGGGCATTGGAATTTTTAAAAAGCTCTCCAGGAATTCTGTTGTTCAGCCTGTGTTGAAGACTATTAATATAAACCAAGTATAGTTTCTGAAATGTAGAAATGATAAAATGGATTTCCCAAGGCTGTGCTGCTAGTATGTGGTAGGGCTGGTTCTAGGTCTGGTGCTTTTTCTATTACACCATCCTCCCTGCATCATTGCCTTGGCAAATTCTATCTTCCGCTTCCCCTCCATCCTCATTTTGACTTACAAAGCAGTCATCTTCTGGCAATGAAATGGTATGTTTTGGCTCCAAGAGGTAAATTGCTTCTAATGGACAAGCACTTTTTCTCCCAGGGGAGCATATTTTGCTTACCCTACTTTGGAGCACCGTGGGGGTTCCACGGAGATGTCAAGCAGCAGGAATTCTTTTGGGGGATAAAGAAGGCATTGTATTAAAAGGGCATGACTGCTCTTTGGAAATACAAAGAGAAAACAAACTTAGGAGCCTCCTGACTCTTGTGCATTTTGGTTTGGAAATGAATTCTGAGTTCTTGGGGTTTTTCTGGAACATACAACTTATTTCTAAGATAAAAGTCTTTCAAAGACGTCTACTTTGCAGGACTAATAGACCTCTGATGAGCTTCTAAAGAGTGGTGTTACAGAGATATTTGTGAAACATGGGGAAGTTATAGAATTTTCTTTCTAATATTTTCTTTTTAAAAATTAAACAACACTTCAAATATGTAAAAAAGAGTAGAGGAAAATATAAAGAATAACGGTGTACCTGCCTCTAGTCTTTTAAAATCTTAACAATATAATATATAACAATGAAACAATGTAATATAATTTGGTCTATTAAAACTTTTTACTATGTAAAACTGCAAAAATACACTAAAATAAAACATAGTCATGTGTGGCATGATGATATTTTTGTCAGCAATGGACTGCATATATGACAGTGCGCCCATAAGATTATAATGGAGCTGAAAAATTCCTGTTGCTTAGTGATGATAGCCATCATAAAGTCATAGTGCAAGGGTTGCAAAAATCAACAAGGCTGTGGTTGAGAAGGCAGATAACTTTAACTTGGGTGTGGATGAGGATGACTTTGAGTTGCTCCTATAGGTGATTCCTGAGGAACTGACTAATGAGGAGTTGTTAGAACTGGAACAGGAATGCATAGCTGAAGAGGCAAGAGAAAGTAAAACTGCAGAAGAAGAAAAAGAACCCCAAGAAAATTCACAGTGAAGGGTTTAGCAGAAGCTTTTGCAGACCTCAATAAGTTCTTTAAAAAGTTTGAAAACATGGACCCCCAACATCGAAAGGTTTTCATCAATAGAGAGGAATGTTTATCATGCATTATCTACTTACAAGCAAATCTATGATGAAAACAACAACAACAACAACCATGGACATACTTCTGAAAAGAGTTGTACCTCCTCAAGAAGAGCCTTAGGCAGGTCCTTCAGGAAGTATTCTGGAAGAAGACATTGTAATCATAGGCAATGATAGTTTCATGAGTGTTATCACCCCTGAAGACCTTCCAGTGGATGAGATGTGCAGGTTGGAGACAGTGATATTGATGATCCTGACCCTGTGTAGGTCTAAGCTAACGTATGTGTTTGTGTCTCAGTTTTTAACAAAAAGTTTAAAAAGTAAAAAAATTAAAAATTTTGAAAACAGAAAAAAGTTTAATAGAATAAAGATATAAAGAAAGAATATTTTTGTACAGCTGCACAATGTGTTTAAGCTAAATGTTATTTAAAAAGAGTCAAAAATATTAAAAATTAAAAAGAATACAGTAAAGTAAAAAGGTTACAGTAAGTTAAGGTTAATTTATTATCAAAGAAAGAAAAATTTTAATAAATTTAGTGTAGCCTATGTGCACAGTGTTTATAAAGTCTATAGCAGTGCACAGTAATGTCATAGGCCTTCACATTCACTCACCACTCACTGACTCACCCAGAACAACCTCCAGGCCTGCAAGCTCCATTCCTGGTATGTGCCCTGTCTTTTATGCCATGTTTTTACTGTACCTTTTCTGTTTAGATGTATAAATACTTACCATTGTGTTACAATTACCTATAGTATTCAGTATAGTAATATGCTGTACAGGTTTATAAGCCTAGGAGCAATGGACATTTTATCAATCTATTTTTCATCTATCCTCCTCAACCTCCTTTAAAAAAAAATATACTGCTAGAATATTTTAAAGAAAATCCTAGATATTAAACAGTTTCAGTAGTAAATATTTTGGTATGCATCACTGAGATGGCAATTTTTTTACATGACCCTCATGCCATTATAGTACCTAACAAAATTTGTGAAGATTTCTTAATATTGTCTCCTACTCAGCCCATTATTGGATTTCCCCAATTGTCTCAGAAGTTTTTTTAAACAATTGTTTGGTATAATAACTTTTTATCATCAAAATTTTCAAACATAATCCAAAGTGGAGTGAATAGTATAATGTACCCAATATCCCATCACCCAACTTCAGCAAAAGAGCTAAAACATTATTGCTCACCTCTTCTGTTGTATTTAGTGTGTTTAATTTCTGAGACTGTTTTAAATTATTTTATTACATGTAGGTAATATTTAGTGGAAACAATGTATGGTGGTGTTTCCATGCTTTGAGCCTTACTTGAATATTGTACCTATTCTTTGGTAATATATCTTTTTTCACTTGATATCATATGTTTTTAGATTTATTTTTTAATGCTGCTTTTGTGGGTCAGCAATTTTGACTGGGCTCAGCTTTTTCTTCATCAACAGAGATCATGTAATTTTCCTTCATTCTGTTAATGTGGTGTATTATACTGATTGGCTTTTGTATGCTGAATCTTCCTTGCCTTCTAGGAATAAATCTTACTCAGTCATGGTGTATAATCCTTTTAATATGATGCTAAATTTAGTTTCCTTGTATTTTCTTGAGGATTTTTACATTAATATTAATAAGGGATATTGGTCTGTGGTTTTATTTTCTTGTGGTGTCTTTGATTTTAGTATCATGGCAATGCTGGCCTTATAGAATGAATTAGGAAGTGTTCTTTTGTCTTCAATTTTCTTGAATAGTTTGTGAAGAATTGGTGTTAGTTCTTCAAAAGTTTGGTATAATTCTCCAGTGAAGCCATTAGTTCCAGGTCTTTGTCAGGAGATTTTTGATTACTGATTCAATCTTCTTATTAATTATAGGTTTATTCAGATTTTCTATTTGGGACTCAGTTTTGATAGATTTTGTTCCTCTAGGAATTTGTCTATTTCATCTAGCTTATCTAGTTTGTTGGCATACAATTGTTCACAATATTCTCTTACAATCCTTTTAATTATGTAAGGTCAGTAGTATGTCCCCACTTTCATATTTTGTTTTTGTTATTTGTATCTTCCCTCTTTTTCTTTGTCAGTCTAATGGTTTGTCATTTCTACTGATCACTTAAAAGAACAAACTTTTGGTTTCACTGAATTGCCATTTAAAAAATTCTCTTTTTTTATTTGTCTCTGCTCTAATATTTATTTTTTTCTTCTCTCTGCTAGTTTTGGGTTTATTTTGCTCTTCTTTTTCTAGTTCCTCAAGGTTTAAATTTAGGTTTTGATTTGAGATTTTTTTCTTTTCTAATGTGTGCATTTATAGCTATAAATTTCCTTTAGCGTCCTACCTTCACTATATCCCATGTGTTTTGGTATATTATTTTTTATTTCATTCATCTCAAGTATTTTTATAAGTTTCGTTGTGATTTTTTTTCTTTGGCCTATTGCTTGTTTGTGATTCTACATGTGTGAATTTTTCATTTTCCTTCTGTTATCAATTTCTATATTCATACCATTGTTGTCAGAGAAAATACTTTGTATAGTTTTAATTGTTTAAAATTTATTGAGACTTGTTTTGTGGCCTAACATACAATCTATGTTGCAGAATATTCCATGTCCACTTGGGAAGAATGTGTTTACTGTTGATGTTGAGTAGAGTGTTCTTCAGATGTTCTAGTTGGTTTATTCTAGTTGGTTTATTGTGTTCATCTACTATTTCCTTATTGATCTTCTAGCTAGTTATTCTATCTATTATTGAGAGTTAAGTATTGAATTCTGCAATCATTATTGTAGAATTAACTGTTTTTTTTTCTGTCAAATATGTCAATGTTGCTTTATATACTTTATGGCTCTATGGTTTGGTACATACATGTTTGTAATTTTTATATCTTCTTGATCAATATATAATGTCCATTGTCTCTTGTAATAGTTTTTTACTTAAAAACTGTTTTGTCTGATATTTGAATAGCCTCCCCAGCCAGTTCTCTTTTGGTTTCTATTTGCATGGAATATCTATTTCCATTCTTTCACTTTTGATCTATTTGAATCTTTGGCTCCGAAATCAGTCTCTTGGATACAGCATATACTTTGATCGTATTTTTAAAATCCATTCTGCCAAATGATGCCTTTATTTGTTTTTTAAAATAGTTTAACAATTTTAAATTACAGTTGATATACAGTATTATATTAGTTTCAGGTGTACAACATAGCGATTAGACATTTATATAAGTTATGAAGTGATCATCTCAATAAATCTAGTACCCATCTGACACCATACATAGTTATTACAATATTATTGACCATATTCCTTATGCTGTACTTTACATCCCCATGACTTTTTTGTAACTACCAATTTGTACTTCTTAATCCCTTCCCTTTTTTACTCAACCTCCAACCCCCTCCCATCTTGCAATCATTAATATGTTCTCTGTATCTATGAATTTGTTTCTGTTTTGATTGTTTATTTCGTTTTAGATTCTACATATAAGTGAAATCACATGGCATTTGTCTTCCTCTGTTTGACTTACTCTACTCAGCACAATACCTTCTAGGTTCATCCATGTTATTGCCGATGGCAAGATTTCATTCTTTTTTTTAATGGCTAATAGTCCATTGTTTATATGTACCATCTCTTCTCTACCCATTTATCCATTGCTAGACACCCAGGTTGGCTTCTTATCTTGGCTCTTGTAAATAATGCTGCAATGAACATACGGATACACATGTCCCTTTGAAGTAGTATTTTGGGTTTCTTTGGATAAATACTCTGAAGTGGGATAACTGAGTCTTTGTCTATTTCTATAGCCTTTCTTTTAGAGTCAATTTTGTCTGGTATGACTACTGCAACCCCAGCTTTTTTTTTCTTTTTCATTAAATCATTTTCCATCCCTTTACTTTTAGTCTGTGTGTGTCTTTTGATCTGAAGTGAGTCTCTTGTAGGCAGCATATGTAAATATGCTGTTTTCTTATCCATTTATCCACCCTATCTTTTGATTAGAGCATTTAATCCATTTACAGTTAAAGTAATTGTTGATAGGTTGTTATTGCCATTTTATTATTCATAGTTTTGATCTTTTTTTCCTTTTTAAAAAAGTCCCTTTAACATTTCTTGTAGTATTGGTTTAGTGATGATGAACTCCTTTAGCTTTTTCTTGTCTGGGAAGCTCTTTATCTGTCCTTTGATTCTAAATAATAGCTTTGCTAGGTAGAACAATCTTGGTTGTAGGTCCTTGCTTTTAATTGTTTTGAATACTTTGTGCCAGACACTTCTTGCCTGCCAAGTTTCTGTTGAGAAATCAGCGTATAGTCTTATGGGAGCTCTCTTGTAGGTAACTGCTTTTCTTTTGCTGCTTTTAAGAATCTCCCTTTGTCTTTAACCTTTGGCATTTTAATTATGATGTGTCTTGGTGTGGGCCTCTTTGGATTTATCTTGTTTGGGACTTTCTGCATTCCTAGGATTGTATGTCTATGTCCATCACCAGTTTAGGGAATTTTTCAATCATTATTTCTTCAAATAGGTTTTTAATTCCTTGCTCTCTCTGGTACACCTATGATGCACATGTTGTTATGCTTAATGTTGTCCCAGAGGCTCCTTAAACTATCCTCCGTTTTTTAAATTCTTTTTTTCTTGTTGCTGTTCTGACTGGGTATTTTCTGCTATTTTATCTTCAAAATCGCTGATTCAATCTTCCTCTTTATCTAATCTATTGTTGATCCCCTTAAATGTATTCTTACAGTTATTCTATTATTCATTTCTGACTGGTCCTTTTTTATGTTTTCTATTTTCATTTTTACATTTTCTATGTCTTTGTTGACCTCTCAGTGAGATCATTGAGCATCCTTATAACCAGTGTTTTGAACTCTGCATATAGCAGATTGCTTGTCTCCATTCATTTTTTTTCTTTTTCTGGAGCTTTTTTCTGTTCTTTCATTTGGGGCATGTTTGTTTCCTCATTTTGGCTACCTCTCTGTTTTAGTTTCTGTGTATTAGGTAGAGCTGCTGTGTCTCCCAGTCTTGAGTGGCCTTATGTAGTAGGTGCCCTGTGGAGCCCTGGTCACCTGACCTGCGCGCTCCAGGTATGTCCCATGTGTGGATTGCATGTGCCCTTTTGTTGTAGTTGAACCTTGGTTGCTGTTTGCATGTCAGTGGGAGGGATTGACTCTCAGGTTGATTGGTTGAGGACTGGCCATGACTACAGTGGAGGAGCTGTTGTCCAGGGGCTGAGCCTAGGGAGCAAGGTTTATTTTAGCAGGGCTCTAGCGCTTGCTCAGTCTACTCTTTGGGTGTGTCATCCATGGGGGCAACCTGGTGGTACTCCAGCCCCACAGCCTTCTGGGAGGGATACCACTGCAGGTCAAATTCAGCCGCAGCCTATGTCCTGCCCAGGGCCACCTGGCATGAACCAGCAAACAATCCGTAGATGGCCATCACCTGCTCTAGGATTGGAGGTGCCTGGGAAAGGCCAGTTCTTGAACTTAAGCCAGCTTCCACCAAGGCTGGTTTTAGGGCTGCTCAGCAAGAGGTATGGGGCATGCTGAGTCCAGATGTTGCTTGTTTAGGGTTTTTAGACCTTTGAGAAATTTTAGGAAAGTCTTCAGCAAGGACCACAACAGACTGTTTGTATGAAAAAGCCACTGCAAGAGGCTTGGGTGGGCTTGTAAGTTGGGAGGGGTGGGGTCTCAGGGAATCACCAGGGCAGAGCAAATGATGGTAGCCATGTTGATAGAGACTCAGATATAGCACAGGCCTAAGTTTGTATGCTGAGTAGGGAGCAGGGTTCAAAAGGAATAATGGCTTCTGCCAACACTTCTATCTGGGTTAAAGCTGCCCCTCCAGTCCTCACCCTGAAACCAGACAATTCTTTTCTTCCCTGTGTATCCCTAGAGCCTTTTGTACTTCTGCCCCAGTGCTAGAGCTCAGAGCAAATGAGTCCATCAGCAAGTAAGTCCATGCATGGGCCCTTTAAGAAGAATATCTGTGACACCAGTAGCCCTTTGTCTCATTCAACCACAATTGCTGGTGGTTTTCACAGCCGGAAGTTGTGGAGACTTCTCTTCCTAGTACTGTAAGCTATGGGCTGGGAAGCCTGTTGTGGGGCTGGGACACCTTGCTCCTGAGAGGCAACCTCTTCAGCCGAGATATCTTTCTCAATTTTTAACTACCAGCCCCTTCTGTGTCCTGACCCTCCTACCCACCTCGAGGTGCCTTCTCTATATCCTTAGTTATAAGACTTCTGTTCAGCTAGACTTCAGGCAAATCTCAATGATAGTTCTGTAGTTTAGTTGTAATTTTGATGTGTTCATGAGGGGAAGCAAGCACAGTGTTTACCTACTTCACCATCTTGACTGGAAGAGTCAGCTTGCCAGTGTATTTTGAGCAATGACTCTTGTTTTCTGTCCTGATTCTGAGTTAGGTGAAAGGGAGATAAATACCTTATATCAGTCCTTCAGATAACCCCCAGATAGGTTAGAACATACACAATAATTTGCAAATAAGGTATACTTTGTTTATTCTGGAACCAAGGTCCACAGTCCTACACTAAACGTGGGCTAAGACTCCTACCGTGCCAGAGAGGGATTGGGGCAATTACAAATAAAAATGCTAGAAAGCTTTCCTGCTGTTTTGAAGTTACCTGCGTGATTGCTATAAACCTTTGTTTTCTAAAGTTATAAGACAGTTGGTTTTCATCGTTTCTGCTTATTTTTTGATGTTTCTGTGGGGGAATGAGAGCTTAGAGCTGCCTGTTCTACCATTTTTCTCTAAACTGTATCATTAAGCTTCATTAAAGAGAAACTGTCTATTCATTACCCCTACTGAAGGATATTCTTTCATAGATCAGATGAATCTACCTCTTTGACCACAGTTTTTGGGACCATGAAATGTGTACCTGATCTATAGTATGGCTTGAAAATCTTTTGTTAGTGCATCAGATTACCTCTCTTGGGAATCTGAACTGAGAAAATGGGGCACATAGTATCAGAAACTGAAGCTGAAAGTATGGATATAGAGAGGTCTCATGATTTAGAAACAGTAGCCAGGGGCCTCTTTGAAGCAGATATTCAGAAAGCTACAGAGAAGCCACAAACAAGAGATTGTGTGGTCTGTGACAGAGGAGATAACAGCCAATCCCCAGATTTCTCTTGGCTCCCAAAATCTTTTCAGTGCTCGTGTATCCTTACAACAAACTCCAGTTCTCAAGGCTCTTTGTATGATTTCCTGTTTCTCACATCCTGTGGAGCTCAGTTGGAACCTGACACCATCCCTGAAGCCTTCATAACTACTCAGACTTTTAGGAAATGTGTGTGTCACCTCCCTAACATAGCTTGAAGTTCTCTTACATTAATAATATAAGAAATATTTACAATGAAAGGGAAAAACATCAGCATAAATGTCTCCAATGAAAACAACTCATGTGAAAAATAATTCAAAACATTAGATATAACTGGATTCATTCATCCTTAAAAAATAAGCAGTTGCCCTCTGTGGCTTATGTTTGGCCAAATTCAAAGCCAAGTAGAAATTTGAACATATCTTTGGGCTATGTAAATTCTTTTTTTCCTTACATTAGAATACCACAGTAGAAAGGCTCTGTATGAAAAGATGGTAGCTACATCTCAAGTGAGCTTTCTCCAAGAAGAGTTGCAACTGTATTTACTCAAAGGATGCATATAGAAGCACATATGAAGGGAGACAACTGCCTTCTAATAGGCTAGCAGAGACAGAAGGCAAAATAAGCACCAAGTCAGACAATTGTTCTGTGTTTATTCTTTTAAGCAGAAGAGGGAAATTTGCTCAAAGCAGCTGTATAATACTGAGGTTAAGTAATTATACTGTCTACAAAGCCAATGCTATTGCCGTTATAAGAATCTTCTAAAATGGATGAGACACCAGATACAATCTGCCTGATTACATGCTGAGTAGAAAAAAAAAAAGGAAAATCCCTTGGGTAGATTAGAGTACCCAACTGGTTCTAGCAGAAATGCTACTGTTTTAAAAGTGGCAGGTGTCAGGTGGCATGTTCTCATTGGGATAAATGCCTTTTAAGTCCATTGGCAGATACCTCTGGGCCCATGTTGGAATCAAGCTGAAGGTTCACCAGGGATGTTTTTCTTCTTGTTTTATTACCAGAAATACAACTTCATATAAATGAGATGGAGTAGTATTCCTCAATCATTTTTTTCCAGCTTATTTCCTTTCTTAACAAGCGTAAAAATCTCATACCCTCCATTAATGTTATGTGAAATTTCTAAATAAATTAAAATGTAATTTAAACTAATTCAATGTAATGAGACAAAGAACTACTTTATTTTCAAACTAAGGATTGATCCTTTTAAAGTTACTAAGCAGGATAACAAAGTAATCAAGTTTCAAGTTGAACTTGAAAGTCGATCTATCAGGTTATCATTTTACTTAAGTTCCTTGAATGCTTTAAACATATTCTGTAGCCTTCATGTTTGTTTCTTTCTTGTGTCTCTCTCTTTAGATATAGCTAGAAATAGAGATATAGTAAATCTCTCTATATGTAGAAAGACATATCGTATCTATCTTTAACTATATATCTCTGTTTCTACAGAGAGAAAGGAGAGAGTGAAAGAAGTAAAAAATAGTTGTTAATACATTTGTAAGACAACAGTTTGACGTCCAAGTTAGCTCTCATTATAGAGTTGATTCTAAATTGAATCATAGAGATGATGTAAGTACCAGGAAAAAAGTTATAAATAAGTATTATTGAGAGGGAACAATTATTGTAAGTTTGTTTATACCAGAAAAGCCTTCTCAACAGTGGGTTGGAGTTGTCCTGTGTCTTGAAAAATGAGTAGATATTATATACTGCAAGGAGAATGGGGTAGAGTTTTCAGTCTTGTAGGATCCTGTGTTTTTAAGAGAATGCCCTGACTCTGAAGACCCTATGCTGAATAGCTCCTTATTCCAATGTTAAGTTTCCAAAACTGTATTGAGATCTTTGTAAAACTCTCTCTTCAACATCAGATGGAAGAGTTGAGAACTCATGGGAGGATACATAATTGTTTTGGGTAGGTCAAGATACAGCCAGTGACATTTAAAAGAATGTGAAGAGACTGATTACAGAATTGATGCATTGCTCAAAAGAGGAAACACTTCTCTAGGAAAAATGTTAACTAGCCTTTGGTTGAATGTCATTACAGTCTGGATTGACCCTGGGTAGTCATATTGAATTCCTGTCTTGCTATTGCATAGAAAACCAATGTAATATGTCTTCTAAGATGGCTTTGTCTCACTGAGACATTGGGTCCTAAATATAATGGATAGACATTTTAAAAAAATCTCAGCTTTTCATGTATAATCACTACCTAATATGCTAAGAGAAACCAATAAGTTGTTTCTAAAGTTCAGTAGGAAAAACTTGGTGAGAAGCAGACAGTTTTAAGAACTCTTTCAGACTGAGCTTTTATTAAGAAATAAAATAGAACAAGAAAAGAAAGAACTGTTACCAAGGTGAAGGCCTGGCATGCAGCAGAAGCTTCTTTTTACTGTGCCTGTCAGCCACTTTGCTCTCTTCCCTCCCTGCCCTGTTTTTATTTTCTTCCCCTTCTCTGAATTCAGAGCCAAGTCTGGAGGTGTTTTGAAAGCTCACCCTGTGCCCTGAAACTCTTTTCTCTGGAAATGTTACTGCACTGGCCACTTAATATTGTTTCCCTCCAGTGATGTTCTCTTTTGAGCTGAGTCAAGTGTCCTATAAGTCTGTGTGGGCTCCATTTCCACCTCCATTACTCTATGGGTATATCATTTAGCCTCTTTTCATTTTAAGGAGTTCTAACCTTAAAGGACTAAAACAAAAGAAAAGAAAACAAAACAAAACTGCTTCATAGGTTTCCATTGTGATTTCAGTTGATTTCAGCCTTATTTTGGCTATAAGCTAAATCATTCAAGCACCATCAGTGTTGGCCTACTTCTTTGCTTTCTCCCTTGTCTCAATTCTAGTCCCAGGACTCCACTATCTCTGTCTGTTCTAGTCCTTGCCTAAAACATTGTAGATAAAAGCATCCAAAGATAACCAATGCTTTATACTTAGAATACTTAAAACCTTTCCATGACTCCTGAACAGCAGCAGGGTAAAATTTATACTCCTTGGCATGGCCATTGAGTCTTTAACATGTGACTCTAGCATACATTTTACAATCCAATGTGGTGGGTAACTTGACTATGTAGGATAATACTTCCATACTACCAGGTTTTAGCTCACACTACAACCTATGCAATGAAAACCCATTCCCTTACCTACTCCTACAGCCTTCAAGGCCCCACTCAATATATCATTTCCTCAATACACTTGACTTATACTCCATTCCCAAATTAATTTCTTATTAACAGTTGTTTCAGTCAAGATAGGCCAGGTTATACTGCCATAACAAATGGCTTCCAAATCTGAGTGACTTAAGTTTATTTCTCATTTACATTAACATGTCCATCTCAAGTCAGCTGTGCCTCTCCTCTGAGTCATCTTCACTCTGGGGCCCATGCTGACAGAGCAACCTTTATCTGGGATGTTGCTGGTCAGTTGTCATATGGAAAAGAAAATACAGTGAAACCAAACAAAGGCTCTTAGCTTAGAAGTAAAGAATGTCAATTCTGCTCATATTTCATTGGACATAAGAAATCATATGTCATTAGTCATTGGAATGAAGACAGGTAGTACACTTCCAGAGAGGAGAACCTGTTACTTTGAATATTGCAAAATTAACAGTTTCCCATAACACTTTGACATTGTCACTATTATATTTGTTATACACTGTTATTGTTTATATATCTTGTCCCTCTGAGCTATGGCTTCATTAAGAGTAGGGGATGCTTCTTATTCATCTATTTATTTCTACAATTTACACTATGCCATCAAGGCACACAGGAATTGCTTAATAATTGTTTTTTGACTAGCTGGATAGTCAATAAATGAATAAATAATTCATTTTATTAAATGGAGAAATAATTTTGACCTGAATTCAGTTGGGACATTTGCAAAACAAACAATCAAACAAACAAACAAACAACAACAACAAACTCTACTCTATTTAAAATTATTCCATGTCTTGGGAAAATGTGTTTTGGTGAAATAGTCTTCTGGTGTCTTTTGAACCTTATGCCTCTGAATTATTTCCACAAAATATGAAATCTTTGGGAGCCAGTTGGCATCATCATTAGTCACTGGAACTCATCCATTTAATGCCAGCAAAAACACAGGCATGCTATATTTCTCACAAGGGCTCTAAGTTAGTGAAACACCCAGCAGTGAGAATACATCATTGTTCTTTCTGTTCAGAGATGACACAGATGATGCTTGACCCTTCTCCTGTTTGGATGCAGAGGAGCAGTCTAATACCAATGAATCTTGGAGTACTAAATCAAATTTGTTCATAGGACAACCTCATACAAGTGATTGTGTAAATGATGTTCTTTCAAGTGATACCAAGAAGCTTTTCCTGCTCCCAAATGATTTTTCCTATAGTGTGTCAGGGCCCCAAATTTCTCCATAAGAACTACTACCATTTTTGAGTCAGTGTTTAATAGTTCCTCCTTGCTTCTGCTCCTTTCTCTGCACCTTTTGTTAGAGATAGCAGTTGCAGCTTGGCTTTTTTTTTCATTTTTCAACACAGGCATCTTACATTTTTATAGTTAACTTTGGATTAAGAAATAGAATTTATATAACAAAAATATATTAAGTATATACTGAGTTTTAGACACTGTGGCTTCTCTTTATAAGTTCATAATCTAGAGGAGATGACAAACAAGTAAACCAAAAATTAAAGTGTGGTGTGATAAAGGTTATGATAGAGACATTTCTGGGGTATACAGACATGGACCATCTATAAAGTAAGGGTGGTCAGAAGATGATGACCTATAAGTCTTGAAGGAAAATGGGTGTCGTGTAACTCAGCAATAGAAATTTAATACTGAGGAAACACCAAGTATCTCTGTGTGGTTTGTAGCATGGAGGTGAGGAAGATAATCCTTTTGTGAACTGGCTGGAACCTAGAAAAATAATTCTAGAAAATGATACTGGAGAGGTAAGTATCACCTCTGAGAGAACCAGGTTGTAAGAGGCCCTTGTTTAAAACAATGGAGGCACTGGATTTTAGATTTGTTTTAGAATGTTAATTTCAGGTGGATGACTCAAACAATGAGTATAAATGGACAGAAGGCATTTTTGGTGATGAGAAATGATGAGGACTATAACTTTAGAAATTGGCAGTTAAAAGTCTGTGATAGAGGGAAGTAGAAAAAATAGGATCTGACTGTTTGCATGTGGTGGTAGAACTGAAGGGAAGAAAGGAAATAGAAGTCTATGAAAACTAGCAGATTTGTCATTTGTGTAAATAACTAGATAGTAGAATCATCTACTCAGATGAAGCAGAGTATCAGATTAAGGGGCTAAAGAAGAATAGAGATTAGGGTGAGAGGTAAAAAGACAGGTTTTAAAATATTAGATATAAGGAGTTTGTATAATATTTAAATGGTGATTTGGAGTTCAGAAAACTTATAGTAGAGAAAAGGATTTGGTACATAGATTTCAATTAAATTCAAGGGAAGAAGGAAAAGAAATTGAGAAAAAGAGGAAGAGAGAGAGGCGGGGGGAAGGAGGGAAGGAGAGAGAGAGGGGGGGAAGAGAGGAGAGGAGAAGGGAGAACAAACTATGATCTGAAAAGAGAAAAACAAGAGGGCTATGTCTGTCAGGCTTTAGTTTCAAATAATAGAAATTGGGATCGAGCCCTCATTGATTTAACTAGAATCTCCAGGAAGGCAGGAGGCCCAAGCATGAAAGTTGCACAGCCAAGGTATGCTTCAAATCGTGCACAATGACTGACGTGTTGTAGATCCCGTTGCTGCTAGTACCAGACTTCACCAATCCTGAGCCACTTTTCACCAGGGTCGATGTAGCAAGGTTTCTGCTTTATTCTGTGGGATTCTGACAGGAAATGCATGGCATTCTCAAAAGGGTCAGTAAAGAGAATTTAAAGAAGCAACTATTTTTAAAGGAACAAGAAGGGATGATGAAGCACAGAGGAGCTAGCAGCAGGGGGGAGATTTTATCACCCCCATGTTTGAAAGGGCAAGGAAGGGAGCAATTACCAGAACTCAGCAAGATCTAGTATCATAAGAAAGAGGCTGTGGCTTTACCTAGAGAAATACAGCCATTGCCAAATTGCATCCCAGCAAGGAAGAAGCAAGGAGATACCTCAGCTTCACTTTCCTTTGGCCCTCTGATCTGCCAGTGTCTCTCATTGGCCAAACACAATGTGAAGGCAGCTGGCAAAAGAATCCCGGGGGATGTGGTGTCTAGAGGTCAGCTTCTTGGGCACACAGAGCCGGGTGGAAAAGGATGGAAAATGTATCCAAAGGGATAAGTAGGAATGTCCAGCACAGCTTCCAGTTTAAATCATGATTGGCAGAGCCTAGTGTGTGTGACCATGGTTTGCTGTCCAAGGAACCTGGGGAAGCAAGCCACTAGCATTTTGAAAATAGTGAGAAACAGGTTATGTTTAAATAACAGGAGAAAAAGTTCAGCCATAATGAATGACAACTATCTTCTCAATGGTCAAGGATAGGGCCCTGGGAAAAACCAACATTCAGGATAGAGGCATATAAAGAGCACACTTTGAAAGGCCACTAAAATTGTGTGACTGAAGAGGAAGGAAGGAAAACCAGGGAAGACCAGAGTCAGATAAGCAAAATCAGCAATGTCAGAGGCTCAGGGTGATTCATCGAGACAAGAGCTGTTTCTGTGGAGTAGTAGGTTTGGAAACTGTATCACCGAAAAGTAAATGAGAGGTGAAGAGGTGTTGAAAGTGAATGTATATTACTCTTTTTAGCTTGTTTTTATTTTTTTATTTTTTATTTTTTTGGAAAAGGAGAAAAAATGATCACATCTTTGGGGATGATCATGAATTTGAATGAGGATTATTTTTTAAGAGAATGAAACTTGAGTATTGCTTATGTGAGTGAAAAGAGGTTGTGAATAAAGAGATGGTAGAGATACGTTATCTACCACCAAGAGCAAACCTTTCTTTCTCTCTCATCTGTCTGTGCTTTCTTTCTACTTAGCTATGTACCTCTTATTTATTTTTTAATGGGATTGTCCCAACTTTACTAGCTATGGTTCATAATTTTTAACTTATTTTCATATAAATAGCTATATATTGCTATCACAATTTTTCCCAAGATTTTGGGGAAATAGATGTATATTGCATATATTTAAAGTGTACAGTGTGTGACTTGATATACATTTTGGAGTGATTACCAAGATCAAGATAATTAATATATCCATCTCCTCACATAGTTACTCTTTTTTCCCCCTTTTTTTTGTGGTGAGAATGCTTAAGATCTACTCTCAGCAACTTCCAGATATACAACACTGTATTATTAACTATAGTCACCATGTTGTACATTAGATCTCTTTTTATAGATGAAAGTTTATACCCTTTGACCTACATCTCTCCATTTCTTCCTCCTCTCAGCTTCTGGAAACCACCATTCTATTCTATCTCTATGAATCAAATTAAAAAGATGATTCCAGATATAAGTGATACCATACAGTATTCGTCTTTCTCTGTCTGGCCTATTTTACTTAGCACAGTGCCCTCTAGGTGCATCCATGTTATTGCAAATGGCAGAATTTCTTTCCTTTGTATGGCTGAATAATATTCCGTTGTGTCATTATAGACCACATTTTTTTTTATCCATTCATCTGGTGAAAGACATTTGGCTTGTGTTGTATCTGGGTTTTTGGAATACTGCTGCAATGAACATGGGGTGCAGATACCACTCTGAGGTACTGATTTCATTTTCTTCAGATATATACCCAGGAGTGGGATTGCTAGGTCATGTTAGTTCTGTTTTTAATTTTTTGAGGAAACTTCATGCTGTTTTCCATAATGACTGTACATATTTGCATTCCCACCAACAGTGTATACTGGTTCCCTTTTCTCCATATCCTCACCAATATTTGTTATGGTTTGTCTTCTGATAATAGCCATTCTAACAGGTATGAGATGACATCTTATTGTGGTTTTGATTTGCATTTCTCTGATGATTAGCAATGTTGAGCATCTTTTCATGTACCTGTTGGCCATTTGTATGTCTTTGGAAAAATGTCTATTCGGATCCTTTGCCCATTTAAAAATTGGATTATTTGCTTTTTTTGCTATTGAGTTGTATGCGTTCTTCATATATTTTTGGATATTGACCTCTTATCAGGTTCACAAATATTTTCTCCTATTCGATAGGTTGCCTTTTCAATTTATAGATTGTTTTCTTTGCTGTGCAGAAGTTCTTTAGTTTAATGTAGCCTCACTTGTTTATTTTAGCTTTTGTCATTTATGGTTTTGGTGTCTTACTCAAGAAATTATTGCCATGACTAATGTCAAGGAGCTTTTCCTTTATTTTTTCTTCTCAGAGTTTTATGATTTTATGTCAAGTCTTTAATCCATTTTGGATTAATTTTTGTGAGTAGTATAAGATAGGGGTCCTTTTTTATTCTTTTACATGTAAATATCCAGTTTGCCTAATACTATTTATTGAAGAGACTATTTTTTCCCATTGTGTGTGATCTTTGGTGCACCTGTCCAAATTCGTTGACCATATATGTGTGGGTTTTCTTCTGGGCGGTCTGATCTCTTGTCTATGTGCCTGTTTTTATGTCATACCATACTTTTTTTATTACTATAACTTTATAATATAGTTTTAAATCAGGCAGTATGCTCCTCTGCAAATGACCATCAGTACTAGGTAGATCTGTGGCTTTTATGGTTGAGACTTCCATTGCTTTGGTATGGCTCATTTAAACTTGGGGCGGAGGTGGATGTGAGTAGGAATAGGATGAGTCAAGTAAGATTATTTATTAATAGTTTAACATCTTTTTGAAATTAGAGATATGACAGCTCCTATCCAGAAGTCAGTGTATGGGGTAGATTAAAGATGTCTCTAAATTCTTTGAACTTTTTCCATTTAAGAGTTGAGGTTTATGCTCCTTGAATCTGGGTAGTTTCTATTACTTATTGACCAATAGAATATGGTGGCAATGATGCTGTGCCAGTTTCAGTCCCATGCTTTAAGAGCCTGGAATTTTCCTATTTTTTCCCCTTGGAACACTCTTTCTGGGAGTGTGAGCTACCATGTATGAAAGTCAACTACCTTGAGACCAACAGGCTCAAAAGGCTGCATGTGGGCACTCTGGTTGAAAGTTCCAGCTGAACCCAGCACTCAGGGCATCCCTGCCAAGGTACCAGATATGTGAGTGAAGCTTTGGGATTAAGAGAAGGAGTGAAGGTATCTTGGGTTCTCCAGACCAGCCCATTTGCCAATTGAATTATTACCATGTGACCTAGGTTGACTCCACATGGAACAAAAGATTCAGTTAGCTGAGCCCTGGTTAAATTTCTGACCCACAAAATTCTGAATCATTAAAAAAAGGTTTCTGTTTTAGATTGATAAATTTGGGGGTAATTTATTATAGGGCAATAGATAATCAAAATAGTGTACTAAAATAGTATGTAGCAGACTTTTAAAGGGTAAAACTCATTTTTAAGTACAATTTCAACATTAAAAAACCATCTTAATAAAAAGTGTTTAATCTCCAAACTATTATAATTTCAATATAATTAGACTATGTATTTTATTTACCAAACACCATTTCATATAGCTGGAAAAAAGTGTCTGTATGTATGAGACATATGAAAGTATTTAGATTTGTGAAGCCTCATACTTATTCCACAGAACCCCAAAGATCTATGACCCATTGCTTCTAGAGACCAAAGTAATTCTACTTGTCTTAGTAGATGTAAAAAAATTAAATATGATCCAGGAGTTAGTGAAACCATCCCTTTGAAGCTCATTGATGGTTTGTCATTGAAAAATGATTTTCTCTGTAGGCCTGACTTCATAAATTGATGGCAAAAATTGATATTCAGGCACTGGGTAAAAAAATACATGTATATATATATATATTTTCATGGTGTTTAAAATTAGTACTGTGATTATTTTTATCTCGATATATTTCTGGGAATTATTTTATGAATACCCTAGTTGACCACCAAATATATTATAAGCACTTATAAATTCTCATAATACCATTTGACCTTTCATACTTGCTTTGATTAAATATTTAAAATTTTTTTTATTGAGTTAACATTGATTTATAGTATTGTATAAGTTTCAGGTGTGCAACATTGTTATTAAACATCTGTATATACTACATTGTGCTAACCACAAAACTCTAGTATTCTTTTGTCACTATACAATTGACCCTCTTTTACCCATTTTGCCCTCCTTTGACCCCTCTTTCTTGCTGATTTGCTGTCTGCCTCTATTATGAGTTTATCCTTTTTGTTTATTTGTTTTTGTTTTTCATATTCCACATGAGTGAAATAATACAGTATTTTTCTTTTTCTGTCTGACTTATTTCACTTAGCATAATATCTTCAAGGTCTAGCCATGTTGCAAATGGAAAAAAAGTGGAATCCTGTCATTTGCTTTGATCAAATCTTGCTTTAAAATGTTTTATATTGGAGAAATGGGAAAAGTAAGTATAGGAAAAAATTAATTTTTTATAGGTAGAATGTCTGATTTTAAGCTAGTTCAGTGTCACAGTTGCATCTAGTATCAATGTAATTTCTTTTACATTACTCAGTATTATGTGTCTGGTATACTTTCAGAGCAGTTTGAAAAGCAATCGAGTAGACTATGTAAGTGTTTTTTTTCTACTGAGCATTATGTGGTACAAATAGATTATATAATAAGACCATTTACCTCTGTGGAATTCAGCATTTGACTGATAGATCTACTAAGTTTACTCCTGGCCTCCCATAACCTAAAGGGTGTAAGCTTAAAACTCCAAAAAAAAAAAAGCAATAACCGAAATTAAATCTTCTGATATCGAATACTTACCTACAAGATGAATGTAGCTAAACATATGAACCTATCTGAAAATAAAAGAAGGATAGCTCATAAAATTTTGTGGGACATTTGGCTATCCATTTAGAAAGAAAAGTTGGTTTCTTCTTCATACCATTAGAAAAGTAAGTTCCAGAAGGATTAAATATTTAAATATGGAAAATAACACCATGTAATTATTAGAGGAACAATGGAAAATTACTTTGAATTTTTAGAGGGAGGGTGAAGGATTTTCTTAGTTTGACCCCAAGGTTTTTACCACATTAAAGAAAACTGAATTGGTTTAACTACATAGAAGTATTGGCATGACAACTCTAAAACAAATTTAAAAAGCAAATAACAAATAAAGATGCCACAGGGTAGGAATGTATCCTTATTATGTAAAGATATTTTACAAATTAATAAAACAGATAAACAATTAAATAGAAAAATAGGAAAAGATTTAAATACGTAATTTTCAAAATAAGAAATTATACAGAATCCAATAAACAAGAGAAGATGCTTAATATGACAATAATTAGAGAAGTACAAATTCAAATGACAATATGGGGTATTTTTCTCAGTCACCATACTGTCAAAGATGAAAAAGTTGCTAATAGTTAGAGTGGACGAAAATGTGAGGAAATAGGCAATCTGTCCTGTGAAGGCAGTCTAAACTGACTAACCTTTCTGGAAGGCAAGCTTTCATTAAAATGCGAGCATTAAAATTTACTTCTATATAATTAGTCTAAGGAAATAATAATGTTAAGTATCTGAAGGGTGTTTTATCTTAGTGTTGTATATAATAGAAAACTGGCATGAACTCGAGTGTCCATTTATACAACAGAATAGGTATTTATTGTACAGGACAGGCTAAGTATCCACTGATGGCTGACCAGATAAAGAAATTATGGTACATAAATACAATGAAATATTATGCAGCCTTAAAAAAGGAGATCCTGCCATTTGCGACAGCGTGGATGAACTTGCAGGACATTATGCTAAGTGAAATGAGCCAGATACTGAAAGCAAAAACTGCATGATCTCACTGATATGAGGAATCTGAAAAAGTTAAATACATAGAAGTAGAGAGTAGAAGGGTGGTTACCAGGGGTGGGGAAGTGGGGGAGGGAGAGATGTGGGTCACAGGGCAAAAATTTGCAGTTACACAGGATGAATCATTCCAAAGGTCTTTGCCTATAGTTAATATGGAATTCTGGAAATTTACTTAGAGAGGAGATTGTAGGTGCCCTCACCACACACACAGAATAACTGTGGGAGGAGAAATGTAATTAGCTTAACTAGTAATCACTTCATGTATACGTACAATAAATCATTAACTTAAATATATATTTTTTACTAAACATAAAAGATTAAAAAATAAAAGTATATATTTATAGGCATTGACATGGGAATAACATCACAATCTACTAAGTACTTTTTAAAAAGGCTACAGAATAGTATGTATGGAATGAGCACATTTAATTTACATGCCTATGAAAGTTAGCAAGACTAACACCAGATAGATAGCAGAGGTTTCCTTTGGAGGTAGATGGGACTGTGCTTTAACTTTTTTTATTTTTGTGTTATTTAATTTTTTTTACAGTGAATGTATATTCCTTTGAACTGTGAAAAACACCAAAGGTTTGCATTTTGAATAAAATGGAAAATTAAAATTAACTGTTTTCTATGAAGCATCAGAATTTTGTAGTCACCCTTGGGCTTTATTTTAATGGCTGTAAATAACTAAGTTAGAGAAGTAATCCTTGGACCAAAGAGTCTTCCCACAGAAGAAAAATTGGATAGATAAAAACCTGTCTGATTTTAGCCCTTTTGAAAGACACTCATATCTTTGTTCAGATCAGATTGGAGTGTTGTACACACACCTCGATGGTGGCCTTTTTTGGGGGGTGGGTTGTAATTAAGTTCTTCCTTCTCTACTCCCTCCCCTCCATTTTTCCACTTCTTTTTTGTATCCTGTTAAAACAGTAGCAGTATAGCAAGAACAGATACTTGAAACCTTACTTTCAAGGACCTCTGGATAGTACCTTGTTTTGCATATTCAAAGGATCAAAATAATAATCCATACCAACTTCAATTTAAGACAGCTGAAATGAAAGCAAGCCTTACTTGAAATATTGGTTGGCAGAAGCCTTTAGCAGGTTGGCCTCTGCTTCAGGGAAGATCTGTGAGTAACTGTCATTAGAGAAAGGAAGTCACCAAAAGATTGACTTTGCTAGCTCTTTCTGTTTCCCTTCCTTTCTCCTCTCAGTAAATAATCACAGTGCTGCTTCTTGCTTGGGGGTGTAAGGTCTATGCAGTGGTTTTAAATCAGGGATGCAAATCAGAACTTTGGGAAGATTTTTAAAAATAAAGATGCCTAAGAAGTTCCTCTAAGAGCTGGCTGAGTCACTGGAATCTATGTAATTTTAAACATTAAGGGTGATGATTCTCATGGTCAGCCTGCCCTGGCACTCATTGGAAGCCATAGCTCATTGCATAAATCTGCAAACCTTTGATGACCTGGAGGATCAGTAGGCCCCTAGAGATGTCCTTCAGGACTCATTTCTTTATAAATAATTTTATAAAAATATGTTTTTGGTCTTATCTCCAACAGGCCCTGAGCTCTCCCTTCTCTGAAAGTTTATAATAATTCTGGTACATCCTGTATTATTCAAATGGTACCCTGATCTGGCATTATGTCACTAATCCATGTACTTAACAAATACTTATTTAGCACCTACTACATTCTAAGTTCTCTTATAAGGTTCGGTTAGTATTTACTATTCCTGATTATGTTGTATGCATCCCTGTAGGTACTTTGTTAATTTTAAAAACCATTATAATAAGGAATTTACATGTCTGTCTGTCCATCCCACTCTTACTGAGTTCAGGGATTGTGTCTTATTTAGATTTGTGTTTCTAGTGCTTAGCACCTTCCCTGGCATTTAGTTAGTGCTCAGCGAATGTTAGCTTATGTTATAATCCTTAAGGGAGTGGAGAGTACAGATGGTGTGTTCTAGGACTAACAGGTCAGTAATAATTCTTTGGCACAGCTAGTTCATAGCAGGTGTAGGAAGATGTGTGGGAGTTAAGGTTGAATACTCAGGCAAGGTCAGACCATGAAGAGTCTTATTTTATGCCAAGAAGTTTTGATTTTATATGTAATGGTAAGTGCTATGGTCTGAATGTTTGTGTGCCCTTAGAATTCATATGTCGAGAATTTAATGCCCAAGGTGGTAATATTAAGAAGTGGAGCCTATGGGAGGCAATTAGGTCATGAGGGCACAACCCTTATGAATGAGATGAGTTCCTTTATAAAAGAGACCCCAGAGAGATTCATTGCCCCTTTCCATGACTTGAGGACACAGTGAAAAGTCAGCAGTCTGCATACAGGAACAAAGCCTTCACCAGAACCCAACAATGCTGGCACTCTGATCTCAGACTTCCACCCTCCAGAACTGTGAGAAATAAATTTATGTTGTTTATAAGCCCCCCAAATCTATGGTATTTTGTTATAGTAGGCTGAACAGACTTAGATGAGAAGTCATTCCAAGTTTTATGCATAGAAAAAGCATCATGGCAGTACAGCTGGGAGGAAGTTTGGAGAAGAGCCAGGATTCAGCTATGGTTGGTCAATTAAAGTTTATTGCAATAATCTATATAAGGTAAGACACAGACCTATAGATAAGCTATGGTGGAGTGATAAGGGAGAGAAGATAAAACAATTAATGAGGCATTTCTAGTGGTTTGCTGGAACTGGCTTTGTACCAGTTTGTGAGAGCTGATTCTGTATCTCTCTTCTCAGCTCTATGATCAGTGACTTCATTTTAGTAGCTTAAAATTGGTGGGAGCATTTACACTGTAAGAATTGGCAAGCACTAAAAATGAGGGCTTTTTTTTTTTCCCTGGAAAGACATTTATAAACACATCACTGCATTTACCTCAGTTTAAAGGTCATTTCATCTAGAAAACCCTGCCTTATTGTCATGCCTGAATAAGGTACATCCTTTGTGTGTTCTCTTAGCATTTTACTCTATCCACATTCTAACATTCACAACACTCTGTATTTTAGTAACCTGTTTACATATCATGCTGGATTGTAAGCTTTGTGATGGCAGCAAGATATCTGCCATTTTCATAGCTATACCCCATGTCTATCATATAAATAAGTGTTCGGAGATATTTGATGATTGTATAAATGAATAATGTCTTATCCCAATAGTTCGTGTGGTAGATATGTTTCTACAGCAATTCCAGAAGTGGCCTATGTGTATGGTTCATACTTTCTCTTCTTTAGGATAAATTGAATGAGTCAGAATTACAGTGTAATTATCAGAAAAGCCACATATGTCCTCAGCTCTTAGAATAGAAAGAGTAGATTATTTCTCTGATCATAACATGACAGAAATATTTTAAGAGAGAAATTATTTTTCATTTTGTTTTAATTTTTCCTTCTTGAAGATATGAAGACTGCAATTTTCTTCACATTTTAAGCATAGCATGAGAAGAAAGAGACTTTTGAAGATCTAAGGCAGCTAGGAAAGTGCTCTTTCAGTATTTTGATTTGAAGAAGAAACAAAAGGTATTAGGAAAAGACTGAAACTTTAATTTTTTCATGTTGTTGACATTTCACATGTCAAAGTAGATAACTTCCTGTCGAAATCGATTTGTATACTTACATGCACATATAAAACATATAAAGCACAGTTATTAAAATAATGTTTGTGAAAATTTATAATATAGTTGTGTTCATTATCTCCTGCTGCATAATGAATGACTCCAAAACTTAATGGCTTAAAACAGTGCACATTTTTTTTATTGGGCCCAGTTTCTATGAGTCAGAAATCTGGCAGCAGATTAGATGGGTGTTCTGGTTTAGGGCCTCTCTGGAGGTTGATGTCAAGATACTGGCGTGGGCTGCAGTCATCTGAAGACTGGAAAGGTGCTGGAGGATGCACTTCCAGGGTAGCTTACTTCATACATGACCAGTTAGTGCTGGTTGTTGTCCTGAGACTTCTCCATTGTGCTGCTTGAGTGTCCTCATAACATGGCAGCTGACTTCTTCCAGAGCAAGTGATTTGAAAGAATGAGCAAAAATAAAGGCACAGTGCCTTTTATGACCTAATCTCAGAATTCCTGTACCCTTTGTTGTCATATTCTATTCTTTGGAAGCAAGTCAACAAATACTGCCAATAGTCTAGAGAGAGGGGTGGTTAGGGTCTACCCTTTGAATGGAAGAATATCAAAGAATTTGTGAATGTATTTAAAACCATCATGATAGCAAAATGCTTATGTTATAATTCTGAGGGAAAAAAGTCATATTAAAAATTACTTATGTAATATCAAAATTGGGTTAGAAAAATAGCATTAGAAGGTTAAAGAGAAGAAAATATGAATATACCAATAACCACGTAAGAGGTCTTTGAAAAGAGAATCAAAACATGACTAAGAATGCAAAATAATTGAAACAAGACTTTAAAATATAAAGAGTTGTTACAAAAAAGTAAAGAAAATTTAGAAAATGACTTAGGATAGCAGTCAGGGAATGGAAAATGGATAGGATCCAGAGATGGAGGCAAGTTTTCAAGACAGCAGATAAGACTATGGTAAAGAATCCTGGAACTAAGGTAAATTTTGCCTCAGCCAAAGTCTGTATGTGCTTTTTTAAGGGCAAAGGCTAATTTCAGGGCAAGCTTACTTAGGTTCTGCAGGAGAAAACAAGGTGAATTAATTAGCATAGGGGAAGGACTGTGAGTGAGGCTGAAAGTAGGGCCAGATTCTGGTGTTAATAGTTTATCACTAAACAAGTTATCTCCCCTAGGTGTTTGGCCTGCCATATTTATCCTTTCTTTATTTCACATGTATGTATTGCATAATGTTTTCATGCTTTCTTATGTTGTATTGATTTCTTCTGTTGATTTTCTGTTCCAACCACTTGGGATTATGGTTATCAATTCTTCACCTTCCTGAGGCTTGACATTCTTGATGAGAGGATGCAGATGTGACAGGTGAAGGGAAATGAAAATTGTCTCATGAGTTCTCAAATGAATCAGAGACCGTGTTTCTGAGGTTTAAATCAGGACCTAAAGGCAAACAATGGAGTAAAATGACTTAGGGGAATTAGAAATCATTCTTCAACAGTCAAAGCATAGGTCCCAAAAATAGATGGTGACACTTGATGCTCTTTCTGACAAATTGCTTTGCAGCTTTGAACATTTAGTGTGAGTCTGCTTTTGTCAAATCATACACAGAGCATAACATATTCTTAACATATGCAGACTCATGTAAATGACCCCTTGGGAAAAGAGAGAATCTCTATAAAGACAAGTTGAATGGTGTCTTTCCCAGTGAGCTATTTATTGTTTGTATTGAAAAGTAACTTTGTAGTATAGAAGCTTGTCACACCTCAATGGAATGGATGTAGAATGTTGTTTCTCAGGAGAGTTGGTAGTCTTAAAATATTCTCCTCAGATGCTGAAATAATGTATTCTAGTCCACGTTGTACTCTTCTGATGAAACAAGATGTCTCCCAGAATTGTCTTTATTCTATAACCATGGTTCCTTACCTTCTCACTATTCCTCTAAATGAGACATACTCCCTCTTGTGCCATTGGGACTTGCCCCATCCTACCATGTCTTTCAATTCTCTCACAACCTAGCCAAAACTTACCTCATAAAAAGTCTTCCAAGATTAATCCCCTCTCTTTTCCATCACTGAATAAACTTAAGAGTCTTTCTAAGTCTCAAGTCTTTAGTTGATGGTATGTTGTTGATAATTGATTGTTTTTAACAATTCCCAAGTTATACCTTTTCTATTGTCCAGTGTGGCAATATAATAGTAGTTGAGCACATGGGCCTAAATTCTAACTGCCAAGGATCAAATCCCAGCTCTGTTGTTCATTATCTGTGTGACTTTGGGCACATTACTTAACTTCTCAGCATATCAGTTTTCTCATCTGTAAAATAAGAATAATATTAGTGCCTATCTTATAGGGTTGTTGTGAGTATTGGAAGACAATATATATCAAATGCTCAAAAAGCACTCAGTAAATATTATTAGTAAGAGAAGTTGCATTAGCATGTGTATGTGTAAAGAAAAAGGCATGGTTTTGGTGAAATCAAGATCTGCAATTTAGTAGCATAATGATCTTATGCATGTTACTTAAGCTTTGTGGGCCTTAATTTACTTATGGTAAATGGGGAAAATAATAAATATACCAACTGCTGAGCTGAACCGCTTATGGAATGAAGGCAGGGCTGGTACTTGGAGGTGCTAACAAACATTTGTTTCCTTCCCCCTAACTTGTCAACAAAAACTCAACAACTGCTTATTTTAATCAAACTATTATCTTCTTTCCTCATCACCTCTCCATGCTAATCAGTTAATTTAGTGGAACTTCGATCAAGAAAAAAATTAATCAACCTGTGTATTCAGCATCTTGGAGTATGAACACATAGCTGGTTGAATTTTTCACTCTGCAGCCAGATAGAGTCACTGCTTTTATTTGTCTAGGTTTCTACCTCTTCCTTGGGACTATTCACATTCCCAGGTAATATTTTTGTATACACAGAATTTCCTGCCCTAATTTAAAGAATAGGTGTTTGTGAATTAGAGGCAGGAAAATAGGTAGCCAGAATAAACCAAAATCAAATGCTCAACTGCTCCCTGAAGCTATGACATTAACCTAAATAGCTGATTCTGGAACCTGATTTTAGTCTTGCCATTGTTTTCACACCCTCAGTGGATATGGTCATTGTCTCTAGATGTATCCCTATAGTTCTCATGACAATGAGACCAAATATTGCAGTTACTTTTTTGTCCTTATTATACACCATGAATAAGGGGTTTGGGGCTTTGTCTTGCTACATAATGTAGACCTCAGGTTTGTGAAGAACACTTTAGAATCTGTGATCTATGGATTGGCAGCATCGGCATCAAATGGGAGCCTATTACAGATGCAAATTCTTGTGCTGCATTTCAGACCTAATGAGGAATCTCTGGGAGTGAGGCCTACCCATCTATGTTTTAATAAACCCTACAGGTGAATCTTATGCCAAAGTTTGAGAAGCCCAACAATCCAGAATTTGCTAAATTTGAGTGTCTTGTAACAAAATGCTTTTAAAAAGAGGCAAACTCTAATCTTAGCCATGGAAACCTAAAGAATGTTGGCTTAGTTTAAATTTGTATTGTTTAGTTTTTGAAACCCTGAATCACTTATTCTCTACTTCACATTTTATTACAATCCTGGAGCTGTCTTTCAGTGACCTTGAAGATTGTCATGGAATTCTAAAAAAATTGAAACCCTCAAAACAAAATAAATTTTAATATAGTTAAAAAAAATAAGCCACTCTGGGACAGAATATGGAGCCATTGGAAACTAAACGAACCAAAGCATGCCATAATTTTGTAAGTTTGAGAATCACTGTCCTCAATATTGGCCAGATATATTTTATGGTTATATTACTAATTGTACATGTAAACATGACTTGTGCTGCAGTTTTCTCTTTAAACCCATGCTCAATTGTAATCTGTAGAATTATAGTTCTTAATGTAAAAGTATTTCCTTATACAACAGAAATGATAAATAAGTCTGAATGGGACATAATAAATACACAGCATGCTGGACTTCCATGGTGCAGATCCTTCTTGAATTAGCTTTCTCTGCTTTGGTAGAATACATGATGTCAGGGTAGCCTGCCCTAATGCAACCAAAACAAAAATAACCCATTAGCTACCAAGCACACCTCTGCTGCAGAGGTGAATGCTTCAGGCAGACTTCAGCATTTAATGAAGCTTGTTGTTTGCTATAAATTAACTGAGTGCTATTAAATTTTGCTGATAGCAAGTAACTGTTCTGACCATGGGCCCCTCCATTTATCAAGCTTGAAAGGCAAGCAAGGATCTGGAGAGACACAGACAAGAGAACATAGAAAAAAATCCCCTAAAGGAAGTAATCTTTTATGTCCTTGTTACATGTTGGCTTTCATATCGAGAGGTACTGTTGGTGATCCACTTGCTGCCCTAGGACAGGCTATTTGAGTAGTTTTTCCAGTGCTGGGGCATAGAGTTACAGGGATAAATTATGGCTTAACTCCTTTCAAAAGGGAGTTATTTTAGAAGCAAAGCCATTGGGCATTGGGGAAATGATAGGGACCAGAAACCACATGAGGGGCTGCCTTTACCCTTCTTGCCAATATGATACTCCTATGACTGGTTTTGTAGCTTCTTGATCCTCAGTCACTTCTTCTGTTGATGAAATGGACCCCTGTGGGTCTTCCAGTTTTTGCTTGGAAAAAAAGTACAAGGATTAAAATATCTAAAATGGAGCCATACCTGATGAGAGAGCAGAGGAGCAGTAAGATGATGCCCACTCTATTGATGTGGGTGCTCTTGTCTTCTTTGCTGCTGAGAGGTGAAGCCTAAAGAGGAGGAAGAAATGAGGATGGCAGGGAAGCAGAGAATAGATGATGGCCACAGGTGAAAATGATGGGCTCCTTGACAAGCAGTGCATTTTGGGAGTTACTTCACAAGGGTCCTTTCCTTTATCCTTGGCTGTAGTATAGAACTGTCCTATGTTCTCAAGTCCTTTGACAGCCATTCTACTGGGCAGCTCCCTTCTGTGTGTTCATGACCCCCAAATCACTGGTGTGCATAATTGTCTGGTGTGCTGGATGTGTCAATCATAGTCCTATTGTAGCTACAGCCCCTGCTGACACTGTCTAGCCTGTAGCCTCCACTATTGGCTAAAATCATCCACCTTTAAAAAGTGGGTCATTTTGTTAAACAGGAAAGAAATATTTCTGAACTCAGGTCTGTAAGTACCATGTCCTCACCTATTTTTTATCTTTTAAAACACAAAACGCATAAACTGGGCTCCCTTGATACAGTATGAGAAGAGCAATGAGAAAGGATGGAGTGTGGTTGGTGGTTTCTCCTTATAGGGGAAGGTGGTTTCTCTGAGGTCTTCCTTCTTCATCCTAGTAACCACAAGTTTATTTCTGCATAGCTTTCCCTCAACCTTGAGAGTTTTGGTTCTATTTCCACAATTGTTTTTGGAGAAACTGACTCTACCATTGGTACTAGAGATAAGATCTGTCACTTAGGCCTGAGCTTCTCAGAGTAATTCCATTCCTTGGTCATCGCTATTGGTTTAGGGATGAATTTGTGATGCACTATTTAAGTACTCCTGGGTAAGAAATTCTAGTCTCTTTAGAGCTGGATTGACTCTCTCCCTGTCTTGAAGACTATGTAGCTCTGGGAGTCATTAGAGCTATCCTGAGATTAGAAAGTGGAAATAGGCTCAGTATAAAGTTGACTCATGGAGGAAAGAAGCTAGGACTTCAATTTTACTGTTGAACTACTGAATCAAACCTGCCCTGAAATCTGTAAGCTCTAATACTGGACTTTCAAATTACATCAGCCGTTTATTGTTTAAACTATTTTGAGTTGGCTCTTTGGTTACTTACAATCTAATTCATTCTAATACAGTGAGTGGAAATGGGATTTTAGGGGTGTGATTAAATTATGACAAATTTCTACCATGCTTCTGAATTAGCAGAGTAGACATCTTAGGAGTGGTAGAATTCAGAGGTGGGTAGAAGGCATTGTGGATATGAGTGAGTCTCTTGGATGCTGGTATTGATGTGCATATCTTCTTTTTCTGTCTAGGTGTAAGTTCCCCTGCAGGCTGAGTTGCTCTCATAACTGCCTAATGAGAAGACACTCAATGACTACCATATGTAATAAAATGAAACCAATGCTGTGCCACTGAGAAAGCATGTACACCTCCTCCATTCACCTGTTGGTTAATTTAGTAGTGCCACAAAGAGGTCATATTTCCACAGTCTATCAGATCCTGAGTCATTTGGGCTTTTTAGGGAAGAGTAGATTTTTGGGATTATGGGTGATGACTGCTTTGTTGGACATTGAAAACAGATAGTGCCATAGAGCAGAGGAAGGGCAGGCAGCACAAATTAAACCTTCATTCTTGCTGCAGTTGCCTCTGAAATGTTTTGTCATTACCTTTCCCCCTTTAATTCTTTTCTAAGCAATATTGACGTCTGCATCTTTTAGTGTCACTTGAGCTATACTCATTATTCCTGAATGAGTGTGTGTCAGGGAACTTCCACTTTCTGTAAAAACAGTCAAGAACAAATAACACACTGTTCACTCCTATAGGATGCTGACAGCACATACTGTTGCTAGTAAGGTGACTGAGATGTGTTTTTCTTGGGGAAGGGGGTCCCATGTCACCCTTCACACCCTCTTGTCTTCACCATAGATCCCATCACAATTCATACCTACCACAATGTAGGGCCAACAGGTGATCTGGGTAGACTTGCCTTTAAAAAATTTAGTATCTGTTTCCAAAACAAATACTTCACTAGGCCTCCATGTTAATCCTGTAATGAATGTAATCTATTTTATGGAATCACCAGGTTAGGGGTAAGCAACAATTTTAAGACTTTTAATATATAGAGTATCCAAAAAATCCCTGTATGGTTTGAATTTTTAATGAATTTACTTCTATATAACATGGGCTATTTACAAAATGCAACAGAGGAAGTATTTAGACAAGTTTTAAATAAAATTGTTAATGATTCCTTTGTTCTAAAATTTATTTTGATTTTTTAGGTTATATTCATAACTACATACAAATATATGAAAAATAATGGCAGACATGAAAGCTAATAGTACTGCAATGGAATGAGCTGAATCTGGAGTTTCCCAGGAGAGGAAAAAATTTATAAATAACTTTCCATGAGATATCAAAATTTCTTTGATTTCAAAGAATTGTTTCTCACTTTATCATCTGAAGCAACTTACTGTCTTAGTGAATTAGAAGCTAGTAGGGGCAGGAGAAATATTAAATCCCACTCAACTTCCCACTGTATTTTTTACATGTGTCAGATTCTGAGTATTCTCTTTGTTTTCTTTGGTGGGTGACTTGAGGGAAATTTAGGTAACTTTTGTGTAGGAGATTAGAATGTTTGATAGGTGAGTGGATACAGGAGTTTAAGAGAGATTATTAATTAATAGTCACGTAGAATGATGACTTGTTTGCAACAGCTAATAATCAAGTTTATTCCTTATAGAAGACCATTTTGCCAGAGATGCTATTTCTTTTCATGGACCAATTAATATATAACATTTGTAATCAAATTAACAAAGCTTTTTTTTTTAATTTCCTTGTCAGTTGGGGGAAATAACCTTGCTCCATAGAACCTCTTTTATAGTGATAGATGCTGTGATTTCATTCAACCAAGAGGTTCTTTGAAATAGCAGTTTCCCTAGGTCATTAAGGAATTTGTTTGGCTATAACTAGTCAAAAGGATGGTGGGCAGAACGAGTTATATCCAAGAGTAACTTAATTGAAAATTAATTTGAAATTAAGAAAAAACTTTTTAGAATGATAATTTAAAGCAGTAGGGTTTCAGCAGGGGAAAAATCCATTTAGGAATCTTTTAATATTATGTATTTTTTAAAAAGGTATGCATCCACCATTTACAAGTTGGAGGATAGCTAGAAATTACAGTTCCAAACAGCCAAACACCTGATGAGAAAAAATACTGTAAAAAAAATACTGTGTTAAGGAAATGAAGTTTTTAAAAAAACCCATAGATTAGGCACTCCACTGTTTCTATTCCCACCTTCACCCCCTATCTCATCTCTTTCTTGCCTGTCTAGATATTCTAATCCATGGTGATCCTTAAGTTACAGCTTGCCATCTTGATTTTTATCACTGTTTCTGGAGCTCAGTTCAGTTTTGAGATAAAGTCAAGGGTTTAGAAATGTTGCTTTGGAACTTAAGATCTTGGGAAATGTTAAAGCTGACATATTCTTGCTACCTGGAACCAAGAGAGAGTACTTGGGAAAAATATATCAGGTAGTATTTTTAACTGTTCAACAGCCAGTTGTTCTTGTCTGATTATCTTTTCTGCTAATAAGAAGTACCACCTGGCTGCTGTGGACAGAAGAATGGGAGAGATGTAGTAGAAGATGAAATGTTTTGTAGATCACAATTTCTTCAAAGGAAAATCTGCCAGGGGATAGTAAAGAAATGCTTCTATTTGAATACCTCTTGAGGAAATGTTGGAACTCTATTGAAAAGTTCTTTTTATTCACATTGCTATTTTCTGCTTCAGATGAGACCAGAAAATTATACAAGGGAGTTTAAAATCATAGCCTTGATCAGTGTCAAGGGGTAATAGCTACTGTAAAGAGAAGCCCTAGAAGAATAAAAAAAAATTGCGAGTTCTGGATGGTTCCTTCGTTTCCATGTCTTCCTTGAGATGCCTTCTGAATACTAGAACTTCCAGCAGCTATGTACAAATAATTGGAACTTTGTACTCTTTTATCCTCTAATACTCCAATAGACATAATTAAGTTCTTTGTCATAAAACATGAGAACAGAAGAATTCATCTCCACATTGTCACCTTAGCAATGGTGTGGGGAGGTGTGGGAAGAATTTACTGAGGTGCAAAGAAATCTGAAGAATATATGAGAGGTGTCTTAGTAGCTTTAAATTTATGTAAGACAAAGGGGAATACTTCACTTTGAAAATAGATCTATCTTTATTTTTGAATACAGAAGAAACAGCCAAGAAATTGGAACACAATTTAGCATGAATATGGAGTAGAACTCGTGTAGCTATCAGGGAGTCATAAAACTGTAGAACTTCATTAAAAAAAACACAGATTTTAGGTAATATAAATCACTTGGAAGGCAGTAATTATTTTAAAATATGAAGGTTATGGTGAATTTCAGTTAGTGCTGTGCAGTTGTTTGTGCCATTGCTTACAGAAAAGTAGTGGCTTCTTATAGCTGTGGTTGACAGTGACTTCTGTCAGGATGTGATGGGGGAGAGATAGGGATCCCTGAACTCTGGATGAGGAGGAAGCTGAATGTTATGTGACCTGAACATGCCTCTCTGTTGAACTGCATGTGTGACATTTTGTTCATGGTTTGGGGCAGACAAAATCTGCATTAAATGCAATATCCAGAAGAGGATTGAGCATAGGGCTATGGTGCCATAAGCATTTATTAACTTAAATACTCAGAGCAGTTCCAGGGTCTTCAGCTTTTGCATATGCGTATAATTTGTTTTTACTTATAAATACATGGTGAAAATGATAGTAAATAAGCTGTTGAAATAGACATAGAATGAAATAAACACATTGTAGATGCCAATGTGCAGATGTAAGTAAAGAGTTGCTAAAGTCTGGCCCAGAAACACTTCTGCCAGAATCTTAATTCCAGGCACAAAGGACTTCAGAGGCTCTAAGGAAGATAACAAGGAAGGGGAATCCAAGGGTGCCAAGTGGTCAGCCTCCACTGAATATCCCCAAGACCCAAACCAATAGTATTGTTCACCCACACAGGTTCTGAGGTAGTTACAGGCATAACATCCAGTATTAGGAACTGTGTATGTTTTAGTGATTAGCTGTTAGCCTTTCAAACCTCAAAAAATGGCTGGATGTTGAGTGGAGAGCTATAGGCAGTGGTGTACTGGAGCTGGCTCATGCCAGTTTGTGAGAGACAATTGTTAAATTTTTAGGAATTTTGTGAGCCAGGCATTAAACTGTGAGTAGCTCGAAATTGGCTGTCCCTCCTCTTCCCCCAGAAAGCCAGTTGCCAAAGTTTGTCAGCACACCACTGGATATGAAGCTTCTTGTATATACAAAGATAAATATAGAATTGGAGCTTTTCTTGGTCCTAACACTAAAGATCTGTTTTTTTTTCTGCAGTCATCCTATTTCTTAATTCTGTGTATACCTCAGAATGACCTAGCTTCCAGAGCACCTGATGGACCATGATCTTTATTTGCATTTACTATTCTTATAGCCTTAGTTTTTCTATATCCTTAACCAGTTTTAGTTTTCCCTTGGTGGTTATTCTGATGGAGACCTTAACCAGACCTAAGTTTACCTGTCTTCAGTCCTGATTTATGGCCCTGAAACCCTAACGCCCATGGTCTCTCAGAAAACTAAACAAGATTCTGTTTATTATCTCTACAGATCTTGAGGAGTATTCCTCATTGTAGCACACACTGCTGGGGCTCTGTCTATATCCCTTGGCACTCATCATTTTACTTTATGCCAACAGCATCTATAAAACATCCATAGTTCTCTCCCTGAGGGCTCTTCTTCAGGTCACAGATAGGGTAAGCTAAAGGTGTTGGCAAGTTGGTGCCCCATAAGGAACCCTTATCCAACGTCTGATGGCATTTGAAAGTTAAATATCCCAGCTTCCTCAGTCCTTAGGTGGAACCATTCTGATGCATTTTCTACCACCATTTCTTAGAAGTCTCCAGAATGACTGGGCTCCAATTGCCCATAGAGGTAACTTGTTAATTAACACATCATCTGTTGTCTTCCTTCCCTTCCCTGTATCACTTTCCCTTTCCCCTGCAGGTGCTCCTGGGACCACCATACTTGTACATATATCCTTGTCTCCAGGTCTGATTCTGGGGGAGACCCAGCCTAAACACTCATCACCCTCATTTTTATGTCAATAGTAGACTGGAAGGCAATTATGAACCACATTCTGAAAAATGCTTGAGTTATAATACCTGAAGATTCTTGGTTGGCAGGTCACAAATTAATAAATGTTCAACTTGGCATTGCTTTATTTTAAAAGCTGTGTGATGGCCAAATTTGCACTTATTGTTCTTTTCTTTTGCCATCATCAAAGTAATGCAAAAGGGACACACATATATTTGTTTTTAGTTCTGTGCTTTATTCTTAATTATTTATAAATAAGTACAAAATGACAAAAAGGTGTATGTTTACTAAACATTGCATTTGGTTGTATGACATTACACAGTGTGTCACAATATTTCAGCCTGTGTTCGTGTCCTTTAGCTGTGCATAATTCTATAACCTTAAGGATACAGTTCATAAACCACCCTTTAGTGCAGGGGTCCCCAACCCTGGGGTTGCGGACTGGAATTGGGCCGCACAGCAGGAGGTGAGCAGCAGGTGAGCAAGCCAAGCTTCATCTGTATTTGCAGCCACCCCCAGCGCTGGCATCACCGCTTCAGCCCCACCTCAGATCATCAGGCATTAGACTATCATAGGAGCTCTGGTCCCTAGTGCCAAAAAGGTTGGGGACCACTACTTTGGTGGAACCCCTGAGTGCTTACACTTGCAAAAGTTTGGGGACCATTTGAGCCACACTAGCTGAAATCTAGGGATATTTTGGAAACATCTACAACAGTAAAAGAAGAAGGGATGGAGAGGATTTTCTTTTCACATTCATAAAAGACATGCAGGAGTATAAATCTAGAATACCACAGCTATAGTTAATTTTCAAGTATAAGCATCGGACTCAGTATGTATATACTGATTCTTTCTGAAATTCACTTTTTAACCATGAAAGGTCAGTTGCCAAGGCCTGTTGACAACATTCAGTACTACTTCCAGGTTTTTTTTGTCATTTTTTTACAATACAAAGTCAACTGAAATGAAAAATTAAGTGGGCCCCTTTGCAAACAACTTTACATTTCTTAATTCATATAAATGCAGACAAATATAGCAGCCTGAGATCTTTAATTTGATGGCTTTTAGTTAATAGGAGTCAACATTCTTATAAATTCAACATCTATATTACTAAGTTCAAGCTGTTGTAATAGGTGTTTATTACATACTCTTTTAGGACTCTCAATGAATGTTTTTGAATTTAGTGATTTCAGTGCTATGACTCAAACGAATTTTTTTTAATATTCTTGTGAATCAGTGATGCTTACTGTAGAAAGGAAGATTTTCACGTAGATGATGAAATGTCATCACAATGTAATACCCTGGGGAAGATAACACTTGCCTCCGAGAGAGAGGCCTGGCATCCTGAGCCATGTGTTGGTGATGAGAAATTTTAGTTTTTATACCCCTAACTCTTCACTTAAAAAAATTATTTTATTGTTAGTTTCAAGTATACAGTACATTGGTTAGACATTTATATAGTTTATGAAACAATCCTCCTTATTGCTTTCTCTCCTCTGGTTCTACATATAGCCAATGCATTAATGCTAACTGCATTCCCTATGCCGTGCTCCCCATCCCTGTGACCAACTATCAACTACTAATTTGTACTTTTTTAACCCTTCACCCTTTTCTTCCAGCTCCCCAAACCCCCTCCCATCTGGCTCTATATTTGTGTAACTCTTCACTCTTGATTAATGTCTTAATCCTAAGAAATGACTTTTCCATTTTATAAAGTAAAATCATCACTCCCCCAACCCCAGCTTTCAATACAGACTGTCAGCAACCTCATCCCTATATAAGATTACCCATACAAATATGAAGCACAAATGAAAATATGCTGCACTAAAGTTTAAAACAAAAATCTAATGTTAAAAATCAAACATGAGTTTTTCCTGTTGCCCTGTTGATCTTTGCCAGCTGAAACATACAGTTCTTCATCCATCTTGGATTCCAGAAAAAGCTAAATACTTCATGAGTTGTAAAACTCATCAACTTTGCTGAGGGATATAGTAAGAGAAACTAATTTAAGATCCAAAATCATCATCTATAATCCATTATAAAGTAAAATTCTTTTAAAAGAAATCTCATTTTTATCTTTTTTTTTAATGGAAAAGGGGAACAGAATTGGAAAGTAAAGTGTTTCCCCCTATCAAAAATTCTCTATGTACAGAAGATATTCAGGTTGCCTGATGATATCCTTGGAGGGATAGGGAGCAGGGCAGTATTCTTTTTCCAAACTTATGTAGGTTTTATCAGTACCATTTTATAGGCAGCAGTTTGAGTGTCGGTCTATCTTTAAGAGAGGCATAGACTAAGAATCATTTACTAAATAGCTCAATAATTCTGGAATGTACTCATGTTATTTTGCCATTGGGATGGAAACTTAACGAAGTATATGATGAAATATTAAAATGAACTCATTCATTTTCACTTTTTCCTTGGCTTTTATTTTCTGGGTTATTTAGGGAAATGTCAGTGCTTGAGAGTATAGCAAAGTGGGCAAAAATCCAAGGAATTAAATTTAGTTCCTGTCGATGTCTTCCTACCATAAAATATTTCCAAGTTAGTTAACTAAATTAATTGAACATGCAGTTATGAAATGGATTTCTCCAAGGAATTGGTAGTAAAGACCTGGTCTGATATGCTTACTTTCTTGACCTGGGTTTTCATCTGCATTATAGCTTGGCTTCTCACAATTAAGTTAGCCTTGCCTTTCTTCCATTTGTTGGAGAGTTATCACTGATTACAGAATGTCTACACAGAAATTAACTCGTGGATACACACATACACAGACACCCCACACTCTGGAGTTTTTCTCCTCTACGTGTGTGTGTGTGTGTGTGTGTGTGTGTGTGTGTGTGTGAGAGAGAGAGAGAGAGAGAGAGAGAGAGAGAGAGAGAGAGAGAGAGAGAGAGATCTGATTTCAGTTTCCATGGAAATGAGCTAAATAAGGAGTTTAACAGACAGCAGTATGAGTGCAACTTCTTTGCTATTCCCAGCTCAGAACTACTGAGACAAAATCTGAAAGCATTTTAGTCCTTTACATTATAAGATCAATATTGTAATTTGGTACCTGTGACATATAATTTTGGATTCATACTTTCGTTGTGACAGTGATAATCACACATCTGTCCATTCCGTTAGCCCTGTGAAATAAACTAAAAACCCACCCACCACTTCCCAACAATTGATTTGATACCACCTGCATATGTACGGCTTTGTAACTTCCCTCTCAGGCTTTTCTACTTCCTCCCCATACAAATATTGACTTATAACTAACACACCCAGCATTTCCTCTTTCTTCAACCCTGAATGCCTATGGAAGACCTGAATTCTACAGAGAGGCCAAACATGTTTTTTATAGGCCTCCTTTGACTTTCCTTAAGGCCAGGCATATCGGTACATGGGGTGCTTCCTGATACATTTTTATTGCCCTGTTTGTGATTATGTATTAAACTAAGGCCAGGAAATGGATTTTTATTTTTTTTCTTCAGAGACAGAGGTAGTATAACATTGTGACTATTAAGCTAAAGAATGCACCATATGCAGGGTTTTGTAAAAAGACATTTTCTGCTTAACCAACCCCCAAACTTCTATCTGTAAGACATGAACTCATATAAACCTTTTTGATTGCTCATCTGGAAAAAATAAACAAAACAAAACAAAACAAAAAAAACCCACATACTGATTGCTGTTAAGGAGTATTGAGATCTGGATGTAAAAAAGAAAGAAAAGGGAAAAAAGTAAAATTGAAGCTGTTCCCCTGGCCCACAACTGTTTCATTCTTTGGTGTGTGTCTATCAGAAGATTAGAAACCTGTATGAAAAAGTGGAAGCAATAAGTTTGAAATCTCCCAGGTTTAGTGTGCTTAAGTGGCTTGGGGGCTTCCACAGTCTATAAATTCCATGCACAAGCTTGAAATATTGCCCCCTGGTGAAAGCTGGTCAGATGGAGAGGAACTGTGGGATTGCCAGTCATCAGTGGGATGGTTTTCCCTGCTGATTCTGTTTTGGTATAGGAATGGGATGACGTAAATACATATTTTAGGTGTCAGAGAAACTCAACTGGCACAAAATATAGGACATCATTTTTTTCTGAGTTAGTCATTTTTTATTACGTCAATTTTTCTTAAACATCTTTAAAATGTCTTGACCTTAGGTAAAAAGTATAGTTCATTAATGCTTCTTGATGGGCAAATATTTTAACTCTTTGTGGGAAAATTTCCTGGGCAAGTTTGTGATTAATTCCACCAGGGCAAGTTTTGCTTATTATGAATTCAACTGGTGTGACTCACACTTTCTCAAGCTCTGGGTGCAACTGTAATACTTTCCCAGTAGAGTTTGATGTTTATCTGTCTCAAAACTGACCAAGCTGAACTAATTATGTATTCTAGGATCTGTGTATTTTTTCTTACTTTAGAAAGAATTTATTACTCCTAGAATCACCTATTTGCTAGTGTGAAGAAACCCAACTAAAATACTGGGAAACAATATACCATTGGGGTCCCTTTTGAAGATCTAGATAAGATTTCTGAATGTTGTATTAGTGATTAATCTGATTGACAAGATGTGATCTTATGATCAGTTGCCATGGCTACAACTTAAAAATTCACTTTGATTTAGCCCAAAACTTTATAAAACAACGTGCAATTTCAGAAACTTCTTTTGTTAGCAATGACAATAAGAGAGGGACCACGCTTTGCTATTTAAAGTATTTTATGATTAAGGCGAGAATCTTTCCTAACATCACTAACTATTTGGACTCTCTTCCCTTTTGTCATCCACTAAAATTGGACTACTGAAGGAACATTTAATTATTATGAATATTCCATTGTTAATTATTGACAAGGGTTATCTTTGATGTTGAAAAACCTAAATGCGTTGGCTATCTAGAAACACTTTTTACAGCTTTGAGACATTTGTACATTTAGAGGAATGAGAGAAATTTGATGAAGGGACTAGTAAACCCAAGCTGAAACTTCTCTTGTTTGGGCCTAGCATTCAATAATTCTGCTCACACAGCTTCTCAGTGTAAATACAACCAAGAGCACATGGTTGAATTACAGGATCATAGACAACAAGAGTAGAACTTGAGTGTGTTCTCTTCAAGCTAATGAGGAGGAATTAATGGGTTGAGAATTCAAAAGAAAATGTGGCATCCTTTTACTTTATTCAAAGTAGTACAGATTCAGACTCCGCATCTTTATCTTATAGAGATTCCTGAACAACTCCATTATTCTCAGCTCATATTTTCAGTCATTCCACACATATTTAATTTGTTTCACCTTCCCATTAATTACTTTTTTCCTGCCACACTTTTTAAATTTTAGGAACTGTGCTAGGAGAGAGAGAGAGAGTGAGTGTGTGTTTATGTTATATGTTTCTGGTCTTGGATAGTTGTTTCTGTTACTTGTATGAAAGGCACTGGCTTTTGCATCAAACTAATGCTAGAAATAAACAAAAAATGCCAACTCCTTAAGACTGGAGGTTGGCAAGATGGAGTGACCATCCAATATGTCTTTCCTCCTTCCTCCTCGCTCCTTTTTCCTTTGTCTGGATCACAAAGCAAACATTCTAGATAAATCTCTATAATTCCAAACCTTTGGGGAGATCTCTGTGGTTTTGGGTCTTAGCCATTTTCACCTTTGTTTTAGAAAATTCCATCAAATGTAGTTTTCTACTATAAAACAGTAATTTATAAATTCCAAGAAACATTTACTACCCCAGTTTTTTTTAAAAGTGTACTGTTTGGTTGGTCTCAGATGTGCTCACAGAAAACATACAGAAAGGGAAGATAATATTTATTATGGTTTCTTGCAGAGAGTTGAAGCCCTGGCCTGCCAAACCCCACAGAATCACAGAGCTGGGCTTGCTAAAGCATTTTAAATGTGCCTCAGATGTGTCAAATATGTTGTAAAAGGCAGTGTGTATATGTGTGTGTTATGCATATGCATGTGTTTATATGTATACATGTGTTATAGCTGTGTTGAATATACATGCCTTATGTACATGCGTGTGTATGTGTGTGATGCAGAGATGATAGGTTGTTATCAGTTTCAATCAGTCACTGATGATTCTAGGAGACATCATGGAATCTGCTTTGGTCAGTCTGGACAGGAGGCAAGGGCAAATTTGGCAGGATATTAATTTAAAGAATAAAGACCTGTAAATATGAGCCAAACATATTGATGATTCACTCTGGATATTAGGTACATTGTTTTGCCAAAGAGAATCAAATGAGTTTTCCCAGGGATGAGCCTGGAGTGCCTAATGGAAATGGGCCAGGTCTTTGCCATTGTGTAGGAATTAAACAAAGTACTTTATAGATCTCAGTGAACAGTGTCTTCAAACTTCACATCGATGCTACAAAGTAGGACTAATGGTCTTCATCTCAGTAGAAGGTTTGCCTTGTCATGCTTTGGCTGAGGATTATGTAGATAGCACTGCGCAGCAGCCATTGCCTCCCTTGTGCTTCAGGGAAGGCCAGGCATTGATTCCATAAGCCTTACCCTTAGGACAATCCAGGTGCATTCTATTCTGCCTAATGTTATACCAGAAAAAGGGCAACTAACATGTACACACAGAGTCATTTATTCTCGAACTTCCTCCATCAATGTGCCCTGTTTCTAGCTTATGGCTAGGAGTCAAGAGAACTGGGCTTCTCTTTGCATATCTGTGTCCAAGACACACCTGTCCTTAAATGTAACCTTATGTCTATGGCCATGATTTCCTCTTTGTCCACTACAAATATTATTAAAATGAATGAGACACATCCTCTCCTCATTTGTTGGAGAGTCAGCTGCTGTGTGTGCATGCCTAGTATAGACATCTCAGAATAGGGCTCACCTGGGAGCAGCCCTTCCAAGGATGTGGTGTGCTCCTGCCATATAACTTTAAAGTAGGCTGCTCTGTCTCTGATTCTTTAACAAGGCCCACTTCTATATGTTGGCTTTGCTGGCTCCTCCCACACCCCGCCCCACTTCCCCACCATGTATATGTGTATGGGGTATAGTTACTATAATTTTGAGGCTGTATATACTTTGTGGTAGCAACCTGGTATTCTTACTGTCAACAAGAGCATAGTGCAGAGGGGTCTTTTTCCCAGTCCTGTCCTGTAGAGTGTGTTTAGCAGGTGCTGGAACATGAAGTGAACAATAAAAATATTTTTGCTGAATAAAGAAACAAATGAATGAATGAGGAATAAATGAATGGAAGTAGGCACTTGGCTGGGCATGAAGAGACCAATATTTGGAAGCAGCTTTGGCTCCTTAAAGATGGTTGAGAAATTCTTGATTGCCCATTAGCCAAAATGAGGACACCAGGATCACACTCCCAGTGAGGTCTTTATTAATTTAGGACAGTGGTTCTTCACCCTTTCTGGGTGACAGACCTCTTTTGGAATCTGATAATGACTGTGAACTCTCTTTTCAGGAAAATGCACATATTGAACATATACATACATTTTTGCATATAATTTAATTTTAGGGAGTTCAGGGTCCCAGCCTCCCACCAACTCATTCATGGCACCCAGATTAAGACCCCATAATTTAGATACATAGAATTTGGCAGTAAAGTGGCAAAATGGAGAAAGGACTGAGGCTAAGAACTAGGAGATTTCAATTATAGTCCCATATCTGCTTCTAACTAGCTCTGTGCATATAATTTCAGTTCTCCAGGTTGCAGTTTTCTTACGTGAAAAATGTTGGGGTAAGCTTAATTCTATTCAGAGATTCATCTGGTGTCAAAATTATGGAAGGAAAAGAGGCTGGCATATTCCAAAGGAACAGCATTCCCTCCACCAAGGTTTCTCTGTGGGTTGCCTCTTTGGTACACATTTTCTTCTCCATACTTTGAGAAGAAGCCTTCTTTTGGAGGTAGGAAACTCTGAACTCTTGCAGTGCTAATTTTAATCTAACTTGAAAATCTGCACAGGGCTCATAGCTGTCTGATCACCTCACTTCCTCTTCTTTGTATGGCACCCTCAAAGATGTCAAAGAGGACTTCACACAGATCACCTGGGCAGAAGTGGGGCATGTGAGAGGCTGACTGGGGAGGACATTGTGACACTACCTATTCAGGTGAATGAATTTTAGTTCATTCACTTTCCTCTGCTTCCTTCTGGACTGGCATGACACAGAAATAAACAATCTTAACCACCACGGGGAGGAACAACTCTGTAATGTGCTAGCTGAAGGCATTCTCAGTTCTTTGCCAGAGATTCTAGTATTACTAATTTGGTACTTTCTGTTGTGTTGCAGCTTTACTATGCTTTTAAAAAACAGGAACTTAAAAGCAAATTACCCATAAGGAATGTTCAAATGTCTTCGGACAAGCCAGGCATAGTAATTAAATAGTAAGTGCCTTCCCCTCCCATCGCCTATCTCCAAGTGCCTGTATCCCATTCTTTCAAGGATTGTGAACCAACTTCAACGTTCAGGGCTTGTGCCCCCTTTACGATCACCCTACTAAGTGGTGATCTCACCAAATTTTGAATGTCCTAAAATGACTGGGACCACTCATTGTCCAGTCATTTATGTATAGCCCTAATCCTGGGCCCAAATCTGCAAAAATTTACACTGTAACTGTATATCATGAGCCCTTGAGTAAGACAGACAAATTACAAATAATAATGTCTTGAGTTCCTTTTCTATGCCAGGCCTTGCTACAAGTGCTTTCCAAACATTATCACACTTAATCTTTACAGCAGATCTGCAATGTCACTCAAGTATAAGCTCTCCAAGGGCACATGTTTTTTATCTGATTTGTTCACTGTTGCCCCCAGTCTGTAGAATAGTATCTGCGTGATATTAGGCACTCAGTAAGTATTTGCTGAAATCAAAGATAGTTACTGTTATTATCCCAATTTCACAGATGAGAAAGCATAGATTCAGAGGTCAAACACTAGCACAAGCTGCAGGGCTACTTTAATAGTATCCGAAAGAGTAAAGCCATTATGAGGAGGATACCATTTGTGTCCCAAAGGCTCTGCCTCATGTCACATCCTCAAGACAGCTGCCCAGCCCACCTTTTCTTATGATAGACACAGTCAAACTTTACTGCTGGGGCTGGAGGAAAGGGGTGTTATGGTCCCAAAAAACCACTTAGAACAGTTTGAGTGGTGGTTAGTTAATATAATCAAGGGCCTTGTTTAGAGCAGTATATTGCATAAACAACTAGCCATGGAAGATTCAGATTCTCTCACTTTTGACTGAAAATTGAAGGGGTAAAAAAGGTAGAAAAGGCAGGAGCAAAAAGCAAACACGAATACTACAAACCAAACCATAGCAAAATAAAAGCCCCAAACCCCCAAACCCCAAACCAGACCAAACCAAACCAAAACTTACGAGCTGGAACAGTAAAGAGGGAGTTTCATGAGGGTTTGTCTTATTTGTATGTGTGTGTGTGTGTGTGTGTGTGTGTGGAACAAATGTACTCCTTTTAGCCTGAGGAGCCCTTATACTGCTTGTTGGACCATTGCTGTAGGACTAAACAACAATGCTCCATTTCAAGTATCATTTTCTTTCTTGCAAACCCCAAGTTTCTTGCTGAGTTTCATTCATTGAAAGAATTCCACCCTTATCCAGGCTTTTTTCCCCATTATGAATAGTCAAGAAAGCCCGGGTATCACAGTTTTTGTTTTAAAATTAACCAGGAGAAATGTTTGTGATAAATGGAATATTTTCTTTGGTAAACAAAGAACAAGTACCGACTCAAAACCAACCCAAAAGTTTCTTTGGTAAAGTGAGCATTAATGTCTTGCTTGGAATTAATTGAAAAATAAAACTTTTGCAAGTGTTTGCTAGGATCATTCCTTCCCTCTGTATAGCAGTTGAAAAGTAAAACTTCATGAAGTAAAGACAAATTTTATAGGGAAGTGATTCTGAGTTACTTCTAAAGTGTCTTCTCCATGGTGGAGCTAAATGGGTAAACCAAATGCTGTCAGAACAATAATAATTAATATTAACAAATAAATAATGATCTAACAATAAATAATAAGTAATAATTCTTGGCATGCAGAGTCCCCCAGGAAAAAAAAATCATTCCACAGTCAGAATTCCATAAGCCTTGATTTCAAGTGTTGAAAAGAGAAGTTGACAAGGTTGAAAATGCCCTTCATTTAAAAATACAATATCCCAAGGAATACAGAGACTCAATCAAGTTGGAAAACTATCTGTCATAAAACAAAGTTCCACAGTAAGTCATTCTGGTTGACCAAATTGAATGATTAAATTCTCAACAAAATCCATTTAATTGGTGTGCATGTCATGTCAGTTTTGTGGAGTCACTTTAACCCGAGGTGCTCCACATGGCCAACACTAAATCAATGGCTGATTTAGAACACACTGTTCAGAAAATGATTTAGCAACATATGATTTAAGAATAAAACCAATCCCCTCTTCAGCTATGTTTTATAAATAATAGCCTAGTTGTAGGCCCCCTGGAGAGAGAATTGATCGCAGGTCTATTATGCGAACTTGCCCTTTTGTGAGGACTGTACATGTTCTTAGATTAAAGCTCATTATCTTCTAGTTGAGTGCATAACACGTTAGTATGATCACTTAGTGTGTCTGCAGGAGAGACTGAAGAAGTGTATAATGCACTAGCTATGATCCCCTGCACATGTGTTTAGAACTGTGTGAACAACAGTACATGAAATAGAAAGCACAGGTTTGCACTTGGTGTGGTTACATCTGAATCATTTGGGCACGCTTGCTGTTTGGAAAGACAATGGCAAACCTAAATCCCAAACAATTAGCCAGACATCAAAAAAAAAGTCTGCCTTTTGGCCAATAAAGTCCTACGTTCCTTCCTTGGTAATGTACTTTGAAGGGAGTAATAGCCCTCTTATGAGAAATATCTAAAATTGACCTGCCCTGTCTTAGGCATGCTAAAATGATGGAAACCCTCTAGTGGTGCGACCCTAGGTGAGTTGCTTTTATTCTCCTAGGTCTCGGTTTCCTCCTCTGCAGATGGGGAAGTTGCACAGTACATCCGCTAAGGTTCAGAAAGGTAAGGTGCTTTTGGGAAACGCTTACTACTATAGATGTCTAAATAAGCTACATCTCTAAAAGAGAAAATTACTGTAGACATTTGCCTCAAATGTAACCAGCTTTAGCTTCATTTTTATAGACTTAAAGAAATGCAGGGGTCTGGGACAACATACACAGCCTCTTCAGATCAAGCCATTTGTTTAGATCCTGCAGTACTGCAAGTCAACGGTATAAACATCAAGGCTCGTTGACGTGCAGAAAGGCCATGCAGTGAAGTGGAGGGTCACCAAGGAATGGGTGTGTGTGTGTGTGTGTGTGTGTGTGTGTGTGTGTGTGTGTGTATAGGGAGTAGGACCAGGAAGACAGAAGTGCAGCCAGCTTAGCAGGAAAGTTTGACCATCTTTGACCATCTTCATTGATAGATTTGTATTGGTGATTACATCTTCCACTCTTTCAGCCCTGTATCTCATTTTTATGAAAGGACTGTGCCCACCAAAGAACTTTTCTTTTCTCCTCTGTGTTTCTGCGCAGGCATGTCTCATAGTGAAGGCAGACTGGCAGTACAAGTTAAAAGCTATGGCAAATAACCATTTTAGTGTTCGTTTCTCCTTCTTCAGCTAGGCATGGGCATATTTTGTTTCTGGGCATCCATGCAAAAAATGCACGTAGGGCCAAACCACAAACAGCTGTACTAGTTGGGTATTTTTTTTTGTCAAAATGGAAACACTGTCTCTGGGTTCAAGTAGACACCTGCTTTTCCTTTATCGTGCCAGGTATTGGGGTTGGCTCTGTGAATTTCAGTATTCAGAGCCTCCTGCCAAGAGCTGTAACTAATAAAGCAGATCCATTTGGTGACAAGCAACAAGATATTCCAAAATAGAATCACCCAACTCTGCATTGCTGAAGTTGTCATTGGTTTAAAGGTATATTAACCAAACCATATAAATGTTAAAACTGTTTTGATGAGGGTATATGATAAATTCATTCTAGACAACAAAAATGCTTCACCTGGGTCAATTTAGGGGTGACTTGATTTCAGTCCATGGGTGATGGCTACTCCACCATGTGTCTACTTCTGAGGTTCTCGCTTGCTTTTACCAGCCAGAACATTGACAAGCATCTCCTTGGAGTGTTGGGGATCTAGATGAGACCCTGCCTAGAGCTACTGCTCTGCAGAAGTTAAGGAAGCCTTATTGTTTGAACAATGCTTAAAGCTATTTCTGCCTTGGCAGCTGACCTTTCAATCAGTAGGCTTTTGTCACAATACCAGCAACATCTGCAGTGTGAATAAAATAGGATTCTGCTTGCTAATAGGTTTTTTTTCTATTTGATCTTAGTTTAAGAGACTGGAAAACTCCGTGTGTGTGTGTGTGTGTGTGTGTGTGTGTGTGTGTGTGTGTGTGTGTGTGTGTTTTCTGATAACACTTTGTTTTAAAGACTGAAAATATGCAATGCCCATTCCCCCCAACCCCTGTCCTTTACTTTTTTGGCAATGCCTGTTTCTTATCCTTTAAAAAGAAAGAAAAACTTGAAATTTGTTTCACTAACATAATCTCTTTGCTCTTAATAAGACCTAGGGTGAAAATGTAATAAGCAGACACTATTACACTGTTGTAATTTGGTCAACCACTCGGGTACTATCAATATCCACCATTTCTACACACTCAATTTCCTCCCGGTTTTCAGGATTTTTCTTCTCTTTCCTTTTTTTCTTAGAGGGTGGCAGGAAAGTCAGTATCACAGGTAAAATGGCAAAGCAGTGAAAGAAGGTGACAAATGCTATTAAAAACAAGCACCTGAACAGTGTACAGGTCAGATTTGAAGGCACAGCTGCGAGAGGAATCAGACCAACAATATAGCAGAGGTAACTCTGTAAAATAGCTACCCCATGCACTTCCAGGGCATTTTTTACCCATTTAGTTCTTGTGAAGTCCTTGCCCAGAACAAATGTGGATAACAGTGGAGCACAATTGTCAATTGTGTAGTTAATTCCATAAATTAAGCATAGCACAGAAATGCAGTCTAGTTCTACTTTCCATAATGTCATGAAACCTATAACTCCAAACTCCACGGACACAACCGTTAGAGTGAGCCAGACATTAATCAGAGAATCTGCCACCAGGAATGCCGAGAAGAAGAGCAGGAACAAAGCACTGATGCAAGAGTTGTGCAGGGGGGCTCCCAGAGAGGAGGCGTATCGATCCATGTACACGAAGGATGGGTTGAAGACAATAAACTTCACCTTGGAGGTGACAGAAAGTCTCCTCAGGGTCTCCAGGAGATCATAGAGTTCTTCTCTGTTTGTTTCCATGGTCTTGGCCACCAAAAACATTCTGGAGGCCACTACATCGACCTCATCATTGTACTTTTTAGAGAATATGATGTCCTCTTGAAAATGCGAAAATTGGGGGGCTTTCAGAAAGGAATTCCTCAACATGTCTGTGAAATTTTTCTTAGGCAAGCCAGTGGACACATTGAGTTTCCGTAGGTAATTTAAATAGCTCTCAAACCAGGATATTCGCACAAATCCCTTGGTGTATTCTAGTACGTCTTCTTGGACACTGGTGTTCCAGTATTCTATGGACTCATATATGTAAAACCCAATCACTGGACTGTAGTTGCTAAAGTACTTTTGTTGGGCAGTAGTGTACTCAATGGTTTGTGTCGCAGTTGCTACGATGTTACTAAGGTCTGACCCTTCACTGACCTGCAGATAGCCCATTAAGGCAAAGGAAATATAAATAAGGTAAAAGAGAACTACAAAAGGCTTGACATAGGTGTTGGTTATCCAGTCACAGTAATAGCGTTTGAGGAAACATACCAATAGGTGACTCTCATAAGTGTTTGCTTCCTCACCGTCAGTTGTGTCCTCGCTGAATCTGGCTGTCAGGAGAAACCTGTACCAAGCCGGCTTCTCCTGCAATGCCTCAGGCTTTGGGACTTTTCTACAGAAGATACTATGCTGGTAATTGTTTTCTATGTAGCCAGTGAATACCAGGCTGGAACCATAAAATGAGAGTACATAGAGGTAGTTGAAGAAGATTGCAATACAGGAATTGCAGCAGAAAATCCTGGCTGCCTCAATGTTCGTGAAAGGGCTGGCCCCTATGCCAAAGGTGACCAGGTACATGGCAGTGGTGAGAGAAAAGGAGAGCATGGAGTCTGCATAGACTGCTGCAGTTCTCTCTTTAACATGTTGGTCTTCTCTAGTTTTCCTCCAGGAGGATAACATTTCAAAAGTCCCATATAATCCATGACCTGAGGGGGCAGAAAAAGACCAGATTGAAAGTTTAAAAGACTAATCTCTTTAGAGAGAAGAATCAACTTGGTCAGGAGAAACTTACTGGGTCAAGGGAAATATAACCAGCCCTAGTGGTGACAGGTGACAGGTAAACGCCAATGCTTTCTCCTGTGGAGAGAGAGGCCCATGTTTTGGTGAATCAGAAATGTTAATGGATAGTGAAAGGGCAGCTAGAAGAGCTAAGATCTTCATACTCTCTTCTGGCTGCAGAAAGCTGGGTGGACTTTTGCTATAAAAGCTGAGTAGACTTGTGCCTATGTCTCTTGGGGATTTTATACATCGATAATTTAGAGTCGTTGGTGCAGTTTGCAGAGTATCTTGGTTGGTAGAAAACTCCAGAAAAGATGCCTGGCCACTCATCATTTTGCTTGTCATCCCCACAAGTCTGGCTGGAGGTCAGCTCAGAGGAAGGCAGTGGGCAGAGGGTTCTGAGTTATGTCTCATCACCTCATTTAAGTCAGGCCAAGTGGAGGGCTTTAGAGAGAAAGAGACACTGTATTTAATTTGAGCCTTGACAGGAACCTAAATCACAGCCTCTTTTTTTTCTTCCCTAAGTATCAGTGTAGGAAGCGATAAATCTGAGAAACAGACTGAAGCAAAATAAGTAGGAACAAGTTTGAGTGAATAGGAAAAATGAAAGAAGGAACAAGATTCATATGGACTCTCCCTGCAATTGATAAAAATTAAAATTCAAGTTGAAGGTTTGTGGCTTGGATTTTGTCTTCAGGGATCTGTTTGACCAATTTTGGTTGTTCAGAGATGATGTATCAAGCAGGTGGTGACTCTGCAGCTTCTCTTCACTATTTGGCAATGGCCTCTGAGGGAGAGAGCCAGGTCAGTAACCTCTTTCAACCAGTGCCTTTGCCTCCTGGGTTAGCATTCTAGTAGCACTGGAATGGCTGAGGTACAGTACATTTTTTGACTCCATTCTACTGCCTGAGACCAGATCTACCTTGACTTCTCTCACCTTTCCTGGTTGGAGCCAGATACTTTCCGATGGAGACCACCCTCCGTTTCCAGTGCCACTGCAACATTCAAAAGCCCACCAAAGTGACCCACTGTGGCTTTCAATAACCCCTGTCTTGGCACTGGGATGAGCAGATCTAATTTTCTGCTTCTATGCCTTGGCCTTATTCAATCCCATTATTGAGGATAATAAAATCTTTACCCTGTGGTACAATAGTCTTGTTTTTAAAAAGGAATTTAAAATCTCCAGCCAAGCGTAATGCTGAGTGAAGTGAGTCACTGTTATCTTGTGTATACAATAACTGAGTGCACGTCTGCCCTCCTGTCCAGGCTGGTATTTATATCTTTATTGTGAAATTTTGGCCTCAAACCCGAATGCCCGTTTTATAGTTATATAGGCCTGTTTTCTCAGAGGGATTTGGCATTTATCTTAATTTACTGGGCATCGTTTTCCAGCCAGTTTTAGAGGTCAGGTCAAGGCTGTCAATTTGATAACTAGCACTGTGCCCCCCATTAAATTGGAGGCACCTGAACTCCCCAGACATGTAATAAAAAGCATCCTTGTTGACTGGCATCCTGTTGTTAATTGAGTTTTAGGTAGTTAACATATAGTCTCAAGAGGGAAAACTATTAAATCTGTTTCCATTCTGTTTTCAGGAAGGCCCAACCAACCTTTGGTTAAAAGTAACCAATCCCTTGACAATGATGGCAAAAGGAGGATTAATATTCCTGAAGCATCTGTACCCTGGGGAAACAATATTGACCATTGCATCTGGAGCCATGTAGAATAAATTCTCATATGCAAAACACAATTTAGAGTTTCACTGAAAATGGCAAATGGAATGTCTTATGGTATTTACTTGTTAGAAACAAAAATTTTAAAACAGGGCTTTAGTACTGAATCATTAAATATGGTAAAAAATAAAGCGGTATTAGAATTAGTCATATAACAATTTAAAATCAATCTGTTTTACAGTCCTTTTTTCTCAATCGGTGTAATGTTTTATAATGACATTATCTGACCCTGACTCTTGTTGGAAAATACAATAAGAGTCCATTTCTTACCTTGCTGTTGAATAATCTTAGAAGCTAATTGAGAAAAGGAATTTGATTTAACAGAACTATTAGGTGAAATGAGTGAGACTTGAGGGTCCAGAATGAAAATAATCAAAGTCAAGGAAAGCTGTTTGCCTGTTTCTTGAGTTCTGTTACTGTATTTTAAATGCCTCATCCTATAGTTTGATCATTTTTATTGTGTCCTGGCACTTTTCACATATGCTCTTGGTTTGGGGGGCAGTTCCAGAGAAAATTCTGATTTTATTCTTAGGGGAGTTTGGAAACTGCCTTTCCTTTGTTCTTCTTGTTACAGGGGTATGTGTGCAGACACTCGCAGAGGCTAGAAGAGGAGGCCCTGAGACAGAATCTGTTCTTCTGATCACTCAGCATTTGTTGCTAGTCATCATCACTTGCCTCCAAAGGCCACCCCCCCACACCAATCCTGATAGGCCTAGGTTGTTGTTTCTCAAGCCACACCTCAATAACAAATGCCTCTATCCTAAACTCCAAATTGGAGTTGTTCAATGTCTTCGAAGAGCTCTTTGGACTTCAGGAACAACTGCTTATACCATAACTGGTCTTCCTTCCAGAGGCTCAGTTAAGAGAGGAATGAATGCCAACATAGCTATAGGTGCCTCCCAGGGATTAACAGCCCAGAGTGCCTAGCTGCCCCTGTAGCTGATTCACAGCTGGGTTTTTATGTTGAAGAGGCCGGTCTATTATCCTAAAGGAAAGCTGAACTGTAGGGACCTTGTTTCCTTGTCTGGACTCAAGGGGAGACATATTCCAAGAGCCTTAGAATATGAGGAATACCCTGCACTGTGGGATGCCTGCTTTGCCCATATTTATAGCTGAATTCCCTTTGATTTTGACTTTCAAGGATGTCTTTTTAAATGTAAACCCCTCTGGGACACGTGTCCTCAGAGCAGCTTCCCTTAGGTCTAGGGAATGGCACAGAGAGTAGAGATGAGGAGGTAGTGAAGAGGAAATCATAGGCAGGTGGGTTTCACAGGGACAAACTCTTTCACACTTTTCCCTCCAGCCAGCCTTGTCTTTTATAGCCACTTCAGAAAGTGGGCCAGTGGAAATCAAGGAAAGGCAGAGAAGAAAGATTTAAATAGGTTCTGTTCCTCTCCACTTTCCTCTCTTGCCAGTTGCTTCCCTCCTTTAGCATCACCATCATTCATCGCTCTCTTGACTTTGGGACTGGGGTCCAGCAAGCAGGACTCTGAGGCCAAACCTTGCAGATGTAGGCAAACAGATACTGCATGTGGATTGAAGATAATTTTCAGAGGTTTGGATGTTGTTTCCCCCATGTTTAAAAGGTGCTTTAAAATCAAAAGTATTGCTGTCTGATTTGCATTCATTAGTAAATTTTCTCTATGAAGTCAGACCTCTATAAGCTTCCCTATTAAATCTAACCAAGGGGCCTATGTCATTGGCACAGAGCATCACTTTGGCAAGGGACCATTTCCATCTCCAGTGATCTAAGTTCATGAGGACTCCCTGGTAGCAGTGCTCATGTGGGGAACTAGCTAAACAGTAAGTTCCAAACATTAAGCCCTTGGTGACCAGAGACCCTGTGGCGGTAATGGGAACCAGGGCTTATCATCACAGGGGCAGGTCCACAGCTCAAGACCTGGAAGTAAAGACTCTATCACAGTGATCATGCCAGGAACTGACCAGTATCCCAGGCTGCTCCCTCTCTTCCTGTCACAGTGTTTAAGGCTAAATAGTTGCCAAAGGGAACTGTTAAACAACACATACTGATTCTATAAAACTCTGAATATAAAGGAGCTTTTAAAGTATTCACTTATCTTTTAAAAGCACATTCAAGATGTTTGTTTCTATTTTGATTCATTGCATGCCTGTATAGTTACATGCCTATCAGTATGTGTCAACACACACACACAGGTTCAAGTTCTAATTATTCACAAGTGAATGCTTTGAGGCAACACAGGCTTTTAGCCAGGCCCTGGGATAAGGACAGTAGAGCTCTTCACCAATGTTCAGACACAATTTGCACCAGAAGTGCAATTTAAATTTCATTAGCAGTAGACTTTGGGACTGTCATCTTGTAAAATTAAATACTAAAGGATTAAAGCTAATAATTTGTCTTCTTTTCCAAAGAATTGTATATCTTTATGTGTAGTTAACTTTCAGGCTTTGGAGCCAATGAGGAGAAAAAGCAGCACAGATAAGAAATAACACTAATGGTGGAAAAATTTCAACTGGCTAATCCTCCAGTCACTTAGGGTGAGCCTCAGGAACATTCACAGATTAAATCTCACTCTCATCCAGACCCTTTGGACATGAGGCATGTCCAAAGCCTTCAGGGTTGTTTATAATCTACTAACATAGGAATCTGCTAACAAATAGTTGAGAGTTAACCTAAGTTTACCCAATAGATATACTTCTAGAAAGTTGTTCATAAAGTAAATCATTTTTTAAATGTATTTAATAGTTTTATTATCAGAGACAGTTTGGGTGATGTGTTAATTTTTCTGTCAATGAACAATCATAGGCAAACTGATCTACTTTGTACATCTGGATTTTGTAAGACAGATTTTTCTTCAAGCCCAGATTCTCCCTCCTTCTCCAGCATACACAGCCACAGCACAGAGGTGCTTTGGGTACTCCTCACATTTTAATCCTTCCCCACCAGCAGGATTTCTTCATCCTGAGTTCCTCAAAGTAAGGGATAGCTGAGAAGATGAGGAGGTGAAATGGGATGGCTTGCTGATGGATGATCTTTTAGTTTTAATGTGAACCCATTTAATATCAGGAGACGATGAAGCCTGGGCAGTGCCAAATTTTATATATGGATATAAAATTACTACATCCTTTTAGAAAATCCATAGAGTATAATGAATGCATGAGCAAAATCTGCTTAAAACAGATTTATTCTTAGATGAGCTTTACTAAGTAGCTCACATTTATAAAATGCTTTTCTCTGACATCCATATAAATTTATGGTTTTTTTTAGAAGAAATTTGAAGTGTATATATGTCAGTATTGAGTAAATTCTATTTTCAGGGGGAAGTTCATTAATTGGGTTATATTTACACTTTACCAGTTATAAACATTTACTTTCTATGCCAAAATGTTTGGTTTATCATAGCCTGTTTTGTCTCACAGTTAAGAGTTAGAGTAAAGGTGTACCCTGCTTAAGTTAAGATGGATGTTCTTATCAGGGTGAATATACACATCTTGTTCTTTCTACCAGAGACATCTCATTTGGTAATTCTAATCATAGCACTGGGTTTTAATCTGAGAAATGATTTTTTTTCACTAGAGAACTACAAATAAGAGTCCAAGAAATAAATTTGCTAATAGTTCTTCCTTGTTTAAAGATAAGGTATTTTAGATACTATGTGTGTGTATGCATTATCTAAAGTTGGTGTGTACAAATGTGGCCCATAATTTATGCTATGGTCCTTGTGTAATACCTTTGTATATAGAAGATATATGTAATATATAAATATGTGTATATAGGCATAGCCTATATTTTGTATATTTTGTATATTTATTTTGTATTTTGTATATTTTATATATTTACATATAAAATGTGTGAATATATACTATATAATATATAAATAGTATATATTTAAACATTCAAACAATATATACTACATGTTATAAACACAAAATGCATATAACATTGCATGAACTTATTGTATATCATATTGCATATGATATATAATATAGCTAATGTGATATGTGTGTGTGTGTGTGTGTGTGTGTGTGTGTGTGTCTGTGTGTATTGCTCCCAGCTTACTTACACATACACACACACTCCAACATGATGAATAGCAGGCTGATGTGAAATTTATTTTACTGGTAAGGAAAAGAAATGCTAGTGCTGCTACACAAATCAGTGCAGAGAAGGTGCTAGAATCCCTCTCTTGGGTTCCGTCCATATTCTTGTTCTTGGCTGGTGTAGTAGCCTAGGTGAAATGTCGGGTTTCCTTGACACTGGCTATGAATCACCTTGTGAACTCCAGTAGACCCATCTGGTTAAGACTGCCCAGCCCCAGCACTGACTTTCTAAGACACCAGTTCAAATATAACACCAAACTAGGTGTTTCTCCTGGTTTAATTTTATCAGCTAAGTGTACTGATTTTGCCTCTTGTTGCCTGACCTTTGTGGAATATGCCACTCCCTCATTCCCTAAACTAGGTGGCTAGACCACCCAGAGTATATCCAGGAGACCTGGGTCAAAGAGGAGACACTCTTACCTTGCTCTTCCTAACTGAGCTCTGCCTTCCTGGACCTGAGCCTCCAGTCCTGTTCTTGTCTTCTTTATGGTTAAGAATAAAACAATAAAACATGCTCTGTTCCATCTCTCCAAACCTATTTTTCCTCACCTACTTTTTACTGTGGAACATAAGAATAAAAGACTGAGAACTATCCTCAAAACTGGATTACACAATCTCCTGGTAAATTAATCCCACAATGATCATAGACCATTACAAATAAGATTTTCAGGAAAAAAAAACCTCTGAAAATATTGAATGGAATTATTCTCTTATTTTAAATCAGATGTAAACAAAAATGAGAACAACATAATGCCTAAAACCAGTTTTTTTCTAGAATATATTGAACCTATTAATGATTTATAACTAAGCAGAACATTTTCACAGCATTAGAATATACTTCTACTCCATCATGTAGATTGTCATATTGTTGCAAACAGTAGACTTCTACAATGATGTATTAGGTTGAACCATACGAAATTACTGCTTTTGTAGTTCAAAATGATCAGATATTGGTACCGATTTTGTAGGTCAAAAATGGTTGAATATTGGCAACTTCTAATGGTTTGAATTTTAGTATTATCTCGATGATTTTTTCCCCCATATTTCTCATGCTTTAGAAATACACCAGATACTTTCAGGTTTGCTTAAGTTTAGAGCAAAAATAACTGAGTTCCAATTTCTCAGTTAGAACTACATTTTCTGCACAAGAACTTTTACCCCTTTATAAGCCTGAGAGCTCCATGTACTGCATCATATTCCAGGTGGTATCAAATGAGAACAAATTCTTGGAGAAGTGAACCTGATCTTCTGGTTTCTGCTAAATACAGATAATCTCAGAATATATATACATGAAAGAAGCCAAACATCCCCGCTATTATTTTCCTCCTAGCACTTAATCACATCCTTTCTTCCTTTCCTATCCTTGAATATGAGTGGCCTGGCTGGATAATTTTGAAGGAAGAGAGCATTCTAGATCTGGCATTTGACCTTTTCAAAATCTCAAACATTTGAAAAGTCTTGAAGAATATTTCTTTAGAAGAATATTTTTTTCTCTCCAATCTCCATGATTTAAATGTAAAACAACCTTTATAAATTAGATTACCACATATAAAGTAATACCTAAACTACCACCACAACTTCAATTCTCCCCTTTTAGCTGGTCAGAATATACATGAAGCAACAAATCTTCCAGATGAAGAAGGAAGGAAAACCTTCCCTCTGTTCCCTTCTATATTCTCCAACATTCCATTCTTTTCCTGATTTATGTCTGATCAGCAAAGCTGTGGAAATATAAGCCTGTAAGGAGAGTTTGCACGTACAAAACCTATGCCAATTTCTTAAATCATATCCAACTGTAGGACAGTGTTGTAAATCCTCATCCTTTAAAGGAAATTTCATAGCAGATTAAAATGATGACTGCCATATGTTTACAAATGGCAATCAAATATCTGAATACCTGATGTCAGTATAGTTTGGAAATAAAGGATATTACTTTATGCATAAGGAGTATGGATGAAATAAACTCTTCCAAGTTATACTAACTAAAAAATGACAATGAGCATTTATAATACTGTAGACCTTTAAAGATTTCAGCTCTAAATAAACTGATCTGACTCATATGGACAGGGGTTTTGGCAGAAATGAGATGGTCTAATATGCAGGACACTGATTAAAAACATTCTAAATCATGATATATCTGTGCTTACATCATTGCCAAAATGATTCATCTGTGTAGGATATATTCTTATTGCCAGAGATGTCACGTATCATCTTGACTAGAAACACACAGTCACATCCTATTATGGCGAAGTCTCAGAGTTTATCCAAATTCTTTTCTATCCTGGAATTTTGTCAGAGTAATACTGTTTGACACACGTGGTTTTAAATTTTTCCATTCTAAATCTACTGCCATTTTGGCATTTGGCTAGATCTGGCCTTATGTGACTGGTAACACACTGAGGATGTTTAGTTTGTTGAATTTAAAATCTGTAATGTTTATCACATTATAGACCAATTGCCAGCTAAAGAATGTCTGTATTAGAGACTTTTTCTAAGGTACTTTTCCTTCTAAATGAGGCCATATATTTTTAAAATTTTATTTGATATTATATTTATAGAACATAGAAAACCAAGAAATTTTGATTAAATCTTCTTCGTTTAAGCGTAACCATTTTGTGTTACAGATATATTTAAAAACTGGACAAAAAGTTTATTGACTCATAGTGTAAAACCCTTAGCACTGTAATTCTTCTTGGTCATTTGAAATATTTATTAGCATTGTAGGACTGGTCATCAAAAAACCAGAATTAAACATTGGCCCTGAATGCAACATTTACAATTGTGCTCTTGCTTACATTTTATTTTACAATCAAACTCTGAGAACGAAATGTTTATCTGAGGAATACAGAAGGGTAACAACCATCCTAAATCCAGGCACTGTTGGCTTTATGAGCATATTAAGCAGCCATTACATGGTGCAAAGTATTTATTGCAAATGGGCCTTAGCTACTAAAATGCGTAGCTTCCTTTCTTGTTGTGACTAAGTAATTTGAAATCTCTTTGGACTGAAAATGTACAGAAAGGTTGTATACTGGCCATCAGCAGGGAAAACTGCCATCAAATCAATGCCTGTAACATTCTTCACAAATTACAAACAAGGGAGTATTGGGTACCTGCAGCTCATGGTCTCTTTCATCACAAATGCCAGATTTTTCTGAATTGAACTCTGACTTAAAGTTCTGTGATACTCAGTCTCTACAGAGTTGTGGCACTACTATTTCTGGATTTTTTTTTAATACACTCTCTTGTTAATAGCATCTTCCCATCTCTTACATCATCCCCTGCACCAGTACTATCTGGTATATTTCTTCTTGTGTTGACTTTTGCCTATAATATTTAAAATTCTCTAAAAAGTATAAAAATAAGTTTTAAGAAATTTTAAATATTGTAATTTATTTTACTTTATAAAATTAATTTAGAGATGTTATGAATATTTCATTTTATTTTACTTAGTGAAACTTATTTTTAGTGAAATTAATTTTAAGAATTTTTGAATATTATGATTTTATATTATTTAAAAATTAATATTAAAAAGCTCTAAATATTATAATTTATTTTACTTCGAGCAGTTAGTTTTTAGGGAGCTTCAAATATTGTATCACACTTTGAGTTCACTAGTAACTACCTACAGCATCATAAAACCGAGAACAATAGTCCTTTTTCTAGCTGTGACATTCTTTTTTCTCACCTTAAGAACCTTACTGTCTCCTTTCAGTTCTCCACCCCTTTTTATTCCTGTTTATCTTGTACCCCCCCCACAAAAAAAGCCAATCACAAAAAACACTGTTTTTTTAAGATGAACAGCTAAAAAATACCCAAGTCTGTGACTAATCATGAAAAAAAAAAATCTTATTTTAAATCTTGACTCAAGCCTCTGAGGAAGCTACTAATACCCAGTCCTTACTCACTCTTCAAGGAACCACCTTGTATTCCACAATCTACCCACTAGTTTTGGGGTTATTTTAAAGAGCCAAGTTATATTGCTTTCTTAACAGATTGAAGTAAGGAGAAAATGTAGCAGTCTCTTTCTGTTGCATTCTGCAGCGATGAGTAAACTGACCTGGTAAATTTGGAGCTCGCTCAGTCTCTGCACAGTGAGTGCCCCACTTTTTCACAAAAGCTATTAGTATATGTTTATTGCTTAGGTCTAAATTCCTGTAGGCCACAGAGTACCAAACACAGCATGCAATTCTGCAGCTTGGCATCTCCATCAGCCCTGGTTATCATTTAACCATAATGCAGTTGAGATGTCCCAGTAAATTCTTTTCTTTTCTAATTCCACCAGATAGGGTGGGCATAAGGTATACTAATGAACTCAACAATAGTTATTTCTCAGTCAATGAAAAGTGCTACTTCATTTGTTATGTCAGTATCTAAGTCCAAATGACATTTTAATTTTGCTAAAGGATTGATGAGAAGTTGCCACAGAAAGGGGGGAAAGCTAATCATTTGAATCCTTGGCCTGCAAGAATCCTGCCATCAGGTTTATTGGGCATGCCATCTTCAATACTGATGGGCAGAGTAACTGAAGTTATACTGTTACCGTTGTGGCTTTGTTTTGAGCATGATCTCTATCAGGAAATTCCTGCAGCTCCCAAGAGAGAATATGATGGGACTCTCATGCTACCATTTTGAAACATTCTCCTGAGTTCATAGCAAGTACAGGAAAAAAGTTACTTTCCTATTTATATCTCAATTGTTGCTTTCAAAGTTCTTGTACATTTATTATGTCCTTTTGTGTGATGTTCACATCCACTCTATCCATAGGGTGGGGAAATTGAAGGTAGCAGACACTGTCAGCACCCAACCCATGCACCCTCCCATTCACCATTCTGGAACTCACGGAAGGTTTCTTACAACCAACATGGTGACCTGAGGGATTTCTCCAGCTGCAGGAAAGTGCTCAGTCCTCCCTAGAAAGTGCTGGGGTATTTAATGACCCTGGGGAGAGCTCTCACTGAATCATACACAAGCTTCCAGGTACATAGTCTGGCTTCAAGCCTCTTCTCTCTTGAAAGAGGAGCTCTCTGAGGAGTGTTTACCACGGTCTCTCAAAGGTCATCAGTGGTATTGAGCCACAGGTGCCCATAGCAATAACCTGCCCATTAACATGCCCTGAGCTATCTTTCTTCCCTGTCTCATGACCTCAACCCCACACTAGGGTTTCCTGGGCTTACCTCCAAATAAGTTACTTGTATCTCAATCCTTGTGTCAGGGTTTGCTTCTGGGTATGACCAACTTAAGATACTGGGACATTGAGAAGTTTATCTGCTAAATACTACATGGCTACTTAATGGAGAACCAGGGCTGGAACCCAGGACTTTGGACTTCTGGCACATTTATCAGATATGGTTGCTACTTATTGACCACCAGTACTTTACAGTATTGGTCCCATGACTTTTGGGCAAAAAGAAGACATTATAAATGAAACAGAGTTGTAAGATGGCTACTCCTTGCCTCTTAGGAACCCAGTTACCACCACAGGAGGAGACAGAAAAATGAAGGACAGTAATTACCTAGCATGACGAAAGGGACTCCCAGGAAGGTGGAATTGTACTTCCCACCAGTAAGGTTGATGATCCCAGCCGCAGTGAGAGTGGCCAGGCTTATGGTCACCAACCCGAGCAGGCCTAACCAGGGCTTGCTGCGAACGCAGTCCTGCATAGAGCAGCAGAGGATGGCCATAGTGACCACCAGGATCAGGCTGGTGACCAGGTAATGTTCTGATACACGGCTTGTCTTCTGGAAATCTTCCCTCAGTGACGAGGATGTATAAGGGTACATTTTGACTTTACTGTTGGATTTCTGGAAAAGTCGGACAGTGTCGCAGAAGCTGGATTCCCACCTCTCGGCCACCATGTCATTGAGACTGTTGATTGACTGTAGATAGTAGGTGAGCTGGACGGCCTCTGCAGATTTCACCCGGTCCTTGCTGTGCACGGTGACACCTCCAAGCTGATGCCCATTGTACACTGCCCTCCCATCCTTTAAGTGAGTGATCGGGTACGTGATAGCAAAATTGGTCCGGTTGGTGGCCCGAGCATTCTTTAGCTCCTCCAGAACATGCACTATGTCATCCACGATGCAAGTCTTATCGTTATTCAGGATACATATGTGAGCAAATGTGTAATTGAAACCAGGCCTTGGAACCTGGATCCTGGTCACAGCAGCATGCAACTATGGGGAAAAAATGAAAGTCAGTGTTTATTACCAAAAATAAGACATTAACAAGTGACATTAGCTCTGTGGAGGAGGGTATTTCGGGGGTAGGGAATCACTCATGCCATCTCTGATTTAAAGAGTTCAAATTAAATGTTATAACCTTACATCACAAACAGTAACACACATTTGCCTAGTGGTCATCAAGGTGTGGTCCCTGGACCAGCAGCATCAGCTCAACCTGGGAACTTGTCGGAAATGAGAATTCTCAAGCTCCACTTCAGACCCAGTAAATCAGACTCTCTGGGTGGGGCCTGGTAACATTTTCACAAGCCCTCCAGAAGATTCTGATATAGCTAAAGTTTGAGAAGTGCTGGGTTAAAGTAGCAGCATTATTTCTACAAGTTGTATTCTTTATTAGAAACTCAATTGGTCTATAAATGTCTGAAAATCTTATAGAGGTCCATCGTTCAGTTTCCCTCTTGAAAATGTAATGTAAAAAGTGAACTAAGGTGCAGATCTAAGTACAGAGGTCCTCAGCCGACCCATCTCTTGCTGCTGATTTGTAGGGCAGCTAAATGATTTCCCCATCCAATTCAATCACTCTGTGCCATAAAAGACAAGATGTTCACCTTGAGGGCCCTTGTACTCTCTGACTTTCCTTGTCTGCTTTTATGGGAAGGGAGCTATAACTACAAGAGCCTGGCTGGGATACATAGGGATCATTCTAAGGGAGCACAATGGGACTTACCCACCTCACCCTCAGTCAAATTTGCCATGTCTATGTCTATGCCTGTGATCGAAGTGCACATGGGAATGCGAGCACTCATTTAACAGACCCTACAATGTGCTAAGCACAGTTCTAGGCCCTTTATACAGATTAATTCACTTAATCATTACAGAAAAACTATGAAGTACAAGTACTAGCCTCATTTTATGGACAAGGAAGCTGAAATACAGAGAAGCCAAGTCACTTGCCCAAGGTCACACACATAGTAAGAGAGAGCTGGGCTATACCAGGAAGTATGGCTCCAGGACCTGTGCTCCTGGCTCCTGACCATGTACCTCTAGGTTGGCAATACTAGCAGCTGAATGAAGGTTCTTGCTAGCAACTAATTACTGAATTTATGCTTCCACTGCCCCGACCCTAAAAAATCACGGGTGCTTAAGTTCAGGTATGTAGGAATATGTATAATTTACAGTCTAAGGTGAGAAAATAATCCCCTTTCTCTGTGAATTGTGGCCAGTCTTTAAAATGAGGCCAATGATAAACATGTAGTTGAGTGTTAAGTAAATGAGTGCATCTAGGATGGTGTCTAGCACTGAGTGGGGTCTCCCAAGAGTAGAGAGAACCATACTGCATATCTGATGAATGAAGAAGAACATTTTGCAGGTAAAGTAAATAAAGCTTAATATTCTGAGTTGCCATACTGTGGCTGTGCTATTATAACTCATAACCTTCTGAGCATCTCCATGACCCAGATGTATTTTCTCTTAAATATGCTCTAGATGGATTGTTTGCTAAGATATTTTACTGCACATGTGCCAGGGTGAGTGGGATATTTATTATGCCTTTTGAAAATGTCCGAGGGGCACCAGCTATCAAGGTCCTTTAGTTAGCATGAGTTGTTAATCCTAGTTCTCAATGGCCCTCCCTCCTATCTTCTCATGGACACCAACCGTAAGGTTCAAGAAACAATCCATTGTATTATGTTTGGCTGAAATATTTTAACTTCTTTCCTTGATATTCATTTTCATTCTCATTCTCTCTCTCTCTCTCTCTCTCTCTCTCTCTCTCTCTCTCTCTCTCCCTCTCCCTCCCTCCCTCCCTCCCTCCCTCCCCTCCCTCCCTCCCTCTCTCTCATCTCCTAGACATTCCCAGGAGACTATTTTCACAAAACTCTAACCATATGCTAAATTTTTTTGTTTTGATGCTTTGAGATTAATGATGAGCAAAATATCTTCAATGTTTTAAACTGTGAAAGAGGTTTTTTTCATCTATTGTTCTCTAAGCATGGCCCAGTGAATTTTGATTAAAAGAACTCCTAACTACAAAAACATTCCAAAATATAAAAGGTTATTTTGGAGGACAGAAGAACTAAGAAGCATTTGAAGACAAAGAGTTTTGCTAAAGAGTTAAAATAAAGACTCTGGGGGAAAGATTTAGAAAAGGAGTGGTATTGAAAGCATGCATATGTGTAATATTTAGTGCATTGTTTGTTCTCATGAAGAGTCTAATAAATCTCCCTTAGGGTGATTACTAAATATGTCAAGAGAAAAAGATTGCCAAGTAAGATGATGTTAAGCCACAAGGCTGAACCCAATTATAACAAGAGGATATTGTCCATGCCCTGGTATCTAGTGATTTGCCAACTCTGCAGATCTACTGCTATGACTCCTGGGACTACTGACCAAAGAAAGCAGACATTATGTTAACCCCTTTACTACCAGATCACTGGAGGGAGACTTGGAAAATGAGAACCTTGCTGAAGTTTGAGACAGAAGGTTTCTTAACTCTTAGTACCAAAGTTGCTGTGAGATGAGGCTGCTTTGAATTTCCGATGGAGAGGTGGGTAGAACATGTGTCACTTTTGCTTCTGAGTGGCATGGAGATGCTGAGTGACAATGCATCCAGAGAGAGAGAGAGTATTGGCTGAGGCCACCCACCTGGCAGTGGGAGTCTGTGGGATTCTACTGTGGGATAAGAGGTGAGAGGATAACAAGAGGCATGGGAAAAGGAGAATTGAGATTCCCTTCTGTGAGTTCTGAAATGACTCAGTTCTGATCTTTGGTTCTTATGACTACACATCAAGTACAGACACAATTTATTCTTGGCTGTCCACATAGCCATGGGCAGACACACTGCACATGCTACCTGGACATATACCTGCAGGGGAATTAGAATACCCTGATTTACTTTCCTAAAGAAGCCCCATTTAAGATGGTAGAGATATTAGTAAGTGTTCTTAGATATGTTCACAGGGGAAAAGGAAGCCAGAGATCAATTACGATTTTTTTCCTTTATACTTACTTTTAATTTCTGCACTGGAAAGGAAAAGGAAGGTAAAAATGATAAGTTAGCTTACAGTAACTTCATCTTTGCCTTTAAATTACTCTTTGCTCTTGAAGGTAGGAGGGAGAATGAAGGACAGGAAAACATTGAACTATGATAGTAAAATGGTGACCAAGATACCTCAGTCCACAAAATAGATACCCTCAATCTACACAAACTTATTCTTGGGCTAGGTAAGAGACCCTCTTCTCATAAAAGAAAATGACCCAAAGTAATAGTCCTAACCCATAATATAGTCTCACTCTGTCATGTGAATCAACATATAATCCATGTTTCTATAACCGTGTATAGATTTTGGATTATTCACTCAACACATATTCAATAAATAATCATCAAATCTACTGTGTTGTTAATAATAGGATAATTTCCTTGAGTTAAGGGTGCTCACACTCACATATGGAACATCACATAAGAGATGCAATGTCTAAAATAATGGAAAAGGCCTAACAGTAGACACCTCTAAGTGCTCGATACTAGTAAAACCTTATCTAATCTCAATCTGATCACAGTATTTTTATTGGTGATATGTTTGCTGCCAAAGAGGCTAGAACTACATGTTACATTGAGATTCATACTAAGGCTCTGAACATACTGTTTAACTTGTTAGTTTCTTTGCTGTTATCACCCTTTAGGTTAAGAATGATGACAGTAATAGTAACTAGTCTGCTAAGTACTTTCTGCAGTTTTAAAAATTTACTCAATAAATTTACTCAATAAATCTGTACAAATGGTTATATCATTATTCCTATAATGATATAACCATTATAGCTAGAACAATTGAGGCCTAGATAATATCAACAACTCACCTAAGATGAACTAATAAGGAAAGGGCAAATGCAGGATTCTAAATTATGCTTTACTCCCCTGTGGGATGCTTAGCCCTCAACCAGCCCAACTTGAGAACTTTAGTGAGGATGAGGAAGACTTGGGGAAGAATAATTGTCAGCCCACCTGGTTCAAATGATTGGCTGTGGACATGACTGAGTTGTGGGATGGCCACATTTGGGGCCTGGGGTCCATTAAGAGAGACCAGAAATAATCCAAGCCACCAAACCTCATCTTTAGACATCAGTATTACATGGTAATGTTAATAGGTGATGAAGGGGATGGGTTTTGAGCTTATTCACTTTTCTTATTCTCTATCCAGCCTCTGTAGTTGTCAAATAAAACTTTTCAAAGACAGGCTTATCAAGAAAAAAGGCTGTGGGCACAATGGAATCCAGTAATAAGAAGTTTTAGCTTCAAGTTGGGCTTCTCCTGCTTAGGTAGGAGTGTCAGAGATCCTTGGAATGTTACTCTACTTCTTTAGGTCTCAGATTTTTCAGGAAAAACAGGAGTTGGTTTAACTAATCTTATGGACAGACCTTTTTGATTCTAACATGACATAACTGTAAGCTGAGTGACATCCAACACCCACTAACTATACAATCAGATTCTAGGTGTTAGAAAGTTAACTTCATAAGTATCTATTTGAGATTTATTATAGCTGCTTGAAATATGCTTTTACAAAATACTGAAGTTCTCTTTTTTTTTTTTAGGTCAGTGACAGATATGATAGTAGATGAAACCCAAAAAGAAAACCACAGGGTAGGAAAAATAGGTTTACTGGGAAAAAAAATTCTGAGTGATTTCCCATTCTGGGGAGGCACTGGCTCTTATAATCCCCTTCTGCCAGAGCCTGGGACAAAGCCAGTGTGGGCTGCTGGTCACGACGGGCCAGAGTCTAATTTCCTCTCTGCCTCTCCTTGGCACACTCAGATCTTCTCAGAGGACAGCAGGGGCACCTTGTAGAGGAGAGTACAGAAGGGATCTGTGAGGAAGGAAATGTCTGCTTCTGAGCGGTTGATTAACATAGGAAAAATACCTGTGGGTTCAGAAGATCTTTTCCAATACCTTTCAGCTCTTTTTATTTCTTGTTGAAAAGGGGGAGAAAGAAGGCAGGAAGACCACTCTGCCAGACAAGGTAATTAGCACCTCAAGCTGTCCCCCAACAATCTCACCTGTGAGGAGAGATTCATTGGAGGTGGGGATTCCTCAGTTCCCCAGGGGGAGTCAGTCTGATGATACTACCTTTATAGGCTGCCTTCCCTTGTCTCACCTTCCTACCCCTTCTGTCACTCCCAAGTAAGCTGCATTATTAAAACAATTTAAAAAGGGAAGTTGTTACTTTGCCTTTCTAACCTCTATCATGTGCCCCAATTATTACCTTCAAAGTAACACTAAATCAAATTTGCTTAAAAATGCTTTCAAGGAATGTCTGGATTTTACTCCCAAATGAAATATTTTCTTTACCAAATCCCTCCAAATTCCAGGTCTTGATCTGGGTCTATATTCTACAATTGTAAATGCGTAGAAACTGACTGGCAGGGTAGCCTCACCCAGGATACAAGAAAACACTTTGAAGTAAATGGAATTGGTCTCTGAAGTTCATCAATTACGCTAGCTCCCTTGGTGTTATGTTCTGTCTTTGCATGATCTCACTCTCACCCACTCTCTTTCCTCTTCTTTTAATAGAAATGCATTACATCAGAACACCAGAAGTTGCAAGTTGGGGATTGTTACCGTGATTCATTTGTAGTGCAGCCAAAAGCAAGTTAGTCATCCCTTAATAAGTGAACAGAAATATTCTGGCTTTGAAATATTACATATTCAGAGGACACCAATTTTAAGCTGTGGATATAGCCAAACAAGTGACTATCTACACTCTTCCTCTCTACATGTGTGCCTAGTGTCATGCTGACCTGTTGTGGTGACAAAAGACAAATGGTTACCTCTGTCAATTCTGTAGTGGCAGTGCAGGTCTGGGAGAGTGGAACATTTCTTTTTCTACTTGCTTTACCAGGGGGTAACACTCTTTTTGTGGCTGCTGACACTAAAAAGCAGCCCAAAGAGCCACATTGTAATTCCCCAAATAGGCTGTTTGTCTTTGCAGCCTTGGCTGAAAAAGCAGCTCTGGATTTGAAGCAAATAAATCTGAACTCTTAGAAACAAGATATAGTAATGATGAAGGAAAAAGCAACTACAATATCTCATAGGAACTTCTGCCTAATTCCACATTGGTCTAGATGAGAAAGTGTGCAATGAACCACAACCCCAATACTCTCTTTTTTCCCATAGTCTTGAGAAAATTTTTCTTGGTCTTGAATACAAAAAAAAATTCCTTGATATCTTGAAGACCCTTGGAAATATGTAAAAGTAAATTTTCAGATTAGAGTGGTTACTTTTTTATCCTGCTGTCCACACTTGATTGTCATGGTCAAGCTTGCTCAATGAGTTTTGCTTGATAATGAAGACAGGATGCTCTCTGAAATGGGAAAATATTAGAGGTGATTGACCAAGAGGTAAAGAGGTGTCCCAAGGTGCCAAATGCCTGGGGAACAGGTAACAGCTATTTTAAGGTTTGGTTATAAAACCATGAAAAATTATGCAAGGAACAAAAAAAATCACTGTCAAGGATTTCCAGGTCTGGAGAATAACGGTGGACCTGAGTGATAAGAATACTGACTGTATCAGGAGTCAGAAGACTTCAATTTGAGTATCAGTTCTGTGTCTTGCTGACCACAACTTAGAGATAAATAAAAATGAATCTTTGAAAACATATACCATGCAACTTCCTGCTCTAAATCTTCCAATGGTTCCCCATTGCACTGAGAGCCAAAACCTAAAGATTGACTAGCCAACAAGATGGTGCATTGCCCTTGCTGACCTCTCTGGACCCTTTTCTCACCTGGCCCTAATCACACTGCCCTTCTTTCTCTTGATTCTGCCTGGAATGTCCTTCCTCCTGATATCCTCACTTTCTTCACTTTCCTGCTCAAATGTAATCATCTTCTCTGACCCTACCTCCAATTAAGAAAATAGCAGCCTTCACCATCACCACCATCTTTGCTTTTTTTTTTTGTTGTTGTTTTTTCATGGCATCAATTGTACATATATTATATGTCTCTTTGTTTCTTTATTCTGCTGCCCCACTAGAATATGAGTTTTACCATGTTGGTGTCTGTGTCTGGCCTACTATATCTCCATTACATAGAGTAGTTTCTGGAACATATACTTGATAGTTATGAAGTAAACATGAATATAATAATCTTGCAAGTGAATGGATTTTAGTCTGTTTCAGGGGCATGATGAGGGCCAAATGAGGAGATGGATGTGCATGTATTTTGTGAACTAAAGGGCTGCACAACTGTAGTTACAGGGTAGGGAAGCATGGAATGATTTCTTGTCTGGTTAGTATCTTACAGCTGTCTAGCTAGAACCTTAGAATCGATGCCCTATTCTCCTGGAGTCCCTGCTCTTTCCCAGGACTTGACAACATCTTGTGCTTTAGTGGGAAGGACATGAGTTATATGGTCAGAATGCCACAAGTTCAAACCTTGCCTCTGTTAGTTCTTGCTATGGGACTATAGCAGACATAGCTGGGCCCTGCACCAATCTCCTCATGACTACAGTGCATGCCAGCAAACATATACCATGCCACTTCTCCGCTCTAAATCTTGTAGTCAAATGTGGAAATACTGGGGCATTAACCTACTATCTCAATCCTAAGTCACCTGGACCAATGACTAAAATCAGTTTGTGCATAAATGCCCATGTCCCTTGTTCCTAATGTGAGATGACTCTGAAGCATATGTTTCTCACTGTTTCCCAGAGTTCCCCAGAGGGATTAGGCTCCATTTGCCCACAGAATAACTGGCTTGACAATGTTACTATAACTTCCTTTCCTCATGTTGTCATTCTCTTACCAGTGCTTCCTAGGGTTGTCTTCTAGACATACTACTCGCATTGAGCCCTTGACTCTGGGTCAACTTTTGGTGAAACCCAAACTAATACAATGATTTTAGGAATTTAATTCAGTTTAATTATCTGTAAAATGGGGATAAACCTGACATCATGGGGTCATTATGAGGATCCAGTGTGACAACATATAAAAGGTATCTGGCCTGTCATTTAGTATTGGGTTAAACCATATGAAGTTGACATTTGTATAGGTAAAAAAAGTGCTTCAGTACTGACAATTTGATTCACCTAACTAACAATGTGGTTCACCTAACTGACCTTCAGTAAGGGTCTGTTCTTTCCTCATCCGAGTCCCTCCTTCTTTCCAAGAGTCCTGTCAGGACTAGTGCTTCCCTAGGGGGGTAGCAGATAATTTAATTTGGTTTCCAAAGGACAATTTGGAGGTACCATGACAGGCTTTTAGAAAAAATACAATAGTTTTGGGCTAGGAAAGATCTCACATATCTACTCTTTCCCTTTTCCACAAGCAAAAATAAGACTGTAGATATTGTGGGCATGAGCCCCTTTGTTGAACTCAAATTCACACTTTTAGCAGCTTCAGATTAAGGAAGAAAGAAAAATGCTGTAGAGCCCACATCCCTGAAATATATGAAAATATAAATAATTAATAACTGTTAAATATACAAAATTATGACCAAATGCTTCCATCAGAAGAGCTCCTTGTAAATTATCTTTACTTCAATGGATTTTCTAAGTTTCTAATGGCACTAAGCTTGAGAAGAATGAAAATTAAGGCTGATGAAAGAAGGAACAAGAAAAAGTTCCACCTTACGAGCTTTATAAGTATGAGTACTTGACATAATTCATGAAAGAGTGTATTTATTGCCTGATAGTTCATTTTCCCCCAGGAAATAATTTTTTTCCTGTTCTCAAGGTTTTCACACATAGTTACTGACCTTAAAAATCTGAAAAGAGGTCTTATAGAGCAAATGGTCAGGGCTACAATAGCTCCTGTGATTCAGCTTGCTAGCAACTTGAACCTTCTGGAAGGTGCTAATGTTGATGGCAAAGTGTGTGAAAAAGAGAGACTGCCTGGGCTCAACTGCCAGCTTCAGCACTTAGTAGAAGTGTGACCCTGGGCACTAAGTTGTTACTTAATAGCTTTCTCTGTATCTCAGTTTCCTCATCTGTAAAATGGGGGAAATAATAGTATTTATCTCATTAAGATTGTTGGAAGATAAATGAGAAATTGAATGTAAACTGCTCAATATAGTCTCTGACACACAAGTGGTAATGAGTAAAAGTTTGTTAGCAAAAATGAAATGAATGGACAAACCCTCCATTTCTCTCCTGTTTTGCCTTGTTTCCTTTAACTTTTTTTTCTCTGATGGAACTTCCTCACTTGCTTTTGAAAAGTATATTCAATGAAATGTAAATGTGACAGATTTTCGTTCACATCTTTACTGAGAGACTAAAGAGTAAATGGAGTTAATAGTATGCATTAATACAAATATTTGAAGAGAATAGCTGGCTAGCATGCGTTTAAAAGTTGACATTCCCTAATTCCAGGATAAGCACCCAGCCCAAAACCATCCGACCTTTTTCAGGTTATCTGCCCAGTTCGATTACCATGCACATCAGACTAGGTAGGGAACTGCGGTGGGTGCAAAAGAAGGAAACTAAAAGATATTAAATACCTACAAAGTGTTGGGCTTTGTGCAAAGAATGCTTTATCTGTCATCTCACTTAATCTTCAAAGCAACTCAGGGAGGTGGATATTATACCACATTTACAGGTGAGAAAGCTGAGCCTCAAGGAGCTTAAATAACTTACTCACAGTCACAAATTTCATAAGTGGATCAGGCCAGATTTAAATCCTGGGTTCAGAAGATTGTCCCCTAATGGGAATTTCTTTGGCAAAGTAAAGACTTTATACCCCCTAATCTCTCTGCTTTGGTCATCTGGATGTTGATAAACTTGTTTTTTTTTTGTGGGGGTATTAGGCTTAAGCATGATTAAGCCACAGCATGAGATAGTTAGCAGCAGTTATGAATTAAAAATGGTGATGATGTCACAAAGTCAAGGGATCAAACATGACAAAGTAGCCCAGGAGAAGTAGTGAGACTGACCTGTACTGAATAGTGAGGCTCAGCAAATGCCAGATATCTATGAAAGAGACTTCAAAGAAAGCAACAACCCTGTTACCAATGACAAGCATGTGCAACCAGCTGGAGATGAGGAAAACAGATGTGTAGAGAGACAAGACTTCTATCAGTCAAAATAGCATCCTTTGCATCTTGTATGTTTCATGTATGACTCCCCTCACACACATGGGAAAAGAAAAAAAATACAGTATAGAACATATTAGTGAAAAGGGCTGGCAATTTGGAGAATTATTGTAAAATATCGGATTAAATTTGGGGGTGCCAGAGGATTTGGGTATCACCCCTCCACAAAGGCAGTTTAAACTAGAATATATATGCTCCATGAAGGCAGAGACTTGTTTGCTCTATCCTGTACCCCTGGCACGTAGAAGAAACCCAACAAAAATGTGCTGACTGAACCTTCAGTGTTTATTTTTTCTTGCTGATTTATATTTTCTCTGGTGACATTGAATGATACTTCGTTTGTACCCAAATGCTACTGTGCTACATGCATATCATTTCCATCTTAAATAAACAGGTGACATTGAATTTAGCCCTGTCGTTTACATACTGCAAAATGGCTGATCTCATTAGACAAACTTATATTGTTAGACTATAATCTACCAAATATACGAGCAGAAAAAGAATTTAGGTAGGAAATTGGGTACTGAAATAATTATGTGTTATGCTTAATTATAGAGTAGTTTGACTTTTCTTGTATATTTGTTGGATTTTTTTTGGAAGGGAAAAGTTTTTTTAAAAAATACAGAAAAGGTTAGAAACTAATATAAAAACTCCTATGTCATGTCTATTTGAAGATTTCCCCCTTGCTGTGAACACTGTTGGTTGGTAGGACGGCTGTATAATTTATCATCCAAACTGGAAAAGTTTTGAGAGTGTAAGAGGGCATTATTAATTCTACAGGAACACCAGGATAAAGTGGGACCATCACAAGCAAAGCAGGATGTTCTCCCTATTTATAAGTGTCTCAGAGGATGGGAACACTGATGGACTTCATCCATTTATGCCTCATAGTGGGCATGAGATGGCAATCCTTTGGTTTGCAGATCCATCACTGCTGATGGGACCTTGACTATTGCAGGTGATGATGATACCCTATCCTGTCATAGGACAGGCCTCCAGGAAAGGAATCTGGGAAAATTCATTCCATCTCTTTTTCTAACCACATCTACCCTCCTGCCACTGCAGCTTCCTTCCATGTCAAGGCTCTGTTGTTTTTCAGAATTCAGCTCTCAGGGAGCCCAGTTCTGTTCACCATTGCAGAAGTAGAGTGTTTCCATACCTTTAGTACCTTTAGAACTTTCCATTTACCTGAGCACACCAGTTCTAGGCCCTTCTGGAACTGACAGATGGCTTCCACTTTCTTGTCTCACTGAACATGTGGCTTCACCTAGCCAGGAGCAAAGATTGCTTTCATGTCCAAAAGATGTCACTCTGGGTGATTCTATCTTGCTTTAATGATGACAGTGCCTCACAGACTTGGCTGACGAAAATTTTCGAGGTTTGTAGATGTGAAATCTGTGATGGGTCTCAGGTGGCAGGTGGGATGCTAGCACTTTTCCTTTCTTGGGAGTTAAAGGTCATGCAAAGAAAGTCTTCTGCAATTTGAGCAACAAACTATTTACTCAACATGTATTAAGTGTCTACATCCTATTGGACATTAATATAAGCCATGGGGAGATAAAGGATATTATGACAAAGTTTTACCCTCAAGAAACTTAGTCTAGGGTACTTTAATCAGATTTTCAGTATTGGTTAGCACAGATGAAACAAGAAGGGTTACAGTTCTGATAAGAGTAGCTAAAGAGTATATTGGGTATACAGGGAGTCTAGTATGTTTGGGTATATGTGTGTGCACACATGCACATGTGTGTGTAGCAGTGGGGGGGTGTGCAACAAAATACAAAATTGGAGAGGAGACCGGGGCCAGATGCATGAGGATTTTCCCATTCAGCCATTCGATGAATTATTTATTAGTAACTATGATTAAATCTTATATCAAGCTCCATGAACAAGACAGATATGTCTTTGCCCTCACAGTGCAAACTTTGGGAGATACAGATAAGCAACGAGACAATTAAAAATCTGTGTGGAGTTTTAATATGGGAGACGTATTAGATATTAAGGGAAGGGTACCTATGCCAACATTGCAGGCACCAGAGATGACTTCTTGGAGAAAGTCACTTCTAAATTAGTACCTGAAGAAGGAGGAGAAATTAACCATGGGAAGAGGCTTGGCATGGGGGTATGGAACTGGCGGATAGAGTATATCAGGTAGAGGCTATAGCATAAGCAAAGTCCCAGAGGCACAGTAGGAGAACTGAGAAGAAAGCTAAAGAGGCAAGCAAGATCCAAATCATACAAGGCCTGTGTACTGAACTTAGAAGATAGGGTTTGTCCTGTGGGGAACTAGGAGCCAATGAAGGGTTTCAAACAGGAGATGAGATGATTAGAACTGTGTCTAAGGAAAATCACTCTGTAGTGTGGTAGTTGGATTGGAAAGGCTGGAGATCAGGGGCAGGGAGATGGATTAAAACACTAATACAGTAACTAGTTCATTGGTGAAGTGAAGATTTGAACCATGGTGGTCATACTGGCTTGATGGAGGCAGAAAGTTGACATCTCTGTCTTTTTACAGATCTGACAGCTTAGCCCAGTAAGCCAGGTAGAATTTGATGAAAACTTTTAGATACATGTTACCAGTTAAATATTTGAACTGAATTTCCCAGGTTTGGATTTTAATGTGTCATCTATTAATTGTAGATTTATAGATATGCAGATCTAGCCAATGTCTGGCCTTTTACTTTTCTTTATGTACACTTCTAAAGTGCAGTCATGGAATATACAAGTACAGTAGTTCTTGGCCAATTGTTTCAAGTTCCTCTGTAGCAGAAGCAGTTGGCAACCTGCTCATGTCCTCTAGCTCTTACCTCTTGAGAGCACACCTGCCTGAGATCAAATGCCAGTACCCACACTTCTTTGTCAGAAAGCCCACTTTGCCATCTGCTTGGCAGGCCAGAAGTTCTGTGGAATTAATATCCCCCGGGAGTGGACCTCAACCAATGACAGATGGGAGTTGGCATATAAACACCCAACTCCCTCCCCTCGGGTAGGATTACTCATGAGTGAGTGTGTTTTAAACTGGTTCTCAGAGCTTCCCCAATGGGTTGTGCTCCAGCTGCCCACAACCGTGGCTCTTTCCCTTTCCCTGGCTCACTGGCCTGCTCCCCTTCTGTTTGCCTGTCACTTCCTCCCCAAAAAACTACCTGTACTTGATTTCTTGTTTCAAGGTCTGCTTCTGGGGGAGAGAAAACTAGGATGTCTAGTAATACTCAAAGCCTCTAGAGTTAAGAGTTTCCTAGTATTCTCAAAACACTAAACCATTTTAAAACCAACTCCCCAGTTTCTTCTGTTATGGTATATCCAAACGAAACAAAACTCAATTCCTTAGGGAGCAAAGTTAGGATCTTTGAACTTCTCTTCATATTCAGTGGTTTGATGGTAGACACATTTTTTATGAGGCCAATTTGCATATAGTAGGTATATGACCAATATTTCTCAAGTGGTTCTGATGAGCTCATGAATGTAAATGGCCAGATGCTATCAAGTGTACTCTTCCCTCATTTGGGGCATAGTACTGTCTTTTCATTAAGGTTTAAAGCTAATCACTTGTTGGGTCCAGGGTATACTGATGACAAAAATGCACTATAACTCAAGAAGGGCTTGGGCCTGCCTCCTGCCAGGAATGGAGAACTGTGAGATGACATGACCTCTCATCTTTCTTCTTGCTAATGATAAAGGAAGCAGGCATTTCTTTGGCTTTTACTTTATTTGAAAAAATGCTTAGAGACAGTTAGCAGCCTCTTTGTATCCTTCTGGAACATCTCAGCAGGTAAGTAAGGTATCAGGCTTCAGTGTTCTCTGTGGACAGCAAATGCTAGAATATTGCCTAAATTGGATGAGAGTCTCTTGTCTTTACATTTCTGGATTTCTGCTGTTATGGTGGTAGGTGTGTGGGAGAGACAGCTGATGTGTTCACTGGATTCCTTCCCAGGCAGTGATGTGCCTGGGGAGTATGTGCTGGTGGAGGCAAATTCCTCATGCATCGGTGCTGCTGCCAGTACAGGTGTCGAAAGTCTCCATGATGGCAGTGTGTTAGATGTCAGTAACACTGAGCTTATTTGTCTGCCAAGATTCAGGCTGCCTTTCTTCTCATTAGTACCAACCATTGCTGGAGGCTCTGTACTGTTGGGATGGTAGTCTGACTCTTCCACCTTATTAACATTCACTGAATAGAATGTGTATATGTGTATACTCTTCATTATTGACATATAACATATACATGGTAAACTGCACAAATCTGAAGTGTATAGCTCAGTGAATTTTATATGTATATATGCATATAAATGTTGCTCAGATCAAGACATAGAAATCTGCAGCACCAGGAAAGCCCCTCATGTCCCTCTCCAGTTAATACCCCAAAACCCCTAAAAGAAAATTATTCTGACTTCTATCAACATTCATTAGATTTGCTTATTCTTGGGCTTCCAATAAATGGAACTATGCAGTATGTACTCTTTCATGTCTGCCTTCTTTTACTCAGCCCATGGCCTGTGAGATTCATACATGTTGTGTTTATCAGTAGTTCGCTATTTTTATTTATTTTTGCCATGTAGTATTTCACTGCATGAAGATAACACATTATTTTTTAATTCTGTTGGTGTACCTTTTAGGTTGTTTCCAGTTAGGGGTTTTTATAAATAAAACTGTTATAGTTTTATAATATTGTATTCTTTGTGGACATATGCACTTATTTCTCTCAGGGATATATAGTGGCATGTTGGTTAATGTTTAACAAGTTCTTTAACAAATGTAGTTCTGATTTGTTAGCATCTGTAAATACCCCAACCATGGCCAATTTCAAACTATCAGGGGATGAGCGTTAGGTAGAGATGTACCCAGTCAGCTCTTGGGAGCCAGTGGGAGCCAGTCTGAGTATACACACTTGGTATACAGACCCACAAATGGAATTTTGGTTCAGAGAAGAGAAATACATTTAGTTTAAGTTTTCCAGAGTGATTGCACCAATTTATATGCCCACTAGCAATGTTTGACAGTTCCAGTTACCCCTATCTTCACCAACACTTGTCCCATATCACTCTTAAAATTTTGACCATTGGTGGTGGCTATGTGCTGGCATTACATTTTGGTTTTAATGTATATTTTCATGATGCCTGAAGTAAGCACCTTTGCATATGCTTGTTAGCCATATTGCTATCCTCTTTTCTGAAGTGCCTATTTAAATAATTTGCCCCTTTGATTATTGAGTTGTTTTGTCTTTTGTTGATTTGTAGGAAAATATCTAAATTCATGACAAGTGAGATTGCTGCAAAGACTGCAAGAAAGGGGGGCTGCAGAGGCAGTGTGTCATGCTAGAAAGAGCCTGACATTTGGGTCATATAAACTTGTATTTATGTCAGACTAAGTTAGTAACCACCTGATCACCTTAAGCAAGTCCCTTCTTGAACCTCAGTTTCCTCATCATCAAAATGGATGTGCTGTCTAGAACTGTTGTTGATTTCTGAATGAAGACAATGTAGGTACAGTGCCTGGCAAAGGAGCATATCACAGGCTTTTAGTAATGTTAGAAACTCTCCCATTTCCATCAGAAAGTGTGGCTGGTATCTTTGTCTATGAGTTTCTATTCATGAGACACATGATACTTTGAATCTAATACCTAGAAACTCCATATTCTTCTTGGCTGTCTGGCGATGTTATTGTCATAAAGCAACTGCCTCTCTCATGATGTTAGGGTTTTATTTTTTGTGAGAGCAGCATTTCTCTTTTGTGGAAGGCAAGATGGTGACTTTTACTAAGCATGCTATTCTGCAGTGCCTTATTTGATATGAGGCAGGAAAGAACTGCAGGGTACTTTCTGGAGCCCTGTCCTCTGTTTTGTAGGGGAGAAGGGGTTGCAGATCAGCACTAATAAGAAACTGAGGCTGTTTCAGTTTCTTATTGAAGAAATAAGAAACTGAAGGGGCTGCAGAGTGAGCAGCCAAGTCGTAGTCCCCAGCCCTCCCTTCTAGGAGTTTGGACTTGAGAGGATTGATTGGCTCAACTCCAACATTACTTCCTCTGGGAAGCCTGCCCTGGACACACAGATGAGGTCCTCTCTGGTTCCGTGTGTGTGAACACATCTGTCTCATCATTTGCTATATTCTAGGACATATTCTTTTATCTCTTTGAGTCCTATTCTCTGTTATATCTCCACTCCTAGCCCAGAGCAGGCACACGATACTAAAGACAGAAATGTTCTGGACAAGCCAATACACTCTTGTCTAACTGTCTTGGCATCACTAGCATGCATCAAACAGTTTCCACCTGCATGTCCTGAAGCCTAGTTAAATATTGAGAAGTGATCAAGCAAAAGTACTAGCTAGTTCTCAAAGACTCAGGGGGGAGAAAAGCAGAACAAACAAGAGGAACCAGAATATGTGAGATAAGATGATGTTACAATGAGAATATATACTTTTATGTCTAAAAGTAAAGATGCTGTGGTAATTTAAACACAAAACAAAACAGCAAAGCAATGCTTTTCCAGCCCAGCTCTCCAGGGAGTACACAGACAGATATTAATATGTGCAGTTCCAGAAAGAATAGGACATTGGAATTATAAATAAAGAGGTTTCTAAATTGTCAGTCTATAATTTCCTCTCTCCTTTTCCAAGATGAAGTAGCTTTATCAGAATCAATATAAACTAGCCTGTAGATCTCAAACTAAGTTTGGGTTCATTTAAGAAATGGATGAGCATAGATGTTAACCCTGTTACCTTGCAAATAACCTTGTAAATAACATAGAAAGCTGAGACATAATGTAATAGAAGAACCTGGAACACAGCAATATCTCTGTAAGTGGCATCTTAATGTTTTCTGTCTCACATTAACCATTTAAATAATTGTTAAACTGCAATGTGCTTATTATGTTATGAGGTGCTTGAGCATTATTATAATGGATAATAGTTGGCTTTGTTACTTCTTTAACTTTAAAAAGGGGGCAAAAATGTCTTTAAAGGAGAAGATTGAAATGCTAAAAAGCAGACCATTTCAAAATGGAAACATTTTCATGGTGCTTTGCATACAACTTTACAAACAGAAATTAAAATAGGTAGCAAGCAATTCTCAGTGGGGAAAGCCCAGATTGTTCTTATGAGGCATAGACTGGTAGCTTTGGCAGGTCACCCTGTGAAAGACAACCCATTAGCCATTGGCTGCTTCCCACTCAAGGCTCTGAGGGCATGGTGCATGCTCCCAGAACACCATGCATAGTATCTGGGGCTTATGAGCAGTGAGTGCTGACCATGGAGGCTTCAGTGTGCCTCCTGTCCTGCTGACTCAGGAGAGCAAGGGCAGGAGTGAGCTCACTCTGTTCCTGTTGTAGCATTTGGATGGATTCCAAAAAACAGCCTTCCAGGAGCAAAAAGCAACCAACCCCAAATGACAGACTTGTATGTTGAGGAAGATGGAAACTTTATCTGGGCAGATTTAGGAGAAAGGTTGGGAGGGGCTTTCCAGAATGCATGGGGGCTAACAGCAGTAAAAACAAAGAATGCCACCTTGTCTCAAAGCATTCAGCCCAGCCTCCTGAAGATTTCTTTGTGTAAATACTTCAAAAGTTAGGGTTAACAGAAGGGTGCTGTTGTTTTAATAAGCTGAGGTTATGTTTAGATGGTACAAACAAATGAACTGTTTTATTTTCACTTTAAATATATATTTGTTTAGATAAGCCACGGGAAGATAGCTAGGTTGCAAGGATTATGGATTTACACATTTTAACTACAAAGTTTTACAATTTTACTCAACATAGAACACGTGGAAGAGGAAGGGCTCCCTCCCAAATTTATCCTGCTCTTTGCTGCCTCCTCATCCTCTGCTTGTTCCTAGCATGATTGGATGAAAACCAGTGAGGTTTACCTTGTACTTCCTGCTTCCTCAGCCTGAGCCAGCTGCTGTGAACCCTGCCCATGTGAACCACCCGCAGAACTCTACATAGTCAGATGCCTAAGCCCACCCTTATACCTCTAAATCAGAATATTTTGGAGAGGGCTTAGGCATCTGTATTTTAAAAAGTTTCCACACAGCCAAGGTAGACAATCCGTGAAACATTCATCTAATACTGTTGATTTTACCTCCAAAATCTCTTAAATCCATCCTCTTGTGCTCCATTTCCATTGCTCCTGATTTGGTTCTAGCCACTATAATCTATCTGGATGAAAGAAAAAACTTCCTAATACATCTTTTTTTAAGTCAATCTTCCAAACTGCCACCAAATTTATTTTTCTATAACACAAATCCAAACCTGTCACGCCTCTGCTTTAAATCCTCCAATGGCTTCCCTCCAAATGAATGATGGAGCCTGTTTACTTCTTAGATGGTGATGGAGTACAGCTACTCCTCATCTTAGGCAGGATCTTTCTTAGTTTAAAATGTTTTCTTTTTGACTTTTTATTTTCCTCTAATGATAATATCTTACATAACCATATTTCATGATCAAAACCATGAAACTGACTTCGGTACACTACTATTAACTCAGCTACATGCCTTATTTGGATTTTACCAGTTTGGGCATGCACACTGTATGTGTGTATCCATGTAAATACTATGACATTTTATCACAAGAGCTTAATACAGTTTTAAAAGTATCTCTTTTTCTATGTAGGATGGTTCTCAACTCTGGTTGCACATTAGAATTTCCTAGGGAAGCTTTAAAAAAGTAACCGTGTCTAGTCCCACTGTAGACCATACTTTAGTCCAGCATTTCTCAGACTATTAATGTGTACACAAGTTAATTGGGAATCTTATAACAATACAAAATTTTGATATAGTGGGTAAGTCTGGGTGGAGCTTGGGATTCTGTAATCGTAACAGGGTCTAAGGGGATGCTGCTGCTGCTGCTGCTGCTGCCGCTGCCGCTGCTGCCGCTGCCGCCACCGCCACCGCCACCGTCAGTCTGTGGGCCACATTTGGTGTAGGCCAGGCTGTTTTCAGACCAATGGAATGATAATCTATGGGTGTGAGATCTAGACATGGCATGTCTCAATTCCTCCAATGATTCTACATGTAGCCAGCCAGGGTTGAGAACCACTGAAAGAGGTGACAGAATTCCAGGTCTGTGTCACCCTTGGAGGTCACACCATCCCAATGTTTATTTCAGCCATTCCAGTTCATTTCTGTCTCTTTTGATGAACCATTCAAATGCCAAACAATTCTTGGAGTAAAGAAACCCTTCCTTCTATATAATCCATATTCTTCTGAAATTTAAGTATATCCAGGATGAACTCTCTCAACTTGTCTCGCTTTCACTTTAATTTCTTCTTTATATTTTTGCTAATCTTGAGCCAAAAGCAAAGGAGAGATTGTCTTTTAACTTTTATATGCAATTCTGCAAAAGATTGCTTCAGATTTACTAGTCTCTTTTCATTCCTTGTCATTTGGCATCAAAGCCCTTAGATATTAGACAAATGCTCACTTTCTTGAGCACTTGACAAGATTCACTTTTAGCTACTCACCTTGTTTGCTATCTTACAGAGAAAACATTCAAGCCATCAGATGGAACTTACTACACTTACTGCCACCATATCCATAAAAATATCCACATCTATCTGTTCAGTCCTCCCCTCCTGTGAAAATCAAGGCCATGACCTACTCTCTTAGATCAATTCCTTCTATTTGGTTCTGGCTTTCCTTTCCTTCTTCCTAGAATTGTTTATCCCCTCTTCTCCCATGTCCTTTAACTTCTAATAGTTCCTTCCTATCAGCTTTGAAATATGTTTATGTCTCTCCCATATTAAAAAAGGCCTCATTGGTCCTCCTTCCAAATTCTGCCATATCTCCCCTTCTTTACAGAGCTCTTCACATTTGCTGTCTTCAACTATACTTCAAAGAGAGATTCATGCTTGATGACTTCATTTCCTCACCTCCCACTTACTTTCCAAACCACTTGAGTCTAGACTCCCTCCTATCATCAACCAATACTCAACAATGACTTCTAAGCAGGTAAATCCACTGGCTACTTTTCAGTCCTCATTTTCTTAAAACTCTCAGCAGATACACACAGTTAAGTCAATAATGTGGAGTCAAAGTAGTACTTTAAAAAGGCATGGGTGTGGTTTATTCACTTGCTGTATCCTCTACTATGTACCTGGCCAACAAAGGTGCTCAATAAATGTATAGTTTGACTGAAACCCTCCCTCTCTCCCATGATGAAGTCCATGACATGACTTTTTCTTCTCCTTCTACCTCTCAACCTGGTTTTCCAGTGTCTGACTAACTGACCCCTCTACCTTTGCCTACCTTATAAATGTGGTATTATTCGAGATTTTGTCTCTGGCACTTCTGATCTCATCACATTTTAAAAAAAGAACTCTTCTTGGGCAATGAATTCCACTTTCATGGTTTAACTTGTTATCTTTATGTTGACTAATCCCCAGTTCACATCAATACCTCACCAATCTTACAAACTCCTAATCTGAATTTGTATGTGACTCCTGAAGATTTTCAAGTATATATTATGGCAATATTTCAACTGATATATATTCAGCAGCTGAAACTTTTCCTTCAAACTTGTTCTTCTACCTGTTTCCTCTTATGATTAATAGCATCACCCTCTTTCTACTAACCCAGGTGGGAAATTACTAAGTCAGTATCACCTCTTTTCCTTTGTTTACTCATATCCAATAAACCTCAATTCCTGTTGATTCTATTTCTCTGTTTTGGGGTTAGCATTTTCAGCATGTGTTCTGAAATACATTGGTTCTTTCAGATGTTACCAAAAAGTAAAAAGTATCCATGATCAAATTTAAGAAATATTGAACTGGACAGAGTTAGATTTCTTCGCAAAGGAACTTTTTAAAGCTTTTGATATGCTAATGTACATTCAATACTGAAATCTGATATGGAGATACTACATATGTTGTTCCCCAGTTATTTGGCCACTGAACCCAAGTTTTTTATAGCATTAAAGGAAACATTCCTAAAATGCATTTTGGAAAATGTTGTCTAATCTATCTCTTCCTGCAGCTATCCTGTTCAAAGCTTCTTTCTTACAGACTTATATCAGTTCCCTGGGTGGAGGAGGGGATCTCCCTATCTCCAATGTCTTGCCTCTCCAACTTAACCTCTATATTTCTATAAGAGCTGTCCTTATAAAAGCTGGGTCATGATTCATTTCAGAATATTAGATATCTTGTCCTTTACCTCTCCTAAATCATCTATATCTTTATTGATTTCCTGCCTGCTTGCCCTGTCAATTACTGACAGAGGAATTTGATATCTCCAACTATAGTAGTAGGTTTGTCTATTTCTCCTTTCAGTTATATCAGTTCTTGCCTCATGTATTTTAATGCTCTGTTATTAGGTGCATACACGTTTATGATTGTTATGTCCTCTTGGAGAACTGAACTCTTTTGCCCTCTTTATTTCTAATTTTCCTTGTTCTGAAGTCAGCCATAGCTAGCTTTCTTTTGATTAGTGTTAGCGTGATATATCTTTCTCTGTCCCTTTATTTTTAATCTATCTGAGTCTTTAAAGTGGATTTCTGACATTTGGTGTCTTTTAATTGTCATATTTACATCATTCACGCTTAGAGAACTTATTGATATAGTTGGATTAATATCTACCATGATTGTAACTGTTCTCTATTTGTTGTATTTGTTCTTTGTTTCTTTCCCTCCCTATTCTTCTGCCTTGTCTTGTTTTAATTGAGAATTTTATATTATTCCATTTTATTTCTTCTCTTGATATATCAATTCAACTTCCTTTAAAAAAAACTTAGTCATTTCCTTAGAACTTTCAATATAAATTTACACCTAGACTAAGTTCACCTTCAAATAATACTGTAATGCCTCATATGTAGTACAGTTATGTTATAATTGAGTATTGCCAATTCTTCCCTCCTGTCTCTGGTGACATGGCAGACATTCATTCTACTTCTCCATATGTTATAATCACTCAATATACTGTTACTATTATTTGCTTTAAACAGTTATATTTTAGATCAGTTAAGAATGAGAGAACTTTGTAAATTATATAAATGTCTAACCACTTTGCTGTATATCAGAAACTAATATAAAATATTGAATGTCAAATGTAATTGAGAAAAAAATGAGAAAACAAAAAAGATTGTACTTTACTTATTTTTATTTCTTCTCTAAGACTCTTCTTTATATAGATCTGAGTTTTTGACCTATATGATTTTCCTTCTGTCTGAAGAACATTTCTTGCAGGAAAAGTCTGCTGACAATGAATTCTCTCCATTTTTGTTTATCTGAGGAAGTTTTTATATCTCCTTCACTTTGAAGCATGATTTTGCTGAATATAGAAGTTTATATGTTGGTGGGTTTTTCCTTTCAACTCTTTAAATATTTAATTCCACTCTCTTCCTTTTTATATTGTTTCTGATGAGAAGTCTGATACAATTCTTATCCTTGTTCCTCTATATACATGGTGTCTCCCCATCCCCTCCACTGACTCCCTGGCTTCTTTTGAGATTTGCTTTGTTTTTGATTTTCTGTAGTTTGCATATGGTATGGCTAAGTGTGGTTTTGGGGGTACTTATCCTTCTTGGTGTTCTGTGAGCTACCTGAATCTGTAGTTTAGTGTCTGTGACTAATTTTGGAAAGTCTTGGCCATTGTTACTTAAAATATTTCTTCTGCAACATTCTTTCTTCTCCTAGCATTGTCATTAGGTGTATACCTTTTGATATTGTCCTACAATTCTTGGATATTTCAGAGTGTTTTTTCCCCTCTCTATTTCTATTTAAAATTTCTATTTCCCTGTATTTTAAGCTCAGTGTTTGTTTCCTGGGCTGTGTTGAGTCTAGTGATGAGCCCATCAAAACCATTCATTTCTGCTAGTTTTTCTAACATTTCTCATCCTGAGAATTTCATCTCTCTCCTTATATTATTTGTATGTTATTGATGTCTACTTTTTTCATTAAAGTCCATAACATATTAATCATAATTATTTAAAGTTTCTTGTCTGATAATTCTAACATCTGTGTCATCTGAGTATGGTTCTGATACTTCCTTTGTCTCTTCAGACTATATATTTTTTCTTTTGGCATGCCTTGTAATTTTCCCCCTAAATTGGACATGTTGTATCAGTTAATAGGAACTGAGGTAAACAGGCCTTACAGTGAGGACTTATGTTAATCTAGGAGTTGGGATGTATTGACTGTTTGTTGTGGCTATAGGTACCAGAGGTTTCAAATTCCTCTCCTGTCATTGTTTTTGTCTTGACTTTAGACTTCTCTAAGTACCCCTCTTCAGAAAGAGTCTGTGTTTTGTAGCTTTTTCAGCTATAATCTACTATCATTATACTGGTGCCCTGTTGACGTGGTGGTAAGTGTAGGGAGAAGAAATACTATATGACCTTATGATGAAATCTCAGTCTTTAAGTCAGCCTGTGTCTTCAGGCTATGACCACAAGTATTTCTCCAGCGATATAGCCCCCACTCCCCAATCCTTCCCCTGGCTATAGCACTCCTTAATCTATTTTCTTGAAGCCCTGACACTTGTGGACTCTTTCCTTCCCAACCCCACACCTTTTGGTGAGACAGAAAGGCTGAAGGGGGCTTCAATGGAGGAGGAACCTAGGATAGATTCAGAATTGTGTTCCTGCAAAGTCCTCTTCCCTAGAGAGTAGGCCTTTGTTATAGAGAGGACTGGATAGATTTTTACAATGATTACTCTTCTACTTCTCCGTGCCAGATCTTCACTTTGGGAATCTGGTGGGGTTTCTAGATTGGATGCCCAAGAAAGAGTGAGCCCTCTGACCCTTCTCCTGCAAAGACAGTGACTGCGGCCTTGGGGAGTTGTGCACTCTTGTGCTGTTCCATACTTATCCTCCAGCAATTTGTCAAAATTACCAATTAAGTGTTTCCTGAGGCTTCTGCTCCAGGTAAGCAGATTGTGTCTATGTCTCTGTAGAGATGTGCCTGCCTTCAGTGGTCCCCGACTGTTCTGGCACTAGGGACTGGTGCTCCTATGAGAAGCTAATGCCTGATGATCTGAGGTAGGGCTGAGGTGGTGATGCTAGCGCTGGGGAGTGGCTACAAATACAGATGAAGCTTTGCTTGCTCTCCAGCCTGCTGCTCACCTCCTGCTGTGCGGCCCATTTCCTTATAGGGGTCGGGAACCTCTGCCTATCTCTACAGATTTAAGGATGTCAGTTTGTCCTGTGACCTCAGTTCTCTGATGTGTACAAGGCATTGGTTTTCAGTTCATCTAGGTTTTTCTTGTTGTAAGGGTAGGAATGATAACTTTCAAGCTCCTTACAGGTCAAAGCTGAAACTGAAAGTTCTTCCTTATTCTATTAGTGATTGAAATACTACTTCAAGACCATCAGACAGCAGGGGCCATACCTTAGCCATCTATTTCTGTGTTTCATGGAGGCAATCTAGTCTATTTACTTTTTAAATGATGTTTTAGAAACCAGACCTGTGTTTGAATCTTGATCCCACTGCTTATTAATTAAGCTATATGATGTATCAGTTATCTGTAAAAAGCACAGTTGAATAGAACTCTGATGATGAAAATGTTTTTTATCTGTTCTTTCCATTAAAGGCACATGTGGCTATTAAGCACTTGAAAAATGGCTTGTGCAACTGAGGAAATGAATTTCTCATTTTAATTAATTTAAATATAAACAAATAGCTACATGTGGCTAGTGGCTTCTGAATTGGACAGTGTAGGTCTAAGGCTTTAGAAGTGTAGACAGTGGATGATCAGATATGCTATTTTTTATTCTCCTTGGGTCATTCAACGTAAAAGTATAGACTGATGTAATATTACAACATCTGGGAACATAAGGCCAGGTCAGCAAAGCTTCTAGTTAGTGAAAGGTAGTTCCTGACTCTACAGCCACTTTTTCATAAAAGAAGATGGTGATGTGAAACATGTCAACTGAGTGACTAAGAATTTATTCTTCTCCCCTGGGAATCCTTGCCCCAGACAAACACGTGTCTGCCCAGTACATTGATACCATGAGGTTTGTGTGTCTTTTGGCATGTTGCACTTTATAAAGTTTGTTCGCACACATTATCTCCTTTTATTGGCCAGCCTCATGGTGATGATATTGTTGATCCTATTTTATGGGTGAGGAAATGAAGACCCCCAGATAGGTTAAATAACTTGATCAACTGTACATTAGTGGTTCACAGCATCAAGCACAGAATGTTGGGGCTCTGAAACAATTCTTATTTCACTATGTCAAAACTGGTACTTACTGCATTTCACTCCATTTCCACTTCATCTCTCTCTAACAGCACTGACTTTAGACAGTAGTTGAAACTGAACTTTAGTTGTCAGGGCCCTCTCTGGCATCCACAGAGCTGGGTTCTTGTCTCAGAAACACAACATGTAGCTCCTATTTATAACTGCTGTGCCTTCTGGTTTGATGTAAAGAAAGGTTCTGCAAAGGCAAATGGCAGATAACCCTGTGTGGGCAGTCTTTGGAAGAAAGGCAGCTTTGGCAATCACAGTGATGGTAGCAATATCCACAGTGTATGCATGTTTGAGAGGGGCTTCTCCCTCTTGCCTCCATCTCAGAGTGTACTTTCTTCTATTCAGTCCCTGTTTCCTAAACTCCAGCACCTGGAGACAGGCAGTAGAGCAGGCTCCTCTGTCCAATATAAGTTTGCCTGAAACTGCAAACTTAAAAGGTTCAGACCTACATAGTACCCTTTGCACACTAGCTACTGCAGCATCATTCATGATTAACTGCTAACAAATAACTTTTGCACCCTGCTTGTGTCTGTTGGCCAGGTTCTACAGAGAGAGAGACTACATTTTTGGAATTACATTTTTGGAATTAGTCTTGGCAGACAATTACTAGGATGCTTTATAGCAGTGGCTCTCAAAGTGTGGTCCCTGGACCAGCATGAACTGCATCACCTTGGGAGCCTATTAGAAATGCAAATTCTCAGCCCCCACCCCAGACTACAGAATCTGAAACTTACATGAGACCTGAAATTTGTGTTTGGATAAGCCCTTCAGAGAATATCTGTTCAAGTTGGAGAGCACTGCTTTAGAGTATGGAGGCAATGATATGTTACTGAGTAGTTAGGACACACAAAGGTTCTTTAGGTCCACAAATCTACTGCTCTTGTCAGTGTGCTCCTCAGACCAGCAGCAGCAGCCCTAGGAACTTGTTAGAAGTGCAGAATCTCAGGCCTGCTCTCTGAGATCTACTGAATCAGAATATGCATGTTAATAAAATTCCCAGGAATTTGAAAGCACACTGAAATTTGAGAACTGCTAATCCTCACTTACAGTGAGGGTAGTTTTGTTTGAAGAGTTTAGGCATAGAGAACCAGGTAGGCAAAGAAATTTTCTTTGGTGGGTTTCGTTTTGATTCTAAATAATTATAGATTTCCTTTATACCCTATCAAAAAGAAATTTTAGAAAGGAGAAGGGAAAACATTGACCTAAATGATTAAAACCCCAATTAAGCAAAATTTTACATTTCACAGTTTCAAGGGGCTTTACAATTATCACTTTGCCTGGTCTTCCTGATCTCTGGCAATTCTGACGACATTCTTTCTTTGAAGTGCTTGCAGATCTACTTTGGATAGGCAAGATTCCCCAGGGAAACTCTGGAGTCATGTAAATTAAGTGAGAGTGGAGAGTTATCAACTCTCTCACCTAAATTGCCAGAGAATCCCTTTCTGGCATGCCCCGCTGTGAGGAGTGGTGAAGAGAACCTTGAAACAGGCGCCCACAGCCTCCCAGGGCTTTTAATTCCAGACATTTCCCTGGGCAGGAAGTGAAGGCTTCCTTTGTGTGCAAAGCACTGTTAGGAGTAAGATGAGGTTCTGAGCCCTGAGAAACTACCTTGATGAGCTGGAATGCAATCTGCCCATCCCTACTGACAGCTCTGCCTGGCTAAGAACTTAGTAGCTGCATGCTCAGCAGTAGGATGAATCCAATCATCTGTAATGACTCAGAAGGAGTCATTAAAGACCAATAAATTGCCAATATGAGTATTGAGAATGCATATTGAGCACCCATTATTGCCTGTTGGATTAAAGGAAAAAAATGCCTATATGTGTATTTACTCAACAAGCAATAATGGCTCTGAAAGAGCTAGTACATATGAGGAAGTAACATCCATTTTCAAAGCAAATAGCAATAACACGCCTTACAGAATATCGAAGGATATGGTCACACAGTGCCTTCACATACCTTATTTCATTGCATCTTTACCATAGTTGGTGCAGGGGATGCTGTTATGCTCAGTGCAGACGAGGAACCTGATTCTCAGGGAGGTTAGGTGTCTTACCCAGTCACATACTTAGGAGAACTAGACTTGAGCTTGGCTTTCCTGACTTCAAATCCAGTGTTCTGTTCACAGTAGCTAAATATGAATGAGCCATGCTACTCAAAGTGTGTTCCACTGACCAGCAGCATCAGCATCACCTGAGACCTTGTTAGAAATTCAGAATTGCAGGTCCCACCCTAGGCTGAATCAGAATATATTTTCATAAGATGCTCAGGTGATATGTGGGTACCTTAAAGAGACTAAGAGCAATTGATCTTTACTCAGTATGATCACTTTCCTAGATGCTATACCAAAACGAGAACAAAAACAAAAGGCAACAATGCAAACCTCACAAAATTAAAATTAAGGTATTGAACATCACAAAAATTTTTTCGAGCAATTGAAACAGTTCCATATAGCAGAGATGTCCTTTTTCTTGAGACAATTAGGATTGACAAAGCTGTGTTATTTGATAAATTTCTGGAGTCCATGGAAGAATGGGCAAAAGAATCTGACCTTCAATGCTGAGAAATTAGTAGGTCCAGTGTTTCCATTAAACTTACTGGAAAAACACTGATTTTGTGCCAGTATGATTTTTTAAGTTTACCTCTTAGAACAAATCTTTCTGTTACCATAGGCTTCCTTTTAAGAACAGGGATGCTAAATAACATAGGATGGTGATCTCTGGAATATTGATGCTACAGCTGGGAAAACCACTTGAAAAGTGTTTCATGTTTGTATTTGAGTACGGTTATGGTCAGTGTTTTGAGATTTTACTTCATGCAAATAAGGATATGTGTAGTGGAGAGCTGACTTCTAGGATGCTCCCTGGGAACTGTAGAGTGTTCTGCCCTCTCACATGGGTATGGACCACTGGAGACTAAGGTGAAGTTTATGCCTTTCCAAACTGTACATGGACTAGAGGAGATGGTCAGGTATTTGGTTTCCTAAGAATTTCTTCTTATATAAAGTAAACATCAGATGATCCGGAAGCAGAATGGATACTTAGGCTTATCATCATGTTTGGAAGCAAGATTTATCAAGGATGAAAAATGAAAGCAGATCTAAAGAAATCCCATGGTCATGCAACCAGGCAAAATTGTATTTGAGCAAAATAAATCAATAGGAAAAGGAGAGCACATTTTCCATCCTATAAGCCATCAACCAGCAACAATTTCATTAAGCACCTGCTGTACACTCCACATTATGCTAGGTTCTAGATTTAAGAATATGAGACATTGTTCCTGCACTTGAAGAGCTTATGATCTCACTCAAGAGAAACTATCATGTGACAGAACAACAAATGATATACTAGTATATAGTTAAGCATTAAAGAACTAAAATCCAGATAGATTTGAGGGAAGGAGCCAGGAATCTGGGAAGGCCTCCTAAAGTAGGAGGCATGTGACTATGACCTCAAAGTAAGGAGTGAATGCATTTCTAGGGAGGAGAACAACAAAAATTATTGTGTGAAGATGGGGACCTGCAGACTTCTCTTGTTTTCATAAGGGAAAGAGAGGCTGGATACTTGTGGGTCCAGGCCCTGTTTGGAATAATCTTTGGAACCACTACCCAGTGCCAAAACTGAAAATGTCAGTTGCTTATCAAACTCAAGAATAAACTAAACAGCTATACTTGATCACTCTTGCCTGTAAACTTCTTGGAGATTGGGTCATGGCCATCTTGTTGAGAGAAGGGATAAACATCCCCTAGGAATATGGGCCTTCAGCTCCTAAATACATACATAACTCCAGATGGGTGCAATACCTTTAGTGCATATGCTCTCAGCTCACACCTCTACATTCCAAGGCCACTTTCTGCAAACCTCTACAGCTCTGCTTGAGGCATTTATAAAACAACAACAACAGTTCTGGTTATAGGGACACATATAGCACCTGGAATTGTGAGATTTATTTAATGCCCTGGATGCAGGTGGATGAACTAACGGTGGCTGGAAGGTTGGGGGATAAATATCTGGCTTCTTCACCCACAGTTGGGAGAATTTGGACACATGTTCTACAGTGTCTCCCTTAGTTCTCCAGTGAGACTGAGTCCTGGGTGCCCATAGTGGACACTTGCTTGAGAATACTCCTTGACTGGCTTCCTGCTATCCTCTCTTTCATGTCCTCCCTTATTTACCAGTGTTTTTGGATATTACCTTCCAAGGTAACTGCACTCAAATTCTCATCTTGACTTTACATGGAGCCCACAAGTTAAAGTGGAAGACCTAACAATGGGGATCTTTCAAAATACCAGAAACAATATTCTCAAGAGGATTTCTTAGAGAGCAAGAAGATAAAAATAGCTTCACAATCCCCTCATTATCTCCTTTTGTTCAAAGTATGAATTCTGAAGTTGAAGGCACGACATATTTTTTAGGGCTTCCCATATAAAATAACACCTGTGTTGATTTTCTTTTTTTTTCTTTCTTTCTTTTTTTTTGTCTTTTAAAGGTTAGAGATTACTCACCTCCCCTGCTGGTCATTAAATCAGTCTGGCAGGATTCCTCGGAAGTTCTGTGGCCTTCTGGGCATGTGGTGGTAGTGCAGGCAGTACTGCAGACAGGCCTGCTTGCTGTGATATGCTACCAAGCAGGTGACTTCAAAGGTCTGCTTCAAGCCTATCTCAAGTATCAGTTGGGGCTCACACTGAGCCCCAAAGTCAGGTACCAGATGGCATATCTCACAAAGTCAAAGTTGATCATATCCCAAGCACCTTGCATCTCTCTAGCTCCTGTGCCAAAGGATGCTGCAATCTCTTAGGCAGGAAATGAATAATTTCATTTAGCTTACTTCTACTCTTGGTTATCATAAGGAGTCACCAGTGAAATGCTCAGCTGTTCTGTGAGGTTTGTAAGTCTAGTGAATTCTATTAGATTGTTTTGGTGTTAATTTGAAAAAAATCATCCTTCTCTAGCTCTAATATAGCATCTATCAAGATACTATGAATCACTAAAAAGGTAGACTTCCTCTCACACTACAGCTTTATATTTAAATTTCATTTTAAATTAGCAGTTTACTCCAGTTTGTCTCAGATCTGTACAGGGAAGTAAAATATTTTTTCACCAAATCTAAATGAGAGAAGCAGGGTGGGCATTTAAGGATTATAGTCATATAAATGAAATGTGCTTAGAATCAGACAACCCTAGAATAATATTATACTTGGATTATTTGGATATATGCTCTATGAAATGAAAGGAAAATTAAAAGCAATCTTGATCTCTTTTTAATTTTCCCCTAGTGCAAAATAAAGTGCAAATCCAATTGACTGGCCCAGCAGATGCATGAATGCTGCCCTTTTAGGCCTAGGCTCAATCTTTTCTAAGAGTATCTGCCACTCAGAAAACTCACTGAATGGATTGCACTGCCCAAGGTGTCATAGCACCTGTCACCAGACAAAGTACCCTGAGATGCTAAGAGCAGATTCTAGCATCAGCATCTGTGGAGATGACCTTTAAAGTACTTTCCAAACCCAAGGGTCTTTGATCCCCTTTTCCTTGGATACAAGCTCTTCTTTTGTCATTTTATGTTCAGGAAGGCAAAGCAGCCGGACTAGGCAACAAAGCACTGCCTCCTGCCTCCTTGGCAGGTCACCACTCACAGTGGGGTCTTCCACATTGTCAGGAGAAGCTCGGCATAGTGGGTGACTGCTACAGATTGAGGGTCAGACCTGTCAATAATGGGCACTCTGCGAAGTCTCAAGGTCAGGGTCAATTCAGCAGCTTTGCCACTCAAGCAGTTAAGACTGTATTCAGTTTCTTGAGCTCCTCTACAGCGAGATTTAGACCATAAAGGACAGAGTTATAGGAGAGAGCAAGATAACTGCATCTTGGGGAAGGTTACACTAGAAGATCTGGTCTTTGCCCAATTGCTCCTAAGAGGATTTCCTCAGAGGTCATAGTTTTTGTCCTCGAAGTTCAATAAGATCTTGGCATTTTTTCATTTTACATAATCAATGCGGCTGCAAAAAAAAGTCTCAATAAAACAGAAGAAAAATGAAAATGAACCCCTTCAAAGCAGTGTTTGGGGCGAGGTAATTCTTTGCTGTGGGGGGCTGTCCTGTGCACACAGGATGTTTAATAGTATCCATGATCTCCACCCACTAGATGCCAGTAGCAACCCACTGGCAGTTATGACAATCAAAAATGTCTCTTACCATTGCCAAATGGACCCTGGGGGGCACAACTGCCCAGGTTGAGAACCACTGCCTTAGAAGTTAATAGTATTAACTTCCTGAAATTGCTCTAGTAAAGAAGTTTTGGAAAAAATAAAAAGAAGTTTTGTAATACAGTATAGGAATTTCTTTACGTAAAAGAATAAGGAGTAAATATTTTTTCCTTTGAATGACACATGCCATCTCTACTTCATTTTCTTGTTTTTGTTTCATTCTGTTACAATTTTTTAAACTGTTAAAACTCCTTCTAAGCTTGAAAATAGGCTGGAATTTGCTGATCCTTATATTGTAGAGAAAGAAATGATGGTGATTCCCGTAATGATTGAAAGTGCTGAGACAGTATTTGGAAAAACTGGGATCTTGATCCAGCTACCAGGTCTTTGTGACCCTGAGCTAGCAATTATGCTGCCCTTCTTGGAAACCGTGAATTAAATGATTCCAAGTTAAATTATATCAATCCTGTTTTGCAACTTCATTCTACTTAATGTATTTAAATACAAAAAGTTTAAATAAAATAGAAACTCAATATTTGAACAAAATGAAAAACCCCAGTAAGTGGAAGAAGGTCTGAATGGCAAGGGTATGTCCTTCCCTTGGTTTGGGATAAAATACCATATGAGGGTCTCCTGAAGAGGACATTGTGCAAAGGAGATGCCCCCTACCCAATTTTAGCACTGCAATATGTTTTGATGTGACTGCAGAGGTTCAAGGAAGGAAAAAATTGCATCTTGGAAAGTGAGAAGCCTAGAAACTGCCTGTAAAGTTGTAAAAATAAAACCGTCATTTTGAAAATGTATTTTAAAGTGGTCTGTGGAATTGTCTTTAACCATCACATAAATGTCTGAGTAAATCCAGACAGGTCCATTTGACGAGTATTTATTGAGGGTCTACTGCATGCCAGGAACTGTGTGAGGCACTGGAACTGAATCCACCTGAACCCGGCTGATGAACTGTGCTCAAACGCGAAGAGCCACGTTCAATCGTCCAGAGATTTTTTCCCAGTAAAATATTTGATCTATATTTGTATATTGCTAATTACTAATATTTTATGCTTTACTTTGGGCATTTGGAGTTTCTATATATGGATTTTTATTGACACCAGGAAGAATCAGTCAAGAGAATGTTCTTATCCAATTACTATAGTTAGAACAACGGTATGGGATGGGTATGGGACTTTGGTCAAATATACTTCATTTGGATAACAAACATGTACTTTTAAATCATTCAAGTAGTTTATCAGATGGGAGGCAATAAATTATAGTGAATAGAGCACTGTGCTGGGAGTCAAAAACTGTGGGTCCCAGTCCTGGTTCTGTCCTTGTCTGTTTTCCATGGACAAGTTAGTTAATTTCTAAAGAGCAGTTTTCTCATCTGTAAAATGTGAACACAATACTTTCCTGCCTACTTGAGGTATTTACTGTATTTAAACATACTATGATTATATTTTACAAAGTGCTATAAAGGTGATAGCATTATTATAAGGACTGGGCAAAACTGGTTCTTTACATGGATGATTCTGGAATAAATCAAGTATTGTCTTGGTCACAGCCCAGATCAATTATGAACAAGACCTTCTTACACTTCATTTTAGGGGATTAAGAAGAAACATATCTATAAAAGCTTGTGAGGCACTGCCCGGAAATTTGCTTTGAAAGATACATCATGGATTTTCTGTTAAACTATGATAATGAGCTAAATTTAACCTTCTAGTGAAATGAAGACTTTTGAAGATCAACATTTAAAGAGGTTCAGAAATCAATGTTGACTCCTATCAGCACCATCAGGCCCCTACTTTAACCCCAAATTACATCTTTGTCATGCAGCCTTCAGAGTATCTATTGAGAGGGGGAGTCACCCCTCTCATAGTTTGGGGTCAAATTCTATGCAGCAGAGTAAGGCAGTCATGTCTCTTGTACAGATTTGAAAAAGCTCCTCCAAACCAGATCAGCTGGATTTTCAAACATGGATTATATTTTTCTGTGATACTCTCAATTATATTTTTAAAAAATCAACCTAGCTTTTTATTTTTTGTCATCATTCTTTCCAAGTCTATTTTTGATCAGAAAGTAGCTGGATTAATGTCCCAAGAAGGATTGCCATCATTGAATAGGTACAATCAAGAGCACTATGAGGAGTAAACCACACAGCCCGCAATTTACTTCCTCCAGTTTCCTACTGGGGCCTGAGAAACCCTCAAACCCTGCTTATGCTTTGTCCACTTCACTTCCAATGTGATGCCATAAAATGGGGAGGGGCTGGCTGGTGTTGTGTACAATGTTAACTGTCAGTGCTATTCCTGATGCCAGCAACAACGTATCAGAATAACATAAGTGAGGGCAGAAACAGTGACTCTCACTCCTAACACCTTTTGTAAAGGACAAGTCTTCATCAATCTCTAAAGGAAAAAAAAAGAAAAAATAATAAGTGCTTGTTCCCACACTTTATATTACCATGACCACTTATGGTCCATTTTTCTGTCTCCTGGCTCCATACCTACCAAATGTAGAGGTTGGATGTAGAAAGAAAAAATAGGCATATAAAATAAAAGGCAACTCCCTCAGTTTTATAAGTCTGAGTTTTTATAAGCTGTGTGAATTTGGCCAGAAAGCCATCAGCTAGAAATGAATTCTGACCACTGTTCAACTTGGTTTTGATTTTCCCTAGATACCTAGAAAATGAAAAACCATCCCATTTCTTAAAACAGTTCATCAACAAGACCGCTGTCCTTGAAAATTGCCCTTTAGACATGGTGGCAAAGCCAGCCCCTCTTTCTCTCCAACTTTCTCTTATAATATGGTTTTCTGTCTCGAACAGACCAAAATCAAATAAGAGAGAAACAATCCAGTGGAAAAGAGATCCAATGTGCCTGTTGATGTCTCATTAACCTTGAGAGTGAACGTAACTGGTGACTACTGTCACAGTGGTGTGAGGGTTTGCTACTGAAAAAAAAAAAAGCCAGTGGCAACATCACCTGGGGTGGGTAACGGGGTGGGGGCGAATACAAAGAGAAACATCATTTAGTAGATCATCTATCAAAACATAGGGCAGCTTTCCAACTGTTAGGACTGGCTGAATTATAGTTTCCCTTAAGCCCGTGATGAGACTCCTAAGTGTTTTTTGAGAAAGTATTTGGAGCAGTATTTGTATGTCAACATGTTCACTGAAGTATTGGGGGGAAAAACACTTTGGTGTTAGAAGTATAATAATGAGAAAAGCGAACATCTCGGGATAATGATACTAAGGTTCTGTGATGAGTGAGTATGCATGACATGTGTGTGCTATTAAAAATATCATGAGCCACCCAATGAGAGAAGGTCCTAATTCCATTGAGTCCCAGTAAAGTTCTCATGATTAATCACTGATTGATAGCATGTCAATAAATAGAGGGAAGGAAATAATATAGGAAAATAAGCTTGTCTCTAGGGAGAAAGGGTTACCTGTACAGAAAAAGAGAAGGAAAGAGTTCTCCAGATTCACTGGCAGACTCCTTTTGGGATAAGAAGATAGAGATCTAACCAGCCTCTAATCCCAGATCTAGACCAGAGACCCACACAAAAGCAGCACCTCCCACCCCTCTGTCCCAGAGCCCCAGCTGGGACTGGCTCCTTTCTGCCCTCCCAGAGGAGCACCTTAAGTAAACAAGCCCCATAATCCCCACCAGGGACTTGGATGGAACATTTTCACGCATTTTTGCTTTTCTCTCCCAGGGTCTCCTTTTTCCATCTTTAATCTTCACTTCTCCACTTTTCTTATGAACTTCCTGAAAGTTATCACCATTAACCTCACTTTTCACATCAAATTCCCACCTCAGGCTGAGGGCACAACCTGTTTCTGGGAGTGTCACCCTCTGACCAGCCTGCTTGATTTCCTGTGCTCTTTTCGAGGCCACACAGCCTGGCTTCTGTCCTCCTCATCCTTCTGGCTCTTCCCCTCACCCTCACGCCCAAATGTACCCAAATAAAAGTGGATCAACTGAAATCTTCTTTTGCCAAATAAGTTTTTGCATTTCAGGGGAGAGGAGTATGTGAAAGATGAAATAACTGCAAATTACAAGCATCATTTCCCACTCTAGAAGACAGAGATGGCTTCCTTGCTCTGGGGAAGAGGGTAGCCCCTGTCCTCGCCAGGGACCATACTTCATTCTGGGTGGGTGGGAGGCATTTTTTTCATCATCCCACCTCATGTTCCTCTGCTCCCTCACAGCCCTTCTGAGCAGCCTTTCCCAAAACACTCTGGGGGCCAGAGGAAGGGAGAGAAAAGGAGAGGAAGGAGAGAGGGGTCTCCAGGTCCCCACAAGCTTAGTCTTTTGTTTTCAATTAGCAGGACTTTCTAAAAGGTCTTTTCATGTTCTGCACTTTCCTGGCCCATTACCCCAAAGTCTCCCCGCCCCCAAGACCACTGCAACCAAAACAAGCGCACTGACCACAGCACCGTGGCTGCCGCCGCCCCAACTGTTGCAGCAGCTGCCGGGGTGGCGGCGAGGGCAGGGCCAGGCCCGGACCTAGACGCTCCCCACCCAGAGAGCTGGGTGGCTCCAGGCAGCCTTCGAGGGGCGCGCGGTTCAGGGGAGCCCCTGCGGTAGCCGCCTGGGATGAGAGAGGCGGCGCTCTCAGCACGGACCCCGCGCGCAGCCAGTCCAGCCGCGGTAGCAGCGGAGGCTGCCCGCTTCTGCCCCATTCTCACCTTTAAGATCAGGTCTGTGTGATGCTGGTCTAGCATGTTGGCTTTCTGAAAGGAGGTGACGATGACCCGGCCGTAGCGCCCGGGGGTCTGTAGGTCCGAGTAGAGCCGGTGCTTGGAGCGGTTGACCGGGAAGAGGCTGTTGACAAGGTTGCGCTCGATCTTGGCAAGGCTGTGCTGGGGCGCCAGCAGGTGCTCCACGCTCTCTTCGACCTGGTAGCGGCTGAAGCTGGCGCCGAGCAGGATGGAGATGAGCACGGGCGCCGAGGCGAAGAAGACCGGGTGACTGGCAATGAAGTGGCCGAGCCGGGAGAAACACGTCCTCAAGCCCCTGTGCAGAACCTGCCGCAGCATCCTAGAGCAGAGCGGGCGCGGGAGGAGGGCGAGGCGCACGCTCGGCGCGGGCTCGGGCGGCGACGGCGGCGGCGGCGGCGGTGGCGGCGCCCGCGGTGGCGACGGCGGCGGCGGCGGCGGCGGCGGCGGAGGCTAGACCCGGAGCTCTCCCGGAGCCGCGGCACCACCATCGGGGAGTCCCGCGCCGCGCCTCGGGAGGGTCCCCTCGGGCCGGAGACACGCCCTCCTGCCCGCAGCCACGCCGACCCGGAGAGCCCCCCAGCTTGGCGGCCCCCGCGCCGCCCCCACCCCGCCCTACCCCGTGCGCCCTCCCCACCCTCCGCCGCCTCCCTGCCCGAGGGGCTTCGCGCAGAGGGGCCGCGTCCCGGGTCAGCGCGGGAAGGGCCCGGGGCAGCCCCCACGGAGCGTCATGACCCCACTCACCCGACCCCCAAGGCCAACGATGGGGTGGCGCGGGGAGCGGCGGTGGCGCTATCGCGGGGAGACTCTGCGCGCCAGCCTAGGAACACGAGGACGGAGAATTCCAGGCTACACCCAGTCCCCTCCCCTCCCCGCACTCCCCTCCCCCGGCCCGGCCCGCCACTCAGCCTTCCCCTCCCCGTCCTCCTCCTCCTCCGGGGAGACCCAGAGATAAATAAAAAAATGGCCCCGATTTTCCAAACAAAAAGTAAAGAGTTCTCCCAGGGGGCGTCGGGTGGACGCACTCAGAGCTGAGTGCCCCCAGAGGCGGAAAGGAGGAGGCCGAAGGCTGCGTGTGCCCTGGCTCTCGCCAGGCTCAGGTGGTGGCGCGCACTGGCTGGTGCGGAGAGGGGGTGGGGAGCGAAGACGCTCGAACGTGGAAATCACGCCTCCTTTCAAGTAAGAGCCATTTAAAATATCCCCAACACTGCAGCTTCCGCGGGACCACAGGGTCCGGGTGTGCGTCTGGGGCACGTCCACCCAAAAGGAGGCTGTGGAGAATCTTCTCGCCCTCATTTAGGGTTGCTCCAGAGTGGATTGCGATTTGGCAGTTGTGCTACGCACCCCTCAACCTCCCCACCCCGTCCCCCAGTACTAAAAGTGCTGATAATGATAGTCATTCGGTCGCCAGGGCTCCGGTGCTCCTGGACTCCTAGCTCTCCGCCCTGCCGCTGCTACCGCCTCCTCTGCTTCCTCCTCCCTCCCTCTCTGTCGTCACACGCGGGTCTGGGGGACATGGTGCGGCGGGGCTGGAGCGGGCGCCCCTGTGGGTGTAGAGTGTTTGTGAACAGCTGGTCAGTGAGTCGGTAGCATAACTCCCCTTCTCTCCTCCACCCCGCCCTCTCCTCACATGCGTGGGAGTGGGGGACACCTTATCTTGGACCTGGAGAGATACCTGTCTCGGAGCGTGCTGAGCCGCAGGGGGCGCGGGGGAGCCTGGGGGGCGCCGACTGCTCAGCAAAGTTGGGCGTGTACGTGTGCGCGCCAGCCGTGAGCTAGCAGACAGCCACTGTGGTTCCCCTCGCACTCCCCCTCCAGAGAATTCCCCGAGAAGGCGGGCGCCGGCTTCGGGCCCGGGATAGACCTGCGGCGGCGGCGGGAACGGCCACGCACAGGTACAATTTAGCGTGTTTCGTGGCGCACTCCAAGCCTCGGGGTCCATCCATTGCAAAGGAGAACGAGCCGAATATCAGAGTCCGGGCCACTGAGGTGCTCTGTCCGGCTGTGGGGGTGGGGACCGGGGCGTGGTGAGGGGGGTCCCCAGGCTTCGCGCTCTGAGCGCTCTGAGCGCTCGGCCTTCCCATCCCACACCTCCAGTAGCTCCTGCTTGGCCTCCTAGTGCCAATGGTCAAGCGAGAGGTGTCCCTGAATGGAGGCGCGGTCCCTGGAGTGTGGCCCGCACTACTGAGCATGGACATACATATTAATCAAAACTGAAGGAAGATGGAATGGGGCAAAGAGGAGGAAGGGAAAGAGGGAGAAGAGGAAGGGGAGGAGGAGGAGAAGTAGGAAGCGAGGGGAAGAGGAGAGGGAGAGGAAAATGGGTGGGAGAACGCGACTCAGGTATTTCCCTAATGTTCCTACCTCAGACTCCCCAATGCCAGGTGGCCCTGCACTTCTCAAACTGAACTTGGGAACTTGCACGTTGGAGACAGGAAGTCGTGGGCCGGGAAATCTTCCTTTTTTGGTTTCTCTCCTCCCTTCCCCCACACCAGACCCTCCTTCCTGTATTCTCTCAGCAACACCTGCAACTGCTGTGCTGTGCAGCCCCGGGGTTCACCTGATCTGTTCTGCCTGCACTCCCTAGGTCCTTCGATCCATCGTACTCTTGTTCACTTTCTCTGCTCACCCTCGCTATTCCCCACACCGCTCACTGCTTCCAGAGGCTCCCCCTCGGTGCCTAGGTGCTCCAGCAGCTTCCACCGGACGCCTACTCCCAGCATTCCGTATTGCCTTCCCCAAGAGGTACATATTGAGGGGCTAGAAATTCCCCTGCACCACTCCACTTGTGCCCTTCCCCCAGCAATCTTAATTTCTGCTTGCGGAAACGCCGCTGCTCTGCAGCGCTTTGCTGATTCACGATGATCGCGGAGGGAAAAGCCTCATTGACTTGTAGACCTGCAAGCGGTGAGGCGAGCATGAGTGACTGAGAGGGCACACGCTTTGGGAAACCACCCACCGCTACGCAGGCAAGGTGCTAAATGGCAGGGTGGATGCCCTGCTTGGATCTCGTTGGGCAGACAGAAAGACCCAAAGGGGTGGGGAGTGGCAATGGGAAATACTGCGAGCCCAGTTCTTTGCCGCCGAGCGGGAGACAGCTGGTGGGTGGGCACTTCTCAGGAGGCCTAAAGTCGGTCTCTGTGCGGGAAGTGAACAGAAATGTTTCATGTGCCCTGATGCAAGAGCAGCGACAGAAGAGAAGGGAAACCAGCTGACAAGTCTCTTTGGGAGCCTTTAACATTTCCGCGAAGCTCTTTTCATTCTGAAGTCTTTGTCCCTCCAAATAGTTCCTTCCTAACCTTCATTCTCTCTCATCCCTAGAATTTCTGGCCTTTGAATGTAAGCCCTCAGGCAGGCTAAAGCACAGGCATCCCCTCTCTCCCGGCTTGGGCTGAACCTTAGAGTCTGAGAAACCCGATGTCGCTCAGTTGGCCCAGGTGGGAGTGTTGCTCTCCCATGCGGAAAGGGCCTTTCCCTTGATACCAAGGCATTAGCTTCTAGTACTCCCAACTATTCCTAATTGTTCTTATGCGTATTAGGGGGGCGGGGACTTCTACCCTTCTGTTTTAAATCAGAGATACAGAATGGCCTGAGAATAAATCTTCCTGCCACGTTTTGTTGTGGACAGTCCAGTTAGTATTGTAAATTGAGTAGCAGCAAAATAGAGAGAGGGAGAGAGAGAGAGAGAGAGAGAGAGAGAGAGAGAGAGAGAGAGAGAGAGGACAGGGGAGAGAGGAGGACATAGCCTCTTCTGGATTTTCTTCCTTTTTAATTCATATGCTCCAAGGAGCATTGCCACCACCAAAGACTTGGGTTTGCATTTGGGACAGTGATCTTGGGAACAGAGCTTGAATTGGTACATTTGTAAATTATTACTTTTTCTGATTAAAACCAATACAAATTAATTGTAGAAAATTTAGAAAATAACAAGAGAAAGAAGGAAGCAAAAAGACACCTGAATCCTTGTACTCTCATCACTTTCCAAGGATAACTTCTGTTGATAATTTATTGCATACATAAGCAACATAGTATAGAGGTTAGGGCTATTGGTTCCATAGCCATTAAGTTGAAACCTTGCTTCACTATTTACTATGATGCTTTGGTTGAGTAACTTAAACTCTTTATTGTCACACTTTTCTCTTCTGGAAAAATAAGAATAGTACCGACTCCACAGAGTTGCCGTGAGGATTAAATAGCTTGAAAGATGTAAGACACTTACAACCCAGCCTGGAATATCACAAACACCCAGTAAATGATATTTGTTATAATTCTAGTTTTTCTCTGAATGTGTGTGTGTGTGTGTGTGTGTGTGTGTGTGTGTGTGTGAGAAAGAAAATCAGTCCCTGCCATCCAGAAGTTGTTCGCCTGAATATTGTCAGCTGGGACTTCGTGTTGCTAGGAGCTGCCCTGGTATTCATAACTGAGCTTTGGTGTTCTCCTATTGAACAAAAATCATTCCCCACAGCACTAATGTCAGATAAAGTCATTCTGTAACTAATGGATCCAGACAAAATTAAGCCCATTCCATAATCATGTCTGAACACAAACAAACCATGAACCTTCTCCAGACCACAAAAATGACCAAACAGATCCCTATCCTGGCCAATATGAGTAACTTGTGTTTTTTTAAACTAAAACAAAAACAAAAACAAAAGCAAAATAAAGCTTTAGCCTTGGTCTATTCTTTTCTCTCTCTAGATAAAAATTTATGAAGGCACCCAATTTTAAAGCTACCCCTGCTTCCTAACAGCAGCCAATTCAGAATGAGCTCCACTGCCTTAAACCTTCCTCAGAATCACTTAACACAAACCCCAAATTTTTTCTAGCATCTTATTGAGTTACTCCTCAGTCCTGTTGAGTGCATGTTAACCTCACTGCAACAAAAAATACACTCAACTTGTTCAGCTACTGGTGTGTTTCTGGTGGTCTTTGGCAGGAGGGCTTTGACAATGTATATGAAATGTTTATACACTTTTTCCCCCTAAAATTGAGGGTCATAATAAACATTCTGTTTGGTAACCTTTTTTTTTTATTAAGTAGATCATGAGCATTTTCTTATGTCAATTAATATTGCTATAAAACATTTAATAGCTGCACAGAATTCCATCATATGGCTGAAACTTAACTTATACCATATTGTTGGACATTTAGTTTTTAAAAAATATATTATAAATAATACTGAGATGGACATCCTGTATATAAATCTCTGACTGCATCTGTATTTTCTTAGGGTCAAATAACCACCACTACATTTTGAATAAACTCCTGCCAGAAGCCTTTCTCATTATTGTTCAGTTGTAAAAGACAAGAGCACTCTTTAATGGGGATTAAATTTATTGATAAAATAAACCAAGTATTCAAGTTGGGTGCATTTCTATCATCTATTATCTTTGGGATCAGTTTCTTAGTTCAGTTTTACTCAGAGATGCCAGAGAGATTGATCAAAGTGTGGAAGGAGTGTGATAAGGTTAAAAACAAGGGTCTACTTTTGTCTAGCAAGTGTGTCAAGCATTAGCTTTTGGTAATCACACCACCATTTTCTGCCTGAGAAACAACAAAATATTTTCATGTGTGTATCTTAAATCTAAGCAGGTCTACACCAACTGTGAAATCACTATGAGCAGCAGGACCATGCAAAGGATATTTGGGCAGCTGCAATTGAGGGTGGCACTTAGTATAGTGTGTTTGTCATTACTTATACTCTCCTGATCTCAATACCACTGACATATGTCTGAGAGCTGGATGTTTCTGCCATTGTAAAAGATCTAGGTAAGATTCCTTGGAGAATGGAAACACATACAGGGAAGGCCAAAGTATAAAGAGGATTATACTTTCAGAGTAGGGAAGCTCCCTGGCAAACGTCAGCATTGCCTTGAGTGGGGATAGCTCCATGAAACATCTACTGGGACTCAGCCCTGTTTTGACCAAGAAGCTGTTTTATGCAGGGCAATACTATACTTTGAAATTTTGCCCAAAGGGAGACTACTGAAGGTAGTTTAAACTTGCATTTGAAAAGAGAACACTCATGACAAGTCCTAATAAGGTAAAGGGACACACTGCAATGTATAGATGATTCCTTACTCAAAAATGTGCTGGTTGAATATTTGAATATTCAAATATCCAGAATATTTCAGGATATTCTGCCAACTCAATAGGCTCTCAGTATCATTGTGAATCTTTTAGAAGAATGGCCCATTATGATGTAAGGAAAAAAGTCATGCAAAATCATTTTTTTTTCTGAGTAAACATAGGACTCAGGGCTCAGCGAGTGATATTTCAATCACTGATTTAGGCAGAAACATTTTGGAGCATACTATCTTGGTGTCTGTGCTCACCATGGCAATAGTAGGTTGTGATGGCCAGGTCCAAATCTTTCCTTTATCCTTCTAACAGAAAGCATGGCTTTACCTTCTCTCCACCTTTCAAAATTCTTCCATCATTCAAGGTTCTCTTAAAATCCTAGCTCACATATATAATAAGCTTTCTCTGACTGCCACACCACCACTTAATAAATTGAATTGATTAATTTAACTCTAGCGAGCAATTTTATTTGAATTATTTTGGTGAGCAAGTTCCTACTGTGATAGAAAACTAGGAGAAATTAAGCAAGGGTTTCCCTGCTATTAAGGAATTTGTAGTCTAGTAGGGTTGAATAAATATGCCAAGGTTTAAAATATAAACCCAAGTAAAAGGAAATGTCAAAAGAGTGGTCACAACAATGTATGAAAGCTCAAAAAGCATAGATGATATCTGGTTTGTCTCTAGTCTTAGAATACCTTTAGCCTTGAGTTAGTATCTTGCTATTTTGAGCTTCTTTGTTATCTAATGTTTTACATATAGTATCTATAAATGTCTATGCCTATAAACATGTGACATAAATATTAGATATCAGTTTTTTAATAGCCTTTTCATCACTGGGTTATGCTGGGGGACCTTCTCTTTTCTCATGGGATAGTCCTAAAATTTTGAGTTTGGTCAAAGAACATAATAACTCCTTTTTCTAGAAATTCCTGAATAATGCCACTTTTTTGATATTAAATTAAGTGCAACTGAGGTTTTTTATTAAGTCAAACTAGATTTCCTTCCACTGCATCTAAATGAGGACAGTTTAGGTACATTATCCAGTTTCAGCACCAGGGACAGAGCCACATTTCTCATCCTGCTTATAGCTCCCATCACTTTTGAGTTGGTTTTAGACACATTTTAGAGCTAAAGAGGTTATTTAAGCTAATATAATTTAGGGGGTTGATCATATTTATCTAATGAATGCCAATTAAAGTGAAAATAAATTTAAGTTGGTGGATCACTAAATCTAATTTGATAATATTTAAAATTGTGCCCAATACTTTTATGCCCTTGTGGTATGTTTGTGTGGGGAGGGGTACATTTAAAGGTAGATGTTAAAACTGACTCTAAAATATAATCTCTTGAATTTTAGGAGTAATCGTGCTGAAGATTTATAGGAATGACAGTAAAAGGGGAAAGAACATTTTTATATGTTTTATGTGCTAAATTAAGCCCTAGGTACTTTCATGTATTTTAGCCTCTGTAGTTTGCAGAATCACTCTGTAGGCTATTAAGTATTGTCAAACCCATTTTAAAGAGAGGAAACTGGGGAGTAAGGAGATTAAATATCTTGTGTAGGGTTACCTGTAATGGAAGTATAAATAGAACCCTGGCCTATATGATATTGAAATTCATGTTTTTCTGTCAGTCATTCTTTTAAGCAGAAAATTACTTTATCCCTTATCTAAGATTCCTAGACTGGATATCAATATGTGTTAAAAACATCTTAATCATATAATGCAATATACTAGAATATTGTGAACAATTTAATGCTATTTCTGTATTGGCTATTCATTTAATAATATTGTAAAGTGGCAATGTTGTAGCCTAGCCATTAATCAGTCTTTTTGTGTTTGGATTCATTTCTGATGTTGGTATTTCTTAGAGGAGTTCTGTGGACCAACAAAAATATTGTTATGGAACCCAACGTGTTTGCTGATCTAATCCAACCCACTCTTTTTACAGATGGCAAAACTTCTGTAGTTCTTGTCTGGATTCTATCATGAAAAAAATTCCTCAAAATGTTCAAATTGAAAACTGTCAAGTGGTTCCAAAATACGTAACAGAAAAAGCAACCAAATAGACTTTGACCTTGTACTCGTTGAAATTCTTCCATTTTTTAGTAGTTCAACAGTAGTTCCTATACTGCAAGGGGAAAGATTCTTTAATGTTCTTTCTTAATTTTACTGTGTGAAGTGAACGAGACCATTATAAACACCAGATCCATTGTCTTATGTATGAGCATAGGGGACATAAGATAGCAGGGAGTTTTCTGATATGACTCTTAGCTTCAGGGCAGTCTTTCTTTGATGTTTATATATTTAATCCCTTTAAAAATTATACTTCAGAGCATAACCTAAGAACAAAGCACTTTATCCCTTCTTTTATTAGAACTGTGTACTTATTGCTTTGACTTAAAAAATAACAGAGAGCTACAAGGCATTCTGTTCCCCATGGCTGATCACTTCCTTCTAGTGAATGGCACTATGTTCATGAATTAATTAATAGTAAAATCTGGTTTTCGTATTCACATATGTTAGAGTTGTAGGCAAGTTATATCAGGAGGCAGCTAGGAGAGGTTAAATGAGAGAAGAAAACAAAATTGAAGTTTCCTTTTTCAGACAAAGCACAGGACTTGGCATTTATAAGAATGCTTTGCTTCCACCTCCAGGCATCTTCTGAATATTATAAAGGGGATTATTCTACATATGGAAAAGTCTGTTCTACCATGGGTGGAAAGGTTTAGCCTCAGATGAATGCCATTACCTCCTGTAGTGTGCCAAGCAACAGAAACTAAAGTAGTTTGGTTATTGGCTGGGCCATTAGCAAATCATGTCTTTCATCTAGCTCTGTCTCATCACTGTATTTCAAATTTCTGTCCATAAAATCAGAATAATAAAGATGATGATGATATCTTCCTGTTAAGGAGATTTTCAGACGTAAAATATGGTAATGAATGTGAAGTACTTTGAAACAATCACACACATTATTGGGCCTAATCTGTCCAAAACACTTTGCTAAATGTAGAACATGAAAACACATAAAGATCTTGCCTGTGAGGTGTCTACAGTGCAATGTACTGAGGCCAACAAGTGAAACAATAAAATTGTGTCATGTAGCAAGGGCATGATGCTATGGGACCAGTGAAAAGGTTCCTCTAGCCCAGCCTGTAAGGCAGAGGTAGGGTTTGGAAAAGCTTTTAAGAGGATTTACTGTGGTGCTGTCCGGTGCTCTATCCTCATCCTCTTGGCCCGCTCTAGAAGTTCACCCTAGGTAGTTCCCACATACCTTGATGGCTTCCTGCCTCTTTCTTTCTGAGATATTCTCTGGCCATGGTGCAGGCAGGAAGTGCCATGGAGCTAACATTCCCAGAAGTGACCCTCAATTAATGAGGGACAGGAAAATAAATACCTAAACTTTACCTCTCTGTGAAACAACTCAGAGATATTCTCCATACAGACTCTCAAAGGCTTCCCAGCAGAGCTTACCTCCAGTTGCCCACTGCAGTAACCCACTCAGAAGTGCATCCTTTATTAGCTCTTCTCTCTTCTCTGTTTACCTTCTCTGCTCCCCCATTCTTTTTTTCTGGGAACCCCCTACCAAATAAACCATTCACACCCACATCTTTGTTTTAGAATCTGTCTTTGGGGGAACCCAACTGAAAACAGATGACATCCAGATGGAGTCTCAAAGGTTAGCCATTAGCAAAGCCTAGTGAATTTAATGGTATGTAAATTATACCTCAGTAAAGCTGTTTGAAAAAAAGAAAGAATTAGCCAGCCCACCACAGAAGGAAAAAATATTCCAGGCAGAAGGAATAACATTTGAAATTATAAGGATGGGATAGAGAGTTTAGCTTGTTTTGGGAACTACAAATGGTTCAGGGTGGATAGGTGGTAGTTTGGAAAAGCAGCTAGGAGCTGGGTTAAAAAGGGACTTCTGAGCCTAGATAAAGAGCTGAATGTTTATTTTAAAGGTACCAGGGAGCCATTTCAGAGCTTTAAATGGGGGAGTTTATGGCTAGGTTTATGTTTTATAAAGTTAACTCTGGTGGCCACATGTAAGGTAGATAAAAGGAGGGCTAGACTAGAGGCAAAGAGACCAGTTAGAAGATCATGTAGTAATTAGGACAAGAAGAGATTAGGGCCTGAAGCAAGAGAGAACAATGGGATGGAGAGAAAGAGAAGGATTGATACATTTTTAGGGAGATAGAATTGGCAGGACTGAGATGATTGCAGAATAGAGCTAAGATACTGTACTGTGGTTTCTGAAGACACAATATTCCAAAGAGCTATGCTAAACCATGTTGAACCATAGAGATATTAGTTTATTTTTACAAAATTCCACTTTCTTCAGGGTAAGGAAGAAGAAAAGGTGGACTGCATTAAGCTCTAAGTTACAACAAATGGAGGTTGGATGTCATGGTTTTGACATGAGAGTGGGACAAGAGAAGTTAATGGCCTGAAGGAGTCCAAACAGGGTGGACACTAAAATCTATTAGTTTAATACATAATATGGTGATTCACGTAGATTAATAAATGCCCTTGCTCCCAAGGGAATTGAATTATTTCTTAAGAGCTAGTTGCTTAAAGGAGACAACTTCATTTGGAGAAGGAAAGGAGATTAACGAGAAGGTGAGGGGAAAGGAAAATGAAGTGATTAGTGAGATTCCCTGGAAATCTCCATCTCTGGTTCATCTTAATGCTCTTCATCTTTATAATTCACACTTGGGGATTTCCCTTCTGATAACCCTCTAAGATCTATTTTTGAAGGTGACCAAAGACCATATCTTCTATACATAAGTCTTCGTTCTCTGATAGCAGCTTATTCTTCTGTTAGGTAACACACACACATCCCACAAACCACATGCATATGCTTTAATTTACACAATTAGAAATCACATTGAAGAAAATAGGCACCAACATTTTACAGTATTAGAAACTTATTCTTTCATCGACACCTGTGTAGGCACTGTAAATATGAGACCATTTTAATAAAAGATCTTTATTCTTATTATAAGTTGTGCTGCTACAGACATTCATATACAAAGTTTTGTATGGATATATGTTTTCATTTCTCTTGGGTATATACCTAGCACTGGAATAGCTGGGTCAAATGGTAACTCTATGCTCAACATTTCGGAGAACTACTGAACTGTTTTCCAAAGGGCCTGAACCATTTTGTATTTCCAGCAGTAATGTGTTTTGGTTGTTTTAATCATAATATATATTCTACTTTTTTTCTCTACTTATTATTAGATGTTAGCTTCACAAGCCTTTGTAACTCTTTCCTGATTTATCAAGTTTTTAAATTCTCCTTTTTGGTGAAAGATTTTTTTTTTTTTACATCTTAAAATGTTGCTTGAAAATACCCATAGTATCCTAATAAGAGTTAAGATAATGAGACTGTCTAGAAAATATACCAGATTGGATCAATATATTATTTAGATAGATGTGGGAAACTCATTGTTCGTGATTTTGAATTTCGGGTTGTCCTGTCCACATCTTGCAGTGGAAGCCTAAACCTTTCACAGAATCTCCAATTTGGGGGCATTCTTTTAAGGCATGGACCACCAAAGATGGAATATGGGGACCACTATTATGCTTTCTTTTTTATTCAGAAGGAGAAAAAAAAGTAAGAGGCCAAAAGGATGTGAAAGTCTCAGAGACAGTTGTGCATAGTGTGCTGACTGTTTATAGCTTTGATGGTAACCAGAGGACTAGTGCCTAAGGTACAGTAGTGGTTCTGGTTTGGACTCACTTGGAAGCTTGTGCAATTCACTTCTCCCCCTTTCTGCAGTTCAGACTACTCCTCCCAATTTATTCCTTCAAATTTGACCCTACATTTATCCATTTAATACCCATCACTGGCCAGTGGGTGGTGAGGAAAATTAGGAAATGGGAAAAAGAGAAAAATGAGAACACATGTATTCATGACCCTTCCCCCAGTTCTTTGCCTCCCTGTTTATTATTGAAGAGATAATGATTTGGTCTCTATAAAGCAATAGTATCACCTAAGCCATGGTAATGAACTCCCTTGTAGAATAATAAAGGTGAAATAAGGTGGTGACAAAATCCCACAGGAAGGACTAGTAACTAATGTTAAGTGACACTTCTTAGAGAAAATTCTCTCCACTGTAATATTTCATTATTAATAGTCCTGGGGAGTTTAAATAAAGAAATACCTTTTTATTTCTCTGGCTTGATCTCTTGGTTCTCATAAAGGAATCTAGGCTATGCTTTATGATGCCAGAAAACACTGGTCAATCCAGTCAATTTGATAATAGAACAACAATCAACCACATTATTTGGTGTTATGTAGACAAAACAGCTAATTGTTTGACTGAATTATTCACATGCAAATCAGTTATTTTGATATCATATGGGTACAGTCCAAGTCAACATTTAAATAGTAATTTAAAAATCATTAATTGGAACCATATTTGTTGATTATCTCATATATAGGAATTTTGCTCATTTAACAGATGGCTTTGCATCAATCCCATCTTAGAAATTAGTAAACACAGACTTTTCTTACTGTGGAAAGGAAGTAAATACATAAGAAGGGGCCAGAGGCAGAAAGCAACTTAAAGATGACTCTGAAAACTGAGGCAGTGATAATTATTTAGTGGTGATAAAATAATCTGTGGAGGAGATGGCACTTGGAAATTCAAACATTAGAGGCTGCAATTAGTAATCTGCTGTATTAATTTCTTAGGGCTGCCATAACAAAAGACAAAAAAAAACCCAAAAAACAAAACAACAAAACTGGGTGGTTTAAACAATAGAAATTTATTGTCTTACAGTTCTGAAGGCTAAAAATCTGAGATCGAGGTGTTCATAGTATTGGTTCCTTCTGAGACCTGTGATGGGGAATCTGGTTCAGGCTCTTTTCTCCTGGCTTCTGGTGATTTGCTGGCAACCTTTGGCATTCCTTAATATAAACTCATCATGTTCACATGGTGTACTTCCTGTGTGTGTGTGTGTGTGTGTGTGTGTGTGTGTGTGTGACTAGATTTCCCCTTGTTTATAAGGACATCAGTTATATTGAATTAGAGGTCCACTCTACTCCAGTATGAGTTCATCTTAATTACATCTGCAATTACTCTATTTCCAAGTTACTGAGGGTTGGGACTTCAATATATGAATTTTGAGGGGTCACAATTTAGCCTATAACACCTGATAAGAGACCAATACCACCTCCACAGAGGCCCAGAAGTCTCTGTGAACTCTGGCAAAAGTCATCTTTGATTGGAATTTTTTTTGTGTATGTGAAGATAAGGACAAAGTAGAAATCTGCAGTCAACCAGATGCTAGGAACATATAATCCTATTTTTTAACTTAATGCCCTTCTGGTACCTCCTCTTTACAATTGAGAGGACTGAGATTAAGAGTTGCTTTTTAAATTTAGGGTACAAGAGAAAATTGAACTTCGGTGAATCTCTCACAGTTTTTGAGGGTGTTTTAGGTCTTCCCTTGGCTGGCAGATTATAATGCATGAATATTCCTACTTTGAGTGTTTCATTTATTTTCTTGTCCAGCTTGAAGTGTTGTGTCAGAAAACTCACAGGCATTTTCTTTTTTTACTTTTTATAAAATTACTCACTCCCACAGGAGGTATTCTCCTCCCAAATCTTTGTATTCTGAACTTGACAAATGCCCTTTCAGTCTTCTTTTCTACTTTATTTTAAAATATGTGCTCTAGTTGCTCAGCTTACCTGCCACCACCCCTTCCTCAGCCAACACCATGGCTATCTTCACCCCATCCTTCACTCCTATGCGGCTTTCTCTTTGGATTTGGGAAAGTCACTTGGCTACCATTTCCCACCTGGAAGAAAGAGGACAGAAGTCATTCTTTTACATGTCCTAAATACCTAGGATAGAAACCATCATGTTGGAGTGGTCAGCCCTTGCTGTGAGTGATAATGGATTGTGCTTTACAAAGCCATCTTTCTTGAAAACATCACTAGCAGTGTTCTAGTAGACTTTTGGTGAGTAATGTCACAAGATATTTGTATCAGTGTTAAACTGGCTTTAGAAGACACCTTGCTCTTACCTGTGATAAACCCTCTCATCTTGCTCTGCTTCATTTGAAAACTTCAGAAGTGTCTCCTCTTAATTGTTGATGATTTTTGTTGCAAAGCTATTAGTAAGAAAATAATAGAGGCTATATATGATGCAGGAACAATTGTAGGTTGAGCCAGACCACTGGGCAATTTGGTGGGAAACACATCATCAGGCCAAACTTACATTAGGCACCTTTTGGCAAATGTTATATATATATTTATACATAAATATTTCATGATTAGATGTTTATATATGTGCATATACAAACAACTGGAAGTTACTGAAGCAAAACAGGGTTATTTCTGTATACAAATCAATGACCAGATATCTATTACAAGTCCACTGTGTGCATCATTGGGGGGTGAAAGGAGGCAAAAATTCAGATTCTTATTTTCAGAAAGGTTGATATCTTGGTGGATAGATATGATTTTTCATTCACCAAACAAAAATTTATTAAGTGCCTAATTTGTGCCAGATCCAAATCGAGAACTGATTTATGTTGTAAGAGATTATCCCTATCTCAAGAAGACCATAGTTTACTGGAGGATATAGAGAAGTTGACAGAAGGTGGCAAAAGGGTGGTGTAGACTTTAATAGAAGAAACCATAGGGCATTGTAGGAGTTGGTATTAGGGGCATCTAACTTAGACTGAGAGAGTTAGAGAAGCTTCCTGGAAGTAGAAGATAACTAAGACCAATGCATAATAGTGCCATAAGTGTTTAGCATTAAATAAGTGGTGTAGGTGTAAGTGGCATTCAGATATGGAGGAAGGAGTTCACTTCATGGTGGGGTGATGAGGGGGGACTTTATGGAGGAGCAGAGTTTGAGATAACCTGAAAGTTGATGTCAAAAATTGCACATACCTGGCCACTTTGCAACTGTGCATTGTGGAAACTCTCTGTAGGGGGTTGGGATGATGAGACAAGCCAGGGGTCTAGCCTGGATATAATTAACCACAAGAGAAGGATTTGACATTGAATCTGAACCCAGCTAGTAGTGCTATCTAAGGTTTGTCACCTGTGCCAGCAGTGTTTGTGTAGGTTAAGGGGTTGCAAGGGGGATGGTGGGCCATATGTCATATAGGTTTGGGAATGGAGCAATGTGGTTATTTTGAGTTGATGGATAGATATTGGAAGGAGGAGGCTATTCCGGTATATGAGTTAAGAATGCTTTTGTTTGTCAATTATAAAACCCAACTAAGAGTGGGTTTAACAAAAAAGACTAATTTTTCCTGTGTAATCCAAAATCTGGAGGTAAGCACTGGGGCATTGGTTCAGTGGCTCAATATTTTCTCCAGAAGTACCGGCAGATCTTCCTTTATGTCTTAATGGCCAGACCTGTAGCACTTGGGCACAACTAAAATCAAGACAGATAAGAATTTTCAGCCTGTCAGAGGCTGGTGCGTGCGTGCGTGAGTGCGTGCGTGCGTGCGTGTGTTGCTAGGGCTACCTGCTGTCTGGGATGGGGAGGAGTGTGCAGGACTAGATGCAGTGCCAGTAATGGCCTCGAGGGGGAACCAAAGAGAAGGCCACGCAGCTGGGTCTCACACAATGCTCATTTCATGACTCCTTGGGGTTGCTCCTCTCCACCATCATTGATTCTATATTGCTCCCCAGGATCCATATCCTCGTCCTGCCCCTCAGGTGTTGGCTTTCTCTTCGATTCTGTCATTGGCCCCTTCTCTTCTAATTCTGCCCACACCTGGAGAGAAGTCAGGAAGCTGACGTTGGCAGTGCCTGTGATTCCTGCCAGGCCTAGAAGCTGTGCCAACCATGAACTCCCCCTGGGTAGGGTTTGCAGTTGCCAAGTCTCACATCCCAGCCAGACAGAGAGGAGGAAAATAACAGGGGCTTGAGTGCCCAATGATCAGTGCCAGGCCAGTCAGTACAAAGCCAGATAGGAGTTACCCTGGGATAAGAAATCTGTTTTCTGCTTTTTTTCTACATAGTTTCTGCCTTTCCCTTTAGTGTCTTGCTAAACTTTTTCAGAAATCCCACCCTTGTCATCTGAGAACTAAGAGCAAAAAGAAATTACCTACATCACACCAATGAGAGCCTCTCCCTTACCTCCCAGGCCAGGAATAAGAGAAGCCAACTTGTCTTGGCCTGTGATTCTGGTAAATATAGGGTGGTTAGTGAGGTAAATACCTTGCATAGGGTAGCCAAGGACTAGGGTTTGGCTGTCCTCTAACAAGGGCATTTGTTTAGAAGTCATTCTCAATCAAGATTGCTGGTAATATCGGGGAATCAGATATATTGATGAAGTTCATATGTGATAGTTTAAAACAAAGCAGCACTTTGCCCCATTGAGTGGTTTTCAATTGTAGTGTTTAATTTATTTTGCACTTCAGAGAGTACTAAAAGTGGGCGTGAATGTTTATTAAAAGGTAGCATAGCCCACAAAGACTGAGAAACACTGCTAGGACACTGATACAGGACAGAATGGGGTGTCCTGTGGAGACAAGACAAACCTGATCTACGATCTCTGAAGAGCTGCCTCAGCCAAAAACTTCTCTGAAGTATCAGAGAGAGGATTTGTCCACTTTAATGCATGGCCTAAAGTGGGAGCTAGGCTTTGGAAGTCTGGTGAAGCCTATGAACTCCCTCTCAGAAAATGTTTTTAAATGCGTTAAATAAAATGTATGTGATAACAAAGGAAATCGATTATATTGAAATATAGTTATCAAACTATTAAAACATCAGATTTGTGTAATGCACATGCTTCTTTATTAATGTGCTAAATAACAAGGTCTAGCAAGAGGTCTAATAACTGCTGTAATAAAGTTATAGCAAAAAACTTTTTTGGAGTGATGAGTGTTAGCAATATTTTGAGATATTGGCAACAACTGAAATGTGATCTGATAACAACTGCGAATTTTATTGGTGGCAAAGTCACAGGCATTGCTGTTGCTGCTGAGGTTTCCTGCCTATGTGAAGTTGAAGAAAATTCCAAATTTCAGTTAGAGATTGAAAACCAATAAGTAAATTTTTTCCATCTAAGTTATGGCCCCCTAAACCTTATGGGGGTCCACAGGTTTAGAGCCAGCTACTGAGAGGAGAAAAGTGAGGACTACACAGTGGCAGGTTAATGTTCCAATTAAGGAAGACAGACAGAAGACCAGGCACTAACCATGGCAGCAGCTGTGTCATTTGTCCTGGACATTATCCATCCTTTCTTGAAGGGCCTGGAGTAGAAGCTGCACTCCATTTTCTGAGTCTGTTTGGACTTTTAGATAATGCCAAGTCCGGAAATGGTGCTGTTAATTTTTTATTGGCAGTAGACTTGGTTATCTTGCAGGAGATTAATGGACTTGGAGTCTGATCCAAGCCTGTGAGGGTTTCTAGTGACGGTTTGCTCCCAACCTTCCTGCCCTGACTGGATCTGATGAGCATTCACATGGTGTCAGCTGGTGTAATGTTTATTTGCTTCCTCTCTGAATGTGCTGAATGCAAATGAAAAGCCAACATCAAAAGCAAAGGGAAAGGTGCAAGAAAAAGATTTGGCTTTGGGTCATCCCTCTTTCTGAATATGGCACTGGGAGTCTAATTGCTAACACACATTGAGCCCTCAGTCAGAAGGTTGCCTCAAGACTCATGTTAATCATTATTCTCGGTTTGCAAACAGAGAACAAGGACTAGCAATGAGTTCAAGGCTGAAGAGCATGTCAAACAGAGTGTGATGAATAGAATTTCCTACCAAAGAATCACGGTCCTTCTGGCCATGGGTGCAGTTAGTTACACTTTAAAAAGCATGTCCACCAGTAAGTAAGTAATTATCAAATGCCTGGCATATGACTAGCAAGGATGGAGTCCTCTTCAGCTATGATGGTCAGGCAAGGTGTCTGAGGAGGTGCCATTGGAGTTGAGAGCTAAATGAGGAGAAGCAGCCAGCCATGCAGAAATCTCGGGAAAAAGCACTCCAGATAGAAGGAATGCCCCGAGAGAGTGGCAAACGTTGATGGACGGGTGAAAAGCCTGGGTGAATGAGAAGGAACATTGCAGGAGATGCAGCCAGAGATAGGAATAATCTGGAGGTTACAGAGAGGAGGCAAGATTGTGGTCTGGTTGAAATGGGAAGCCTCTGGAGGGTTTTAAGCAAAGCAGTCTGCTTGATCAGCACACTTCGACTCCCCTATAGCTCTGGCTGCTGGGTGAGGATTGACTATTGAGGGCACGAGTATGAAGGAGGTAGATACTGTCTCCTGGTGGGGAGTCATGACAAGTTGGACTATTGTTGTAGCAGAGCAGATAGTGAGAAGTGGCCAGATCCTGGAGATATTTTAGAGGCATGGACAGTAGGACTTCCTGATAAATTACATAAGTGGTATCAGGGGTGGCTCCTCGGGAATGTGAAAAGTTTCTGAATGAGGGAAGGCTACATAACTGGCAGCACTGCCCATGGGAAAAATGGTGAATTATGTAGTTTTTCTAGTGTCTCCTGATATTTCAATTCACTCTGTGACCCTTCTCAATGCCACCACCTTCTGTCTTTTTTTTTTTTTTTGCTTCTCAAGGGTTACAACCATATACCTCTTTTATAGAAAGCAGTATGGGGGTAGTAGAAGGTAGAACACAAAGGACTAGAGGTTGACTTGGGGCTCCCCTCACACATTCTTTTGTGACCCAGGCAACTTGCTTCTCTGAATATCAGTTGTTTTTCATCTATGGAGTGTGATTAAGAATTATAGAAGTTTTTGGATACTGACTAACATAGTGAATGGAAAGTGTCCAGCCTGTAGCAGGCTCTCAGCAAACTCATCCCAACTTCAATTTCAGTTTACCTGTCTTGTATCTCATTTGGGCCCTGGTGTAGTGGCAGGCTGGATAGCTGTTCAGTAATAAATTAAGTCATGTTAAGACGTTTCTCTGGTTCTCAAAGCTGGTCATACATAAAAGCAACTGGGGAGCTTTGAAAAAGCTCAAAGGGGTTCTGATTTGACTGGTTGGGGTGTCAAAAATCATAATTTTAAAAGCTCCCCAGGAATTTCTAATGACCAGCTAGGTTTGAGAACCCCTTTTAAGTTAGCAGACAGTTTTAATTTAATTAATGACCATCGAGTAGGCACTAAGCATTTCTAGAAAAATGTTAGGGGTTTTAAAAATTGATTCCAAGCTGGAGTTTTCACTTTAGGAAGTAAGGACTTTTCTATTAGAGAGAAGAATCCCTCAATAGCTAATTTTTATTCCATACTTATGATGTGTCGATGTGTCAGATAATATTCTCAATTCTCTCTATCTTTCTCTCACTGACTTTAGCTACATGCCCTTTGTGTTGAACTTGAGTCTTGATATTGTTTAGATATGCCTTTTTAGGTATCTACCTGTCTACTTGTTGAATGTCTACTGTAAGTTTCACAGAAGCAGGGACAGGTCTGTTGTGTTCGCCACTGAACCCTCAGTGCCTAGTCCAGCATGGTGATATTTGTTGAATGAGTGCAATGGCAGACACCTTTTCCCTCTGTGTTAGACTTAAGCACAGGTGGACCAGATTCCAATGCCAGCTTTCCAGAGGACTCCAAGTGACTGTCTTCTTCCGATCTGGGTCCTTGATGCTAAATCCAGTCAGGTGGTCATTCTTGGCCATTCCATGGCCACAATACACTTTTCTGTTATTTGGCCTTGGTCAGGGCCACAAAGTAGCTTTAATAATGTTAAACCCTGCACACAAAGTGTTGGGATCTTGGAATTGTCTTTCTAAAGGGCTCTTCTGCTTCTATGTTGCTTGATATGAATTGATACATGGGCTGAGGAGCTGGGGCCATTTATACAGTCAGTATTACCAATGTCTGTGTTGGGGTCTTATCTCAACTCCATTTGCTCAGGCCCCGATTGGTCAAGGTATTTCATTATGAAAATGTTTCACTGAACTATGGTTCAAAAGTGAGATTATATTAATAGTAATATGTAGTATGATTTTGGTGCCTGCCTTCACTTCTTATTGGAGAATGAATGGTGTATATAGAAAAGAAAGTTCAAAGGTTGTTTTTATTCCCCTATTCCCAATTATGAGACCTTTCATTTTTCAAGTTTGTAGGGCAGAAAGAGCCATATATATCACTGAACACACTTGCTGGGTGATCGGAGCATGGGGTCCCTAATAAGCAGACCTTGAGATGAGATATGGATGCAAGTGGTTTATTTGGGAGTAATCCCAGGAAGTAGTGGTAGGGCAGGGGTGAAGTGAGACAGGGCAGGGAAGGAAACCAACATAGACACATGTTAATGATAACATTGCTGTTGTGGATGACTGCCACTTAGTCCTGCTGAGGGCCTCTGGGAGGCTGTGTGCAGCATGCCTCGGTTGTTCCACCTAAGGAAGCTGGGGTATGTATCCTCCCACTCCCATTCTTCATTGGTTGAAAGCCACTGTGAAGAGGGTTACCTCCTAGCCCTTCCAGCCTGCCCCATGTGTGGACAGAGCATGTTCCTGTGGCTACAGTGGGCTTTCAGAATGACGGGCAAGAGGACATGGACAGGGTATTAACAGCTTCTGCTATGTCTGCTCTGTGTATGTACCACATGGCTAGACGTGGCAAAAAGTAGTTAAATATTTTGCTGGAGGCTTATAAGTTGAAAATGATGATAACTGGGACAGATATACAGAACATATATAGTAAATGCTCAGGATATATGAATACTTTTTTAGTGTATTTATTTTTATTTTTCAATTAGAATTGACATCCAATATTATTTTATATTAGCTTCAGGAGTACAGCATGGTGGCCAGAAATGCGTACAATTTACGAAGTGATCCCCTCGACCAGTTAGGCACCCACCCAACACCACACACAATGAATGCAATAACATTGACTATATTCTCTATGCTGTACTTTACATCCTTGTGACTATTTTGTAACTACCAATTTGTACTTCTTAATCCCTTCACTTTTTTCTCCCAGCCTCCCAACTGCTCTCCCATCTGGCAATCATCATTTTCTTTTCTGTATCTATGATTCTGTTTTTGTTTTGTTTGTTCATTTATTTTGTTCCTTAGATTTCACATCTAAGTGAAATCATATGATATTTGTCTTTCTCTCTCTGACTTACTTCACTTCGCATGATAGCCTCTGGGTCCATCCATGTCATTGCAAATGGTAAGATTTTATTTTTTATGGCTGAGTAATATTCCATTGTATATACATACTACTTCTTTATCCAATCTTCTGTTGATGAACACTTAGGTTGCTTCCATACCATGGCTATTGTAAATAGCACTATAGTGAACATAGAGATGCATATATCTTTTTGAATTAGGTTTTTGGTTTTCTTTGGTTAAATACCCAGAAGTAGAATTGATGGGTCATAAGATAGTTCTATTTTTAATTTTTTGGGGAACCTCCAAACTGTTTTCCACAGTGGCTGTACCAATTTGCAATCTCACCAGCAGTGCATGAGGGTTCCCTTTTCTCCATATTCTCACCAACACTTCTTGTTTGTTGACTTATTGATGCTAGCCATTATGACAGACGTGAGGTAATATCTCATTGTGGTTTTAACTTGCATTTTTCTGATGATCAGTGACCTTGAGCATCTTTTCATGTCATATTGGCCATCTGTATGTCCTCTTTGGAGAAATGCCTATTCATCTCCTTTGCTTTGTCCACTTTATAATTGGATTGTTTTTTTGTTGTTGTTGTTTTTGTTGAGTTGTATGAATTCTTAAAAAATTTAGATCTTAACCCCCTTATCAGATATATCATTGGCAAATATCTTCTCCCATTCAGTAGTTTGTCTTTTTGTTTTATTGATGGTTTCCTTTGCTGGACAAAAACTTTTTAGTTTGATGTAGTCCCATTTGTTTATCTTTTCTTTTATTTCCCTTGCCTGAGAAGATATATCAGAAAAAAATATTAATAAGAGCAATATCAGAGAGTTTACTGCCTTAATTTTCTTCTAGGAGTTTTATGGCTTTGGGTCTACATTTAAGTCTTTAATCCATTTTGAGTTTATTCTTGTATATGGAGTAAGAAGGTGGTCTAGTTTCTTTTTTCTTTTTTTGCATGTATCTATTCAATTTTCCCAACACCATTTATTGAAAAGACTGTCTTTACCTCATTGTATATTCTTGCCTCCTTTATCATAGATTAAATGACTATATTGGCATAGATTTATTTCTGACTTCTGTATCCTGTTCCATTGGTCTGTGTGTCTATTTTTATGTCAGTACCATGTTATTTTGTTTACAATAGCCTTGTAGTATAGTTTGATAATCAGGTAACATGACACCTCCAACTTTGTTCTCTCTCAAGATTGTTGTGACTATTCAGGGTCTTTTATGGTTCCATATACATTTTGGGATTATTTTTTCTAGTTCTGTGAAAAATGCCATTGGTATATTGATAGGGATCACATTGAATCTATAGATTGCTTTGGATAATACAGATACTTTAATGATGTTAATTCTTCCTTCATATGGAATATACTTCTCCTAAGTTCACTGAACATCCTTATAACCAGTGTTTTGAACTCTACATCTGGTAGGATGCTTGCCTCAATTTCATTTAGTTCTTTTTTCTGGAATTTTATCCTGTTCTTTTATTTGAGACATGTTTCTTTATTTTCTCATTTTGGCTGTCTCTCTGTGTTCATTTCTCGGTATTATGTAGGTCTGCCTCATCTCCATTCTTGGCTGGGTGGCCTTATATAGTAGGTGCCCTGTGTGGCCCAGTATTGCAGTCTCCCTGATCACCTGTGCTGGTTGCTCCAGGAGTGTCCCTTGTGTGGTTTGTGTGTGCCATCCTGCTGTGGTTGAAGCTTGGTTTCTGTTGGCACATCAGTGGGTGGAACTGACTCTCGAGCTGATTGACTGAGAGGATTGTCCATGCCCACAGCATATGAGCTGCTATGTGAGGATTGACTCCATAGAGTGGATTTACCCCACTAGGCTTGTGTGCCTTTTGAGATCACCCTCTGTGGGGCTAATCAGGTGGTACTTTGTTTTGGTCTGATGCTAACCTTTAAGTGTCTTTGTTCTAGGGCCTCTTGAAGGGGATTCTGTGTAGGCCAAGTTCAGCCACTGCCTGTGACTGTCCAGGGCTACCTGGTAGGAGCTACAGAGCTATCTGCAGTTCATCACTGCCTGTACTGGACCTGGAGGCATGTGGGAGAGGCTGTGAACTGACACCGGCTGCTACCAGTACTGAGCCTAGGGTAGCTCAGCAAAATTCCCAGGGCACCCAAGGCCTGAGGCTGTTTGCTGGCTGCCACCTGAGGCTCAGAAATTAAAAGAGTCTTGGGCAGTAGCTACTTGGGTGAGGCAGGCTCCCAGGAATTCACCAGTATAGGGTAAGTGGTGTTCCCCAGGTTAGTGCTGATTTAGATTTGGTGGCAGTACTGAGCCTGTGGATACTTTTAAAAGTCTCAGCTCACACTGAGGCCAACTGCTGGCAGCCTTGGGCTCACACACCCCTGGGATTTATTAAAAAAATACTGTATGTAGGACCAGCTTATTGCTCACCACAAAAGGTGTCTCCTGAGGTATCAGAGGAGAAGCCTTTCCATTGATGCTGAGGGTACCTCCTGCTAAGCATGTGGGCTCGGGCTAGTTGCCCAGTAACCACCTGAAATTGCCACTGGTCAATTGTGAGTTGAGTGGGGTGGGGTCTCAGGGAGTCACTGAGGTGGAGTGAGTAGATCTCAGGCCAATGCAGATTCAGTTTTGGCTGTATAAGGGGAGGGCCCAACACAGGGACAATGGTGGCTGCCCCTATAGCCATCACCCTGAAGTCACACAACTCAGTCTTCCTTTGCATGTCTCTGGCACCTCATGAGCTGCTGTTGCTCCACTGGAGTCCAGGGTGAGTGTCTGTGAGTGAGTAAGTCTATGCATGGGCCTTTTAAAGGGACAACTGGGGTTCTAGCTTCCCTCTATCTCACCCAGACAGCCGGAATCTCCACTGATTATTAGAGCCAGATTTTGTGGGGACTCCTCTTCCCAGCACTGGAACCCTGTGCAGGAGAGCCCCTGTGTGGGGCTTGGGCCTCTCGCTCCTCCAGTGGGTGGGGCTCCACAGCCAAGCTATCCCTCCTGATGTTCAATCACCACACATGGGTGTCTCCGCCCCTCCCACCAGTATCAGTGTAGTCTCCTCTTTATATCGCCACTTATAGGAATTCTGTTCAGCTTGTCTCTACATTGTTCTCTAGGTTGACTGTTTCATAATTTAGTTGCGATTTTAATTCAATCATGAGAGGAGGCATACATAGCATTTATATACTCTGCCATCTTCACCAGAACCTCTGTCCATATGTATATCTTCAGCAAATACAAACATGTAGACAAATTTGGAAGGAACGTACCTTGTATGCAAACTGGTATTTATACCAGTCAACACTAGGTCCATTCCCATCCTATAGATAAATTTATAGGATTTGGGGGCATATTTAAGAACTATGAAAGACATCACAAAACGATTGTCAGAAAAATGTGCATACTTATGTTTATATGCTTTACATACAACTTTCCAACAATTGGCAGGGAAAATATGAATAGATTTAAACTGACAAATTTATTAAGAAATATTTTTTCTGCCTATTTGATAAAAATTTAGGAGCTGTTACAGTGAATGCAAGTTGCCATATAATTTAGGGTTTATGATACCATTTCTGCTTGAAAGGCCTATAATGAAGAAGAGTCAAGAAGAATAGTGGTAAATAATGGAGAAAATATTTATGTGCAGAGCTCTAGATGTGTGAAGGGGATGTATATCATGTGTGTTGGAGGCTAAATGGCGGTAAAGACTAGAATTTAAGATGAGCCAGCAGCTAGCCTAAGGAATTGGTAAATGAAATAGAACCGTTGTGAAACATTTGTCTTATATTCCATTTCCTTTATATGATTTCGTGTGTTTTCCCTGACTAACAGGTAAACCGAAGCAAGGACTGTTAACTCAAACAATTATTTATCAAGATAAGGCCTTATCCTGTCACACAAGTGTCAACTGGAAGCATAAGAAAAAAAAAATTTACTTTGGTGGGTTTGTCTTTTGCATTAGGTTTGACTGAAAACCATTAGCATTTAGTCCCAACTACCCTCACTGCCTCTAATTCACTGAGCCAAAGACTGACTTCATTTTCTTGAGGTCATATTAGCTCTGGGCATGAGGGGCTCAGTGATGCTCAGAAAGGAAGCTAAATGCTGCATCAACATCTGCCCAAGCTGTTTTAAAGTGCTCACCTTGATTCATTGCATTAATCATTTTTAAAAGTGATCTTTTTTAAAACTAAAGTTATTCATTTAGTAAATCATCTTTTTACATTTTAAAAATATTCAGTTAATATTCAATCAACATACAACACACTAGAGCACTAGAGAAATAAAGATACCCTACAGATATAACATCATCATTATGGCATACATGTATAAAAACAAATACTAAAGAGTTTTTTAAATGAATCTTTTAGCTTGAATTCACTTCTTGGTTTTGATTTATGCCAGGGTAGAAAGTGTTCAGTTTGGTTTTGAAAGTGCAGTTACTGAGGAGGTTGTTAAATGTCAAGGGTTGGTACCCTTTTCCTAAGGTTCTGTTTACTTTTCTCCTCTGTGGGGTTGACTCTGTTCACATGCCAGAGTTTAGGCATGATTATGTATATGGCCTATAATTCCTGTGAGGATTGGTGTCTTGTATGCCCCTCTGATGACTGGCAGGTTAGGGCAGCCTTTGAAAGGAATAGTGAAGGAAATATGTTCTAATATAGTCTAGCGTCATTACAAATGATCACTATTGACACATATATAGTAAGCAGATTTGCCTATGGAGTTAATACATAAAGGGAGTCTGTGAGGACTCCCGTAGATCTCTTACATTGGAGCCATCTTTAGCTGTACACAGTATGCCCTTGAAAGATGCCCCCCACAAAAACCACATTGCAGTTAGAGGATGAAAGGCAGAAAGAATAAGGGTGGGGAATGGTGATATTATCAGAATCCCCTCTACAGCTTCTAAAAATAACATATTGATCCTTTCCCCAATCCTTCACCAACAAGGGAAAAATCCGCTTTTCTTCCTTTATTGACAGTCACTGCCTTGGTGAGACTATCAGTTAGGATCTAGTTAAGAAAAGAGAAATTACACTAGGAATTTAAGTAGAAGGGATTTAAAATAGAAATTGGTTACATCAGTGTTGGGAGGCTAGAGAGTAAAAGGGGGAAGCTTAGAGAAGCCAGAGATGAATTGTTGCAGGTAGCAGTTAGTACCCTGGACTGGTAGGACAAGAGGCAGGAGTGGTGTTTTAGAACCCAGGAGCTTGGGAAAGGAGTATATTGGGGCTGGACCTCTGTGGAGCAGGTGCCCTACTGCTGGTGGCAATCCAGTGGATGCTCTGTGGTCTAGATAGCATACCCCAGTGAGTGAGTGAGCAGAGATGATTGATCCTCTAGCCACTGCTGGCACCTCTGGAGTGACGCTGACAGAAACTGTGAAAGAAGTAGGAAGTCCCTTTTCCTCTTTTCTCATGTACCAATTACCTGTCGGAGATCCTCTGTGTTCAGTCTCCCACTGGCAGAAGTGGACAGGAAGCCAGCTAGCAAGGGAGCTGGTGTAATGTACTTTTGAGAATCTCAGCTCCAGGTTCACAGAAAGGTGGGCTTAGAGCTAAGAGACAATAAGTAAAGGGCAATCACAATGATCCTCTATCACCAACAGGAGTGGGCCTTTGTCCTTTATCCTGGTTTGTGCTTTCCATCCCTTTGTTCTATCCTGGCCATGAAGAACTCCCTAGCCTGGCCTGTCTCTTCCTTGTCTCCTCTGATGGGGAAGGATATATTACCCAGTGAAGATAGGAGGGCTTTGGTGTCTACTTCATGTCAGCAATATTTTCTCCACTCCTGCCCTCATGCTGAACACATGCTGAAGTCTTGCATGTTCAGTTGAATGGAATAATATAATTTTGATCTGACTTTAAAATATATAATTAATTTGAACAAGATTCAAGAATACTGAGGCTTGAGAGAGACAAGAAATGAAAATGAACACATCAGAAAATTTCAGCTCAAGCAATAGATGAATGTATCTCCCTCATAATCCATTATAAAATACTTTACTATTTACAAGTCAAAACATTTTTATTCCGATTTATTTGTGAGATTTAATAAGGTCTTAAAATTGTCCTGGTTCACTTTTAAATGAACCAGCAGACTGCAAGATTCCCTTTGATCCTCATATGCAAACTGATCTTTGAGGCTGATGCAGGTAACAATGGAATTTTCCATCTGCACAGCAATATATGCTTAATTATACATGGTATTGTTAAAGACACCCATTTTTCATGGAATGATGAAGGTTTCATAACTTTGGCAAAGTCATTTAATGAAAGCAGTACTGAGATTGTGGTACTGATATTCTAAGTAACATCTCTAATCATCAGTGATTGGGCTTTGTAGGGGTTTTACATTTGTGATATATAACTCCTTTTATGTCTAAGGTTATGTGCTTTATTAAAAACATTTCTATTTGTCAGTGAAAGTTTTTGTTAAGATAAGCTGACTCAGTGGCTTATGCCATCCTGTACCTTCCAGCAATTAGCATGTGTTACTTTAGGAAATATTTAGGAAAAGAAGGAAAGAAGAAAAAAGTTAGTGGGGAGAAGGATAAATATTTGTATTGGTTGTTTATTTAAACAATTATTTGTGAAGGGCTGGAGCTAATAACCCTTTTTTTATTGTGTCTGGAGCTCACAGACATCAATTTCATATCAAGGAAGTTAGAGCAAATGCCCATGCTCTATTTTCATTTTTTAGATTTATACCCTGAATCCCCACAATCTATGGAATTAAAAAAAATTTTGCTCTTCTTTTCTTACTCTCTGTCCTGGGCACACATATTTCTTCAGTCTTTTCTTGAATCCCCAAAGATTCTCACTTATCTGCTGGGCTGGCAAGCATCATGCTTTCCCCCCCTCCTTTTAATCATATTTTCTTAAAAAGATAGAAACAGTGGTGACATATGTTTTTGGGTCAGGGTATTCCTCCATATGCTTCAGAGTGTCTCAGTGCCACAGATTTCCTTGTAGATAAATTAGGTACTTCTGAAAACAGGATGAGGTCTTTGAGACCTACAGCTATGCTTAATTTTAATACCTTATATTCATATAATGTTTTAAAATAGACTGTCTCCTACAAAGGCTTTTACCTCATTATATTTTAATTGTATTGTTTATAGGTCTATCTCCCTTAATAGAACGTGAGCTTCTGGAGGGCCAGAAATAGATATATTTCTCATCTGGCAGGCCCAGTACCTCATATAATTAGTGCTTTAATAACCGTTCCTTGAATATGGGATAAATTTTGTAACAGCTTTACTTACAACATTATCATGAGAATTAAATGAATCATTATATGGAAAAACTCTGATTGTTAAGCCTGGTACATAGATGGCTCTCAGTAAATGCTTTTGAATTAAATAATTTCATGATGCAAACAGGATACTTGTAAGGGGTGGTGCCTGGAATACAAATCTTCAGCTTCTTAAAGTAATGAGTTTTCCATCCTATCCAGTTTCTCACAATGACCCATAGCCAAAAGAGCAGAGAAGGGTTATTTCACTGGTTCTTTAAATAAATTCAGTTATTCACCTGAACAAATAGGTCATATGAGACCATTTTGATAATGCATGACAATAGAAGGGGAGCAGTGGTGAGAAGAGTTCAAAATAATGCGTAATTCCTTAAAGCACATATTCCTCCCAGAAATGTAAAATATGATGGGGCAGCAAATTTATTAGATTTTGATTACAGTTCTAGCAGGCTGCAGTGGAGTTTGTGTGGGTAGATCTTTAATCATCAATTTTTTTCTGTAAGCTTCGGGAGGCCAGCTTCTGTCATAGTCAGCATTGTTTCCCTCAGTGCCTGGTACAGTGCCTGGAATACTGTAGGTGCTATTGTAGGCTGCATTAATGGGCCCATTTCTTCACTCCAATATCCATATCCTTTGCCATCTGACTTTGCAGTTTGTCTCATTAAAGAGGCAGACTCTATTTTCCTAACTTTTGGCTTCATTTTGGCTATGTGACTTGTTTTGGCCAATAGAATAATAGCAGGGCAAAGGCTTGGAGGGCAGAGTAAAAGCTGGGAAAGCACTTGAAAATGAGGTTTATCTTCTTGTATTTTTGCTGTTGCCATGAGAGGTACACACCTGGGCTCTCTTTCTGCCCCTGGAGGTGGATGAGAGACACATGGAGCAGAGGCATAGCACCACAGCCAAGCTGAGGCCAGATCAACCAATCCACAGCTGAGACCAGTGGAGTTGCCCAGCAGAGCCCTTCTTAAATCATCTGCCTCTCACAGGTTTATGAGAGTGTAATGACATGTTTAAAGCCACTTAGTTTGGGGTGGGTTTTGGAATATTGTGACCATGGCTAACTGATTTAAATTCTCAGTGAATATTTGTTAAAAGAATGAATGCATAAATGGTATTGCAATGCCAGCTGTTCCTAGCTGCCTATTTCTTTTTCTAGCATTACTCCTCAGAAGAAACTATAGAAGAAATATAGAAGAAAGTGCCCAGGGCTGTGATTTAGGAGACCCAGGTTTTAACAGTGGATCTGCCAACCTTCAGTGGCTTCACTGAGACAAATCTATAAATCAAGGATGATTGTATCAAATATTACCCTAGAAATTTAATAGGAAGAGTTTGAAGATGAAAAGAGATGGTAGCCTTTGAAAAAGTTGAATGTTCTCTACAAATATTACTTGGTTTTACCATAATGACCAATATATCTGTTCTTATCAGAGAATGAGATATTTCACAAAAGAACATTTTTTAGAAAATATAAGTTTATGTGTATAAATGCCATTATATTGATTTTTACTTATTTTGTAGCCTTCTTAATCATAGTATTTGAACATAATCATTACTTCTTAATGACTTGTGATTGTTATTATAAACAGTAATAGTTTCGTTACTTCATTAACACAATTGCAAAATAAGGAGAGATCTAAGTGACCTCCAGTGATCTCTAGTGTCCTTATTTTTCTAATATTGTTTCTTTATTGTGCTGCCACACAGTGATATCTTTAGGGGCTATTGAAACATCGAGCACTTGGGTGGCCCATTCACAGAATGTCCCCTCCCCTCAGTTACTCTGCTCTAGTATTTCTGCCTATTCTCTTGTTCCTCTTCCCTTAGTGTGTTCCGTTTCTAATCCACTGCTGTTTTCATCTGGTGGAGACCAGTGGTATCTCTGTATATTTCTAATATCAAATTTATAGTTTTTAGGGGCAGCTGTGCTGCACAAAAGTTCTTTAAACTAATTTTGGGATCCTTGGGTTGCAAATATTTGAGGCTGCTGCTGAGACCTTTGTGTAGGTGAGGTTTTCCTGAATTGTTGGCTTCTCATCCATAGCTGTGCGTTAGTATAGTCTTGAGTGTATACCCAAATCATTCATCTCCCTTCACTCCACATTGCTTTATATGCTTTGTTGGGGAAACAAAGCCACATTTTCAGAAACCTGGTCTGTGTGCCCTCTGTCTAGCCCCTATTTTGCCTTCAGATGGAGAGAACCATTTTTACATCCCACTTCATGAGACTAAAGCTGGATGTGGATCATGATTGAGCCACTGTTGATCTGTGGTCCAGCTAAGGTTCTCCCACATCAGTTACATCACATAGTGTAGTGGAAAGAATACAAATGTAGATTCAGTAAACATGGACTTATATATTGAATTTGCCATCTGTTGGCTCTTTTATCTTTCCAGCTGTACAGTGACAAAGCTCTAAGTTGTAGTTTTCCCATCTATAAAATGAGGTTAAGAACAGTTCCTACTTTATTGTCCTGTTTTGAGGTTTAAATGAGGTATATATAAGGAAGTGTATCACAGTGACTAGCAGATACAGGAATTTAAAAAATTATTACCATCATTCATCTTATTAATAATATATATTCACTGTAGAAATTTGTAAGATATAAAAAAGCACAGAATAAAATGGAAAATAACAGAATTCTAGTGCTTAGAGAACTATTGTTATATATAGACTTATATATATATATTTTGTATCTGTGTCGGGGAGGGGTGTGTTTGTCTAGACTATTCAACATTGCTTTACAAATGGGTACTTCTCAAAGCAATTCTGATTAGAATCTCAAAATTCAAGCCTCACTTGGGCCCTCCCCTTTTATGGGGCATTCAACTTGTCCACTCCTTCTGTAAGATTGAGGGTAGGAGAACTGCCAAAATCTTCCCACCCCAAATCTGAGAATAAGATTATCTCCTGAACCAAGATTGCTGAGCTACCAGCCAGCAGAGTACCTGATGCTCTAGGAGGATGATTCTGGGGCACAAGGTAATGGCTGGGGTGAGAAATTATAACTGAGAGGCACAGTGCCAGGTGCAGCCAGCATTACTACCCTTTGGCGTGAAAAGAGCGTAGGATTTTCCTGTGCCCGACTGGACACCACTGAAAGTGGCTAGAATGTAAACTCTCTTGTTTGTGTCCCCCAGAGTCTGCCAGCTCAATGAAGGAAGAAGTCCCACCAGCAAGTCACTGTAGGGAGGGGCTGAGGAGAGGTGATAAAGAGGCTGACCTTATAGCCGCGTCTTCTACTCTAGAGAACAGTTCAAGGGAGGAGGCCCATGGGGTCTTCTGAAGAACCAATGTGCTCCCTCCATTCAGAGAGCTAGTATTTTTAATTCCTGTCTCAGAGAGGGAACCCAGGACAGCCTGGATTGTACAGGACAACAGTGACAGCAGTAGAAAAGGGATGGCTATCTCACCACCACCACATTAGAGGACTGCAATTGTAATGAACAAAGCACAGGGAAGGCATGAAAAAATTCATTTTCTTCTCCCTTTTCCCCACTATTTCAACCCTGAGAGAAGAGGACAGTGTGTGAGAAAGCAGTACCCCTCATTTCAGTCTGACCCTCATTCCAAGTCTCTAGAACCACTAATCAACCTGAATGGGAGGAAGACTTTGATTTATCTATGAGATTGGAATTTTAAAACAGGGAAGGCTAAGTTTTAGGCTCTCTTAATATTATATTAATATTAATTCAATATTAAATATATAGAATTATATTAAAATATACAAATATACTATATAAATATAAATAATATAATGAAACATCACAGTGATTTACTTTCTGATTTGTAACATGCACCTGGCATTTTATCAAATGTCTAATATTAGGTATTGAGTAAAAATGTTAAGAGTTCAAGAATGAATAAAACAGTTAGCTCTGTTTACCAAATTATTTTTCCTTTTCTGTGGAGCACACGATTTGATTGCATTTCCCAGCCTTCCCTGCAGTTAAATGTGGTCATGTGGTTAGTTCTCACCAATAGAATGCAAGTAGAAGATACTTGTTTCCTCCCCTTGCTGGCTCTATTATGTTCTCTTTCCTTGTTAGATGAATACAGGTAACAACGAGGCCTTGGGAATGCCAACGCCATAAGATAGAAGGAGTCTGAATCCCTGAATTGCCATATAGGGGAGGAGCCATCCACTGTTACTAGTAAATGTGCTTTGGACTATTATGTGAGCAAGAAATAAACTTCTATTGTGTTTTAATTGTTCTATATTCTGGGGACTATTTATTATAGGAGTTAATACTACCCTAGTTCAAATATCACTGCAATAGGAATTTTCCCTCTTCTAATCAGAATTTTTGTTTTTTGATTCTCTTTTCTCTTTTCTGCTTTTCTTTTTGTGGCTGGCAATACAATTACTGTGGGAATCTATGGAGATATTGTAAGAAAGAATAAGTATTTAAGTGAAGTTGTTAGGATCAGGTTCTGAACAGATCGTGAATCTTTTTTTTTTTTTTTTGCTACAGTAAAACTCTTTCTCAAGGCAAGATAGCAGTTATTAGGAGTCAGACATCTCCATGATCAGGAACAGAGATTACGTTAGAAGCTGGACCAACCTTGGTATGGCTACCTAATCATGAGTTCTGGGTTTGAGTGCCAGCACCTCTTCCTATTTTTTCCTTTTGTGCTGAGAAAGCCCTAGAAGTATAGTATTCCTCTGGCCTTAGGAGAGAAAAACCTTGTGGAATAAGGTGGGAGAAAAGGGAGAGAAATTTACTTTGCCCAGAAAGGAAGTCTCTAGCAATTGAGAGAAAACCCTAAGGAGCTTGAAGGTAGTTAATCTAAGTTTTAAGGTTTTCACTCTGGTTTCCCTGATAATAAAATGAATGTAAACAAAGTAGACAAGACTTTATAGGTTAGGGAATTAATAATTTTTAAAGATAGGAACTTTAAATTGAATCAATAAATACTGATGTGTGTATGTTTGTATACACATATGTGTAAAGTTCATGCATTTTGTTTATCATTATTTTAAAATTCACTCTAGATGATATTTAGCATGAATCTGCATAGAATTTTCCAAGAACTCGAAAATACCTGCTGGAAAAATTTGCACTATTCTAAAATATATTTCATGTGAGAAGTTCTCGAGAGGAAATTGCAAAAGAAATGAAAATAACCAAAGTCTTTAAGAGAAATGAAATGTCATACATAGAGATACCACACAGTCTTTTCCTCTTGACTCTCTAGTTCTGATTGGCATTTCCCCTTTCTCTACCGCTCTGTTGGTGATTTATTTGAGGCCAAGGGCAGATGCCTGGATGATTTGTGAGGCCTACCTTATGCCATGGTGATAGAGATCAATGGTTTGCTCTAAGAAGTAGTAAAATGCATCATCCCTATTGAACAAACGATATTTCTAAAAAATATTTTACTAAGCATAGAACTAAAACTTGGGATTTACTGTCAGGAAAGAAACATTAGAAAGTTAATCAATCCGCCTCATGACCTGACTGGCATTTCTCTCAGTCAAACTTTATCCATCATCCTCACTGAAAGGAAACAGGTGTCTCAAAAAGATGTTCATTTCTAAACAGGCTTCTTTGAAGGGGAAAGAATTCTACTTGATAGAATGTGTTTTGCTGTATTACTTTTTTTCAAGATGAAGTTGAAGGCAAGAGACTACTAAGACCAAAATGAACCCAGAGCAATCTTATACATAACTATGTACCCAAAAGCCAAGTGGCTAAAAGAAATGTTTTATGTTTATTTATTTTTTATTTTTTCTCTCCTTAAAAATGAATTATATGTTCCATGAAAAAATCTTGGAAAACCCAAATGAACACAAAGCATACCACCCAAAGATAACTTCATCTGTATCACTTAATATATTTTTTTTACAGTTCTGTTTTATTTAAAATATCTGCAGGCCAAGGATTTCAAGTCAGAGACTGGAAACCTGGAAACTTGATACTACTGGAGAAGAAAATGGGTTGTATTGAAAATGATAAGAGAAACAAAGGATTTTAAACAGGATACTGGAAGTCTGGTGAGTATATTTAAAAATATCGCAAATTAAATTTTTGTTAGAGATAATTGATACTTTTGCTCTTCTGGTAAAATACATCCATATTTTACAAATAAAATATATTCTAATACATACTAACTATTCTATATAATTAGTGAGTAGAGCTGTGTTAGTCAGGAAACATTAGGGAGTTAGGAAATTACAGTTTTACAAGTGTCACACATGGAATACAGAAAGCAATAGATGGTTTAGAGTATAACCAAGTGTAAATTGATAATGAGTATGGAAGCTTTTTGTCAATTGTAATGTATATTGCAGATGCTATTATTATTATTGTTATTAATTACTATTATTCTTACTAGATATATGTAGAGAAAAAACCAAATTACACAGGAAAATATCTCCTGATTTTTAGGAAGATCTAATGGCCTGAATATATAGTGTAAACAAGAATATTTGAAGAGCGATTCAGTTTGATACTATGAATCCCAAGTAGGCCAGGGGAAGGACTTTGGACGGTTTCCTTAATTTAAAGTATCATTTTAGAAAAATAAATATTAAATGGAAACCAAATAGCATTCTACCCTCATGTGAAAAATTCCCTTAAATTTCTGAGTAAGTCCAGCAATTTTACTTCATTTTGGACTTTCCTCTATTAAAGCATGGGGAGGGCTTTGGGACCATAGTGGGTTGTTTCCCTTTTTGGAAAACATTTTGGTCTCTTCATGTTGAGCATTTTCCCCATCTCAGCCTGTTAAAATATTTCTTTCATGTTTTAGTAAAAATATTTCCAGCACCTGAAAAGCAAATACAGTATGTTTATGTCATCTAAGAAGCTGCTAGCTCTTTGCTCATCACTCACTGATGTTAAAACTACATAATTTGTAACAGCAGCCCGAAATAGCTGAGATTGCACAAAGTCGAATTGTCTTCTCTTTGAAAATTTAACATTATTATTATCAAAGGGTCTTTATTTTATTTCTCTTTATAAATCATGGTAAGATAAGTGTCATAACAAACCATTTAAAAAATCTCAGTGGCTTAGTACAATGAGAGTTTATTTCTCAGCCATGTCACATTCCAACTTAGGTAAGGGATGTAGCCAACTCTACTCCACTCAATCATTTAGGGATCCAGCCCCCTTCTATCATGTGTAAATCACTTCAATCCACATTTCATTGGCCATAATTCAATGACATGGCCCCTCCTAACTGTAATCCAGCTATAAGCTCACAAGGAAAAGAAATAGTGTTTGGTGAATGCATAGAAGTTTCTGTGTCACCTCAAAAATCGAAATAACATCCAGTAACAAGTCTAAAATCTTTTAGATTGGTTCTTAAAATAGAAAGGCATCATTTAATCAGAAGAATAGTTATATGATAAGCATTTTGATTTTGAGGTATTCCTAATGTATACCTGTGTATCTCAATCTGGTTTTAGGGAGACTCTTTTAGTTGCTGCGCTGTGGGGGTCTTGACTCATGATCATATATTATCACATGGCATGATATGGGGCAGTGATTTCTGACCTGGTGTCCCTCATCCCTGAAGATTTTCAAAGTAGATTTATAAATTGATATGTAAAAACTCATTTTCTAAATCAGCCACTAAACCAGGGCTTGGGACATTATATAATGCCCAAGAGCACCATGCTATTCTCTGCTAATGTCACAGTTCTAAGAATTGAGTTTGTATTTCTTGGAGCCTGTTTAAGAGGGCTTATAGCAAACTGAAGGGTGTTCAGGGTGACTGGGAGAGTGAAGGCATTTCAAATAATATCATTCATTGAATAGTACTGAAGGCCTACCATGTTCCATTCACGTGGTGCTGGAGATCCAGGGAGGAAAAAGAAGCAGTGTTTCTACCTTCACAGAATTAATAATGATAATAGTGAACAAGGAAATAAATGTATGAGTGTGTTAAATTTAAGTAGTTATAAATGCCTAAAGAAAATAGAGTGATGTGCGAGGGAGTGTCTTATGGGGATGGGACATTGTAAGACTGGGTAAGACAAGGCAAGTCTTTCTGAAGTGGTGGTATATTTTAGTGGAGTTCTGAATGATCCAGCTGTGTGGGCAAGAGCATTCCAGATAAAAGGCTTAAGATGGGAAGGACTTTAGTGTGTTTGAATAACAAAAAGTCCAGGGTGGCTGGAGTGCCAGAGCAAAGAGGAAGAGTGACAAAGAAGCAGAGAGATGGGGAGTGGCTAGATCATGGTGTTTGGATTTTACTCTCAGTGTGATGAGAAGACATCAGAGAGTTTTAAGTAGGAAAGTGACATAGCTGGTTTTACATTATTAACATGGCATTCTGGCTACTGTGTGGTTAATGGAGTGTAGGGATACAGTGGAACCAGAGAGGCCAGTTATAGACTGCGAACCACCTACCTGGTGAAGGATGATGGCGCTTGTAGAAACTGGTAGCGGTTAGAAGGCAAAAGAAGTTGATGAATCTTTTTGGAGATTGGATGCACCAGGATGGTGCTGTTAGGGAAAGAGGAATCCAGATCAATCCTAGGTTTTTGGCTTGAACTACTGGGTACAAATCTTTTTGAAATACTGAAGGATTCAAATGTTAGATGGGGGTTAACCCAAATGAACTTTAGGGTTCTTTGAAACATAAGAATCAGTGATTTGACAAAAGACAAAACAGGAGCTGAGTGGGACACGAACCCAAGTCATGGAGGTGTGGTGCTCTTGCTCCCGGAGGCGCTGTCCCATGAAGTTTTTTGTTCTTTATTAAAATTATTGGTGTGACATTAGTTAATAAAATCAAATAGGTTTCAAGTGTACAGTTCAATAATATATCATGTGTATATTACATCATATGTTTACCATCCAAAATTAGATTTCCTTCTGTCACCAAATAGTTGACCCTCTTTACCCCTATTTACTTACCTCCTCCCCATTTCTTTCTGGTAACCACTAATCCAGTGTCCATGTGTCTCTGTTTGTTTGTCATTTTTTTTGTTGCTTTCAGTTTTATATCCCATGTGAGTGAAATCATATGGTTCTCAACTTTTTCTGACTTATTTTGCTTAGCATGATAATCTCAAGATCCATCCATGTTGTTGCAAATGACAGTATTTCATCTCTTCTTATGGCTGAGTAATATCCCATTGTATATATGTACCACATTTTTATCCAGTCATCTATCGAGGGACATATTGGTTGTTTCCATGTCTTGGCCACTGTGAATAATGCTGCTATAAACAGTGGGGTGCATGTATCTTTGCAGAAAAATGTTTTCAAGTTTTTTTTGTGAGGTAAATACCCACAAGAGGGGTTGGTGGATCTTATGGTAATTCTTTTCTTAGTTTTTTTTTTGAGAAATCTCCATACTGTTTTCCATAGTGGCTATACCAGTTTACATTCCCACCAGCAGTGTATGAGGGTTCCTTTTTTCCTGCAACTTCTCCAATGAGTTTTAACCATAGGCTTCCCTAGGTACTGAGAGTTCTGCAGCTGCAATACTGATGTGTGGGAGGCTGCACTATCCGTTGCATTAAAATAGAAAGCTGTCATTTTGTATACCGGAACATTCTTTCCACCTTACCCTCCTTCTTTCCTGAGTCATATGGCAAATTGCCATTTTTTTCCTTAGTTAAAAAAAATCTTATTATGGGAAGTCACATTCTAGCTAAAATATATTCCCAGCTTCTCTTAATAGCTTGGGGTGGCCGAATAGATGTCAGCAAAACATGTCAGGTGGGATTTATGAGAAGAGTCTGTAAAAGGGAGAATTCTGCTTGGAACACAAATGTGATGGCTGGAGATAAAGCAACTGTGTTGGCCTGAAGCAAGCTTGAGATGGAAGCCATGAACCCTGGAACTCAGGAGAGCGGAGCAGAAAGGAGGCATCCTATATTCCCAAACTGACTATCCCCACACTTCTTTTATGCAAATGGAAGAAACTTCTATCTTGTTTAAAACGCTGACATTTTAATTTAATTTATTAGCAGCCAAATATATTTCCTAATTGATACACTTCTCTTCCCACTTTTTAAAATAACATTTTCTAACTTCTGTGAGCTGCTCTGTGATAGTTTCCTTGGGCAAATAACTTTGGTAAATGCTGTATGCTATCTCCTCACTTAGGTCTTCCCTAACCACGCTATTTAAAAATGTGCCACCCAGCCTGTACTCCTCATCCTCACTTCCCGCTTTATTTTTTCTCCATGTCACTTATCATTATTTAACATGCCATATGATTTATGTATTTTATTTATTGCCTGTTTCTGGCACTTCTCCCCACAGTTTAAAGTAAGCTCTATGAGGATTTTATCTGTTTCATTTACTGCTGCATCTTCTGATCTGATTCTTTCCAAGCTATTTGGTTCATAGGGAAATGAACAGAGAGATCGAAAATGACAGAAATAGTTCTATACCTCTTTTAGCCTGTATTCATTCATTCATCCCCCCTTAGTCCACCCTTTATTCACACACACATACACACACACACACACACACACACACACACACACATTCATTACTGGCTTCCATTCTCTTTGGCTCATGTCTTTTTGGCTTAAAGTACACCTTAGAAATAAAGGCCAAAACCTAATTGGCAAGGAAGAGAAAGGATAATGTTCCTGATAGTCCCCTGTCTCTTGTCATGCTGGAACATTTTGTATGAAGTGAACTTGTTGGGAAATGGTTCCTATTTTTCTGCACTAGGTACTGATGATGACCTTCATGTATTGTTTTGGTAGATGTCAAATGATGAGGGGAGAAAGGCTCTGTCCTTCATTCTTTATCCAAAGAGAGTGGGCAGTACGTGGTGCTAAGATCTTGGGCTAAAATGAATGAAGAAACATGCAGGGATCTTGCTGTTCGTGCCACTGCCCCAATCACATGTTAACTGGCTCAGATGTTTTTTCAGCGCCCACACTCACTCTGTTACTCTTTTGCCTCTGTATGGCATGAATTAAGCAACAAGAATGAAGGTTTGCTTGATAATACAAGGGGCATTTTAGGGCCCACAGGTAATCCCAGGCAGGGCACACCATCTATGGCTCCAGGGAAAGGAGGCCATGCTTGCCTGGTCTGTGCATGGTGCATTTGACGGGCAGTTAGGTCACTTAAGGACTCCCCCACACACCATTTGCTAGTGAGGTAAGATGGTCTGGAGGCAGAGCCTGGATCTAGTCTGGGATGCTATGGTCCTTTGTTCTGCTTCTGCAGTTTTTGCACCTCCTCAGGAGAAATCTATTGGCCTGATCTTGCCGATCTCCCTCTCATTCCTTTCTAGGACTCAATTTCTACAGTTGTAAAAGGGAGATGAAATGATCTGAGATCTGCCTACTCCATGGGAGTTCAGGGAAATGCATAAAAAACTCAAATTAACCTCTTTCAATGATGTATTGCTCCTTAACACACTGTTCTCAGATGTAGTGGCTTCAAACAAAGCAACTTATTATTTCTCATGGTTTAATGTGAGTATAAAATGAGATAATGTATGCAGAGCTCTGAGCACGGTACCAGGCACAGAGCTGACACTTAGTAATTGTTATCCCTTATAATGTGGATGATGACCTTGCCTATGAGAATGTCCTAAGGCTGTGTATCATTTTGAAATTACATATTGGAGCAACATAGGAGAACTTTGAGACTGCTTGGCACTAGGGCTACCCCTAAAGTATGTGGGACCTTGGACAAAGATTATTTTTTAGGCCTCTCATGTAGGCAATTAAATGAAAGCTTTATTATAAAAATTCATGCACACAAATGAGATATAGCATTTTACTGATGAAGATTTAGGACAATGGATAGAGATCTGGTATTTGCATATTTATTCATTGTCAAATCAATACACTTCAAGATCCTTTGTCGTGTCCAGCCTTCATTTTGTCTTGTTCAGGAGGTTTAGGTGCCATCTATCAGAGTTCTTTATTGTCAAATATACCATTCCTGGATAATATCATCTTGCCTCCCTGTTTATTCATGAGAGAGAGATAGACTCACAATGCCATGGCTCTTTGGAACCTGTTTATATTGGAACAACATAAATCTTCTCGTACTACAATTCCCTAGAACCCTTTACTTAATGCTGGCTATTTCATATCCCATGACACAGCATCAGCCTCATGCTGCCATGAACACTGGCTTCCAGTGATTCTCTCAGAGGTTGTTTTTACCATGCTTTGTTGATGCTGGGCGATCTTATTGAAAGTATGCAGGAAAGTGTGAATAAGTCATTTTCTGGTCATATTATATTTACCTTTCAGAATTTTATGGCATGAATGCATGGAGACACATCTTCCAACCATGTGTTCTCTTGAATTCTTTAGGCCATAATCACTGCATTTCTCTAATGGGAACTCGTGATGTTGATCAGCACCCTGTGTGTGCCAGTGGTAGGAATATAGAGAGTAAAATATGCCTGCTGCCACCCCTGTGAACCAGAGTTGGAATGGGAATGTGTGAGTTGACACACATGCCCTCACATGTGGCTCAAACCCCTTTCTGCTTTACTTGTAATTTCTCTCTCCTTTTGAATAGACTCAATGGCCAGAAAAATGAAGATTCTGTATCAGTCATAACATTGACCAGGGATGTTATTAAAGTGTAGTGAGGGGGGGTTGGGAAGGAGTATTGTGTTTTTCTTATTAGCATTGGACCATATTAGATATTTGAGGAGCATACTGGTTTGTCCAAGGCTTCTGGTAGTACCTTCTTAGAAGGGGGTCTCCATTGCTGAACATGCAGGAAAAAAATATTAGAACTTCTATTTATATTTACTTTTGGTTAAAGAAAGGAAACAAAGAGAAGAAACAAATTAAGCTTTTCTAATATTTAAGTGTTGCCAGATAAAATACAGGATGTTCAATTTAAGTTTCAGATAAATAATAATTTTTTAGTGTAAGTATGTCCCTTTTGGACATATACAAAAATAGTATTTGTTGTTTATCTGAAACCTAAATTTAATGAGGCATCCAGTAATTTTTTTAAAAACATGACTCAAGTAGTATTCGATATCCAGATGGACACAGTTGCCCACACTCAGTCTGTGTATTACTTGGTCACATATCATACATCCTGAGAGAAAAGAGTAGACAGTGGTTGCATGATTCATGTATGTGTTTTCAGGGAGTTCCCATTTACTGAAGTTTACATGTACATGGTAAAGGGGCTTATAAATCTTATCTGTGTTTAAAACACATATTATTATTGTAGATGTTAAATTATAAAGATATTAGATTTTTACAGCAGATATTATAGAGCATTTCAACTACACTTATTCCAATTAGATGTATGTATCTTTGTGTGATCTCTCTCTCTGTCATAGCTTTAAAAAATATCAACCTAAACTGAACTTAGCATAAAATTCATGAACTAAACTTGAAAAAAATAAAAGAGCATATTTGATCAGATTGTTCTCAAATATTTCATGTTTTTCCAATGAGAACAAGAGTGACTTTTGTACCTTTAATAAATGAAGCAAAATTAAGCACAATTAAAAACATTGCATTTTCATTTTTAATGTTTTAAAGATTTAAATTTTGGAAGCATGTTTCATAATATGATAATATGTTAGTATAATATAATATGTATGTGCTTTATAAGTAAAGGTATATATATTTGAGGGTGTGCAAATTTTTTCGTATGGGTAGGATGTTTGACCCAAATACTTTGGAGACCCCTGGCTTAAAGTAATTTTTTAGAAAGGGTATATGCATGTATTGTTTGTCTTAGTGGAAGCAACTACTAGCTTTAAGAATAATTATTTGTTCTTAAGTTGCAGTTGGTAACACTCTTACAGCTGAACAGATTGCAAAATTTCAGGAGATTTATACTTAGATGCCCAAGAGAAAGAAATTTGGAAGCCCTTTAATATCTACGTGACACCTCCAAAAGAGTGGCCAGAACCCTTTGTTACAGAGATCAGGAGGTTTTCAAGAAGACTTCATTCCTTAGTTCCTGGCTGCCTCAGATTCATAGGGAGTTTGCCAAGTGCACTGTGCTCCATACACATGAAGAGTTGGCTATAGGGTGCAAACTATCATTTCTAAGATAAGTAAGTCCTTGGGATCTAATGTGCAGCATGATGACTATAGCTAACAATACAGTATTATGTATTTGAAAGTTGCTAAGAGAATAGATCCTAAATGTTCTCACTGCCAATGAAGATAATTATGTGAGATGATGGAGGTGCTAACTAACCTTATTGTGGTAATCATTTTGCAATATATACATGTATCAAATCATCACATTGTATACCTTACTTTCATTTTTTATATGTCAATTATATCTCAGTAAAACTAGGAAAAAGTGAGTGGGGAGAGACAAATGTCAATAGGGGGTGAAAACATAGTCCTTTCTCAGAAAATCTTTCATAGAGACATTAGCATCCTGGGATCCTGGGTTTTCTTTGGAGTGGGAGGCTTTAGAGGACACAGCCCAACCTTACAGCCATGGAAACAGGTGGTCCCATCTGTTGTATCATTGCTCTAGAGAGCAGCTGTGGGCATCCACCAGAGGGTGACATGACTGACTCCAACACCCAGGGTGACAGGCAAGTATTCATTGCAGCCACATCCCCTGGAGAAGCAATTCCCTTGTAGCTGCAGCAAGAGAGGAGCCTCAGAGCACTGGTGGCAGGAGGCTTGGCTGGAGATGTCACTGGACATCTGCAAAAACCTTTCCCTTATGCCATTTGGAAGTGCAATGGTGCATAGAGGCAGCATTCTGGGTTTGCTTGGGAAATACTGGCCTTGGAAGCAGACTTCTCAGGTTGGAATCTTAAGACAGAAGCTTCAAATAGTGTGGAAAGGGCCATGGCATTTCCAGAAATCCTTCTTTTCTGCTGGTCAGCAGATGGTGGCTCTAAATCTATGGTGCAGTCAGGTTAGAAAAGAAGAAAGTATTTAGAGCACTAGTAGAGCCATTATTTGAATAGTATGGAACATAATGGTTTCTTTGGTAACCAAACCAGGGAGACACCCACACAAAGTTAGAATGCACTGGGCTCATTTCTGTTCCCCACCCCATCCCCAATCCAACAAGATTAAAATAGTATAAAGAGAAAAAAGATTTAGCAGTGTTTCCTATGAGAGGGTATTTGTTCTTTGTGAGAATATACTAATGGCGTATGTTTTATCTTATGGCCAACCAGATATAGCAGTTTTTAGCTATGAAACTCTGTTTTCATGGTCAGTCAGATAGTTTACTCTATTTCATGCCTAGACTTCAATGTGTATATGTAGATAGGACACTAAAGAATAGAAGACAGGAAAAAATGAGAAACATTTAACCCATTCTGCACTGCACATATTCTTAATGCTAACTAGGCGAAGGCAGCACGTAAAGACAAAACAAATGAGTTCAAAAGGAAACCATTTGTCTTTTAAGAACACTTTCTCTTCAGCTCTATGAGTAATTTCTCTTCTAGCCGGTAAAGTCCCAAATCTCTACTCTGGGCTAGAGTTGGAAAGTGTCAAATAACATTCACATGCAAAAAGTTGGAAGCAAAAGACCCTTCTGGATTCATAGACCTGTCCAAGAGAATTTTCTTTGATGATGGACATGTTCTGTATCTGCACTATTCAATGAGGAAACCACAGGCCACATGGGAATATTTAAATGTTAATAAATTAAAATTTAATTTAAAATTTATTTCCTCAATTTAAATTAAATGGCCATATGTGGCTAATGGCTACTGGATTAGAAGATACTGTTAGAATTTCAGAAAGAAAGGATGGTTTTCATTACTGAAAAAGCACCAAATAGTGATTTCATCCTTACTGTTTCACTTTACTGTTTTTTCTTTCTGGTGTCAGCCTTGATCATCAGGAAGTCACCCGCAAGTTACCAGAAGCGGTGGTTTACTTAACAGTTCTAATAATAGTGTTTCCAAGGGCCCCGAGCACTCTGCGAACATCATCTCATTAATTCCTCCAAAATCCCAGTGGGACAGGTAGGGAGTACAGATAATTATGTTTAATTTTATAAAAGAGGAAAACAAACACTAGTCTAAAATGTAAATTATTAGCAGTGAAGGGCCTTCTGGAATCCCACAGTTGTCTTCTTTTGCTTTCTTTGTCCTTTATAGCAATAACTTAGTGTTTTCTCATGTCAGGGAAAAAATTTTCTCAAATGTGTTAGGATTAAATAAAAGAACTACTGCATCTAGTTATAGATAGAATATTGTTTGATTAACATGAAGTTAAAACAGCTAAATATTTATTTCCTTCTTATTCCTACTATAAGACTTTGGACTGTACTTCTGAGTAAACAAAATAATGAGAATATGCTTTTGATGAGAGTAGCAAACCCTCTTCAACTTTTGTTTGTCTTCCTTCATGCCTATTGCAGGTATAAAAGGTACTGTTATTTTAAAAATATATTTCTTTATCCATGGTTCTTATTAAAGTGACCTGGAAGCATAGTGATATGTTAACCAAAGATGCATAGTAATTGAGGAGCTCCATAACACCACTTTATTCATACTATGGATATTGTGAAGCCCCTACTATGAGTCAACAAGTGTGCTTGGGATTATGTATACAAAGTCAGAAAAACCAGACAAAATTGTAGCCCTCATGTTTAAGGAGCCGACAGACATTAATCAAATAATCAAGACAATACATGTACGATTGCATTTATAGTAGGTGCCATGGAGGAGGGTACCTGAGCTTGTTATCGAGAGAGTTGATGCAGTCAGAACAGGACTGACTTGTCTCAAATAGGGGCCAAGAGCTAGAGGATAAGTAGGAATCAGCTATGTAAAGGGTAGGATAACGAGAGCATTCTAGTTAGCAGGAGAGGCATGTGCAAAGGCCCCGAGGTAACATGGTGCATGTTAAGTGTGCAGGATTGAAAGACTTGTTGGGAAACACAGAAAATGAGTGGTGTGGAAGATAGAGTTGGAGAGATTGGCAAAAGCTAAATCAGGCAGCACCCATAGTCTACTTTAAGGAGCTATATTTTCACCTAATAAGCAATGGGTGCTGTTGAAAAGTTTTTGAGGAAATGGGGTTCAGCCCATGACAGAATTACATTTTCAAAAGATCACATTGCTTGATTGTGGCAAGTGGAGAACAGTATGGAAGGTGATTTGCAAAGACTAGTCATTCTTTGCACCTGGATTTACTCTGAGCCTGTTGGGCAGTCTCAGAACTTTCATTTAACCATATTCTTTATATATTACATGAAGTCTTTTGTTCTAATGGCATAGCCTTACTTTTCTGATAAAGCTAACCACAGAAGTAGTGGGTGGTGGAGTGGGGAGGTTCTGACCTACAGTGTTGTAGGAATGCCTTCTGTGACTGATGATTTAGCACCTTAAGAGTCTTTTCTTTTTCCTTTTTTTGTTGCTAGTTTTCTCCAGAAAAGGTAAACACCATTATTTTCTTTTTTACTTTGATGTCTTGACTCCTTCAACATACACTAAATTGAAAGTACTATTTAAAATTCCTGTCCTGCAGGGTTTTTGTCTTATTGTATTCCAGGCTTTTGAGACCAACTACAAACCTAATATAGGGGTTTCTGGGTTGTGCTTGAAATATGATAATTTCAGGTGATTTATAATAATGAAAAATGAAAAAGATCCCGAGGTTCTATTGTGCCTTTTTGTATGTCTATTATAGTACTTGTTCATTCTGATTCGCATTACAGTTATTTACATACACACATTAAACTCTTTCTACAGTCCCACCTGCCTTCCCTTTTGCCTCTTATTCATTTTTAAGATTTCACATCATCATTACTTCTTCAGGGATGCCTTTACTGACCTCCCTAACTCGGATGCTTCCCTATTTTATATGTTTTTGTGGTACTTTGGTCATTTACATTAACTCCTGGCTTTTTTGACCATTGTCTACCTGTTGGATGAGATGGAGAGGTTGCCGGAGGCTTGGATTTGGCCCTTGGCTCTATTTACCATTGGGTCCACTGCACCAGCATGATGCCTGTTACAGAGGAGGTCTTCACTCAGTGTTTGCTAATGAATGAATAATCACAACACTTACATGCATGTCCCTGGGGTCAGGATTTTTTTCATGGTTGACCTGCTTGTTTCTCTTAACACTTAAAGAATTGGTGTAGGTTTCCAACAGGCTCCTGTTTTACCAGACCCCCATGTGACTCTGGTGCATGCTTGCTCCAGCAGTCCTTGGTCACTCCTGTGGCCCCAGGTAGCTCCTATGGATCCAGGTGGTGTATTTTGGCACCAGGCTTCTGGTGAACTGCGAATCCAGCCCTCAGCTCACCACAGTACCTGCACACTCCAGTGGCCCCAGGCAGCTCCTGTGGCCCCAGACACCCAGTGGATTCCTGTACACCCAGGCTCCCAAGTCACTCTGGTGCCAGCCAGCTGCTGTGGCCCCTGGCAGCTCCCATGCCACAAGAAATCTAGCATATTCCAGCACCAGCCAGCTCCTGTGGCCCTGGGCTGTTCCTGTGGACCCAGGCTCCTGAGCAGTCCTAGCACCAGGCCCATCCCACAGAACCAGCCATTAGGCTTATCCTTGTGTACCCATGTACCAGGTTTACCCACCTGCTGATCCAGGCACCGGACCTGCCTGCCCTAGGACTCCAGCAGAAACTTCCCCCTCTGACACCACCAGATGGCCCACCCAGGATCTAGACAAGCTGAGTGGTGAAGGGCTTTGTCTACCATGCTAGTCTGTGAAGATTGGAAGAGTTGTTTACTTCCTCAAATGTACAGACACCAATGCAAGGCCACAAGGATCATGAATAATCAAGGAAACATGACACCACCAAAGGAAACTAATAAAACTCTAATGACTAATCTTAAAGAAATGGAAACCTGTGAATTGCCTGACAAAGAATTCAGAATTATCCTCTTAAAGAAGTTCAGTGAACTACAAGAAAACACAGATAAACAACCAAATGAAATTAGGAAAATAATTCATGAACAGAATGAGAAGTTTAAGAAAGAAATAGAAACCATTAAAAATAACCAAACAGGAATCCAAGAGTTGAAGATTGGGAGAAAATATTTATAAACCATCTATTTGATAAGGAATTAATCTCCAAATTATATAAGGAACTCATACAACTCAATGGCAAAGATCACACAATCATGATTTGAATAGACATTTTCCCAAAGAAGACATACACATGGCCAACTGGTACATCACTAATCAGGGAAATGCAGAGATGCCAAATATTCAAGTGGACATAGCTTGCCACTTGCCATAAATATATTAAATATAGTTCATTTAAAATGGGAACAAGATACTAAAAATATAAAATAGACACAATCTAATGAAGTGGTTAAGAGCATGGACTATGAAGCCAAACTGTTAGGATTGATTCAAATCACAGTTTTGGGGTTTACTAGCTGCACTGCAGTGTGCAAGTTATTTAACCTCTCGGTGCCTCAGTTTCCTCATTTGTGAAATGGGGATAATGATTCTTACCTCAAATAATGTTATGAGGTGTAAATGAGTAAATTTATGTAAATCATTTACAGTGACACCTTGCTTAGGTATTAGCTGTTAATGTTTTACGACTGTTACTGGGAAAAGGGACAGGCGATGTCATGTTCATTAGGCCCATGTAGCAAAAATGCTCAAGTTCCTCTATGGCTCCTTTTTTACAAGTTGAAAATGAGAAGCTTTCCAATATTCTCAGTTTATACTTTTGTTCAATAAATTGATTTGATATTTTTTTCCAGTTTCCACATTTTAATATCATGTAGATGGTAATGGAATTATATTATTTTCCCACCAGTTTACTGCAAATGCTAGAAGGCCAGAGGAAACTAAGGATATTGAGATGACACTGATAGTATCAAATTATTTGAGAAGCTTTAAAAAACAGTGTGGGAAGAGCCCAAGGCTTCTGAATTAGGCTCCCCAGGGGAAGTGAGTGGGTGTGTATGTGTGTGTTTGGTAGTGATAGGGAGGATACTGGATAGAAGCAATATGTTTATGTGTATATATTTTAAACTTTGCACAAGAGGAAAATATATACTCAGAAAGATGCATATACATCATGAATATATAGATTGAATTTTCATGAGTGAACACGCTCAAGTAACCAACACCCAGAGCAAGAAATAGAATATAACCAGAAGTCCTTTCCAATCACTGATCTCTCAACTCTAGTCACTATTTTAACTTCTGATATAGATTAGTTTTGCCTGTTTTTATTGTTTATTTAGATAAAGTCATACAGTATATACTCCTTTGTATCTGGCTTTTATTCTCGATATTGTATATGTGAGATTCCTCCATATTGTTATGTGCACTTGTATGTCTTTCATTTACAGACTGTATATTATTCCATTGTGTGAAAATGTATTTCCCATTCTATTGTTGATGGGTATTTGAGTGGCTTCCAGTTTGAGGCTACTGTGTGTTGCAGTGAGCATCTTAATATATCTTTTAGTGCACATGTGTGTGTATTTCTGTTGGACACATGCCTCAAAGTGGAATTGCTGGGTCATAAGGTATGTCGATGCTCAGCTTTAATAGATTTTATGTGTGTTTTTTACAAGGTAGAGGTGATTCTGATTCCTAGCCAAGGGTGAGAACCACTGATCTATAATATCTACCCAAAAGGAAGGTTTAAAGCCATACTATCAATGCGTGGATGAGTTCATTAAACATGTAACATTAGGAAGATGAACTAGGATCATTCAAAAACTGCCTCGTAGATAATGCCAATATCTGTTGCTTCAATACTTAGCTTGCCTTTTCCATAGGGGGTCAGAGTGGGTGGGTTACTGCTAGATCCTGGCTCTCTCATTTTTTTCTCCTTTTGTTTAACCCTGATTTCTCTCAGATTCAGCAAAGTGGAATGCCCAACCGAGAACTGAGACTGAGGGAAAGCTTTGCCAAGTGCTGTTAATTATTAATGAAATGAATTTGCATCAAACCAAAGGGGATTAAAGTGACTTAAAATGAATAGCAAATTCTTGATAAGGCTTTTCCTATTCTCAGGTGACTGGAATGATGCACTCATGTTGGAGCACATTAATTTAATAGAAGCACAGCCCCCCTCCACAGTGTAGCTTGGAGCTGGATGTAAGCCCAGCCCAGGGACAGCAGGTTCTGAGGCAATCTCTGCTTATGTGGCTATGGTGAAACAAAGTGACGTGAGCACAACACAGCAGGCTGGAAAACTGCTTTAAACATTCCTGCAAGCAAAATGTCCTTTCACTGCCCTACTGTAAGCACTGGAGAGAGAAAAGGACCTTGCTACCTTGTCAAACTTACCTCAGTTCAAACCCCAGCTTAACTTTATAGGCTGTATGAGCTTGGGCGAGTTACCAAACCTCTCAGAGTCTTTGATTTCTTCATCTGTTAAATGGGATAATTATATGTACCTCAAGAGATTGTATGTAAACTGCCTAGTTCACAATAGGCACCCAGCAAATAGCAATCATTATTGCTTACAGTGCTCTGAGAAACACTGTTGAGAATATACCTATGTGGTAGGAAAGAACAGTGGAGAAAAGGTGGTACTCTATAAGCTAGTATTTGGAAAATGGCAGCCTCATTTTGAAAATGGAAATGTTTCCTGCTGCTACAGATTCAAAAAAAGCTCCTTGAGTGTGTGTAAAACATAAAGGAGTTGGCCACCAGAATTTCCTATTAGTTCATTACACACACAGGCACACAAATTTGCCAAAGATATGGAAAGCTAACTAAACTTAAAGACTGGAAAGAATGTCAGGGTGGCTTAGCAGGGCATTCTGGCCAGGAGAAATATTATAACTAAGATGTCCCTTGTGAGACACTGTCCTGATTCAGAGGAGATTCACCTAGGTGGCCCTGTCCCCCTTGGCCACAGCCGACTAGACTGTGGGTGAGTAGAAAAGCTGGAGACCTTTATCTATTTTTCTTATCTTTTAAGATCTAGTTCAAGGGTTATCATTTACAGAAAGCTTTCCCTAACAGTTTAGGCCATTAGAACTTACTTTGATGAGAAAGAGCTAACAGGCAGAGTTCTATCTGAGTCTTAGACACCAAGTGACATGGAAGGAACAAGGGTAAAAACAGTGCAGCATTTATTGCACACTTATTTTGTGCAAGGCATAATGCTCAACACTTCTTATGCATGATCTTTTCTGAGAACCCATTAAAGAAGATACATTTCCCCCATTTTAGAGATGAAGAGGTTGATGCTTCATTTAGGTCAGTGACTTTCCAAGCTTGAAGCAAGTACAGATCTCGTTGTCTCTAACCCTGTGCCCTTAAACCACCCCTACACAGCCTCACCATTGGTAGATGACAATGTCAGTATGGCACGAGAGCTAGGAACTGCTCTGTTGTTAAGTAGAAACCATGTTTAGTGTGAATGTGGTACCATTTTTATATGCATTCCTTGTGTTTGGTTATTTACATTGGATTATTTCAAGTTGCACAAAAATTATTTTTGTTCAGTTGATTATAATAATTTGTTTCATGATTAAAAGATAATTCTTTTACATTTAAACAACATATGATTCAATGAAAGAAATTTCTGTAGCAGTATTATTAGACCTAGGGCCATATAATAAACACTTGAAAAGTATTTTGTATTTTTTAAATGGTCAGGTCATTAATTGATTAATTCAAATACCCCTCATGTGATGGGTAAGTAATAGCATAATCTATACAGGGAGAAGTTAAGGAGACCCCAGGAAGTTAATATGTACCCAGGTTACCCACTGAAAGAGATAATACAGGTGCAGAATTCAGCATCTCTAGTCATCCAGCCAGGTCCTTGGTGCTGAATGGAGGTAACCCCTGGAGTGGCTGCATACATTACAAAACTCTTTCAATACTTGAGCCATATACTCTTCGGAGTTAGATTTATAGACAATTCAATATTGTCCTCAACACCTCCATTATATAATTTCAATGCTGAGAGATTTCCATAATTCATTCATTCAACACATATTTATTTTGTAATTATTATGTCTAGATGTTGGGTTCCATTCCAGGGACACAACCTTGGGCAAGACAGTTTATGGTGGGAGGTGCTGACAAGTAAATTGCAATTATGTGGCTCTGATGGGAGCCATGAGGAACACAGGCACTGAAGAGGTGGGATGTAGCTGTGGTGCATGAAGTTTTTGTCTACTGAAAGACCAGTTTTGCTGTCCCAAACTTTCTTCTACTGTTTACTGGAACCCAGAACTCTGCAGACCGGTGGTTCTCAGATTGTGATGGATATAAGAATCATCTAGGAACTAGGTACTGTAGCAAGGCCCAGGCCCTGCTTCACTTCAAGGAAACTGGGCCTCTGTGTTTCTCATCAGTTCTCTAGGCAATTCTAACACAAGCCTTAAGTTTGAGAACCAGTGCTGTGGACCAATACCACACTGTTTCACTGAATATATCTCGACATCTGTGGCAGTAAAGTTATTTTCTGTGTTTTCTTTCTGGAATGTGGAATAGGACCTGCTACAGAATATCTGATTTCAAGAGACTCTGGCTTGTTTGAAGTTGAATTACTCAAAGTGGAAAAATACAATTTTATATCTCTTTTCATGTTGGTTACCTTGCCCCTGACCTATATATCTTTGGTTTATTGCTCTCATTTTCTTTGAAGTTGCTTTCTGAGCAGAAAACATTTTATTGAAAAGTGCTCTTATGAATTCAAGATGTGGGGTTAAGTAGTAAATACCAGCACCAGAACAGAGACTAATACGTGATTGAAGATAACATCCCTTTGGGAGAGAATTCCCATTTCCTATTTTTTTTGTTGCTTTTCCGTTTCCATTGAATTGAGCCAGGATTTAAATCAAAGTTTTCCATTCACAATTGTGTGACTTAGTGGCAGTTGTTTACCTTGCTGTACTTCAGTTTCCTCATCTGTTAAATGAGGATGGTGATAATGATACCTACCTCACAGAGTTGTTGTGATGATTAACTAAGTTAACACAAAGAAGCACTACAACCGGAACCTACTAAGTGCTAAATAAGTGTTCCTGTTATTATTCATTCCACCATACTTTTTAACTGTCTCATTCCTCCTTGTGTGCCTTTTGTTTCCTGTCTGGATTATGTTGAAGCTAAAGACTAATGGGTTCTGTCAAGATTAATTTAAAAAGAATCAGGGCCTCCTAAAAGACAGAAATAAAATTAAACTAGGCTCATGGTTATTGCCAGTACTTCTTATAAACATATAATGTTTAGAAACTGGGGATTAAAGTTTAGAAACAGAATTTACCTGTCAACCAAGGGCAATGGGAAACTGTGCTTTGAAATGGCAGGCCAAAGGTCACCTGTACTGGTTCCCCAGAGTCGGGGTAGGGGACAGCTTCTGAGGTGGGACTTCTTTTTCAATAAGATGTTTGTATTTCCATTTTGCTACACTGCAGGCTTATGTGCAAATTCTTCACCCAAGTGCTTGCTGCCTGTTTGACTCTCTCAGGGTACCACTGTGGTCCTACAGACACAGCCCTGAGCACTTTCTCTTGGGCAGACCTCTAAGCAAATTTCTGCCCCCTCCTTCCTAGATGCCACTAGAGGGTTCAGGTCTCCAGCTTCGCTACACAGCTCTCCACTCCTGCTCTGCCATCACTTTAATTCTTTGTTCTCTTTACATCCTCAGGTTTCTTCTTTAAAAAATGTGTATTTATCGTGACACACTCTCTCTTAGGAAGAGTGATATGTACAGTATACTTTGTTTCTGAAATAAAACCACAACTATAAGGATTGGTGCATGGATAATTTGAAAAATGAAGGATTAGTACATGATATCACCCGAATAAACTTAATTAAAATATATATAATTTTAAAAAATAAATAGTCAACTTAGTTTTATTTGTGTTTGGCCATTTTCCCAGTGCATGCATTTTATATTAGGTTCCTATATTTTCATCTATGCTCTCATGTATCAGTTTCTAAAGGAGCATTTTCTTATGCTATAAGTACTAAATTTAGTATGGCAGTTATTCCTATACTGTTTTGGTTTAATATTAAATATTTTATAAGAAATTTCTCATTTGCCAAAGAAGAAAGATAAAATGTGTCTATGGTATTCATGTACCTATTTAGATATACTTAAAACTTTTAAAAAATTTTTATTAGTTTCAAGTGTACAGTACATTGGTTAGACATTTGTATAGTTCATAAAGATCCCCTTAATTGCTTTTTCTTTCCTCTGGCTCTACATGTAGCCATTACATTAATGCTAACTGCATTCCTTATGCCATACTCCCCACCCCTGTGACCATCTACCAACTGCTTATTTGCCCTTCTTTTGCCATTCACCCCTTTCTCCCAGTCCCCTAACCCTGCTTCCCTCTGGCCATCACCAGATTGCCCTCTATAGTTGTGAATCTGTTTTTCATTAGTTTGCTCTTTTTGTTCCTTAGATTCTGCATATAAGTGAAATCCTATGGTATTTATCTTTCTCAATCTGACTTATTTCACTCAGCATAATAACCTCTAGGTCCATCCATGTCATTGCAAATGGTATGATTTCATTTTTTTAATGGCTGAGTAATATTCCATTGTATATGTGAACCATAAATTCTTTATCCAGTCATCTGTGGATGGGCATTTAGGTTGCTTCCATATCTTGGCTATTGTAAATTGTGCTGCCATGAACATAGGGGTGCATAGATCTTTACAAATTATTGTTTTGGTTTTCTTTGGATAAATACCTAGAAGTACAATTGCTGGGTCAAAAGGGAGATTTATTTTTAATTTTTCGAGAAACCTCCTGTTTTCCATAGTGGCTGTACCAATTTAAAAATCTTACCAACAGTGTATGAGAATTCCATTTTCTCCATATCCTCATCAACACTTCTTGTTCTTTGATTTATTGATGCTAGCCATTCTGACAGGTGTGAGGTGATATCTCATTGTCATAATTTGCATTTTTCTGATGATTAGTGACCTTGAACATCTTTTTATATATCTATTGGCTATCTATATATCCTCTTTGGAGAAGTATCTGTTCAGGTCTTCTGCCCATTTTTAAATTAGATTGTTTTGTTGTTGTTAAGTTGTATGATTTCTTTATATATTTTAGATATTAACCTCTTATCAGATGTATCATAAGCAAATATCTTTTTCCAATCAGTCAGTTCTCTTTTTGTTTTGTTGATGGTTTTCTTTGCCATACAAACACTTTTTAGTTTGATGTAATCACATTTGTTTATTTATTTTTTTGTTTCCCTTGCCTGAGGAGATATATCTAAAAAGAAATTACTGTTAGCAGTATCAGAGAGTTTACTGCCTATTTTTTCTTCTAGAAGTTTCATGGTTTTGGGTCTTACATTTAAGTCTTTAATTCATTTTGAGTCTATTCTTATATACGATGTAAGAAGGTGGTCCAGTTTCTTTTATTTTTCTTTTCTTGGTTTTTGCATGTATCTGTCCAATTTTCCCAACACCATTATTTGAAGGGACTGTCTTTACCCTATTGTATATTCTTGCCTCCTTTGTCATATATTATGTAAGTGCACAAGTGTCGATTTATTTCTGGGCTCTCTATTCTGTTCCATTGTATCTGTTTTTATGCCAGTACCATGCTGTTTTGATTACTGTAGCCTTGTAGTATAGTTTGATATCAGGTAGTGTGATACCTCTAACTTTGTTCTCCTTTCTCGAGATTGCCATGACTATTCTGGGTCTTTTATGGTTCTGTATAAAATTTTAGGATTATTTGGTCTAGCTCTCTAAAAAATGCCATTGGTATTTTGATAGGGATTGCATTGAATCTATAGATTGCTTTGGGCCAAATAGCCATTTTAATGAAGTTGATTCTTTCTACCCATGAGCACGGTATATGCTTCCATTTATTTGTACCTCTTCAATTTCATGTTTCAATGACATAATTTTCTGAGAACAGGCCTTTTTACCTCCTTCATTGATTTGGTTCCCGGTATTTTATTGTTTTTGATGCAATTGTAATTGGGATTATTTTCTTAATTTCTCTTTCTGAAAGTTCATCATTGGTGTATAAACATGCCACTGACTTCTGAATATTAATTTTGGATTCTATTACTTTACTGAATTCATTGATTAGTTCTAACAGTTCTTTGATGGCATCTTTAGGGTTCTTTATATATAGTATCATGTCATCTGCAAATAGCGATAGTTTTACGTCTTCCTTTTTCATTTAGATTCCTTTTATTTCTCTTTCTTGTCTTACTGCTGTGGTTAGGACTTCCAATACAGTGTTGAAGAGGAGTGGTGAAAGTGGGCATCCTTGTCTTGTTCCTGATCTTAAGGAAAACACTTTTAGCCTTTCTGCATTGAGTATGATGTTAGCTATAGGTTTGCCATATATGGCCTTTATCATGTTGAGGTATGTTCCCATCACTTTACTGAGAGATTTTATCATATATGGATGCTGGATTTTGTTGAATGCATATATTGATGTGATCATATGGATTTTATCTTTTGATTTGTTAATGTAGTGTATCACATTAATTGATTTGCAGATATTATACCAACCTTGCATCCCAGGAATAAATCGAACTTAATCATGGTGTATGATATTTTCAATGTATTGCTGAATTTGGTTTGCTAATATTTTGTTGAAGAGTTTTGCATCAATGTTCGTAATAAATATTGGCCTATAGTTTTTTTTTTGTAATGTCTTTGTCTGGTTTTGGTGGTCTCATAAAAAGAATTAGGGAGTCTTTTCTCTTCTTGAATTTTTTGGAATAGTTTGAGAAGAATAGATGTTAATTCTTCTTTAAATTTTTGGTAAAATTTGTCTGTGAAGCCATCTGGTTCAGAACTTTTGCTTTTTGAGAGGTTTTTGATTACTGTTTCTAGGAATATATCCATTTCTTGAGAGGTTTTTGGTTACTATTTCTAGGAATATATCCATTTCTTCCAGATCGTCCTGTTTGTTGGCATATAATACTCGTAGTATTTTCTTATGATCCTTTATATTTCTGTGGAGTCCATAGTGATTTCTCCTCTTTCATTTCTGATGTTATTTATTTGAGTCCTCTTGCTTTGTACCTTGATGAGTCTGGCTAAGGGTCTGTCAATTTTGTTTATTCTTTCAAAGAACCAGTTTTTGTTTTTATTAATCTTTTGTATTGTTTTTCTAGACTCTATTTTATTTATTTCTGCTTGGATCTTTATTATTTCCTTCCTTCTATTTACTTTGGGCTTTGTTTGCTGTTCTTTTTCTAGTTCTTTTAAATGTAAGGTTAGATTGTTTATTTGAGCTTTTTCTTGTTTCTTGAAGTAGGCCTGTATAACTATGAATTTCCATCTTAGGACTGCTTTTGCCATGTCTCATAGGGTTTGAGTTGTTGTGTTTTCATTTTCATTTGCCTCTAGGTATCTTTTGATGCCTTCCTTGATCTCATTGATAACCCATTTATTGTTTAGTAGAATGTTATTTAGCCTCCATGTGTTTGTGTATTTTCCAGGGTTTTTTTTGTAATTTTTAGTTTCATACCATTGTGATCAGAGAAGACAGTTGATGTAATTTCAGTGTTCTTAAATTTATTGATAGTTGTTTTGTGTCCTAACATGTGGTCTATCCTAGAAAATGTTACATTTGCAATTGAGAAGAATGTATATTTTGCTCCTTTGGGGTAAAATACTCTGATAATATCTATTAAATCTATCAGGTCTAGTGTGTCTTTTAGGCTCATATTTCCTTGTTGACTTTTTGTCTGGAAGATCTGTCCATTGGTGCCAATGGGGTGTTATAGTCTCCTACTATAAGTGTATTCTTGTTGATTTCTCCTTTTATGTCAGTCAATAATTGTTTTATGTATGTAGGTGCTCCTATGTTGGGTACATATATATTCACTAGGGTTATGTCCTCTTGATTTATTGATCTCTTATCATTATGTAATGCCCTTCTTTGTCTCTTATTATAGCCTTTGTTTTAAAGTCTATTTTATCTGATATAGGTCTCACTCTGGCTTTTTTTCTCCATTTCCATTTGTATGAAATATCTTTTTCCATCCCTTTTCTTTCAGTCAGTGAGTGTCATTTGATCTGAACTGGGTCTCCAGTATATGCATGGATTTTGTTTTCTTATCCATTCGGCTACCCTGTCTTTTGATTGTAGCATTTATTCCATTAACATTTAAAGTGATTACTGATAGGTACATAGTTGCTGCCATTTTATTATTTATAAAATTTTTTCTTTTTTCTTTTTTACCCCTTCTCTTTTTACAGAAGTCCCTTTGACATTCCTTGTATTACTGGCTTGTTGGTTATGAATTTCTTAAGCTTTTCCCTGTCTGGGAAGTTCTTTATCTCACCTTCCATTTTAATCAAAAGCCTTGCTGGATAGAGTATTCGTGGTTATAGATTCTTGTTTTTCATAACTTTGAATATTTCTTGCCAGTCCCTTCTGGCCTGCAAAGTTTCCATTGAAAAATCTGTAGACATTCTTATGGGGGTATCCCTTGTAAGTAACTAGCTTCTTTTCTCTTGCTGCTTTTAAGGTTCTCTTTGTGTTTGTTCTTTGGCATTTTAATGATGATGTGTCTTTGGGTCTGTTTGAATTCCTCATGTTTGGGACTCTTTGTGCTTCTCAAACTTGTATGTCTAATCCCTTTGCCAGGTTAGGGAAGTTTTATGTTATTTCTTCAAATAGGTTCTCAATCCCTTAATCTCTCTCTTCTACTTCGGGTATTTCTATGATCCAGATATTGTTCTGCTTCATGTTGTCCCAGAGGTCTCCTAATCTATTCTCATTTTTTAAAAATTCTTTTTTCTTTTTGTTGTTCTGATTGAGTGTATTCTGCTACCTTGTCTTCCAGTTTGCTAATTTGATCTTCTGTTTCATCCAATCTACTGTTGAATTCTTCTAGTGTATTCTTCATTTCATATATTGTATTCTTTATTTCTGTCTGGTTCTTTTTTGTGTTTTTTTTTAATGTCCTTTTTAATGCTTACTGTCTCTCAGTTAAGGTGCTCATTGTTCTTCCCCAAGTTCATTGAGCATCCTTATAACCACTATTTTGAACTCTGTCTCTGGTAGGTTGCTTGCCTCCATTTCATTTAGCTTACTTTCTGAACTTTTCTCTTGTTGTGGCATGTTTCTTTGTTTTCTGATTTTATTAGCCTCTCTATGTTCATTTCTATGTCAGGAATATTTCTTTTGACTCTCAGCTTTGGCCAGATGGTCTCATGTGGAAGGTGTACTGCATGGCCCAGTGGCACATTCTCCCTGGTCCCCTATGCCGGGAGCTATGGATGTGACCTTTGTGTGGGTTGTGTGTGCTCTTCTGTTGTTGCCAAGTCTTTATTATTGTTAATAGATCTCTGGGTTGGATTAATGCTCAGGCTAATTGTGAGAATTGGCTATACCCACAGGGTAAGTGTTGCTGTGTGGGCACTGACCCCACTGAGCAAGATTTGCCGTAGTAGGCTTGTGTACTTGTTGTAACCACCCTTTGTGTGTACCACTTATAGGACTAGTCAGGAGTTGCTCTGTTGTGGTCTGGTGCCAGTCTCTGGATGCATTGGTTTTGTGGCCCCTTGGGAGGGGCTCCCCAGTAGGCCAAGGTCAGCCGCTGCCTTTGATTGTTCAGGGCTACCTGTTGGGTGCTAGAAAGTGATCTGCAGATGGTTGTTGCCTATGCTGGATCTAGAGGTAAGTAGAAGAGACAATGTTGCAGACAGTGGTCCGGGTATCCCTAGTCTCTGACCTAGGGCAGTTTAGCAGAGGGACCAGTGCTCCTCAAAGCCTGGTACTGCCTGTCAGTTGCCCATAAGTCTCTGAAACTGGAAGGACCTTGGGGTGATATGTATGTTGCATGGTGCAGGGACCCTAGGAATCTCCTGGGTCTATTGAGTAAATTTCCCCTGCCACTGCAGTGTCAGTGTGCATGCCAGTGCTATCTCTGGCTCCCTGGACAAGTTTACAATCATAGCAAGGTCAGCTATTGCCCACCTCAGGCCTGCAAACACCCAAGCTCTGTTTAAGAATTCCTGAAGCTCATGGGCGTGAGTTTGTGACCCACCACTGAATGCTTCTCCCAGATGAATGGGCTCTGTGTGGGCTGCATGAACTGAGTGCTGTTATTTGCTGTTGAATTCGTGACCCAAGGAAAGCACAGGATGGGATGGGGTTATCTAGGAACACGCTTGTCACAGGTAATTTGTGGGTTAGGAGGGGTGGCACTATACAGCACAAAATTTGCTGCCAGCTCTGGGACTGCAGGCTCCCACCAAAGTCAGATATCACTGTGCGACCTACTGTCATCTGTGATGGGCCCACAAAACCCCTGAGGTTTGCCCAAGCAATACTGTATCTTGTGCTGGCAGCAGTGATCTTCTAGTCACTGTATTCCCTGAACTTTGCTCACTTAGCTGGCTGAGATCTGTTGACTGTGAAAAATGCTTTATCCCTGGGCAAGGGCAGCTGCCTGTCAACATGAGGTAGGCACTTTGTGTACTGGATGGGGCAGGATCTCAGGGAGTCAAGGGCCATCAGGCCAATAGCCTCAGTTTTCTGTAATTTCAGTGTCTGCATGTTCACCAGTAGTCACAGATCACAGAGAAACAAGCTGCTGTCTGGGGCCGTCCCATAGACTCATGCAATCCCCTCAAGAGATATTGCAGCTCATACAGGTACCAATGGTCTGGCCACAACTGTTTTTCCTGAAATGTGCTCATTGAGCTAGCCAAGGTCTGTTGCCTGCATAGAATGCACAACACCAGAGAAAAGCTGAATTGGGGGAGGTTGCCTGTCAGTGGGCTGCAGGCACTTTGTGAACAGGGTTCTCAGGGAAACAAGGGCTGTCAGGCTGATAGAGCTTCAGTTTTGCTACACATTCTGTGCCCGGGTGTTCCCTCTGTAGTCACAGATCACAGTGAGACCAGCTGCTGTCTGGGACTGGCCCACAGATCCCCAAGATCTGCCTAAGTGATCTGCCTGAAACTCTCTCAAAAATGCACGTTCACAGTGTTGGCTGCCAGCTGTGAATGCTTGGCCCTGAATGGGCCCAGGGCGTGGCAGCCATCCAGCAACTAAAGCCCCGGCCAATATGCAGGTTGGGTGAGGTGGGCTGATTCCTTCAGGCCAGTGCTTCCTAATGGCCCTGTGGGAGGGGTCTGCACAGTCACGCAGGCATGGTCTGTAGATTGTCTGGTAGGGAGGCAGGACTAAGGCACAATGATGGCTGCCCTTCCAGCCCTTGTTCTGGCACTAGGTAATGCAGACTTTCTCAGAATGGATCTCATGTGAGCCTGTGATCCTCCACCAGTGTCTCAGGTGAGTGTCCACAGGTCAGAGAGCCTGTGCATGGGCCCTTCAGAGGGATGTCTTGGGTTTCAGTCTTCTTCCATCTCACCCAAATGGCCAGAATCTCCTCTGGTTTTTAGTCAGAGTTACTGGAAAATCTTCTTCCCTGGGCTGGGGAGCCCCCAAATGAGACCAGGACACCCCTCTTCATGGGAGTTTCTGCAGACTTGCTCTCCCTTCTGGTGATCATCTACCACCTACAGGTGCAGGAACAGCTGATTTGTGATTTAGCCCCTCCTGCCAGCTTCTATCTGGCTCCTTTATATTTTCAGACTAACGTGCTATGATCGGCTAGACTTCAGGAAATTCTCTGCATTGATTATTTTATAATTTGGTTGTAATTTCAATGTGGACCTGGGAGGAAATGAACCCTGTCTTTACCTAGTCCGCCATCTTCCTCGGAGTCCCTAAAAATTTTTTTTAAACTGGAAATAATAATAGACTCTGAGAAAGTTGCAAAAATAGTACAAAGAGTCCCGTGTAGTGTATCCTTCCTCCAGTTTCCCCCAGTGGTGACATATCACAGAGCTGGAATATTATATCAAACCAGGAATTTGATGTTGGTACAACACTGTTGACTAAACTACAGTTTTCATAATTTTTACATGCACTCATTTGTATGTGTATGTGTATGCTGTGTGTGTATGTGTGTGTATGCATGTGTGAGCATAGTTCAACTCAGTTTTATTCCACGTGTAGATTCACGTAACACAATTACAATCAAGATACAGAAGTGTTCCGTGACCACCAAGTAACCTTGCACTACTCCTTTATATTTGCATACCCTAGCAACTGGCAATATCTCTATTGCTATAGTTTCATCATGTTGAAACTATTATGTAAATATATATTATGTAAATATATAACCTTTTGAGAATGTTTTTCTCCATTAAGCATATGCCCTTTAGATCTGTCTAGTGTATTAGCATGTGTTAATTGTTTATACCTTTGTATTAGTGAGTAGTACTCCATGGTCTAGATGGGTCAGAGTTTATTTAACCCTTATTATTTAATTTTCTTTCATTTTGAATTTTGTTAGTTTTTGAGGTGCTGATTTTCTACTATAGTTTCTGCATGTAAGTAAGCCAATTCAGTGCTTTAAAATGGGATTCTAGCATATCAGATCTTACATATGAGACATTACATTCTAGTGTACTGTCAGATGTGGATAGTAATCTTTTTAGTAGCATTTAGGGAGGTTTTACATATCTTTGAGCCATAGAATGGCCAGTATTTCCAATTTTGACCACTTATTCTAAAATCTTTACTTCCTATCATCACTTTATATCTGCTTTTTTCTTATGTACTCATATACATACCCTATATGTACAGGATGATGTCAATTGTTTTAACATTGGGTTCTTTGTCCAGCATAATAATAATATTTATATACTTTCAATTTCTATTATTATTTATAGAAATCATATTTGCTATAGGAGTTTCTGATGATCAAAGAGAAGACAATTTTAAAATCAATTGAAATCCTGCCACATAGGAAAAATTGCTATTTAATATTTTATTTTAAATCCCTCCAGTACCTTTAGAACACTAAAACTTTTCATTCCTCAATATTAAACCATCTATCCTCTAGACCTCACTTGGTGCTAGTCATATCTCTAGGTGTGAAGTTGGAGTGTGTGTACCCTGTGCTCGAAAGTCTGAGATCTGACCAAAGGAACCTGAGCCATATGCTCACTGCAGATTTATGGTCCAGATCTCTGTTGAAACACCCATCTTTTCTGACTGGTGAGCTGATCTGAAATTTGCAGAAACCTCAATAAACCACTTTATATCCTGCCCCCACCCCTGCTATTCCCTTTGACTTGGAGCAGGGCGAGCCTTAGAAATTTTTTTTTCTGAGAACCCCTCTCTGTCACTACTTGGACTCCCATGCCAAAGTCACCCAACATTTCCATCTCCTGATACTGATCCCATCAAGGGGAACGGATCCAGTGGCACGAGAAAGAAAAAGGTTACCTGTGTTATTCCTTTCTAGGATGATTCTACAGCCAGAGCTGTAGGATCCTAAAGGTAACCTTCCTTAATGCCTGCTGGAGTTCTCCCCCACTTGAGGTTAGAGGCAAGAGAAGAAAGCAGTGGTCTGCATGCCTTCCTGTCCCCTCGATACCCCAGCAGGTAACATGAACTCGATTCCTGGCCTGTGAAGTATGTAACCTCTGTCACCTCACCTCCATCTGGTGAACTCCAGGAGGGAGGGTGCACATTCCAAACCTGTCACTGCTTTGTGTTCAAATGTCCTGCTCAGAGAGGATGTTCAGCAATTATTGTGGGCTCACTGAGCCTGTCTTTTTCTGTTCCAGAGAACAGATTAAAATGTTAAACTGACTATTACAAGGATAGTCTTAAGTCTTCTCTAGTTTATAAGCATAATGAAATTGATCACCAACTTGTTGCTAATATTGGTTACAAATTCATAGGGCCCATCCCCCAATTGATCTTGGTGCATTAATGTGTCTGTTTTGTCATATTATAGGCCTTGCCATCTTTAGAACTGCATAATTTCTGCATTCCTGAGCTCTAATGCCCTACTCAGTCACTTGAATTGTGGCCATCTCTTCCTTATATATCTTATGAGCCTCTTTTCTGACCTTCTCTTCAAATTATTCATGGTATGACTGAGATAGAGTGGTTTTTCTGAAGAGCACTCCCATTCCTGGTCCTCACTGGCTTGCCAATATCACCAGGATTGCACCCTGGGTCACCACAAGCCGTCTACTAGTTCTCTAGCCTTATGTCCTCTCCCCGCAGCCATTCCAAGCCTCCAGCATTTCCCAGAAAGCATTTCCTACCTCCACACCTTCCCACATATCATTTCTTCTGATAGGATGTTCTTCCAGTCTGTTGTTCTTCAGAGTCAAACTAAATATTATTCTCTTTTTAAAAGAGTTTTTGGATGCTTTTTGGGGAAATTCTGCTCCCATAGCTCCTTAGGTGAACCTCTACTACAGCTGTGTCAACTGTTAATTTGTTGTCTTCTCCACCCACCCTTACCACTATACTGCAAATGTTTTGAATGAAATTATTTTATTCAGTCCTACATCCTTAGTGTCTGAATGGAGTAGCTGTTCAACACATATTTCCTGAATCAATCCGTGTAATTAAGAACCTCGTTTTTTTTGTCCTGCACCTGTGTTCATATTTTCAGCAAAATTTTTTCTCAATATTTTTGTCAAATAGATACATTAGGCCACTGTGTTTGTTTTTCTCAAGTTTGTCATGTTTTTCCTTCTCTGAGAAGATATCTTCTATAAGCATTTCTACCAAATAGTATTTCCTTTAGGTGAGTCTCTTGAAAAGATAGCATGAGAAAAATTTCAAGTGACCCCTCTTGATACTCATGATTTCTCTCATTATCAGGATTAAAATATGAGTATCATACATGTGGTTGGTGATTCTTCAACACTGATAAAACTCTACCATCGAATATCATTGCCCAACTTTGTTGATCCCCAAACTTGTTTTATTGATTATTCTTTTACATTCTCCTGTTGTTTTTTTCTTCTCTTCTGTAAACTGGCTTCAGTTTTCACTAGCTCTTTGAAAGCACCATTATTAAGACTACTTATAAAGACTTGCGTTTGTCATACTTGGCCTGATCTTTCCACTTAGCTTTCAATAGGCTCTTCTGCATTGCTTCTCAGACTTGAACTTGCATCAGAATCACTTGGAGGGCTTGTTCAAATAGACTACTGGACTCTACCCTCAGGTTTGGAGCAGTGCTGAGAATTTACATTTCTTAATAGGTTCTCAGGTGATACTGATAATGCTGATATGGGACTTTACTTGGAGACCCACTCTTGTACTAACATGTTGCCAATTTTCACAGCTATAGCCACTTAATCCATGCTTGTTGATTCTACCCCATAGAGGAAGGAATATAAGGCATTTAGTTTGTTGAGCACCACATAACTTTACAACTGCTTCACTGTGGGTTGCAGAACTGGGCCTTTGCTCAGTGTTTTCAGCTCCCATACTTCATTCCTTCATGGATTCCTTGCTGGACTACTACTTCCTCTGGGGCTAGGATACTTTGATTTTTCTTGCTCAGTTCCTTCTGAAAGCTGAAGACCAGGAGGTAAGTTTCACTTCCCACCATTGGGCATCTCCTGCCTGCTTAGCTCTATATTCATGACCCTGCGCTTACACTGTTGGTGTTGGCTTGCCTGCACTGATTTCTTCACATTGCTTGTTAGGAATTTGGGAATTGCCTGCTCTGTGCCAGTGAGTCTAGAGTCCCAGCCCTGGTTAATTTCTATCTGGCATTCCTCAGTGGGTTAGCTAGGCCTGACTTTACCAGGTATCCCAGGCTACATTATTTTGTGTGTTTCAAACACTGAATATTTATTCAACTACTCAGCTGTGTTGCTGTTTACATGACTGTTGCTTATTCTTTTCCCCTCTTAATTTCTATGCTTCAAAACCCCTCAGTCTTAGCCTTTATCTCCCTCACATCCTGAGACTCGATGCTAGCTTGTTTATTTTTTCCATATGAATGATTACTTTATGGTAAGATCGTGCAACTTGGCTGTAAGGTTCTAGTGCTATCTATACACATAACTTAGATTGAAATAAGTAAATTATATTCTCTTCCTTTCCAACCTGTGCTGCTGTGATCTATGGGCTTGTTACTTCAAAGTGTAGTCTGAGGAGCAGCAGAATCAACATGTTAAGGGAACTTGTTAGGAATACAGAACCTCAGGCTCTACCTCAGACTTGCTGAATTAGAATTGACATAACAGCAGCCCCAGGTAATTTACATGCACAGCAGAAAGAACTGATCTATGTAGCTCCTACAGGATGAACTACTATATGATTAAATGTGACTCATAATCTTCACATATCCCCACTTTTACCAACTCTGTCACCATTGGCATAATTCCTACAAACCTATGTTTGGTGAGCTTCCCATTGACAATATGAACTAGGCAACTGTAAGAACCCAGAAGCATTCTGTGTACATTTGACATTTCTTGTTGCTTGGGCTATCTCTTTGGCAAGGCCTTTACAACTGTGCCAGCATAATGAAGGAATATTTCTTCAGCATGCTTTTCGCCATGATTTTATATGGGCTTGGGTGAGAGGCAGCCTGAGGGTCCAGAATGGATGAGCACCATATTGTGCTCAACGCCATATCCCTGGTGCTTAGTGTAATTTGGGCCCATAATAGTGACTCTTCAGACATCTATCACTAGCATTTAACATGGGGAAAGTGTTGAAAGTGGATTAGGCTGAGTGAACTAACTCTTCCCCAGGGCTTGTGTGGTGGATGGGGCCAGCAGTAGTGGTCTGGACAGTGACAAGTGAAATGGCCTTGTTGCTGGATGCCCATCCCCTTAGGAGCAGGACTCCAGCCAGTAACTCAGAGTCCAGAAGTCAGATCCAACCATCATGGGGAGAGGGTTTTTAAGACAGTGTCCTCAGTCAGGGTTGCCTAGGTTCAGGATAGGGCTCCAGCCCCAAAGGGAGGAAACTGGGACATCATCCCGGAGACTCAGCTGGCAAGGCCCTTGTCCATAAGCAGTGCAGAAAAAGAACATGGATTCCAGATTTCAACCTGGGTCTGGATCACAGGTTGACCTCTTCCTAGTTGTGACCTTGAGTAATTTAACCTCAGATGGTCTTCCTAGTCAAATGGGATTGCATCTAAAAGGTCTAAGGGAGGGCATCAAATAGTGAATGCTTAATTAAATGATTGTTGCTCTTATGCTTATTGTTTTCATTAGAAGCAATTCATATGTGAGCACATGGACCCCAGGGCTATTCTAGGTTCTTTGAATTCTCAAGGTTAGAGCAACAAGGCTATCTCTGACCCAGTTGGGTAGGTGGTTGGGAAGATAGTATACTTCTTGTCTGCCAGAATATGGGCAGAATAGATGTTGTGTTCAAAGCACAGGTGCTTAGTTACATGTATTGGAGAAGGTGATGATAGCTCTTAATGCCAGTTGGACAGCACTAAAAAATTACTGAGGGAAGTGTGGGCCACTGGTAGTACAGAAGGCTGGATTCTACACTTGGGTTGCTGTTGAGGTCTGTGGCTTTTGTCCAGTAGGTTTATTACTCTGTACCCAAGTCTTTTCATCTGTAAATAGCGGAATTGAATTAAATGCCTCTGCATAACTGGCAATTCACATTCTTCGAAGTGTTTCTAGTATAATAGGGGATTCATTGGGAATTCTGTGTTTTGCCAGATTAATCAGTATAATTTTCATGATTGTTTGTAGCCTTCGTAAGTGTGGCTATTTATAGACATATAAAAAATTCAAGTGCAGCCCTCCCTATAACCTCAGGTCTTTAAGCAATCAGTGAGGTAGAGCCATGTTGAATGGGGAGATGGACTAAGGCTAAAAGTTAGAGAGTTGAGTCTTGTTTGTGCTCTTCAATCTCCTGAGGTTCTGGAAGCGTCTGTCAGATTTCAGTCGCAACTGGACTCAAAGGGACTGTTAATCTCTTTTTGAATAGAAATCCTACAGGTGAAGGTTTAAGTCTGAAAGCAGATTGAAGTGTTTAGTTTTTTTTACAGTCAATTCTTAATTGTAAAACATTCTTTTTCATGAGTACTCTCTTCCCGTATGAGGTCTGTTTTGCTAGTGAACTTGTCTTGCTTATGTGAATACCTTAACCCTGTGCCAATAGAATAAGACCAACTGTCATCTAAGGACCAGGTGAGAGCCTTTCAGATCTCCTGGAGTCCTATGTTTTTTACTGTGGCTGCTATAGAGATGTGTTTGGTTAGTGCTTCTCATTCTTGTGGTTGTGCAAAGAATCACCAGGAGGACTTGTTAAAATTAACTCCTGGGCCCCATTCTGAGATTCTGTGGGTCTGGTGTAGAGCTTGAGAATTTGGATTTCCAGCAGGTTCCCAAGTGATACAAATGTAGGTCTGTGGACCCAGTTTGAGTAGCATAGTGAGTAGGCTGTTTCTAATACATCATCTTCTGTAATCTGATGGTCCTTCAGTGTCATCCTCTGTTTGCCAGTCAAAATTGGTTGTCTTCTTTTTTCCCTCAGTTGCCTTTCTGAGGTAAGTGAAGAAATGGCCAAGGTGATCTTTCTGTCAGCCTGGAGTGGATTTATTCCTTACTCTAAGGAACCATGGCTTAGATGCTTTTCTATAGGCATTTTGATCATGGAAAATAAAAAGTTTTTCTTATGCCAAAAGAAGCGTCACTCTTTTTAATATCCTGGAGGCCGGGTGAAAACATCAATAGATACCGTGATGACCAGATGTTTGTGTGTTTTGTTGCTTACTTCTTGAATCCCTTTGTTGGAACTCAAAGTAGAAAATAAAAATGAAAGTGACAAATGTCAAATTCCAGTCTTGTAGACTTTTTTTCTTCTAGCTGTTTTCTTTTCATTGCTGTACAGCCTGTTCTACCTCAGTGAGAGCTGATGTGGGTTGAAGGCTATGAAATGGTGAGGAAAATGTTCTCCTTATATTTAAGTCTTGAACCTTTAGAGCAGCTGATCCAGATACTCTTAATACTTTATTTTGGGAAGATTCTTCACTGCATCTTGGTCTTCTGACAATTAGATTCTCAAATCAAAAAACTTGGGTCATAGACTCAATGTATCTTTGAAGATGACTTTGCACTAGTGTCTTTACCATACTGACCCCTTCTTTTTTCGTTCCACATTCTGTTTCTAATTGTGAAATAGGGAATTAGACTACTTGTCCTAACCAGACAGATAGGACATGGGGTGCAGAGTGATCTGCTTACTGGCTACATTGTAAGTCTCAGGCCTAAGGTGTTGTCTAGCCTTATTGTCATGGTCAGAGGCTTTAAAGGGTTAAGGGTTGCCTTGTATGGAAGAAGTTTAAAACTTGAAGCCATGTCCACTTAGGACAGTGAGTAGCTAATTCAAATACCTACAAATGGCAAGCAAGTTAAATAAACAAGAGAAGTGGGCCAGGAGTGGTGATAGGGGACAGTGAGGACGGTGATGAATGGGAGAACATGTGCCATGTCTAAAGAAGACAGCAGCTAAGGAGACCCAGCCAACTGGTGCCAGGGAAGACTATGCTTAGAGCTGCCAGGTCTTCTGACTTTTCAGATGCTAGAACTCTAGGAGATTCTTCCACACTCACCCCTGCCCCCAGTATGAGATAACAAGTACTTTGAAAAATTGTCAAGTGTTTTTAATACTTCTTTAGGTTGAATTTGGCCTGCAATGACCCTATTTTAACTTCTAGACTGTGGCAAGTTGAGCAAAGAATTACAAATTCAGTTTGTCTATTGGTAACATTTTATTGACATAGATCAATCTTATTCCAGAGGCTTTTGATCAGATTCTGTAGCTTAGGTCTACTTATGTCTTAAGCAATAGAAAATGATTCAAAAACAGATATCTAAATATTCATTAAAAGACTCAAGTTTCTATCTAAGTTTGGTACAGAAATTAATCTAGATATGTATATCTTATGTTAAATTCTATCCTCTCTTATACTTTTCCTCCAATAATTATATTAAAATGGAAGAATTTAAGCCAAGGATGCTAATGGCATATGATATTAATATAAATCTATGACATTTCTAATGAGCATAGGAAAATGAAGAGTGAACACCACTGATTGATTGAACAACAATGAGTAAATCTAGTGAACTGTTGTTATTCAAAATTTTAGATGCTGCCGTTTTTCTCCTGAGAGAATGTTGAATCATTCTTCCAAAACACTTATAGCAAAAGATAGGACAAGGAAAAAAACAAACTTCAACTGGTTGAAAGACATTAAAAAGCAAATGCTGCTCTCTGTACCCCTATGCCATTGCCTGCATTGCTCTGGGGCTCTGTAGTCAAAGAGGAAAGAAGATAAACAAGCAGATACAGACAAATGTAGAAATACTGAGATAATATAGAAATCTCCAGAATATGCAGCCAAGTCCTGTTAAAGTCAATTAACTCTTCATGAATTATTAGCTCAAGATTTGGAGATTTCCTTGCTTATCCTTAAGGACTCTTAAAACACCAAAACCCAGATATATCAGCACAAATAGGTCATGTTATAAAGTTTTCTTAAATTGAAGACCAACTAACATATATTAGTTTAACCAACTCTAAATGTCTAGAGTGTTTACTGTTACAATCCAGACCATAGAATGGATTCAATTTTCTTTTTTGTGATTGTGACATATTCAGCTTACAAAGTTGAGAAAAGTTCTGAGAAATAAAATCCCCATTAAAAAATTGGGCTGAGTACTTCAGACTAGGAGAGGCTGGGACTCTAAGTTTAGAAGCACTTCAAATTCTTCTCAGCCAAGCTGAGGCCACCTGGATCTGTATGTTCTGACTGTCTTGATGCCATGGAACCTGGGTGTTATGGGATCCACAGGCTTGACTATATCATCTCTAAAAACTTCCGGTGGCTTTGAGCTTGCCTTGTTACAAGATACTATTATGTGACACATGTGATAGTTATACCTTCCCAGAGGCATCTTGAATCAATCAGAATGCTTTTTTTTTCAGCATTTACCATCTTCCTTAGACTTCCTTAGACTTGTGTCCCTGTATTTTGGTATTGGAGTCCCCTTATTCCTGAAGCTCAGACATTATCTAAGTAGCTGCTTGTACTTTCTCTAAGAAGGTTTACTTTATCCTGTGACAAGATCCCTTGTAATTGTCAGGACCCATGATTCTTAAACTTATTTTGGTTCTAAGGAGTTCTTAAATAAGTTTTTCCTAACTAAAATTACATGTTCCTTATCAATAACCTGTTCTTTAAACAAACCTACACCTGTCTCCTTCTAGCTGGCTGGTCAGATACGACTTAGTCGTAGATTTAAAATATGCCTGCTACATTGCTACTAAAAAACAAAACAACAAAATCTAGAGTTTCTTCTATGACTACACTATGAATTTTGACTGTGATTCACTAATGTCTGTGAATCAATACTCTTATGATTTTACCTCTCTGAACTCCATGCTATTCACATTTACCTATAGCCCATCCTCCAGTGGACAGAGCCCGATAGGAACGGGCCATCTGGTGGTATTGGAACTCTAGTAGCTGAGCCCATAGTGTGGCTACCCAGCACTACTCTCTTTTCTATTTTTCACTGCCTTGCCTATATTCTCTCACTCTTGATTAGATGTCTCCTTCTAACTCCTGACAGTGAGTCTAATAATAAATATTACATTAAAGCTATATTTGACATCCACAGAATGCTATAGGCCACCAGAGGGTGGAGGGCAGACATTTGCCTCATGCTTGTGAACCTACAGTGTTCCCTCCTCTCAGCTACTCTGTGCAGACCAAGGCCATCCTGGGGGCAGGGGTAAAGAGAAGTTATCTTATGCTCTCAAAATAACCATAAATTATTTTTACCTCAAAATTAGAAGAAGTCCTTGGTAGGGAGATGTGGGGTTTATAAAAGTAGTAATGGAAATATAAATTAGGATAATGTTCTAGAAAGAAATCTGGCAATTGTTCTAGGAACTTTTCAGATGGGAAATTATGTTAATGTACGTATAGGTATCTGTATATGACTTGATTTTATTAGGATAATAGCAAGAAATAGTAAGAAATTTTATTGCAAATAAATATGAAAATATTTGTAACAAATAAAATTATTACTCTATAGCATTACTCTGTAGAGTAGTGGGTACTCAATAGGAATCATATATTGAAAATATTTTTGGGAAAATAATCATGTTATTGCAAAAAAGGAAGATAGAAAATTAAAATGTGATTCTAACTTTGTAAAAATACACGTAACACTTTTTTTCTCTCATAGGTCATCATTGGATAATAGGATTGCATTTGCCTTTATCTTTGTTTTTGACATTTTCTAGACTTCTTTTGTATTGCTTTTAGATTCAGGAAGTTATGAAAGAGTTATTTGAGTTATCTGTTTCCTTGACTGACTCTGTTACTGTTAGGGCAGGTGAATGGATATAACCTCACATCGTTATCACTCCAGGGCCTGAGAGAGCTGGTTCAGTTATGGTGTCTACAATCTGGCATATGTGGGTTTGGCATAGCCTGGTGTCACCATGAAGGAAAGTCATCACAGAATAGTGGGAATACAAATGAGAAGTGGCATTAAAGAGTCCAGGAGGAGAGTTCTGGTCCCAGAACTGTGCTCATTATCCGAGGACCACTTCCTTCATTTCTCTATGTGCTCATCCTTGTGCTTACTCGTGTCCTTGAGCTCATCTTTCATGTTTCTAAGCACTCTTATTTTTTTCCCTTAGACCAAACTGGATCCTCTGTCTTGACAGGAACTACCTCTTGTGAAATGCCCAGGACTTAGTCCATTGTGAATGACTAGCTGTCGTATGCTAGTGGTTTATGGTAGAGTTACAAGACTTTTGTCCATTAGGAGATGAAATTAGCAAGACCTGAGTAATTTATTAACATCCCATTAAAACCAGCTGTGGTTCAGGATGGGGCTCTGAGGATGATTGAATATCTAAAGAGGTAGTTAAGGCAGAAGCACCATACTGTGACAAGTTAAATCTTAGAGACCACTTGCTAATGTATTTGCATAGACTGTGTAATGCAGAGACCTATACTTCGGTTTTATTAATATTCCCATCTTACCAAAGGATATATGTAAATATCATAAGGTTGCTAGATAAAATACAGGGCACCTGGTGATACTTGCATTTCAGATAAACAACAAATAACTTTTCAATAAGAATGTACTGAGTATACTTTAGTATAAATATTCCTCAAATATTGCATGAGGCATACATAAACTGGCAAATTATTCATTGTTTACCTGAAATTCTAATTTAACTGGATATCTTATTTTTATTTGTTAAATCTGCCCTAAACTTTGGGTAACTTAATTTACTTAAAAAGTGGTAAATGCAGGACTTGAAGATAGTTCTGATAGAATTCAAAGTTTGCTCTCTTAACCTTGTATGCTGTTGCCCTTTTATTCCAGTTATGTGAATTTGGCCAATGTGAGAGAGGCTAAGGCTTGGCATGTGAGTGTCCAGAGCTCATAGGAGATATTGGATTTATGCCAGCAAGATTACCCTGCATCTAAAGAACTAGCTGACTCATTCAGGATTTTCTGGGCCTTGGAAGGGGCGTCTACTGCTCAGGTTGACAACTTGAACCTTTTTTACATTTCTGTAATCTTGTTTTCTCATCTGTCTTTTGCAACCTTATTTTTTAACTTATTGAGATATTATTTATATACCATAGAATTTATCCAATATAAATATATAATTCAAAGACTTTTAGTAAAATTGAGTTGTGTGATTATAACCATAGCCTCAGAGGCTGGAAAAATGCCTTAACTAAATGACCCTTTCTTAACTGGTTATGTAAAAATGGGATGGGTACAAGTCATAATGGCCTTACAGTCCCGAAAAGCCAGTTTTGTGGTAACTGATTGGATTAGAGGCTGAGGAGGGTCACACATGGCAGAGGCATCATATTAAGTGTTTTACAGGTACACACAGCCATTTGGGAGATTAGTGTTCTAAAGGGGAGGACATAGGACATGGGCCATGTTACCAAACTGCAGTAAAAATGGATTGGGGGAAAAAGTTGAAGCACTTGAATGCTCATCAACTGGTGAATAGATAAACATTGGTATATTCATACAATGACATATTATTGAGAGTAAAAAGGAACAAACTACTAATACATGCTGTTCGTGGATAAACCACCAAAACATTTTAAGTGAAAGAAGCTAAGCAAAGAGGCTACCTATTGTATAATTCCATTTATATGAAATGTCCAAAAAAGGTAAATCTGTAGATACATAAAGTAGACTAGTGGTTGCCTGGGTTTGAGAGAGGGGGAAACAAAGGGAATAAATATAAACAGGCAGCAGAGATTTTATTGAGGGGAAAGGAAATGTAAAACTGAGTTGTGGTTTTATAACACACGTATAGTTGTTGTGTATGGACAGTTATTGACATCTCAACAAAGTTATCCAATTGAGGCAAAATATCTCTAACAAATTACAGACCAAAAGCTTGGCTGTTTAAATACAGGTTAGATCTTATCACAATAAAATGCATCTAATAGTTTTGTGGAAGAGAACTCTTGTAGCAAACTTTAAACTAAAGGGCCATTAAGTAAATCTTGCAAGTTTGTTTGCTACAGTGATTTTTTTCATTGAAATAACTTAAAGAGCTGGACTTGGATAGGCGACAAATACCCAGGGCTGAGTGGCTTAAGTCTTGGTTCAGTTACTGACTGGCTTTGTGGCTGCACAGGTCGCTTAACCTAAATTAGACTCAGTGAAATAACACAAGCTTTTTATGAAGAATAAATAATTTTATGTATATGAAAGTACACTGCAACTAAAACTTATTCAAGAATAGGTTATCTTAATATGGCCAAGAGTAGAGTTATCATAATCCTACTTTAGTTAGAAACTTCTGATTTATTAAAAGAACAAAATTTGAATAAAAATATGATCTCTTTTCACAACTAGGATTCTTATGTTTTCAAGAAAGTTAATCCCTCTAAGACTCCTTTTTGTTTTGCTAAGGAAAGCAAGACGCTTGACTTAAAAGCTTTGGCTATATTTAAGTGACTGATTGTGTTAAGTCCTGCTGCTCTCTTAAAGGAAGTGTGAGACAAACACACTACACACAGTGAACTGCATTACAACTATTTGTTTTCCAAGATGGGGGTTTTCAGGACATAACTTCATAGACATTTGGCAGGTCTTTAATTCTCATGTTGAAGGAGATTGCCTTAAAGATATACATGATGACAGATTTGAGGGACATTGGCCCCAAAGCAAGGGATGGATTTGCAAAATGCAGTTTTCAGAAGAATTCTGTTTGTGTAATGACTAACTTATATTTAGGTGTTTATGGATTATTTTCTTCTGTGCTTAGCAGAGGTAGAGAGATTTTATAATTTACATTTTTTTCTTTTTAAAAATTTATTTATTTATTTCTTTTTATGGTGACATTGGTTAATGAAATTTAGTAAGTTTCAGCTGTATACTTTAACAGTAAGACATATATATGTTTATACTATGTGTTCAACTCCCATAGTTAGATTTCTTTCTGTCACTACATGTTTGACCCCCTTTATCCTGTCTACCTCCCTCCTCCCCATACCCCCTACCTTCTGGTTACCACTAGTCTATAGTCCATGTCCATAAGTCTCTGTTTGTCCTGTTCATTTGTTGCTTTTATGTTTATATCCCACATAAAGTGATATCATGTGATTTTTAACTTTTTCTGTCTGGCTTATTTCACCTAGCATGAATTATCTCAAGGCCCATCCATGTTGTCGTAAATGGCAGTATTTCATCTCTTCTTATGGTTGAGTCATATTCCATTGTATATATGTATCACAGCTTCTTTAGCCAATCATCTATCTATCGTAGGACACTTTGGTTGCTTCCATGTCCTGGCCACTGTGAATAATGCTGCTATGAATATTGGTGTGCAAATATCTTTTCAGATATGGATTTTCAAGTCTTTGAGGTAAATACCTAGGAGAGAGATTGCTGGATCGTATGGTAGATAATTTCTTAGTTTTTTGAGGAACCTCCATACTGTTTCCCATAATGGCTGTACCAATTTGCAGTCCCACCAGCAGTGTATGAGGGGTTCCTTTTTTTCCACATCCTCTCCGACCTTTATTATTACTTGTCCTGTTGATTATAGCTATTCTAATAGGTGTGAGGTGGTATCTCATTATGGTTTTGATTTGCATTTTCCAAATAGCTAGTGATGTTGAGCATCTTTTCATATATTTATTGGCCATTTGTATGCCCTTTAGGGAGAAGCGTCTGTTCAGGTCCTCTGCCCATTTTTTGATCAGATCGTTTGTTTTTTTTTTGTTGTTGTTACTGAGTTGTATGAGTTCTTTGTATATTTTGGATATTAGGCCCTTATTGGAGGCATTGCTGGCAAATATATTTTCCCGTTTAGATGGTTGTATGATTTGCTTTTTGATAAAAAGATGATCTTAGTTAAAATTTAGCATTCTAGTTACTGCCTATACCTAAGACTGTTTCAATGAAAATACTCAAAGTACTTTTTAAACATGACTTTTTAAAATCTGAAGCTGATTTTAGGTATGGGCCACAAAACATGGAATTGAGCCAAATAGAAGTTCAAAACTGAGTCTCCTAGATTGGTAGGCCATTGTGGGAACTGGATCTTGTATGACTTGCATAACTGGTATGGAAGTAATCATGGGCAAAATACAGCATACTGATAAAGAGATGGAAAATAAATTCTACCTATATCTAACAAGTTTTTCAAAAGCAGGAAGTGGTACAGGGCAGCAGTTGAAGAGGGAACTGAAGGACATGAGTCTTAGAAACATTCCAAATTTTCAGCAGGCCTTAAAAATCTAGACCCATTGGAATAAGACTTATAACTTCTCAGGTGAATGCAAAGCAAAGAAGCTAGAGGACGAGGAAAATACATTATCTACAAAGGAATAATTGACAAGAAACAACAGTAAGAGTTTGAGTGCCAGTGGAATTTGGAGAAAAAGTATGGTTATGTTTCTTGTGGTAGAGGAAGAAATAGGTAACATTTAACTTAATAGTCAGTAGAAAAACAAATTCAGGTATGTATATTAAAAACTAAAGGGTAATCATTAAAAGTAACAAAATAGACTGCTTCTTAGTTGGTAAGAAAGAGATAAATATGATGGAAAAAAGTACTATCAATTCAACTGAAGGCAGGAAAATAGAAATAAAGCATAGTTAATAGAAAATAAGGTGGCAGAATTAAGTTCAAATATTTTTATCACAAAAATGCAAGTGCACTAAGGATCCTCAGTTAAGAGTCTCAGGCTAGAGTATAAAATCCAGTTATGTGGAGAGTAAACTTGAAAAATAAAGGGGTTAAAAAGAAATACCAGGAAAATATTAACCCCTCAAAAAGCTGCCTCAGTGATATTAATGTCAGATAAAATAGAATTACAGGAACACAAATATTAAAAAGCACAAAGAGGGACATTTCAAAATGGTAAGACTAAGTCATGAAATGCGGCAGTCATAAATTTAAGTAAACCTTACAAAATAGAATCAAAATATATACACAAAGGCTGACAAATTATAAGAAATAAACAAAACTACAATCTTGGTAGGAGAGGTCAACACAGTGCATCTTAAAACTGATGATTCAGACAGAGAGTAAAAAATAAAATCTAAATAATGCATACAGAATCTTATACCTAACAAAGAATATGCATTCTTTGAAGTGTATACAGGATACGCTAAAACACACACACACACACACACACACACACACCATAGACAAGGCCAAAATTTTAGTCTCAAATACTGAAAATTATCTCATTGGCCATTTTTCAGATTAAAATAAATTTAGAAAATAGCAAAGAAATAGCTTAACATTATAAACTTGAAAACAAAACCATCTTCACTTATAAATAACTCCAATAAATATTATTCCACTAAACTAAAGGAAAGTTAATATAAATATTTAGAAGTAAATGGCAGTAAAAAGTCTATATTTTATAACTTGTGGATTATAGCCAAGAAAGTTTTAAGAGGGAAATTTATGGCCTGTCTTAAAAAAATAATAATAATAAAAATTAGTTTAAGGTACAATTCTAGAAATTGTAAAAGAACAACAGAGTAAAGCCAAAGAAAAGAAGTAAAGATTAAGAATTAATAAAAATAAAAATCGTTTTAGATGATCTATGTGACTAAAAGCTCAATCTTAAAAAGAATGATATAGGCAAATCTCTGGCAAAAATGATCTAGAAAATTAGAAGAATTTGGAATGAAAGAAGGCAACAACAGAATTGTAAATTATTTAGAAGAGAAATTTGTTAATGAACTTAAACGTATACAATATGGATTTTCTAGAAATAAGCATATATACACATTTATATGTACATATATATGCACATGTACACAGTTAACAGTCTTGACACAGGAAGTAGCAAATGTCAGTAAAAAAATGAAACATTGAAACTAGTTTAAAATACATACCTCTCTCAAAATAATTTGAAGACCAGAGAGTTTTGCATAAAATTTTATCAAAATTTAAAGGAACAGACAACACTTTTTTTCTGTAAGAGTTACCACAGAGCATATCTAAAGGAAAATTTGTGAAACTTATTTTATATGGGTATAACTAAAGTCAAATTAGGTCAGCCAAAATCTGTAGGGCAATCTCACTTACGAACATTGGTATGAAAACACAAAAATAAGGCAGAAATAACAAATCTGTAAAATAAGTGGGAATTTATACCAAGAATACATGGATGTTCAAACACTATAAAAGCTATCAGCGGAAGTCACTACATCAGCAAATTAAAAGAAAAGCAGTGTATACATCCATCCTAATTAATGGCAAAAAAAGAGGCTAAAATTAAAAAAAAAAAACATTTGCGATTAAAATCTCATGGTAAACAGAAACAAAGATTTAGCAAACATCATAGTTCATGCTGTCACTTAAGTATTTCTATTGAAGTTGGGTCTGGGACATGATTAGGATGTCTCTCTTTCTCCCATTGAATAGTATAATACTGGAGGACCTCATAATTTAATACAGCAGGGAAAAGAAAAATGAAGTATAAGGACTTAAGAGGAAAAGAGAAGAAAATCTTAGAAAATCTAAGAATTAACTCATACTATAAAACTAATAAGGAATTTCAGCCAGGTTTCTTGAGATAGGATCAGTATAAAAAATTAAGTGTGCCCATACACAAGCAGTAACCAATTAAATAGATATGGAAAAAGATCCTTTTCAGTAGAGCAACAAAAATACAAACCTGGTAAGACCATAGACCTAATAAAATATATGGAAGACCTTTAAGGAAAAAATTAAACTTTATTGAAGGATATAAAAATGTAAATTAAGTAGAAGCTACATTACTCAGTTGGAACACTGAGTATTGTTACGATGTCAATTCTCCACAAATTAATCTATGAATTCATTCTAATACCAAAAATCCCACTGGGATTTTTTTAATGGAACTCACCAAACAAATTCTGAAATCCTTATAGAATAGTAAATGAACAGAGAAGATGTTTGTAAAAGGAACTTACCAAACATTAGGACAAATTATGCAGCTGTAGTAATTAGCATAGCATACTGTTGGTGCAGGAAGAGACAAATAGGATTAGAATAGAGAACACAAAGAAATAGAAAACTGTTCTATGATGAAGGTGATGTTAAAAATCATTTAGGAAATGTATGATTCAATAAATCATGTAGGGACAATGACTGTTATGTGCAAAAATAGATTGCTTTCTCTTTTTTTGCCATTAAGTAGGATGGATGTATATAACACTTTCACAAAAAATTTAGATGAATTAAATGTTTAAGTTAAAAAAGAACCTTTAAAATAATAATAATAAGTTGTAGAATAATATCTTTATGACTATAGGAAATGGAAGAATTTTAAAATACAAATCACTAAAAGCACAAAACATAGAAGGAAAAGGATATATTTGACTACATCAACACAAACTTTCAAGTAAAGCACACTATTATACACAAAATTGAGAGAGAGGCAACAGATAGGGAGAAGATATTTTTAACAGTAGCAAAAGATTAGTATCCAAAATTCATAAAGAACACCTATACTTTAATAAGAAAAGGAGAAACAATAGAAGCACGAGCAAAGACTGTACACAGAGAATTTAGAGAAGAAATTCAAATATTTAATACACTATGTGAGAAAGTTCTTCACTTTTAACCAGCAAACTGTCATTTCTTCATTCATTACAATGACCAAACTTAAGTCTGAAAATACTGAGATTGTGAGGAATAGGGTCCTGTCACATGCACTGCTGGTGAGAGAGTGAATTGGTAGAGCCACTTTGGAAAGGCTTTTGCCAGTGAGTTACAAATGTAAAATACCTGAACCCTAATGACATAGAAGTTCCAACGTAAGGAGCGTGCCCTATACACTCATACTTGTGCATAAGGAGGAAACAAAGATGTTCATCTCAGGCCTATTTATACAGATAAAATCTAAGAAACTCCATAGATGTCTGTTGAGAGAGTAAACATGGTCTCTTCACAAAATGAAATAAAAACTGCAGTTAGAGGGTAAAGAAATAGATCTCTCTGTATAGTCAACCATTACTGTGAGCTAATTGCTCAGTGAAAGGGGAGATGATGGATGTAACTGAGGCTGGAGGGCCAAGGGGAATTTTTTTTTTAGTTGGCATACAATAATATATTAGTTTCAGTTGTACAGCATAGTTATTAGAGGTCAGGTGATCACCTCACTAAATCTAGTACCCTTCTTCCCCCTTACATATTTATTACAACATTGTAGGTATATTGTTTTCTTATCCATTCAACCACCCTATCCTTTGGTTGGAGCACTTAATTCTTTTCTATTTGGGGTACTTGTTGATAGATATGTAGTTATTACTATTTTTTATTCATGATTTTGATCCATGTTTTTTCTTCTGAAAGAAGTTTCTCCAACATTTTCTGTAATAGTGGCTTGGTGTTGATGAATTCCTTTAGCTTATTTTTGTCTGGGAGCTCTTTGTCTGTCCTTCAACTCTAAATGATAGCTTTGCTGGATAAAGTATTCTTGGTTGTAGATCCTGAGTTTTCATCATGTCGAATATTTTGTGCCAAGCCCTTCTGTCCTGCATAGCTTCTTTTGAGAAATCAGCTGCCAGTCTTATGGGAGCTCCCTTGTTGGTAACCAACTGCTTTTCTCTTGCTGCTTTTAATATTCTTTCTTTGTATTTAACCTTTGGCATTTTAATTATAATGTGTCTTGGTGTGGTTCACTTTGGGTTCATCTTGTTTGGGACTCTCTGAGCTTCCTAGGGTTGTATGTCTATTTCCTTCACCAGGTTAGGGAAGTTTTCCATTATTATTTCTTCAAATAGCTTTTCTACTTCTTGTTCTCTCTCTCTTCCTTCAGGTACCCATATTACATGGATATTTTTACACTTAATTTTGTCCCAAAGACTCCTTAAATTATTATTATATTCTTGGCTTCTTTTTTCTTTTTGTTCTGATTGGGTGAACTTAGCTTCCCCATCCTCTGTATTAGTGGATTGATCCTCTTCTTCATCCACTCTGTTAAGTCCTTGGTTCCCCTCTCCTCCCTGCTTTCCCAGAAGCTGATCCAGCACTGGTGCTCATAGTGGGCCCGTCACTGTGAGAGTCTGCTCATGGACATGGCCCTTTTAAGAGGAATGTCCACTGGCTGCCGCAGCCTCTGTCTCACTCAGCCACTCAGGACCGGGCAGTCATGCGTCCCTGCCCTGTCCTACCTCCTCCTATTGCAAGGTGATTTCTTATTTCTCTACCCAGTTGTAGGGCTTGTTCATCTAGATCCCAGGTGACTCTGTTTGCTGTTTGCTTCATGTTTCTGTTACAACTTTGATGTAGTTATAAGAGGGATGAACAAAGCCTCTTATCATCTACACCATTTTGACTTTTCTCCCTAAGGGATTTTGTTTTTATGTATGTGTATGTGTGTATATGTTTTTAAGAAGATGTGTATACATATAATTTTGGCATAGTGAAAGTACAGATGCATAGGAAAAATAATGCAAAATTAAAACTAGACTGAATTTTCAAACTGCTTTTGCGTGCATTGTGTCATTTGAGCTCTACACTGCCTTGAGAAATACGCATTAATTATTTCTATGTTCCAAAAGAGAAAGTGGAAGCTTAAGATTCCTCATGACATGGCTAGGAGGCAGTGGTTCAGAGGAGACTCCAGGCCCCCCACCTTACCCCACAGGGCCCATTTCCCCTGATATTGAGTCATTGTCACCAGCTGTGGAGTTGGATTTCATCTGTACTCTCACCTGGTTTCCATGACAATTGGGTACTTGGGTAGGGCTGTGCTTATGAATGAGAACCAGGTTGAGCAGCCAGTATAGAGACTAAACTTTCAACACTTCTTTTTTCATCCAGCCAGTTCCAGCAGACAAAATGGTTGGCAACAAACAGTGGTTGGTAAGAGAAACATGCCTGGTTTCTCTTCACACCTTATTTTGCCAGATTTCAAAATGTCGGAAAATAAATGCGGTAATAACTAACATTGGTGAGAGTTGGCACAACATAATAGTAGCATTATTTTAAAGAAGCAATTACAATTGCTTCAAGGAGAAATTGGAAAGAGGAGAAAAGCTGAAGCTTATATTTCTAGTTGGTAAAATCAGCTTAGGGAAAAAGAAGGCTGGTTCATTGGTTACCATGATCAGTTCTTACATTACATAGTTTTTACATGTGAGCATGATCGTCTTCAGTAGGACATGTATTAAGCTTTTATCAGTATAGAAAACACCTCTAGAAAGATTCTGCTTTTATTAGTTTATGTCTTTGCAGGCAAAATTGTCTATGTCAAAGAGCTTTAAAAATATTATAATACATTTAAATAATTTTGGCTAGTAGAAAGTTCTCTATAATTATACATCTGACAAAGACTTTTGAACTGAAAGAGAAAAGGCAGAACAAAGTGAATTTAGAGCCTGGTAATATTTCAGTGGACTATATACACACATATAATATATTATTCCTTGTGAATAAGGGACATATTTTCACTCAGGAGTTTCCCAGAATCTATTAACATATCAGTTTTGATACCTAAGAAAATATTTTAAGAGAAAATAAATATTGGTGTATATTTTAAGTGTCCTAATGAAAGATTTTTCATCTGTAATATTTGACAGACACAAGTGGCCAGAAAATAAGTTTGAAATGAGAATAATTCATCAACTATGAGTTCAATTAAATATAATTTTTATTTCAATTTAAATGGCCACTTATGATACCTGGAAAAAGTGATGTATAATCTGTCTCATGAGCCAAGACTTGTCAATGAATAATACATAGAACCTTCTAAATTTAAAATAAATATATTTAATAAAAAATATAAAATTTATTTTAGAGATAGATACTGTATTAGTATCCTGCACCAAGTGATTAAAAACATGCCATTTCATCAATAAAGTAATGAAAAGTGACAGAAAAAATTGTAAGACATAACTTGGAATTATAATTTGTTCAAAAACATCGAAACATTCCAATTTTTCATTTCTTTGTCCTCATTATTCACAAACAGGACCTTTGGAGGTACAGAATACATATGAATTAGCTGAGTAATTAATTCAAGATGTATTAATTAATTAATGAATTAAACTAACATTTTTTGAGTGGCAACTCTTCCTGGAGTGGAACTGGAGAGCAGGGGTGAACAAGATCGAGTTCTTCAGTCCCACAAGGAACTCAAACTTAGCAGGAGATGTTTTTATAGATACAAGTGGTCATAATTCAGTGTAATAAATATAAATCCCATGGCTTCCTTGCTTAAAAAAACAAAATGAACAAGTGAAAACAGTCTTTGAAGCACCTATTTTACTTAAAGCCCCAATTCCTTAGTTTTGCATTCCATGCCCTTCTAATATATCTACCTCTTCAGAGTTTCTCTCCCAACACCTCACCCTTTCTCCCATGGCCCCTCCCTCTCTTGCCTTCTCCTCAACACACAAACTCTTATTTAGACACAGTCATCCTCTCATCATTCCCTGAAGTTAACTTTCTATCTCATGTATTTTTGATTTTGCACATACCTGTTCTCTCCATCCAACTCCTATCTTCTGTTCCAGTGAATGCCAGTTCATTCATGACTCAACACAAACATTACCTTCTCTGAAGCTTCCCTTGACTTCTCATCTTGGTTGCTGCAATAAGCTCCTCGCATTTTTTTGTTTGTTTGCTTGTCTGCCTCCTCCACCACGCTATGAATCCAAGAGGGCAGAAATCATATTCATTCTCTATCACTGTGTAGCAGTGTTTGGCATACAGAAAGAGTTTACTAAATGCTTGCTGAAAGAAAAATATATAATAATGAAGTACACAGAGGGCTTAGGATGAATTCTGTCAAGCTTTTCACCCAAGAGCATGCAGCAGGTGCCTGCACTCCCTGAAAGCTCTCTCTTAGCTGGGTATCAAGATAATGGATTTGGCATCACTGTGTGGGAGTAGGTGTCAAAAACTGTGAAGGGTCTGAGATTTTTTCCTGCTTGCAAGTTAATAAGTGAGCCTGCCACAGTTTCATGGATGCTGAAAAATAGCAGGCTCCTCAGCCAGAGACAAAGGACTTCCTTATTCATGGTACAGTTGTCAGTATGTGCTTCATATTTGTCCCAGATCCCCCAAGTTTCATGGAGGTGACATAGAGGTGGGTCTGGGTGGATGCTGCACACACAGTGGGTTTGCATCCTAGATTAGGAGCTCTGAACATAGGAATCACAATCTTTTAAGGAGGCCTGTTAGCAAGCTTGCCTGGCATTTGCCCCAGAGAAATATTACCTTTATTATTCTAGAGAACCAACATATTTGTCCTCTGCTCTGGAGGGAGGCACTATCTCTATATCCCAAGACTGTTTGCTCTACAGGTCCAGGGCTAGGGTGAGGCAATTGAAATGCCTAAGGTGAAACAGTTAAGGGGGTACTCACTTTCGGGTGCTGACTCTGCACTTGCATAACCCTGAGAGTGTCTCTTTCAACTGGAAACTCTAGGGGCCATGTTTGCCTCACTCTAGTCCTGGCTCTGTGATATACAAACATTCCTGAAAAGGTAGTCTGGAACAAAAGCTGTCAGAGTCTTTGTTCAGGAGACATGTCAGAATGTGAGATACTCACGGAGAAATGTTCCCTAACCATAAGCAATTCCCTAGTTATAAATACATGTTTAAGTGTCTCACTTCTGTACCTGTTAACAGGGTCTCTGATGCTAGTACCTTGGAAGTGACTGAGAAAATCCTTAGTTTTCAAACATTTTCTAGGTTCCCATACAACCCAGCCATTTCACTCTTAGATAGGTACCTATAAAAGGTGAAATTATATGTCCATACAAAGACTTGTATATGAATATTCCTACCAACTTTATTTGCTGCCACTAAAAACCCAAACATCCACCAATAGGTGATGGATAAGAAAAAATATGGTATGTACGTATGATATAAAATATAATACTCGGCAGTGTAAAGGAGTGAGCTATTTATACATTAAAAACATGGTGAATGGATATCAAAATGACTAGGCTGATTGAAAGAAGCCAAAAAATCTATATCTTCACCCATCCATCTATACTGTATGATTTCATTTATGTAAAAATATAGGAAATGCAAGCTATAGTGGTAGAAAGGAGATCAGTAAATTACAGAGACAGGAAACTTCTAGAGATGATGGAAATGTTCATTGTCTTGATGATTTTATGAGTGCATACACATCAGAATTTTTCCAATTGTACACTTTAAATATAGGCAGGTTATTGTATATCAATGATACCTAAGTACATTTATTTTAAAAGGATATTTTAGGTTCAGAAGTTGAGGGACAATAGATGCTTGATTTGCTCTGGGTTCAGAGAAGGGGTATTTTACTTGCTATCTGATGACTACATCTTCCACATAGTCTGAACTTTCTCAACTTGTATGTGTAGTGAAATTCTTCAGAATTGAAAGATTATTTTACATGAACAAAAAAGGCAGGCACACATGGGACCCATAATGGGCTCTCAGTGATTCCTAGCTGGTGTGAATCAGCACAGTTAGATTGCTCTTCTCCTAATAGGTAACTGAGATCACTATCTAAAAACAACAGGCTCTGTGGAGTTGGGTGTACAGATCGCTTTGGTAATATGGAGCAATCCGGACAGAGAGGAAATCTGAATTGGAGCTTAAGATGTGTTCTAGAAAGTAGTAGAAAGGGAGATGGAGATGTGTCAGGATAGCTCATCCAAATAAGTTGCTCCATGATATATTATTGGTACCTGATAATTATTTAATTGGTGGATGAATAGACAAATGGGTGAATACTGCCTAGGACTGGTCTAGGACAAAGGAAAGAAGAGGAGACAATCCTTTCTTTGCATCTCTAGATAAGTAGGTTGGTTAGATTTTTCTATGCAAAACATCTTCTACCTTCCAGACAACTAACTAAAATTATTTGGACACCAGCCTATGTCCTGTTCATAATCAATAAACATATCTTGTGCTGTGTTGTAGGATCTGTACCATTTAGAACCATTGGGATCCATCCAAAAAAATGCTCACTCTTCTTAAATGTTAAGAAACAGTCACCTAAACAATGTTGAGAATATAAGAGCTAAGCTGGGTTCTTGTTAGATCAACTCTCAACTGAGACTCAGAAAAGGGAAGAGTTCATTGTGGGTTAAATTTCATGGAAGAAGTTGGATGTTATCTTGGCATTGAAGGGTGGATTGTAATTGAATTGGCAAATGGAAAGTGAGAGGAAATTCCAAGAACAAGGACATGTGAGGAGAGCAGTCTGACTTTATTTGGGGGAGCATGTTTGCAAAGAGTGGGTAGGTAGATGGGGACCACATGAGTAAGGAGATGGAAAGTCAGGCAGAAGAGTTTAGAGTTTATTCAGTAGACAACTGAAAGCCTGTACAGGATGCATTCGTTTGCAAGTAACAAAAAAAGTGACTTTCACAAATGATGTTTTACTTTATTTACATGATAAGATGCCCAATGATGCCATCAGGGAATCAGTCCTGAGTTTATTGACTTTCTGTTCTCATATTTACCACCTTGTAATATGGCTGCTATAGGTCTAGGCACTTCTACATTCATAATGAGAAGAAGAGGGAAATGATGATGCCAGCCAGCTCTCTTTTTATACCTGTCCTTTTCTAAAGGGATCAAGAGCTTTTCAGAAAGCCTTTGTCAGACTTTTGGTTTTGTTTCCTTGGACAGTGCTGGACCATGTGCCTGCCTCTAGGGGCAAAGAAAGCTGGGAGGGAAGGTCAAGGCTTTCTAGCCTCTAATGGAGATGTCAGACTAGAAGAGGATTAGTCATGGCTGCTGGGTCAGTTAATAAACATGTGCTGCAGAGCCATTATGGTTCTTGAGCAAGAAAATGGCATGTTTAAAGCATATATCCTACCCAAGAGTGTTCTCCAGAAAGTCTTAACTAGAGAAAAGGAGAGTTGGGATGACTTAGATTCTTGTTCAGAAAATATTGACCCTCTTTTCCCTGCCACTATTGGCATGTATTTCTTTACCTCACTGATGTTGGGTTTTGCCACATGATTGTCTTTGACCAATGGAATGTGGGCAGAAATGACAGTAGACTAGTTTTGAGACCTCTTTACGTAACAGGCAATAGTGCGATGAGAAAGGGAATGAACAGGCAAAGTTGGAGCAGATTAAAAGGAGAGAAAAAGACAGTAATAATCCTCCTCTCTCAGGCAAGATCTCAATAGAGACAGAGCAGACTCCATTCAAAACATTTTTTTCTTTAATTATACTACTTTAATTGTAATTAAAATAAATCATTTTAAGTCTTTAAAATCTAATGAAAATAAATGTTAATTACTAAATGATAAATTCCTTTTTCTTCAATTTACTACTTTAATTAAAATAAATCAGTAAAATTTGCTGTGTGGTTACTATCTTAGTGTGCTGAAAGCCCCACCAGGTCTGGGCAAAGAGGATAAAACAAACTTGGTAGGGATGTGCCCCAGGGGTAATGTGATGAGTTAGAGAGCATGGGTGGTGTTGGGATCTCAGAATAGAAAGTCAAAGGGGCTTCAGTAGCTAGCTCCCTGTTATTCTTGGGTAAAGGCTAAATGTTGTGGCATGGTTCTCAAGATCTTCCAAAATCTGACCCTAATTTTCTAACCTCATTTCTGGGTACTTTTCTCACACTGCACATGAAAACTCCAACAAAAAACTTTGAAATATTTTTTTTGAAACAAAATTATTTAACAACTTTAGTTAATACAACTTTGACTTAAGAAAATTTCCCATAGTGTAGATGGAATTCATTTCCCAACTTTTTACTTTCTCTTTGTAATAGAATTATAAATCTCTTCACTTACTTTTTGGTACCTCCCACTGGAGGAAACAGTTTATTAACCATTCTGTTGATGTGAGGCTTGGCCATGTGTCTTGCTTTGGATAGTGAACTATTAGTTGATGGATGAGTGTACTCACGTAGTTTGGTTTGGTCTCTTGCAATTCTGCCATCCACCATGAGAAGAACATTTCACAAATAGTTTCTGGCCCCAGAATGTTGAAGATACATGTTCCACACATGAACTTGATAATATGCCTGGTTTCTAGCCTGGCTCAGCCAAACCTAGTCAAGAAATGCAGACTACCCACAAACCCATGGGCAAGAAAACTAATTTTATTATTGTAAGTTACTGAAATTGAGGTTTTATCATGGTATTATATAATTCTAAGCCATAGGAATTTTGCCTAATAATATAGGTAGCAGATCCAGCCTTGTCTAAATATAATAATTAAATTCTAATGCAGACCTTTTTATACTAACAATTCTCCATGGACACATTGAATGACTCCTGCATGTCTAGTACTTTATTAAATCTAACATCAAGCAATGTGGAAGCAGAAAATGGGTTTTAGAGAAAAGTATTAGACAAATTCTGAGATACAATAATGTATTTTTTCCCACTTGATTATTAACCCCCAAATTCTTTATTTTTAACTCTGATTTTTATACATAAACTCTGATCAAAGATTTACCTTTTTTTTTTTTTAGAAATCGGCTTGAACACTAAATTGATGCCAAATGTATCTGGGCAGGAGCTGACCTCAGCTTATGGATAATTCATCTTAAGAATTACATTTTCTTTTTTGCCAGCTAATTTTGAAGTTGTTTCTCTTTGGCTCAAAGCAAGAGGGAGAAGCAGTATCTTTTCCCAAGGGAAGGATTGAGATCAGAAAGCTTGGCATTGAGTGATGTTTTGATCAGGGTTTGTGTGCTTCAACAAGTTGCTTATCTGATCAGAACTCGGTGTCCCCATCCATCAAATGGGAACATTAATAAATTTCACTTGGTATATTAGTTGTGAAGATCAAATGTGATAATGTATGTGAAAGTATGCTAAAAAGTGCTTGAAAATCATAAAAATCCAGGTATCCCTCATTGTGCTTCACTTTATTGCACTTCATAGGTGCTATTTTTGTTGTTGTTTTTTTACAAATCAAAGGCAAGACCCACCACCAGCAAAAATATTATTATTCAGTTTATTGAGATGTTTGCTTTACTGCCGTGGTCTGGAGCCAAACCCACATTATCTCAGAGATATACCTGTATTTTATTTCTGGTCAATACATTCTTTCCAGGAGAAAGAAAGAAACAAACAAAGATTTAACTGGTGCCTTGTCTTAAAGTGCTAAGTGTATCTGAGGTTAAGTTTCTTCCACTTATAAAAAACTGTTCTTTTTGTCTTGTCTTTCCATTTTGGTTTGATATTTTATCTTAACCTGCCCTGATACTTGATTGCAAGGAGATGAGCTTGCTCTGTTTTTTCTCTTTCTATGGTGGGACTTATTTCCTGCTTCAGTAAAAAGTAGTGAAATCACTTATTCAACATTTCTTTTTTTAGCTTTGTCAATCTCCAGATTCAGTTGTTTTGTAGCTAGTTCAACAGCATCAACAGAATCTATTATTTCAGTAATCAAATAAAAGAAAATGATTTAATCAGAGGTAATATGTTAGAAAAATAATGGTTTGAACTCTATCACTCCTACAGTTCAGTCTTGGCTACTTAGAACCTTCTTCTAAACCTTTCAGGGACTCAGTTTCCTTACTTGTAAAACAGTCTTAATTCTACTTTATGGGATTATTTGAAGGATTAAATGAAATCCCTAAATTGACTACTCTTCATTTTGAACTTTGAGCAGAGAAATATTGTAAACACTATAAATTATAGTCTCCAGTCTGTAAAATATGGCCTTTTAATTTTTCCTTGGCTTAACTTTGTTTATAGTTCAAAGTATGTTTTGGGAATATTTTTTAAAATGTCGCAACTGGCTTCTTTTCAGAAGTCAGCTTTGAATTTATTCTCTACACAGTGAAGAAGCAAGAAAGTCACTACTTGTCATCAAGTAGTGATGACAAAATGCACTTATCTGGCTGTTTAATGTAATCAACCCATAAATCCAAAGAACTCATTTAAGAAAATGCACTGTATTTGAGTCCTGTCTCCTTAGCTAGTGATGAGTTTCCTTGGCCTTTCTAATCAAGGACACAAAATAAAATGAAATTTATTCACCGGTGAAAAACTATTTTGGGTTAAAAATCTGCCTGTATAATACAACATTCTTGAAGTCACACTTCTGGTGGAAAGAACACACCTCATTTTGTTTGCTAACATACTCTTTAAAACAATATCTTATTTTTAGAGAGCAAAGCCTAAATACAAAGTATATTTTATTGTTCCAGTTGTCATGAAAAAGCTTCTAAATCTATCATTATAAATCTCAGATTTCATATGAATGAAGGAAATATAACAAAACGCCCACCCCCCC